>CM057449.1:715202500-715827500 GCA_016271365.2 Neoceratodus forsteri | reverse complement strand
TACCTCTGTTTTATTTGTTTTGTTCTGGAGTCCTCTTTTTCAATAAAAATTCCCCTACTCTTTTCAATAATTGTCATGGGATCTTTAACATCCACTTGAACTACCACCAATCCAGGCAGATGGGACCTCGGTTTAACGTCTTATCCAAAAGACTGGACTTCAGAAGTGCTGCACCCCTCTCATGCTTCACTACAGTGTCAGTACTAGGATATTAAACCAAGTGCCAGATGTAGGAACTTAACACACAGCCCTCTGATCTCCTGGCCTCAGAGGTGAGTGTGCTATCTACTGAACCACTGACACTATTTTGGGTTGCACAACAATCTTTGTGAACCGAATTTATTTATATGGTTCATGGCACTCCCATTGGTGGACACCAGGGGACAGAAAACACCCTCCAGGGACTCAAAACAGTCATCTGGTGACCTGGTATGGCCAACGATGTAGAACACTATGTGGACAACCGCATAGTGTGTGCTCAGCACAACCCAATATCAGTAGAAAGAAATGCCAAATCGCTGCCCCAAAGGCAATCTGGACCATGGAATGTGATACAGGTCGATTTTATTGGCCCTCTTATCAACTCCAGTAAGAACAACAAGTATGCCCTTGTTGTCACAGATTTGTTCTCCAAGTGGGTAGAAGCATTTCCCACTAAGAACAACATGGCAAATACAACTGCCAAGATTCTGATAGATCAATTGTTCTCCAGGTGGAGTCTACCCTTAGAGGTAGACTCAGACCAGGGAATTAGCTTTACAGCCAAGCTGATGCAACAGACACTCCATCTTCTTGGAGTTGATCAAAAATTCCATATTCCTTACCACCCTCAGTCCTCAGGTCAGGTAGAAAGAGCTAACAGACGCATCAGACAGATGTGATGTAAATTCATTGTCAATAATCCCAAGGATTTGGATTCCCTCTCACCACTGCTATTAATGGCAATTAGGGGTACACTTGCAGCCACTACTCAGTGTACACCCTACGAGGCTATAGCTGGTAGAGGTATGAGATTACCTGAACACCTTCTGATTGATCTCCACACCCCTATTGCAGATAGAGTATCTGTGGACAAATATGTTGAAAAGCTTCATGATGACATCATGAAGACACACCTGTTTGCTGCCAAGCAGATGAGCAAAGCTCAACAAAAGCTAAAGCTCATTTTGACAAGCATGTCAAAGAAGGGGACTGGCAAGTTGGAGACCAAGTTATACTTCTCCAATACAGACAACCCACACATTCATTTGACAGTAAATGGGAAGGTACATATCCCATTGTCAACAAACTCAGCCCTGTTGTGTATCAGGTCAGAACACAACAGCAGAAAAAGACCGCTGACAAGTGGTTCCATGTTAACCAACTTAAATTGTATAAAGGTGACTAAATTTACTTTTCATAACCCCTTTGGGTGGAATAGTATGTACTGTACACTTAATAAACCCTTTTTGTTTTCTTATAGGTATCGGCAAGATGGCTATCTTGCACCCCTTTCTCCTACTGGTGGGAATACTGACAGTGACTGCACCCCCACATAAAGCCCCACATACTCATAAGGAATGTTTGCAACACTTCCTTGGAAAACTCAAACAGTCAGCCTCTATTGGTGTACAGATTAATGTTCCCAAAAAAATGATTAAAGTTACTCAAGGCTCAGATGCCTTTCTGGATGCTGTAGTGGTTACCCCAGATAAATATTTACTCTCCATGCAATGGCAAACTGATGCTATGGGTTACTCAATCCCTGTAGCTCACCAGTCTAAAGGTACATTCCATGACTGGCCTAGCACTGACATTTCTAAAAATGGTACTCTTTCTAGCAGACAGACCACTCCTAGACATACTAGTCAGTACAATCTGACTGCTTTAATAGATCCTGCCTATTGTGACCACCTGTCTCTAGAGGAGGCACGTGCTTTCTGTCTTCAAAACTATGCAGCTTCTGAATCCCTTTATCTTTCCATAGTCCCACCAAGTCAGGAAGAACTGACTGCATGCCCTCCTCAGGAGGATGGCCTTCCTAGTGGTTTGATCACCACATCACTACCCAGAGCCCTGAGAAATAATGTGTAATTCAAGCATGTACCAGTCATCTTCAATCTCACACATTGGAATATGGCAGAATTTGGTTTCTGTCACACAACCAATACCTCCAAATTTTACAGTATGATGCTTACTGATATTGTTACTGCTTATCAAACATGCACTAATGATCCTGTAGGTGGACCTCACACCACTGAACATGTTGGAGTCTTTAGACCTGCTCCTAAAGACTATGTTAAACCCAAATCACGTGCATGCACCAAGCAGGATGCAACTGATGTAGCTGGCGCTGCCGGCTCTGTCTCTGGCATAACTGGAGCAGCCAGTACTATAACTGGCCTCTTTGGCTCAGGTATGTCCACTTGGAATAGAGCAGATATTGCTTCTATTAAGGCTCAGACCCTTAAATTTCATCAGACTACTAGAAATGATGTAATGGCCTCTATATTACAAGGTGAAAATTTCCTTAGTAATGAAGAACATTATACTGTGTATAATATGCAAAAGATTGCCCAATGATACCAAACAGAAACTTAATGATCTTAATTTTCAGAATAACCATGGGGCGGACAAGCAATATATTGAGCACGAAATTTTATATTCTGCTTATGGCTCTTATGTTATATCTACTGTTAACGATCTCTTCAGGGATATGGAATCAGGCAAAATTCCCAATTTAATACATGATCTCAGATTGGGTAAATGGTATTGTCCATATTGCAAAACCACTGGTTGCATATCTATGTGTTTAAAGAATACTCTAAACATCTCAATGGCTACTGTTAGAAATATTAGTTATGTTTCTAGGTTTCCTAACCACGCACCTTGTTTTTTCACTAAATCCTGTTCTAATAAGGACAATATGTTCATTACCTTCACTGTGTCTTTACCATGTTTTGATTCTGCTACAGCTGTCTTTGACAAATTAGTCAGCATTTATTCCAAAGGCCATCTTGGAAATGACATTTTCCATGAAAGAACTGAATTACCCTCCATGCTGGTCTACCATCAAGTCCTCCAGGCCTGGTTCACACCCCATATGAACTATTGTGCAAAGAAAGGCTACTACTTCCTCTGCCAATGTGATGTTTTCATTATCGTGAAACCTGTTTGTGGCTATGCTCCTGAACACCTTGACTGGGCACTGATGCTGAGTGATGATTTGCCATCCAATCTTACTGATGTTGATCCAGATGATGACATCCCTTCTACTGCATCTTCAGTGCAAGACACTAAAACAGCTCCATCTCAAAGCTACCTTGAAGAGGTACATTGTTTCACTACATGGCTCACCAACCAGTCCTTTTCCTGTCCAGTATGTCTACATCTATGGCAGGTGCCTTCCATGAGAGTTACCTATACTTCTGATAGAAACATAGACTTTGACGGCAGATAAGGACTGCTTGGCCCATCTAGTCTGCCCATTTCCCTACCTACAAGATAGGCCGCAGATCCTAGTTAACCAACAGCCTATTTCTTCCTACCCCCCCACAAGAATTGCCTTATGTCTGTCCCATGCATTCTTGAATTCTCCCACAGTTTTAGACCCCACAACCTCCTCAGGAAGGCTGTTCCATGCATCCATTACCCTCTCTGTGAAATAATACTTCCTCACATTGTCCCTAAACTGCACCCCCCTCTATCTTTAAATTGTGTTCCCTTGTTCTTGCATGTCTCTTTTTCGGAAAGATGCTTCCCTCTTGGACTTTGTTGACTCCACTGAGGTACTTAAAAGTTTCTATCATGTCCCCCCTCTCTCTTCTTTCCTCAAGGGTATACCTATTAAGCTCCTTTAGTCTCTCCTCATTGGCTTCTCTTGCAGACCCTGCACCATTTTAGTTGCCCTCCTCTGGACTACCTCTATCCTGTCTATGTCCTTGTGGAGATGGGGTCTCCACAACTGGATGCAGTACTCCAGATGGGGTCTCACCAACTGTCTGTACAGAGGGATAACAACTTCCTGTTTTCTGCTGCTAATGCCTCTCCCTATGCATCCCAGTATACCGCCAGCCCTCCCTACTGCCTTCTCACATTGTTTGCTAACCTTAAGGTCATCTGATATGATTACCCCCAGGTCTCTTTCCTTTCTTGTTGTTTTTACTACCTCCTTCCCCATTGTGTATTCTTCCCCTGGGTTCTTGTTTCCCAGGTGCATTATTTTGCACTTCTTTGCATTGAATCCTAGTTGCCATACTTCTGACCATTCCTCCAACCTTGCCAAGTCCCTTCTCATCCTTTCCACACCTCCTTGTATATAAACCCTGTTGCAGATCTTTGTGTCATCTGCAAAGAGGCATACTTTTCCTTCAGTCCCTCTGCAATGTCACTTATGAAGACATTAAAAAGGACTGGACCAATACTGAACCCTGCGGTACCCCACTAGTAACCCCTCTTTCTTCAGAGTGGACTCCATTTACAATTGCCTTCTGTGTCCTGTTGTCCAGCCAATGTTTTACCCAGGCTACCACCCTGGGACCCACTCCCAGGCTGGTTAATTTGACTGTTAATCTTTTGTGTGGGACTGTGTCAAATGCCTTGCTAAAGTCTAGGTAGGCCATGTCCACAGCCCCTCCCTGGTCTACTACTTTGGTCACCCAGTCAAAGAAATCTATTAGATTCATCTGACATGACTTCCCACTGTGAACCCATGCTGCCTTGGGTCCTGTGCCCAATGGCCTCTAGGTACTCAACTATTCTTTCCTTCAGAAGTGACTCCATCACTTTCCCTACCACAGAGGTCAAACTGACAGGTCTGTAGTTTCCTGCCTCTGTCTTGCTCCCACTTTTGTGAAGGGGAATCACATCTGCCTTCCTCCAGTCCTCGGGTACCACACCATCCTCCCATGATCTATTAAAAAGAGTAGCCAATACTGCATTGTTACCAATTATCCCAGCCTTTCTTATGGTGCTAGAACCTATCAAGTTACTAAACCTAACATTTGTTTTACTCCACAGCAAAAAAAATGTTATTGGTCACACTGTGATCATGCCTGTTCCTCTCCCTGAACCAGATGTTATTGATACTGATCCACAATACTTGCTTGCCCTGTCTCAATATTTGCCTATTTTTAATGTGCACATTGATCCCTTTACACTCTCTTTAAGGTCTCTTTTAGCAAGAAAAGATGCTCATTTGATTTATATTAGTAATAATATAACCAAAGCTACTAATGCACTTAATGACCGTATCAATGATGGTGATTTGAGTCTAGCCGAAGGCAACACTTGGCTAGAACTTACTTTTGAAGGTTTTGTTGTGATTCAAGCATTTTTGATTGTCTTTCTTATATTCACTCTGTGCTGCCTGTGATATAACCTAAGACAGCATCGAGAACAACTTGAATTCCTTTAAAAGGCTTGTGTGTCAGGCTTGTAAATGACTTTTAGCTCCATCTCTACCTGGTAACTTGGGATTGTTGCCCCTTCTGAGACAAACAAAGGGGGAAAAGAGGAATTGCCACAGGAAATGGACAGTCCTTGATTGTATTCCAAGCAGCCTTTCTCAATGTGATGCAACTTTGAAACAGTTTCTGAATTCAGAAAAAAGAGTGGGGGGGCACTGAAAAAATAACACTGCAGATAGACATGTTCAAATCCAGATGAAATTCTTTTTATTTTTTTTTATATTTTTTATATGGCTGTATCAAAAATAAAAATAATTTTATCTGGATTTGAGCACATCTGTTTGCAGCATTATTTGTTCAGCGCCCCCGCTCTCCCTTCTGAGGCAACAAGGAAAGTACTGTTATCCATGGACCAGCACCACTGCTTAGCCCCCTACCTCACAGACAGTGCTACTTGTAGGTATATGTACTAACCTTAGGGAACAGGCACTTATTGTATAAGCATAAGTGTCAGGATCTGAGTTCTACTGGAGTTTTAATGAGAATTATAATGCATTTGCTATTATTCTGATTGTAACACTTGGGTGATACTTCTATTTACACCATTGTATAATGATTAGTTAGGCAGCACTGCCATCTTTATTGATAGTGCAGAACTGTAACTGCATATGTAACCACAAGTGTCCTTCACAATATACAAGACTATTGTCTTAACTGTCTGTTATTTTTGCTAGCTCAGCATGCTTTCCCAGACTAGTGAGAAGTCAGGCTATTTGCCACTGACCAATTATACTGTTTTTATATATCATTTTAGCTGTTGCTATGGCAATTATCAGGGGTATAAGACCCTTTGCAAAGCACCTGCTCTCTGAAAAGAGACATACTGCTACCTATAGGCAAGAAAGATTGGAAGTATTCTCCCAGTGATCACACTGTTTGGTTGAAAGACTGCTTTATATACCAGAAATAAATAACTTTTTTTGCTTGACACCACTTGTCTGTCGTTTCTTCACTTTAATGAAGTTCTAACAAGAACCTGAGAAGGTGATGGTTTTACCATCCTGTTACAGTGCAATCATAAATATTTTGAGTGTTTTTGAATAAGTAGATTGGTTATAATTTGGGACACCTTGAATAATACCACCTATGTATAAAAAAGGATAATTTAGATTCCTACATTGTTATGTACTGATATCCAACCAGGGTTAGGTTAGGTAAAGACTGCAACCTCTGTTATCCAATTCTGACCAGTAGGGAGGTTAAATAAGGCAGACTTATGTCACTCTTTTCTTTCAGTGTTTATAACACTTTCTTTACTGATCAAACTCTAAATAGATAGTATCTTTCCCCAAATACCTGTCAGAAAAAAATCCCTGTACCACTTTATGTTGATGATGCAGTTGTTTTGTCTCTCTGTCTAAAACTGGTTTGCAAAGGGCTCTCAATGCAGCATCAACTTGTTTGAAGGAACAAACATTAAACTCAATCATTAAACACTTGGATCTAATAAAATGTAACCCAGACAAGGCTAATCACACCTGTAACATCTTTAGGGGTGCTACAATTAAGGATATGATAGCTATGGCAGGTAACATTTTTGCTGGGTCAGGTGCAAACCCATTAGTGGTCATCCATGTTGGCTCTAACGCTGTCAATGTATAAGACATTGATGAAATCAAACAAGCCTTTGGATCACTAAGTAAATTATTGGAGGATAAGGGCTATGAAGTTGACATCGTTCATATCTTGCCTGTACCTACAGCTAACTAAAACAAACATCAGAAAATAAATACATTAATGAATGGCTCTGAAAATTGTCATTATTAAAAGGGTATAAGTGTATAACCGATTGGGAGATATTTGACAGAGATCACAGTCTCGTCTCATGGGATGAGCTACATCTCAGCAGGAGAGGTTCTAGGTTATTAGGTAAAAAGCTTGAAAAAAGCATTTCCAATAATTTAAACTAAATCTGCAGAGAGGAAGGGGTCAATTACTTTTAAATCCTTCAGTGCATCCTATGGATGTCAACCCATGCTCATTTATACTGGCTAATTCCAGAAGCTTAACTCTGGGAAACAAAAAGGTGAACTGGAGTCTTATATCATACAGAATAATATCGACATGGCATATATAACTGAAACATGGTGGGACGATACAAACAATTGGGTGAACAACATATAAGGGTATCAGCTTTTTTATAAAAAATGCCTGGACAAAAAGGAGGGGGGATTTCTGTTGATACATTAGGGATGCCATCAGTTGTAATCAAATCAAGGTTATACATAACCCTCATATAACAACCGAGACAATCTGGCTGGACTGCATGTTTAAAAATAGGAAAAAACTTATAATAGGCAATTGTTATTGCCCTCCTGCTAGCACAAGGTACTATAATAATAGATTATTAAATGAAATTGAACAAGCCTCTCCACTGGGGGATGTTATTATTCTAGGTGACTTTAATTCACCTGGTATAAATTGGTACAAACTCACCAATAATACAGAATTCGAACGAAAAAAAGTTTCGTTCAACTAATAAATTCAAATGATATGGAACAATTAGTCTTTAACCCTAACTTCTTGGACTTGGTCATAACAAATGTGGGAAGTAGTCTTTCTGACATAATGGTTCAGATTGCACAAGATGTCAGCACTGGGGACTGGGCACCTACAATAATGGCAACCCAATCCCTAGCGCATGTGTCCAGGGCTACCGTAGGGTATAGTGGCCGGATGGTAGAGTCATTGAATATAGAGACGGGATGTCGCTATACATATACATGTGGGGGGAAGCGGGCACACACAATGAGGGGCAGGAGGGAATGTGAGGGGTGGTGCCATGGTGGGTTGCCAAGCTGACCCTGTGGCAATGTAGGTGGGTTGGCAGCATTGGTTAGCAGAGTACTGGGTTCAGGTCTGGATGCTGGTGTGTTTTTGTTGTGCCCATCCCAAACCTTTTTTTTAATGTTTTCACCCCCCCCCGACATGCACCACCCTGGAGTTGAGAATCCTTAAGTGGGGTGGGGGGGCAAAGCCCCCCACATAAAACATTAAAAAACTAAGTTCCCGGTGCTGTTTTGTTGTGCACCAGGGTGTCAGAGTGCCGCAATAAATTTTCGGGCACTCTTGACTTCTTGATAACGGTGATCACCTTTAGGCTTTCATTGTTAGCACATGTAACCATGGTTCATAGTCCTTTGGGATCTAGTGATCACTAAAACTTACTGGCAAAATACTGGCAAGTAAATATTCATACAGAAATTCCACTACCTTCAGAAATGATAAAAGAACAAACTGGGATATGATAAAACAATCCTTAGATACAATAAACTGGAATTTTGTGCTAGCAAATAAGGCTGTCAACCACATGTGGGATACTATCAAAAGCATAATTTTAGAACTAGAAGACAAATATGTCCCATTTGTGAAAAAATATAACAACAAGAGTCCCATTCCAATCTGGTTAACTAAATCAATCAAGAGATTAATTAAGTCCAAGGAGAAAAGTTATACAAAAAGCCAAACGATTTCCAACAGAGATGAATAAGAAAAGCTATAGAACAACATTAAATACACTTTAACATCAAATAAAGTTGGTGAGATTGAACATGGAACGTAGGCTGGTATTTATCAAAGATAACAACAAAGACTTTTTTAGCTATATAAATAACAATAAGAAAAATACTAATACAACTGGCCCACTAATAAAAGATAAGCAAACAGTAACAGATCCAGAGACAATGGTACAGGCCTTCAATGAATTCTTCACATCTGTATTTAACAAGGACAAAAGTACAACTTATGCCATTCCAGAAAATACTCAAACCCCTACAGATTTTTCACTATCCCAGGTGCTACATGAACTCAAGGGTATTAAAGCAAATACCTCCCCTGGGCCAGATAATATACATCTATTATTTCTGAAAAACATGGCTGAATCCCTAGCCCATCTCCACACTCTGTTTAACAAATCATTGACATCAGGGACCATACCCATGAATTGGCTCAAAGCAGTGGTTATACCCATTCACAAGAAGGGAAATAGGGGTCAAGATGAAAAGTACAGAACTATAAGCCTGACCTCAGTTTGCTGCAAAATAATAGAAAACTATTACAATTAGCGATTGACAATGAAGTCAAAACATTATAGATTCATTATGCTACCAAGCATGGTTTAAAAAAGGCATGTCCTGTAATTCTAACTTAATCGCATTTTATGAGGAGGAAAGCAGAAGCCTTGATGATGTCTCCCCATATGATGTTATTACGTTGGATCTTGGCAAAGCCTTTGACAGGGTTCCACATGACCTTCTGGTAAACAAATTATTAGGTATGAGCAATAATTACCATATAGTCAGATGGATTAAAAGTGGCTCACTAACAGAACTCAGAGAGTCAGAATCAATGGTGTGTTATCTAGTAACAGTGATGTGAGTAGTACCCCACTCCCCCTGGCTCTGTGCTGGGCCAAGTACTGTTTAGCCTCTTTGTTTCAGATATGGGTGCTGCATTACAAGCAATTTGACAAAATGTGCATATGACACCAAAATGTGGAGAGTAGTGGAGTGTCCTGAACATAGTGTAGCACTCCAAAATGACTTAAATACAATTCAAAAATGGGTAGAAAAAAGTAAAATGGCTTTCAACCCCCGTAAACGTACTATCTTACAGTTTCATAGGAATAATCTGAAGTACAAGTACACATTGAACGAGACCATTTTTAAATCAGTAAACAAGGAGCGTGACCTGGGAATTATAATAACTCACTTTCTTCAAATGATCATTGCTCCCAAGCTGCCAGGAAAGGAACTCATGTTATCCATACAGTAAGATGCCCATTTGTATCTAAACAACCCCATTGTATTATTCAGACATATAAACCATTTGTGATTCTGTATCTGGACTACGGATCCCCCTTTTGGTGCCCCTACTTGAGGAAAGATATAAACCTCATGGAGAAGCCACAAAAGCACATTATAAAAATGCTTTCACGTCTTAGCAACATGAGCTATGAATCTAGACTCTTCAAACTGGGGCTATTAAGCCTACAGGAAAGGAGATGGAGAGGCAACCTCTTGTTTCTTTTTAATATTCTCAATAATAAGGACTTAATGGATGAGCATGGCATTAAGTTTAGTAATAGAATTTCATTTCTAAAATCTCATAATAAACAACTTATAGTACACAAAGCAAAAACAAACAAAGGGCAAATGTTTTAATTATAAGGGCAGCCAGACAGTGGAACTTATTACCAAGTTCACTAGTAAATTCTGAGTCATTTGCATGTTTCAAACATAAATTAGATGAGTACATTCTCCAGTACCAATCCTGAAAATAACCCACCTATTGGTGAGAGGCAATCTTGATGGGAATCTGCCTTATTTCGTCTAAATGAACCAAGAAACTCCATCTTACATTTCATATAAGTAAGACTATGATTGTAACTTTTGGATCAAGCACTTATAAAATCAAAGTGGGTGTTAGATACTAAGGGCCAGATTCACAAAAGAGTTCTGAACACCCACAGCTGTGGGAAGAACTGGGTGCAAGTGGGTTACTACTTGCAGCTCCACAGGTTACCCACAGTTGCGGAGATTCACAAAGGTGGAGCCAGATTACAATCAACTTTGTGCTTTCTGGCAGCTTGCAGGTCATGTTGCCTGGGAAATCCACACAGCTGCAGAGATCTGTTACAGGCAGTTGGACCAGCCATAACTTCAGCCACAACTGCTGTGGCTGTGAATTTTTGATCTCTGCAGCTGTGGAGATTTCAATCCATAAATGGAGTTGTATTGAGGGACATTATTATTAATATTATTATTAAATTTTGCTGACTGGGTATGCCCACTGAGACTAGAAATTCCTTTTTTAGGGGTGACCCAGGGGTGGGAATACTGATGGTTAACAACTGAAACTGAACCAGATTAAGCTGTTGGTGGTATTTCTAGCAAATGGAGGAAATTTGGCCAGGACACCAGGGGAATTCTCCTACTGTGCTGTAGGGGTAGCTGTAGCACTTCTCCTGTGCTGTGAGCCATTCGGACCATGGAACTGAAGGAGATGGATGTTGAGGAATCTGGGGGAATGGTCTCTACCCCTGCCCCTATTCAGCAAGAGACCAAAGATTTTTTTGACACTACTGCACCTCCAGATATTCAATCTATACAGAATGATCATGCACCAAGTTTGCCATTAATGGAGATCGCAAGGCAGCTTATGTTTTCCAATACTATTCTATAGGAGAAATTGGGCCCTGAAATCTGATGTTTGCTGCACAAAGAAGAATTGCTTTATCAGGAGAAATGTCATAAACTGGAGTTTGCTCTCGCACATTCAACTGAGTCAAGTTTTCCACAGCAGCCTGTGATCAAGCTGCAGCCTACTTCTTATTACAAAGAAACAACCCAGATTCCTGTTCCCACTGACCCTGTACAGGTTCCCCTTCCTATTATCTATCAGACTGACTGGGCAATAGGATCATGCAACCATGTTTACCTTTTTGAGTGTGCAGCACAATGCTAAAATGGCCATGAAGCAGGAGCGCTCACTCATCTCAATGCCTGGGGTTTCATTTTCTAAATCTCTGTGGGCAGTGGGAAAAGGTCAACAGTCAGCAGGTTACACTTCTTCCACAATGTCTAGTAATTTTGGGCTGAAAATGGAGGTGTTGAGCATAGGTTTCCCAGGCCCTAAAAATATTGCAGTTTCTGCACCACATAAAGAATGCCTAGAATGTGAATATTCTAAATCAAACACCCCAACAGCAGCACAATATATATGATAATTAGGCAAGACAACAGTCGGGTGTAGCATTATAAGGGACCTCTTTCCTGGGTCTAGGGCTCTTCCATATGGTCACCGACCAATCTGGGGTTGCAGAGAATAGTTCATTGGTACTACCTCTCATTGATGGTCATTCTGGGGCCACTCTGCAAGACATGCCAGAAAAAAGTATTACGTTGCATAAAATCACAGGGGCTGAAGAAGCTGGGCAGAAATGGAAATCTGATGATTCTAAGAAAAAACTTGAGACAGTGGTGCTGCAACACAGACATACTGGAGTGCCTGGGTTTGAATGCGTTTTGCAGGACACTACTCCTCTTGATTTTTCTCCCTCTTTATCAACAGTTTCTGCAATCAGACAGGCTTTTGGGTTGGTGTAACACACTGGTGGGGAGAAACCGTGGACAGATTCTGCTCTTAAAGGAGCCGGTTGGACCCAAAATAAGTTAGGACAGTGGGTCCCTAAGCCTCATTGGGCTGTATCTACCTTTTCGCAGTCTTCTACGCTACCAGAATGGTCAACCCAGTTGGTGGGCAAAGGGGTGGTCCAGGATCAGATTCAAAGTAGGGTTGGCTCTGATCAGCCTCTCACCCAGGGCCCTGGGGCTCAAGTACCTCCTGAGAAGTTGCCTATGGGAATGGACCATCCTGAACCCATAATGGGAGGCACTGTACCTCAGCAGTCTTTACATTCACAGCAGGCAGCGAGTGTGGATATACCTGTGGCACCTCCTTCACTGCCTCTGACATTAAGGCAAGGAGACATACAGGATCTGGAGACCAGTTTACCTCCTTCTCCGACAGGTGATCCCCCAGCAAAACACCCCAGAATCCACTCATGTCTGTGCTATTTAAGATGAAAATAACAGAACCCCTTCCCCCCCAGAAAACATGCTGTGTGCCTTAAGTATAAAGGCAGCCTGGATGTCCACCCTGACTGTTACTAAGTGGGGAAAATGCTAATTAAGGATTCACTGCATTTTTATCCAGCTGATATGTTTGCCTTTATTCATATTTCTGGAGAGGATATATTTGACATACATTTTTGTTCTGCTGTTCTTCTAGAAGCATTCTGGACAAGGTATAATCAGTTAAAGGCCTCCCCCCATGGACTCCCTTTATGGTGATCCATTGACAAAACCACTATCTAAATCAATCACAATCATGTTCCACAATGAGTGTCCCAGTGGGAGACATATACCACTGGCTTAACAAAAATGCCAGGTTCTGAGTTCCACAGAAGCTATTTTGGATAAAGAATAGTTTTGGATGGAAGGGTGGAAATTTCAAGTCAAATTGCTACAGACTGATGAAGGGATTCTCCATATCCCCAACTGTTTCTTCTTTGGCCAAGACTGCCGGGTATGCTATTACCTGGGCCAACCCAGGGCATGCTATCATTGTGGATCCCAGACTCATCTATCCAGCATCTGTGACAAACTCCACTATAGTCTGTACAACGAGGCTGGCCACATCAGTTCCATGTGTACCAATTCTTCCGATGTAAATTGTGTGAGGAAAATGGACATCTCTACAAGGATTGCCCATGGGCTGCAGTGAATACCGCCCAGGCCCTGGACCCAGAGGACTTGATTAATAAAGCCCAGGCTGATGAAAATTTGGTTCCCCTCCCCTCCCCTCTGATAAGAGCAGAGACACTGGATAAGAAATCTGCAGATAAGGTTCTCACACCAACCTCCATGGAGGTCAAGGTTCCTTTCCCCCATCATAGATCTCCATCTTTACCACAGAATACGACTGAGATGATTCTACTTATACAACCTGTTTGTTAAGCGGACCCTGTGGACCAGACCTTGGAGAATGAAAAAATAGAGACACTACCCTTTTCTGCTGACTCTATCCCACTCTCCCAGAGGAGGTCCTTTAGGAGGCTGACAAAGGCTCACCCTCCTCCATTAACTGAATCCAAAAACCCCTATGAGGTGCTGGGCACATCTGAATGGGGAGGACTCAGAACAGGGGAAAGACTCAAGGGAGAAGATGGTGGTGGTCAATGTTCATCCACCACCCCCTGAGAAATTCCACACTGGAAAGAAGAAGAAAAAAAGGAGGAAAAACTAATCATTGTCTAAATTGTAGACCATTGATATCACTACAGTGGCATCCATCAATTGCCACAGTCTCCTTAACCGTAAAAAAGACAAGCTGTTTTTCAATTGATTTCAGATTTAAATGGTGATTTTGTTTTTCTTTAAGAAACATGGATGGCATCAGTATCTCATCTCCTGGCTTTTAAATCAGAATAGCCATGGGGCCCATCGTGCTGGTCCTTTGGGGCAGATAGGGTAGGGGTTCTTTTTTTTAGGGAACAGCTTTTCTTTGTTTCAGATTTTGGACCTCATTCCTGGGAGAGTTTGAATCTTGGACGGTTATTGGGATGATGAACCCAACTGAAAGCTGAGTGGACTAATATGTTCTCTACCATCCAACCCTAACTATGTAGTGCAAAACTGGTTCTCCTAGGAGGAGACTTTAACTGCACCCTGTCTGTTGCTAGAAAATTTCATCCCCCATCCAAAGTATATTGTGACTCAGTAGCTTTTGCTCAATGTATAGGAACAGCAGAGCTTTAAAACTGCAGTGCCCACATTGTGACTCCTAATTATTTCACTTATAAATGGACACAGTATACCACTGTTCTTGATTATATGTTTGCTTCTGAATGATTGGTAATGAATTCTACCTCGAAATGGCCAATAGAGTTCTCAGACCACCTTATGATTATTACCTCTTTTAGCACCGATCCACACCATACCATGGTCAAAACATGGTGGAAACTGAATGTTCCAACATTTTAGAGTCCCAGTATTCAGCACACTATTAGACAACTGTTGGCCACTCGAGCCTCAGTGATTGACCTATATGAGGACTTAGGAGACTGGTGATTACAAACTAAAACTGACATCGCCATGGTCCCCAAGAGATATGGTAAAGATAAATCTAGAACCCAATATTTCAAATATTTAACCCAACAGAGGAAATTCCAACATCTTTTATCTTTACATCCCACAGGACATCATGATCTCACTTCTCGGATAGATAAGGTGTGATGGGAAATGCAAGATTTACAATATGACAGGGCCAGTACCATTAGGGCACAATTGCCCTATGTGAGTCAGAAGTCCCCAGTCTTGGATCTCTGCACTGCTTGCAAAACAAGGAGAGTTGCATTGACACTGTCTAGTCTACAATGGACTGATTGTACCTTGGTTACTTCAGTTCATGAACTCTTCCAGGTGGTCATGATTGTAGATGATGGGGAAAGAGCCCCTTCTCAGAAGCAGACATCTTACCTAGCTAACCTAGGACAGTATTCACTCTCTTCTGCTGATATTAATTCCCTTACATACACCATTTCTTCCTAGGAAATTGTGAGCATTATTCAAACCAGAAAACTGGGGATAGCCTCAGGCATAGACGGCCTACCATTTGAATTTTATAAAACCTTTGCCCCAGAACTAGCCCGTTGTCTAGAATGTGTTTTTAATTTTTTTCTTCTTACAAAACTCAGTTCCAGTTCTCTTCACAAGAAAGAAGTTTGACAATATATTTATTTAAATTTGGAGACTGGTCTTTGCTCCAGAATTGGAGGCCTATTAGTCTGCTGAATGAGAACTTTAAAATCCTCTCCCAAAGTCTGCATCTTCGATTAAGGTCCCTGGCAAAGCACATAATACATCCGCTCCAATTTTGTAGCTTACCTGATAGATTCATCCATCACCCCTTGATTATTTTGAGAGAACTTTGGGAATTCTATCAGACCAGACACCACAGTGGCTGGATTATTTCCCTGGACCAGAAGAAGGCCTTTGATTTGTTGGACCATTTTTTTTTTATTTTCAGTACTGAAAACCTATGATATTCCTTTTTTCTTTATTGATAAAATTAAAATGCTATATTGCAATGCAAGTTGGAGACAATATATAAATGTGGTCATTGGCCATGTCTGTAAGGTACGAAAAAGGGTTCACCAGGGGTGCTCTTTAAGCTCCATACTACACATATTCTCCTTAAATCCATTGATACCTCACATTATCAATAACCCGGGGGGTCCGGGGTTTGACGGGACACTCTCTTGGGGATGAGGTCAAGATCCTGACTTATGCAGATGGTACGTGTCGGCTCCTCTGGGATTCAGACAGTGTACAGGTGGCCACTAAGGAAATACAGTTTTATTCTGGTGTCTCAGGGTCATGGTTAAACTTTACCAAATGCTGGGCAGTGAGGTTGAGACCTGCAGGAGATCCCCTTCCCCCCATGGTGGGGAATTTCCAGGTTACAATTGATCCCATTAAACCTTGAGGTAAAGGTGGCCACATGGAAAGGCTGGAAACTGACCAAGTTAAAAAGGATCAGCATTATAAATACATTTCTGATCCCTAGTTTGACGTATACTGGAACCATCTTCCCTCTACCACTGTTAATGGAAACTTGGCTATACAGTATATTCTTCATCATCTTTTGGGGTAGCCACCTTAACCCGGTGAAATGGGGATTTACTTATCTGCCACAGGATATGGGAGGCTTAGGAATGATGGACCTGGTCATCTTCTTCCACGCCTTGTTCTGGGTGCATTCCACTAAATCACCATGGCTTCTGATGGACACTCTAGTCCACAAATGGTTTTTAAATAATTGGATTGTTTTTACCTTGAAATGGGTGTATCACTCCCTGAAATTCTCTGCTCTATTATCCATTCCTATCACAACGAACTCTGCAATTCAGAAACTGTATAAATGGAATGTTACTAAACACATGTTTTTGGGGACTTCCAGAGTACAATTATACCAATATGTTTTGGATACAGTGGGACCCTCTGCCCCAGAGCTTAAAAACTGTCAACCACAAAACCAGGTGAAGGTTGTTAAAATGCTAAATGCAAAATGGATTCCAGACCAAATGTGGGAAGTGCTTTGGCTCAGTGCTTGTGGGAGACTCAATGTTGGAGGAACCAACAAGCACAAGCCGGTAGATGAACGCTCATGTCCATATAGGATGTGTGGTGCCCCAGAGTAAACAATGGAACATTTTGCTCTACACTGCATTTATTCCAGTAATCTCTGGACTTTTTTGGGCTCAGTGTGAAATTTACCTTGGTTATGAAATCTTACATACGAGGCCCTTATTCTGGGAGATTATAGTTTCAGATTGTTAAAATACAATACAGGTACTTTATCTATGGTTTTTGTAGTGCTGAAGTACTATCTCTGGAATGCCCAGGTGCAGTGGATTTCATGTCAATGACACATGCCTTTTATGGTATTTAGAGTGTTGTGTGAAAATGCATTTCAGGCTATTTGGGATAAGGAAGTAAACAAATTCGTCTTACCAGGTACAAAACTGCAGTGGAAAGGCCTTCCATTTTTTATTAAATTTAAGTGACACTCTAGAATTGAGTATGGTACAGTGTAGAAGGAATTTGTAATCCATGTTTCATAAGTTGTGTAGCTCACACTGTATGCTGTATCTTCATATAGTTATTGTTTAACTTTTCTTTTCTTTTCCTTCTTTTCCCAATTGATATTGAACTGGGTTTTGCTTTCATTTTCTGTTTTGGTGTGATACTTGCATTGTTGTTTTGTTTTTTTCTCTCTCTTAGGTATTTCAAAATATATAATTCTTTGTTTATTGTATATATATTGGTACCTTTAATAAAAAACACCCCTACTCTTTTAGAGAAGTGCCATGGGATTTTTAATGTCCACCAAACAACCACCAGAACAGGCAGACGAGACCTTGGTTTAAAGTCTCATCTGAAAGACAGCACCTCTTTCTTAATGGCATTCTTAATTTTAGTAATCGCTATACCAGGGATTCCTTTGAAGTTGTGGTTAAAATATTTTGCAGCCAAGCTAAAATCCAGTATATTATATGGCTGTAAAGTGTTGGGAGGGGATAGTCTGGTTAAGACCCTGAAACTCTCCAGAAATCATTTTTCCATCAACCATAGAGCTTATCACATTATATCCCAGGGCACAACATTGAGAAAAAGTGGGACAAGGGTCCATACAAGTTCATGGAATTATGAGGGCAATAACATATATATTCAAAACTATGAAAACATATATAGAAAGAATTCTTAGGATGCTACTGAATGAGGGCTGAAGAGGTGAATTACCTGAACCATGATTAGGAAGGAGTAGAGATATTTGGCATACAGTAGCTTAAAGCTCTTGGGTATAAACCCAAGTTGCATTCTGAATCAGGCAATCACTTCAGATAATAATGTTATAAAGGGCATGGTTTTCCAAAGGATATAGGATATTAAAAAAACAAAAGGATCTGTCAGTAATTGCAGAACCTGTATGCCATCTGTGTATAATTTGTATAATTTCAACGTGCTTACGCAATTCAGTGTAGTGTTGTGCTTAATTAACTTGTTGAATAAACCTTTGTGGCCATTTGCATCTCTATCCCTTTGGGAATGTCAAAGGATAGGAACCCTAGAAGAGGGTTCCTCCCCTAGAGGTACTGTGGGAAGGATTTCCTTAGGCCAAAGGTATCTTAGGAAGGAGACCCAAGAAGAGAGGCAAGTCACTGGAGGAGGAAGGGAGGATTGTGTGGCAGAGAAAAATGCTTCTGACTGAAGCAGGAAGGATGGTGTTAAATAACTTAGGCAGGGGAAATGGTTGGTTTCTTCAGCCCACTGAACCACAGACTAAGCCTTACAATTTAATGTGCTTACACAACTTGGTGAAGTGTTGTGCTCATGCAACTTGTTAAATAAACATTTGTGGCCATTCTCCTCTCTGTCCCTTGGGTAATACCCCCCTATAGGGATGCCAAAGGCAAGGAACCCTGAAGAAGGCTTCCATATGTAAAGGTGCAATGGGAAGGATACCCTTAGGCTAAAGGTACCTTAGGAAGAAGTCCCAAAAAGAGTGTAAAGGGAAAAAAGCATGGTAGAAGATGGTAGAAGCATGGTAATGACTAGGTATCATGTATTTAGGACCTTCAAATAGGTCAGAAGGAGACACTGGGTAATGTGTAACGACCTTCACATCAGTCTGCATGACTAGCTAGTAAGAGGGCATGACTTCCTAAGGAAAGAGGGAATGGCAAAAAAGAGGCCACTATCCATCTCCATCCAACAGCGGAAACCTACTTTAGCAACCTAGTGCATATGCTACCATAAAAAATATATTGGTATTATAACCTTTCACAAGTAGGAGAGGAAAAAAACTTTGCAGAAGAAACATCTGGGGATCCGAGACCTAGGTCACTTTCCCTCCAGGTTTAGGATATGTTGGTTAGTGACAGCTCATCTGCTGCAGTTTACAGACCCAATTCAAGGCAGGTGGAAAATATCTCAGTTTTGAGGAGGGCTCTCACTCTATCCCTGTAAAAGGAACACCCTGAAGGGCTGCAAATGATCTCTGCAGCAATGGGGTACTCCCACACAGGAGGACAATTCCCAAAGGTGGGAGGAGGATGGTGACAACCACTGGAGGTGCTCAGCCGACCTTCACAAGCCTAAATGCCACTGGTTGAACCTTAGACAGTTGTAAGGAGAACAACACTGAAGGTGCTGCTGAACCCACTCAGCAAGATAAAGGAACTCCCTGGGGCTTAGGGCTACACCCTTTGCTGCTGAAGTCTTAGATTCTACATCAAGAGGTGTCATCAATATGTCTGCATGCCTAAAGCTCCACCCGGAATGATCACATTCCCACTATGGGCCGGATGAGAAGGACACCACCCTGAGTTTCACATGCTCAAATTGTGGACTTCATGGATACAGAGCAAGGTAGTCGGCCACAGGGTAGGCACAGAACCATAGTAATCAATGGTCATGGTTGGTATGCCTCTGATTTATGAAGAAGAGCACAAATTCAGCTGTGAAACATTTGTGGACCCTCACATGGGTCATGCACACTTTTTATCAAGCACAAAAAAAAAGACTAAACCTCCACCATAGGTTAGTCTAAGCAATTATCAGACCCCCATGTGAGTTTAAGAAACTAAGCATCAAAAAATTAATTTCTGTAACCTCCAAGGAATGCATGCCAACCAGTTCCACTAGGGAAGCCAAATTATACTGAAATAAAATTTTCATTACAGCTTGAATTCAAAATGCTTTACACATAATACTGTATTTAAATATGTACTCTTTCAATATTTGTGAAATGCAGCATAAGTTGTTATACAGAAACTTGAATACCATCCCAGAACTAGGGAACTTAGTGCGAATCAGCAAACATTTAGATTTAGAACCTGTAAAAGTCTTTTGCAAAGATAGGCAATTCAGATATTCCAATTACAGAGAATGGCTACAGTTAAACTACTAAGGAATGAAGCTGAAAGTTAGAAAAGTTACAAAATATGTTTGCTCCTTCAAAGACTGTATTACGGTTCAGTTTCAGTCAAGCTAATATTATTGAAAAAAGATTTAGCCAATGACTGGGAAATTCAAATTTTCAGTACATTTCATTATTTCTGACTCCATAGCTCATTCCCAACTTGAAGTCACAAAGCCCCACTGCCATGTCACTGTCTCCTGCCATAGGAATAACCAATGGCACAAGCAGACCACCAGGACACCATGCTTGGAAGAAGCAACAGGAGGTAGGGGGAACAATTTTAACATCTGAAATACATTGTCCCCACAGAAACACTGTAATGCTATCCAGAAGATGCTTCATATTCATAAAACTTACATATTAAAAAGTTTAAATGCTGTCCAGTCTGTTGATGTCAAGCATTAAGTTACACTGATGTCATTCTCAGATCTATTTAAAAATCATTATTTAATGTTCACACTTTAACAGTAGTTGATGGAGATCAGTCGCCTCGCTGCCGGCACAGCATTAGATGTCAGTATTCTGGCTTCATTTAATCAAGGCGGAGTGTGAACATTTATGTTTAAATACATTTGAAGCCTTCGCTGTCAGGGTTTTGTAGCATCCAACACCTTGTGTGTGCAAAATTCTCATTAAGCACACAACACCATGTATTGTTCTATATGATTTCTAGAATACAATTGGAGCATAATAGCCAGAGCCAAGGTCTCAAGTGCTGGCTAGCGTAAAACCGGGAGTGATTTTAGTAGGCACTGACCTGGAAGAGAGACGCAAAATAGAACAAGGAGTCAGAAAAAACAAGAAACATGCTGTACAAAGCAAGCAAAACCTCAAAAGGAGTGCTAGCAAGGGATGAGGAGAGGAGTGGGAGGGACACACAACCCATGGAGCAGCAAACGCAGAATTAACTGCCGAGGGAGGGGATGAGGACAAGCAGACAACAGACAGCCTCAAACGGCAACTACAGCTAATAACACAAGAAGCCAGGCAGCAAAACACGCTGACAAATGTGACAGGGGGAAGACACAGATGACAGCAAAAATGGGACTAACAAGTTATGGAGCAGACAGGACAAGGAGAAGAATGAGCAGCAGCAGGAGGCACGTAAAACACAGACTCAAATGAGCAGGAGAAATACAAATGAGCAGAAGTCCAGCACTGACCAGAATAACCTAAAGCATGAGAAGGGAGACAGGGCAGAGCCCCAAAAGAGTCTCCAGCTGCAAAGAAAAAAATGCTTCTGAGTAAAGCAGGATGGATGGTGTTCAATAGCTCAGGCTGCGATACTGCACTATTAGCAGACTAGATAGGCCTAATGGTCTTATTCTGCTGGCTTCATCATATGTTTCTATATTCATGTGAAAGATTTGGGACTAGAACCCTATTTAACATTCTGTACAGAAAGAGAACACTGGATAGCTCTGGTTGATTTCAGATTTCATAGAAACGTAGATGTTGTCAGCAGATAGAGACCTACTGGCCCACCTAGCCTGCCTTGTTTTCCCTACATACTGTGACACTCCGGACCCTACTTTTTCTACTGTCTTCCTCCCCCCTTACTTCTAAGATCCCTTTGTGCCTATCCCATGCAATGACATCCAGCATCCGCCATGCCCCTTAATGTTATACTGCTGGTCATGGCAATACCCCCAGCCTCTGCTTGGGGCCCCTAAAGCACTGGACACTTTTCCGCATCCTCTCCCTGGAGATGGAGTGCAGTCTCTAGGTTGTGCAATTCACTCTCCCCCCAGCCAGACTTTCAACTCCTGGGTCCATTCCTGAACCTGGGTAGTCGATGTCACAAGCAGAAATCTAACTGCTGCACTGAAATGCCGGTCTAAAATCTACAAACATTTGCTCCTACAGTAGGCTAAAAATTTGCTTATCTGCCTTCACCATTTTTGCGGTGGAATTTTACTTAAAGTGCAAAACTTTCACCTATGAATAGTGGAATTTCATCTGCAAATGGCAGAATTTCACCTGAAAATGGCAAAATTCTGCCATCTGTGGTGAAATTCCACCATTTGGGAGCAAAATTCCATACTTTGTGGGTGGAACTTCAAACTTTGCAGGTGGAACTTTGCAGTTCATGGGCACAAATGAATCTGCAAATTGTGCTAAATTTGTGGATTTATTTGTGAAGTTTCCCAACTTTGACCATCTCTAGATGCAGGCCGTGCACCATCTTGGTTGCCCCCTTTTGAACCGCCTCCATCCTATCTATGTCATTTCCGAGATAGGGTATCCAGAACTGGACACAGTATTCAAGGTGAAGTCTCACCAGAGATCTATACAGAGGTATTATTACCTCCCTTCTTCTGCTAGTGATTCCCCTACCTACAGTATTTCATTTCATTTTTACTCTATACTGAAGAATCTGTGGGCTAAAACCCCATTTTCACAAATGTCTAGTGTAACAAATACATACATTATACAAAATACAAAAGACACATAAATACAATGATTTAAAAATCAATTATAGCACTTAGATACAGAGTTTGTCAACATATAACTCCTTAGCTTTGTCTTAAAACTAGACATTTTAGGACAGCCAACTATGGTGCTGGGTAGTATGTTATAAAGAATAACAGGTAAAAACATTATGGAATTCTGAGCAAACTTTGTGTGATATAATGGAACCGTATATGAATATCTACTTTGCATTCTTGCATTTACTGAATGATCATTTCTGGAAAATAAAATAGTTATACTGTATGGGGGCAAGACAAGTTGAATTTTAAGCAAAAACAATAAAGAGTGAAAATTAAAATGCTGATCCAAAGATAAGCAATTAAATGAATTATATGATAGACAGTGGTGTGTGTACCTGGGATAAGCTATGGCAAATTGAATAATACCGTGATAAGTTGACCTTAGTTTAGCTAGCATTCCTTTAGAAGTGTAAGAATAAATTACTGAGCCATAATCCAACACTGGCTTCATTGACTTCATTGTAGACTGGAGTTCCACCTGGAGGAATACCCACCTATACTGACACGATGGTCTACATCTGTCTGGGAAGAGAACCAATCTCCTGAGTAATCAGTTTAAATGCTTCATTGGCAAGCTTTTAAACTAGCCAAGGGGGGAGGCACTGATAAGTAGCAGGGAATTCCCAGCCTCCCCCTACAAAACAGGGTACTAAAACAGATAAAGATCAAGGTAGAAAGGTCAGTAGGGAGCAGGACTGGGGTAAATGGAGAAAGTTAAGTCAGTAAGGGCAGGAATGGGGCTACAAGAGGTAAAGCAATCAAAAAATGGAGAGTAATGAGTACCAATGCCCATAGTCTGGGTAACAAGCTTCCTGAACTAGTGGCCTTGATGGAAGAGGGACATCTGGATATTGTGGCAGTCACAGAAACATGGTACACACAGAACCACGACTGTGATGTAAACATACCAGGGTACACTATCTACATGAGGGACAGGGAGTGTAAAGGAGGAGAAGGAGTAGCTCTCTACATGAAGGAATGAATCAAAGCAACAGAACAAAAGAGTAAGGTATCCTTAGAGCAGAAAACAGAGAGTGGTGGTAAACAGTATACAGTCAGAAGAGATACAAGTCACAAGTAGGGTACCTCAGGTATCAGGCCTGGGGCCAGTCCTCTTCAATATCTTCATCAGTGACATTGCAGATGGACTGGAAGGTAAGGTTTGTCTGTCTGCAGATGACACCAAGATCTGCAACAGAGTAGGTGATCCAGATGGGATGGGCAGAATGAGAAGAGATCTGGATAAACTGGCAAAATAGTCAGAAGAGTGGCAACTGGGGTTTAATGCAAAGAAGTGCATGATCATGCACGTAGGGAAGAGAAACCCTGAAGTCACCTATAGGCTGAGAAGCTAGATGCTGCCAGTCATAACGGAAGAAAGAGACTTGGGCATCATCATCACTGATTACCTGAAATCATCCAAGCAGACCACTAAAGCAGTAGGTAAGGCTAGGGGATGTTGAGGTGTATTAGTAGGGGTATCACAAGTTGGAAGAGGGAGGTAATAATCCCTCTTTACAAGACACTAGTTAGGCCCCATCTGGAGTACTGCGTGCAGTACTGGAGGCCACACCTTAACAAGGACATTAACCAAATTGAGGCAGTCCAGAGAAGGGCAACCAAAATGGTGCAGGGACTGCATCAGAAAACATATGAGGACAGAATAATGGAGCTCAATATGTATACCCTAGAGCAAAGGAGGAGATGAGGTGATATGATCAAAACATACAAACACCTTAAATGCATTAACAAGGTGAAAGAGTCTAACATGTTTCAATATCAGAAAAATAGGACAAGAGGACACAGCATGAGATTAGAGGGAGGCCAATTAAAGGGTAATGTGAGGAAGTTCTTTTTCACAGAAAGGGTGGTGGATGTATGTATGTAACAGCCTACCTCAGGAAGTGGAGGATATGAATACAGTACAGGGCTTCAAACAGGCATGGGATAGGCATAAGGGAGCAATACAGATGAGTATGAATAGTTAGGCCATTGACAGAGCAAAGGCCGGTGGCACATTCATAAGGTAGAAAAAGAAATGGGCAGACTGGATGGGCCTTGCGGTCCTTATCTGTCATCATATTCTATGTTTCTATATTTCCATGTAAGCGGGGAGGAGAGGAAGCACTGTGGGTCAACTAGGAGACAGGCAATGGCACCACAATCTGCACAGGGGTTGTATACAGACCCCATCTCAGGGGGAGGAAATGGACAAGGAAATGATAGAAGGTATCCCTAGAATGGCAGAACAAGGGGAAATAATGTTGGGGGATCTGAATATGCCAGATGTTAACTAGAGTGCATTTGCTGCAGCTACATCAAAGAGTGGGGTCATTCTACCCCACTCAGGAGGGAGCAATCTTTGACCTGGTACTCTCAAATGGAGATGGAGAGAGGATCACAGATTTAGAAGTGGGTAGCCAACTGGGAACTAGCGACCATTGAACAGTATGGTTAATTATAAACACAGCAATAGAGTTAAGCCATACAAAGGCAAAGGTCCTGGACTTTAGGAGGGCTGATTTTGCCAAAATGGGTTAGTGCCTAAGGAATGTTCTAGCAAATGGGCAGGAAGGAGGAGTGGAAGAACAATGGGGAATAATCAAAACTGCCATCACTGAGGCAACAAGCCTTTGTGTGAAGCAAATAAACAAAACAAAACAATGTAAAAAACCACTATGGTTCTCAAAGGGGGTGGCAGGGAAGGTTAGGGAGAAAATGATAGCATTCAGGAAGTACAAGGAATCACAGAAGGAGCAGGATAGAGAATTGTATCAGTTAAAGTAGAAGGAAGCGGGGAAGGCAGTCAGAACAGCAAATGCCCAAACCAAGGAAAAGATAGCCAAATCAGTTAAGAAAGGGGATAAAACATTTTATAGGTACATCAGGGAGTGAAGGAAGACAAAGGGATGGATAGTGAGGCTTCATAAAGGGGAGGGGGTGGGCAGAGGGTGACTGTGAAAAAGCAGAGATACAAAACAAATATTTTTGCTCAGTATTCACAAATGAAGAGGGGGAGGTACCTAAACCAAACAACGGAAACACTCTGAGTAGGGGGGTTGATACCAGCCCATTCACATAAGAAAGAGTTCAGAAAGAACTCTTAAAACTGAAGGTGGACAAAGCAATGGGGCCTGATGGATTCATCCCAGAATTCTAAAAGAACTAAGGATAGAACTAGTGACACCACTGACTGCCTTCTTTAACAAATCGTGGGAGGATGGGGTGATACCTGAGGACTGGAGGAGGTCAGATGTTATTCCACTTCACAAAAGTGAGAGCAGGACAGAGGCAGGAAACTACAGACCTGCTTGTTTGACCTCATTGACAGGGAAAATGATGGAATCACTTCTGATGGAAAGAATTGTTGAGTACCAAGGGACCAGAGGGGCACAGGACCCAAGGCAGCATGAATTCACAGTAGGAAGGTCATGTCAGATGAATCTAATAGATTTCTTTGACTGGGTGACCAAAGTAGTAGATCAGGGAGGGGCTGTGGCCATGGCCTACAGTACCTAGACTTTAGCAAGGCATTTGACACAATCCCACACAAAAGATTAATATACAAGTTAGCCAGCCTTGAAGTGGGTCCCAGGATGGTAGCCTGGGTAGAAAATTGGTTGGAGAACAGGACACAGAGGGTAATAGTAAACGGAGTTCACTCTGTAGAAAGGGGGCTTACTAGTGGGGTACCACAGGGTTCAGTACTAGGACCGGTCCTCTTCAATGTCTTTATAAGTGACATTGCAGAGGGACTGAAAGGAAAGGTATGTCTTTTTGCAGATGACACAAAGATCTGCAACAGGGTTGATATGTAAGGCGGGGTGGAAAGGATGAGAAGGGACTTGGCAAGGTTGGAGGACTGGTCAAATGTATGGCAGCTTAGTTTCAGTGCTAAGAAGTGCAAAGTAATGCAACTAGGAAACAAAAACCCAGGGAAGAGAACACAATGGGGGGCGGGGTGAGATACTTACAACAAAAAATGGAAAAGGACCTTGGGGTAGTCATTTCAGATGACCTAAAGGTGGGCAAGCAATGTGAGAGGGCAGCAAGGAAGGCAGGGGGATACTGGGATGCATATGGAGAGGCATCACCAGTAGAAAAAAAGAAGTTGTTATCCCTCTGTACAGACAGCTGGTGAGACCCCATCTGGAGTACTGCATGTAGTTACATAGATACATAGATACATAGACAGTGTCAGCAGATAAGGGCCTATGGCCCACCCAGTCTGCCCATTTGAGCTTGTAAGTTCAGTTTGTTTTCCTAGAAGTCTGTTGCCCCTTACCCTTGACCTCCAGAATTCCTTTATCTCTATCCCATGCATTCTTAAATCTCGTGATTGTTTCAGCCCCCACCACTTCCTCTGGCAGGGTGTTCCACTTGTCCACCACCCGTTCTGTGAAGAAATTCTTTCTCATGTTTCCTCTGAATCGTCCTCCCTCCAACTTCATCCCATGCCCTCTAGTCCTGGAACATCTTTTCGCTTAAAATAGTGTTTTCCTGCACCTGTTCCTCCCTGTAAGGTACTTGTATGTCTCTATCATATCCCTCCTCCTCTCCTCCAGGGAGTACATGTTCAGTTCCTTCAACCTGTCTTCATAGGACTTGTGTTGCAATCCATGTACCATCTTTGTTGCCCTCCTCTGAACCTTCTCTACCCTGTCTATGTCCTTACATAGGTATGGTCTCCAGAACTGTACACTGTACTCCAGGTGGGGCCTCACTAGTGTCTTGTATAGCGAATTATGACCTCCCTTTTCCTGCTGGTGATGCCCTGCCTATACATCCCAGCATCCTATTTGCTTTACCTGCTGCCTTGTCACACTGTTTCCTACCTTGAGGTCATCAGAGATGATAACCCCAAGATCCCTTTCCTGCTTGGTGCATGCTATAGCCTCACCCCCAACTGATATATTGTGCCAGGGTTGTTGTGCCCCATATGCATTATCTTGCACTTCTTTGCATTGAATTTCAACTGCCAAACCCTGACCATTCTTCAAGTTTCTGCAGATCGCTTCTCATTCTGTCTACACCCTCTGGTGTGTCTACTGTGTTACAGAGCTTTGTATCAGCGAACAGTGAAATTCTGCCTCCTAGGTCCTGCAATGTCACTGATGAAGATGTTGAATAGGACCGTCCCAGCACTGATCCCTGTGGTACCCCACTGGTCATTCTTCCTCTGTGGAGTGACAGCCATTTACCACCACCCTCTGTGTCCTGCCACCCAGCCAGTTACCTACCCACCACACTACTGTCCTGCCCACACCCATATTCCCCAGTTTGTGTAATAGTCTTCTATGTGGTACAGTGTCAAAGGCCTTGCTGAAGTCCAGATAGGCCACGTCCACTGCCCTCCCCTGATCCACCTCCCTAGTCACCCAGTCAAAAAATTCAATAAGATTGGTCTGACATGAACTCCCCCTGGTGAAACCATGCTGCCTTGGGTCCTGTAGTCCATTGACAACCAGATGTTCCACCAATCTCTCCTTCAGTAGTGCTTCCATGATCTTCCCCACTACCGAGGTGAGGTTGACTGGTCTGTAGTTCCCTGCGTCCTCTTTGTTCCCACTTTTGTATAAGGGGACTACATCTGCTGTCCTCCAGTCTTTGGGTACCTTCCCTGTTTCCAGTGATCGGCTAAACAGGATAGCCAGAGGTTCAGACACCACCTCTCTTAATTCTTTAAGGACCCTGGGGTGCACCCCATCTGGCCCCATTGCTTTATCAACTCTTATTACTTCCAGTTCCTTCAGGACCTTTTCTCGTGTAAAGGAACTTGTGTCCATTTCTACACCATTCTCACCCCTTGTACTCCCTTCAGACCCATTACCCTCCTCTTCCTCAGTAAAGACTGAGCAGAAATACCTGTTCAATATGTCAGCTTTACTGTTGTCATCCTCCACGCGGCCTCCATCCTGCCTCTTCAGTCTCACTATCCCTCCCTTTGTCTTTCTTTTTTCACTTATGTACCTGTAAAAGGTTTTGTCCCCTCTACCCACTGATTTTGCAATGTGTTCTTCTGTCTGAGCTTTGGCTTCCCTTACGACCTCCCTGCCTCCCTTTGCTTCTCCTGGTACTTCTCCTATCCCCTTCTGCCTGTGTCTTTTGTATTGCCTGAATGCAATCTTTTGGCTTTCACTTCTTTTGCTACCTCTTTGGAAACCATAATGGTCTCCTCTTCCTTTTCCTCTTGCTAACCTGCTTAATGCATAATTCTGTTGTTCTTGTAATCCCCATTTTAAATACTGCCCACTGTTCCTCAACCCCTGATTCCTGTCCCATTCCCCTTAATGCCTCTTTCAAGTATCTCCCCATTTTCCCAAAGTCTGCCCCCCTAAAATCCAGGATACATGTTTTTGTGTGGTTTGGTTCTGCTCTTTCTGTGATTTCAAACCACAATGATTGGTGGTCACTGTTTCCCAGGTGCTCCCCCACTGTTACCCCCATCACACTGTCCCTGTTTGTGAGCACAAGGTCCAGTATTGCCTTCTGCCGAGTTGGTTCCATGACCAGCTGCTTGAGGAAGGCACCCTGAAGGGAGTCATGGATAAATCTGCTCCTAATTGATGGTGCTGCTGGGATGCTCCAGTCCACGTCTGGAATATTGAAGTCTCCAACCAGTAGTACCTCACCCTTGTCTGCCATCCTTTGGATGGCTAGCATCAGCTCCCTATCTGTTTCTTCCTCCTGGGCTGGTGGTCTATAGTTCTGGAGACCCAGTCCCTGCAAGGATATAGACAGGATGGAGGCAGTCCTGAGGAGGGCAACTAAAATGGTGCAGGATCTGCACCAGAAGACATATGAAGAGACACTTAAGAAGCTTAATATGTATACCCTCGAGGAAAGGAGGAAGGGGGGACATGATAGAAAATTTCAAGTACCTCAAGGGAATCAACAAAGTCCAAGAAAGTAGCATCTTTCAGAAAAAGAGATGTGTAAGAACAAGGGGGCACAATTTGAAGATAGAGAGGAGATGGCTCAGAAGTAATGTGAGGAAGTATTTTTTTTAATGATGAGGGTTGTGGATGCATGGAACAGCCTTCCTGAGGAGGTTGTGGAGTTGAAAACAGTAGGAGAATTCAAGAATGCATGGGACAGACATAAGGCAATTCTAGGGGTTGGGGGTAGGAGAAAGTAGGCTGTTAGTTAACTAGGATCTACAGCTTATCCATTAGGTAGGGAAATTGACAGACTGGGTGGGCCAAGCGGTTCTTATCTGCCATAAAATTCTATGTTTCTATGATAGTAATAGACTGTGAGTTAACATATGCCTCACTTCAATTGTAAGATTTTTTTTTTGTATTCTAAAAAGGTGTCCCAATCTCTTGTGCAACTTATTAATTAACTTAAGAATATGAAACTCATATGGAAGGTGTGAATCTAATAACAAGCCATGATACTTAAAAACCATCGCTTGCTCAATTAGGTTTCCCAAATTGTCGCATAACAATAATTCAGAAGCCAGATATTTCTTGACACTAGAAAAAAACATTGTTTTTGTTTTGAAAGAATTTAATACTAATTTATGAGATTCAAACCATGTATGATAGAGACTAAATTCAGATTGCAATATTGTTTAAAGTGAAGATAAATTAGGACCAGAACAAAAAATAACTCTTCATCTGCATATAAAATAAGTTCTATGTGTTTAAATACTATGAGTTATACTACGATTTGATAGTTATACTGAAGGCCTTAGCCCATGTATGTATAACTCCAGCCAAGCTGGAACATCATCCCCAATGCATAAGGTAAAGATCTAGTTAGTACTTAAAGTTTGTGGGGCTTAAAGATTCAGCTATTGTTTTTGGAAGCGTATTCCACAGTGGGATTATTCTTTAAGTAAAAGTAGCATCTATTATCAGTTTTGGGAAAGGTCAGTGCTAGTTGGTATTTATGACTTCTTAGGACACAGTTCCTTATGCTAAAAGACATTCCCAGCTGTGTCATTAATTCTTCATCATTGGACTATGTGTACATCAGTAATAAATCCCCTCTGATTCTCTGCTGCTCCAGTGAGTACAAGTTTAACACCTCCAATCTTGCATTATAGGTTTTATTGCACATGTTGTTGATTATTTTGGTGACTGTTCGCTGTACCCCCTCCACCCTGTTCACATCTCTCCTGAGATAGGGTCTCCAGAGTGATGAGCAGCAGTCCATATGAGGTCTATCATATGCCTTATAGAGAGGCAAAATGCAGCCCTTTCTCTAGATGTAAAATACCTCTTTATATTTCCTACAAGTTTGTTAACATGGCTAATAATATGGTTACAGTGACCTTGGAAGGTTAGGTCTGACCTTACGATTATACCAAGATCTGTTTCTTGTGTTACTGCTTTCAAAATATGCCCATTTAAGGTAAATGTGTTGTATTTATTAGTTGCCCCTAAGTGCATTATCACAAACTTACTACTATTTAAGGTCATATTGTTTTGTAGTGCCCAGTCTCTCAATTTTTATATCTCTTTTGGAGCTTTAAAATGTCATCCTTTGTTTTGACTTGTGCTGCTAATTTTGTGTCGTCCACAAATTTTATGGCAAAGCCATTGCTATTTTCCATCATATCTGATATAAAGATGGAAAACAAGGCCGGGCGCAAAACCAAACCCTGTGACTACTACTGACCAAACTTAGTTTTGACTTATGTCCCCTGATACATACCCTTTGGGTGCGTTCATTCAACTATTCTTCTACCCAGTCTAAAATTATGTTATTTATTCCTAGTTTGCACAATTTAGATATTAATGTTCTGTGGGCACTTTATCAAAAGCCTTGCAAAAGTCTAAGTAGACAATGTCTACTGGTACCTTATCTGCCAGTGTTCTACTTATGTTTTCATAGAAGACTAAATTACTAGTTAAGTGTGACCTATGTTGCTTAAAGCCATGCTGAGCATGATCTACCAAGTTTTTTTATTTTCATTTCATCCTCTTATTTGTTTGTTAATAGGGATTCAGAATTTTTTCCCAAAATACTAGTGAGGCTGATTGGTCTATAATTAACCACAACTCCCTGACATCCCTTCTTATAAATTGTGGTAACCACTGCAGTCTTCCAGTCTGTTGATATTATTTTTGAGAGCAGGGACATATTAAAAATTTTGAAAAGTGGTTCCACTAACCATTCTTTTATTTTTTTCAATAATCTAGGATGTAAATTTTCAGGACCAGGTGACTTATTTATATTTAAACTATCTAATTTGGCTGAGATTTCTTTTTTGGAAAATTCAAATATTTCCTTAGGTTCATTTTGTTTAAGCGTGCCATTAGATTTGCTTGTAGGATTGGAAACTGAGCAAAAATAGTTATTTAGTTCCTTAGCCATGTCCTGAGGAATTGATACTTCAATATTATTTACGCACAGGGGTCCAATAAGTCTTACTGTTTGCTTTTTGTTATTTATATAAGAATAAAAGCTTTCTGTAGGCCAGTCTGAATTCTAGATTTTTTTTCAGACCTTATTGTGTTTTCACATTTTTTTAATATTCCCTTGTATCTGTCTTTATTATATGCATTGTTTGTCCTTTTCATCAATTTATATGCTTTTTTTTTGATTAGTTGTAATATTTTAGGTATCAACTGAAGTGGTATCTTACCTTGTTTATTGTAAATTACTATGTCTGGTATGTACTTTGTTTCTAATTCTCTTATTTTATCTTTGATCCTTGTCAAGCATTCGTCTGGGGATGTTGCCCCATTATCCCATTTCCAAGAACAAAAGTCATGGTTTATTTTCTCAAAGTTACCTTTATTGTAATTTTTAAATGCAGTTTTACCTGATTCAGGTTTTATATGTACGAGGGTATCAAAATTGATTGTCCTATGATCACTATTTAAGATTGGTTCCTGAATGCGATTATTTTTTATTTTATCTGGGATGTCAGTAAGTAATAAGTCTAAGAAACTATTTTTTCTAGTTGGTGATGTGATTAGTTGAGATAGTCCATTTTGGGAATGAACATTCTTGAGTATTGGTTCCTGTTGCCTCCTTCCAATTTATGCCAGGTAAATTAAAGTCACCTAATAGTATTATCTCCTCATACTCAGATTTGTTTTTTATGCTATTTAAAATTTCATGGTATACAGTTTAATTGGTATCAGGAGGCCTGTAACATAGCCCTATGAGCAGCTTTGATGGCCTATCCATTATTATTTCAATCCAGATAGTTTCACTTGTGGTGTCTTCAGACTGATCCTTAACTGGTTGGAATTTATATCCTGTTTTATGAATAATGCAACTCCTCTGATTCCTGGATTTAAAAATTTTCGGCAGGAAAGAATTGGGAAAAAGGGTGGAGAGGTCACCATATACATTAAGGCATCACTAACAGTTTCTACATTAGCAATCCCAGCCATGGTTGACTCGGGTTGTGAAGCACTATTTGTTAAACTCCTGTTGGGTGGTACTAAGCCCTTACTAATAGGTTGTGTATACAACCCTCCCAAGGCTGCAGTGGAAGCACTAAAGGCCCTTACCAAACTTATCCCTGACCTGCCTTCCTGGGAGATAATAATCCTTGGTGACTTTAACCTCCACTGGGGACCCTCTACTAAAAGTGACATTAAGTCCAATTTGCAAGAGATTAACCTGACCCAGCTTATCTAGGAACCTACTAGACTGGATTTGAAATTTGGCAACCACACCACTCTGGATTGGATCCTGGTATCCAACCCCAGTAGATTCAAGCTGACTGGCACTTTTGCCAACTCCTTAAGTGACCATGCCCATATGTTTGGTACAGTCAATTTCACTTGTATGCAATTCGGTTGTATGCACATTCCGTTTGTATGCACAAAACGCCTAGGTCCTACCTCACTGCCTATACCTCCCTATGTTAAAGCGATCGGTTGTGTGCACACAGATTTTTGGATGTGGGCACAAATTTCAGGCAGAAATACAGCAGAATGCAACAGTAAGCATTGTTTTCAGCTGCATCTGCAGGTGTTAATTGACCGATTTGTTGCTGAATGGGTAGACAGACCGAGCTGCTCTGCAGTAAGCAGTTGTAAGCAGGTGTTAATCATCTGCCTAATCACCTGCATAACTGTTAGACCTGAAGTTACCTTAGGTTAATTAAATGAGCCTGCACAAATTTAAATGGTCAGTAGTCCTTCCCTCAGTATCTGTGTCTGTGTGTTGCATATCCCATTTTTAACAAATCCACATCCAATCCCATAGCTCTAGCACTTTAAAACAGAATCTTAATTCATTTCTGTGTCAGTGTCTATGTCTATGTACTTTACTGTGTTATATTGCATATGCCTTCAAGTTAAGTTTTTAACATTTTGAACAAATGTGTTGTTTTATTCCCTCAATCTGTTCCCAGGTTGTTTTACTTAATAACTGCAGTACCGTAACTGCATAAAAACAGTCCCAAGATCACGGTTAATTAATTTTCTGTTGTGTGCATTTTCGGATGTGTGCATAAAATCGGCTGGTCCCACTCATGTGCACACATCCAGAATTGACTGTATATGGAAAAATGATTATCCAGCCCCACCCCCCAGAACCTTTCTGGTGCATGATTACTCTAAATTTGATGCTAATTCCTTTCAAGGTGCCCTATTGGCAGTGGACTAGGCTCAGATAAAATTTGCCCATAGTCTAGACATAGCCTTGGACCTTTTCACCAATAATTTCCTTTCTGCTGCCAATAAGCATGCCCCCCTTAAGCAAATGAGGGTCAAAGGACAACAGTCTAGGTGACTGACACATGATCTAAAAAAGCTAATGAGAGAAAGACACAGGGCCTGGGGCAGGTACAAATTCACTAAACTGGCCAGTGATTGGGTCCTGTACTGAATGCTCAGGAACAAATGCAAAAGAGACTTAAAACAGGCCAAGCAACAGTACCTCAAGAACCTGCAAACAAAAAATCATCTCTCTGACACCAGAAAATTCTGGTCTCAAATTAATACGCTTCTGAAGGGACATTACAGGCAAAATGTCTGTGACATTGTTGCAGGTGGTGTATGCCACATGAACCCACAAGATGCTGTTAATGTCTTTAAAGTATTTCTCACTGATCTTGACAAATATAAGGTTCACCCCTGCAGCTCTAGCCAGACATCCCTTGATGACACAGAGGATCTGTCCTCATCACCTAACTTCCACCTTAAGTTGATGTCTAAAACTGAGGTCCTAAAGTTGATCAGGAACATTAAGGTTACTGGTTCTACAGGTTGTGACAAACTAGAACCTAGGTTACTCAGATTAGCAGCCCAAGAAATTGCCACACCAATCATGTGGTTATTCAACAGGTCGCTGATGGAAGGTAAAGTTCCCACAGCCTGTAAAACTACCCTGGTTACCCCCATCCCCAAAGGGGGCTAAGTGAGCTGGTTGAGAATTACAGACCAATTTCCATACTCTGCACACTAAGCAAAATGCTAGACAGAATTGTGTACCAAGCCCAGAAATATGTTGAACAACATAACCTCCTTACTTCTCGACAACACAGTTTTAGAAAACTACATGGCACAGATACTGCCTTGGTTAGTCTTATGTCTGACATCCTCGCAGCCCAAGATAATGGCCAATTAATTGGTACAATCTTTACAGACCTTACCAAGGCCTTTGATCTGGTGGACCACCAACTGCTCAGATCTCTTGGACTGGACAACCACTCAGTGCAGTGGTTCCTAGATTACCTGCTAGGCGGATCTCAAATAGTCAGATGGCTGGAGGCAAAGTCAGACAAATGCTCCATCTCTGAAGAGGTCCCCCAAGGTTCAATATTTGGGCCCCTCCTATTCTTCCTATTCATCAATGACTTGCCCAAGCACTGTGTAGGTGCCAAGGTGACCCTTTATGCCGATGATGCCGTGTTGTACAGATCAGCTTTGGATGCAGCACAGCTAAATCAGCTTCTGAACCAGGACCTCTCCATATTGGAAAACTGGTTCCTGACTAATTGGCTAGTCCTCAATGTGAAAAAAAACAAAAGCTATTCTATTTGGACCCAAAAGGCTAGGCCCTGATAGATCATGCTTACTGTCCCCCTGCCTGTCCAGTGGTTCTCCTATAGAGGTTGTGGATTGCATTAAATACCTGGGTGTGTATATTGATCAAGACTGTTCCTTCAGGGTTCATGTTGCTCAACTAAACATGATGCTGAACCAGAAGCTTGGTCTCCTGTATCGTCTGAGCCCTTTTCTCACTCAGACATCTAAGTTAAGGGTAGCCACTGGCATGCTCCTACCCATCCTGCTCTATGGGGCCCCAGTGCTACACTCACTATGAAACACGGAGATGCAAAAACTGAAAATATTGTATTACAGAGTTGGGCACTTTGCCCTGGGTGCTCTGCCTCTAGAACACCACTGTAAAGTGTTGCACTCACTAAATTGGCCTTCCCTTGAGGGTGGACAGATGCACCCTTCCCTATGTCTGGCCTTCAAGCTTCTACAAACTAATGCCCCCCACCCAGTCTGAGCTGCACCTTAATGCTTAAACAGCCTGGAAGAACCTTAAGGTCCTCAAATCGACAACCCAGGTAACATTGATGTTATGTCCATTATAGTAGCCCAATTGTAACTGCAACTGGTCACATTTTCTTTATTTCCTCTTGTGGACTATCTATCAGGGTATCTGGTAATACAGCCGCCTAATATAAATATTTATTCAGGTAATGTTTATGGTCTGTTTGAATTCCTGTTGTAATGATAGTGTCATTTTGTAGTTCAGTAGCTATATTCCTAGCACTGTAGTGGGTGGGGGGGGTCTGTTGTATCTTGATTTCACTGGCATCATCCCCAATTTGGGTTGTCTGGTCAGAAGTGACAATAAAGGGAAGACTGTGGTTATCGGCATCCAGTTCAATGAGTGGATCAAAACTATTTTGAATTGTGGGTGTGAATACCTCTGCTTTTAATCCCCTCGTTTTCTTTGAGGGCCTAGTACTCTGTATATTGTACCATTCATCATTCTTGTTTTCTTCTGACGCATCTCCTCTTGTCCTCTTTCTATTTGATGTTGCATTATTTACTATTACAGAAGGATTTAATTCTATTTCTGAACTACTATGCCTTATGAGGGTTGGCATTTGTTCCTGGGTTGTCATGCCCCTATCTGTTAGTTGGTCACTCTCGGTCAATTCAGATGAATCTGAAAATTAGATAACAAAAAAGGGATAAAAGTAATGGTCCCAGTATCAAGCTCTGTGGGATTCCACAACTTAAAGTAGCTTCATTAGATGTTGCCCCACCAATAGAGGTTCTCTGATTCCTACCTGAGAGGTAGTTTCCAAACCAGGTGACCACATCATCTGAGAAATGGACAGCAGGCAGCAGTTTCAGTAACTCAGCATGGTCTACCAAGTCGAATGCCTTGGTGAGGTCCATGAATGCCAAGGCAACAAGCTTTCCTCTATCAATTGCACTGCTGACCCAGTCCGTGAACCTAACCAAGGCAATCTCAGTATTGTGTGTAGAATGGAATCTATGCTGCGCCTGTGGCTACGTTCCCTATTTCAAGTAAAGAAATTCCACTAAAGCATTTAATCACTTGTAACAGCAGTGGGTTGGTGTACCTACTTAGCTGTAAGTGTGGAGCTTTCTATGTAGGGAAGACAGTGAGAAAGTTTAAAGTAAGGATTGGAGAATACGTAAGAGCAGTAGATAGAGGGGACATGTCATATGCTATAGCAAAACATATTTCTGAAATGGAGCAGATAATCATAAGTTCGGTTTCACAGTTATTGAACTGGTTAATTTGGGAGGAAGGGGGTGATCTTAAGAAGATCCTGGGTCAGAGAGAATGCTATTGGATTTTTGAAATGTAGGCACAACAGAATAAGGGGTTAAATGGCAGTAATGACCTTGCAGCATTTTTGAAAAAGTATAAATGTTAGCAACCACATTTAGAATAAGTGGATAAATGACATTAGTGAACTTACATCATCTTTGAAAAAGTTTAAATGTTAGCAACCACATTTAGATAAAAAATTCCTGGGGATGGAATACTGCCCTCTGTGACAAAGTTAAGCACCTGGAACTAGATGGAGCATTTTTTTTCCATAAAGGAAAAAATACCTAACTTTTAATAAAGTGCATAGGAGGCTATAGCAGCTTGAAAGAAGCAATTTAAGTAATGGGTAGAGACTAAATTTATTTAGCCTGGAGTGTAGAATAAAATGAAAAATACCACAGGCTGAAATTTGAAAAGCTGAATAAAAATAAAGAAAGATCAAAAACCAGAGACAAAAAAAATAAAAGGGGCATAAGGGTCTGTAAAAAGGACATAATATATTAAATAGGACATAATATAGTAAAATTACTCCATCAGTTCCATGATTATTTGTGATGTTTAAAATAATTGATTTGCACAGGATTCAATGTGAGCTGTTTAATTAACTATATAGATTGATTAATGGCACTACTCCCTTTATAGGAGATGATAGGTTTATGAGCAACATGTGATGTGAACCTGTTTGTTATAAAATAAACACTTGTTTTATGTACCAATTCACTCTGAAGAAACCTGGCAGCACGCCGGGAGAAACATCAGTCTGTTTGCTAGCCACTTTGGCCAGTGTTTTATCTGCACTTTTTTACATAAAAGAATAATTAAATCAATCCATGGAGTCCTAGTTCTCTGTCTGGAGTGTGGGTGCTGATCTCTTAACTCTAATACTTGTACATGGACCAAATTTAACAAGGATGGTTAATGATTCATAATGAGTGTCATTTTACATAATTTTTTTTGAACCATTATTTATTAATTTTGTGGTGACACAGAGCAATAATTTTTTACACATGTACTACAGTTTTATCTGTAAAAAAATTACATTTTTCTGAACAGGAAAAACTAATAGTCTAGAAGATGTTACCTCTTCTGATCTCTTAAAAATCAAAGTTACACAAAATTATTTGTATCTGGTATCCAGGAAGTAGAATGTGTTATTACTGGTAGCACAGTCTGTCTCTGAGCTTCAATTTACTTATCCTTTCTTGTGTGCAATCCCCTTAGACAGTCATTATATTGTAGTTCCCCTAAGGGGGGAGAACAGTTAAGAGAGAATGGGCTGACCGGCAATTATGCCCCAACTCACTACGGGGCTATGGCACACTACCAAGGTGCTCCCAGAAAGTCAAAGCATAAGATGCAGTCACCTCTCAGCCATGTGCAAAATCCAGGGAGTCCAATGGGTCATTAATGTGTTAGTTTTATTTTGAAGTCTGGCCATTAAGCTATCCATTTTGTAAATCTCATAGGTGGCTAATTCCTAGTCTGATATTCCCGGAGGAGTGGGTTTCAGCCAAAGTCTAGTAATGACTTTTTTTGATGCTTCTAGAAGAATAGTGAGTAGGTATTATTGACGTGTTATTTGTATCTTTGGGAAGGTAGAGAAGTAAAGCCACTTCTGGAGAAAGTGCCCCTAGATCTGGAAATAGATCTGCTATCACTCTTCCAACATCACCCCAGAAGTCAATTACTCTGGGGCAGAACCAGACTATGCGTGCATGAATTGCCACCTCACAACCACAGGCACTCCAGCAAGAGGAGTCTGATGAAGATGAGCACTTGGCCTTTATTTGCGGGCTGTGGCAGAATACGATTACAATCTTACAAGAGAACTCTCTCCCAGAATAGGATTTTTTTGTCTTATGATGTCTGTGCCATATAAACGACCATTCCTCCTGTGTAATTTCAGACATCAGGTCTGCTTCCTAAGCCTCTTGGACTGACTCCAGTTCTAAGGATTGAATACTGTTGAAGGCTTTATAGAAATGGGATATCAGATGGGATAGGGAAGTGGCATGCCTCAATTGTGTGAGGATAACAAATAAGGGCAGTATAGTTTTCGTAGTAGAATCTAACCCAATTTCTTTTTCACAGTAGTGGTGATCTGGAAGAAGTGAAAAAAATATTTTCTTGATAAGGAATATTCTGCCTGGAGTTAGAAAAAGGATTTAAATAGTCCTTTGTCATAGAGTTGAGACATCTGTACCAGACCTTGGTTTGACCACCATTTAAATGTTTTGTCTAACTTCGCCAGAAGAAAGTGATGGTCTTCCTAAGAAATTCCCATCCACTTAGCACCAAATTGGTGTTCTTAGAGTTGGGTAAACTTTATCCAACCTTGCAAGATGGCTTTAGTGTACAGAGGTTTGGTCTCCTGGATATGAGCTGGCTGTGGTTGAAATACCATAATGTTGTCTATGGGGGAGCCTTGAAAGATCCCTTTCAACATGTAATCACTGCAAGCCAGAGTTTGCGGGTAGCAGCCATGTAGACATATGCATTGGCATTGCTGCAATTGAGTATTTTTGCATATTGGGGAAGAAAAACTCTCCCTGCTTCTTAGGGAGCTGAAGTTTCCACAGGGCTATTCTAGGTTGACTCCTCTCCCACAAAAACTGTGATATGGCTCTAGGCCATCTGTTTATTTTACAGTGAGAGGCGGGAAGAGGAATATTCTGTGTTAATTAGAGGAATCAGGGGAGCAGGCTCATTTGGATCTATTGGACCCTGGGTAATAGCGATATGGGGAGATGCATCCATGTGCAACTTATCCAGTAGGTAGGGAAATGGGCAGACTAGGTGGGCCAAGCAGTCCTTATCTGCTGTCAAAGTCTATGTTTCTATGTTTCATCTCTTCACGTCTTCCTGTATGTGGGTAAATAGATTATCAAAATTTAGTTCTGAAGTTTTGTTTGGGTCTGCTGTAATTTGAATTCCCAAGTAAGTTATGTGAGAATAAGTCCACTTAAAAAAATATTGCTGTCTAAGTATTTAAGATAGGGGTTGATGAATTAGTATTACTTTGGTTTTGTCTGGGTTAATTTTGTATCCTGAATCCTGTTCTATTAGGTGAAAATGGCTCTTCAGCTCTGGTATGGCAATTTCTAGATTTGCAATGTAAAGGAGAAGGTCATCTGCATAATATGCTGTTTTATGCTGGTTGTTTAGGATGGGGTAGCTTTCTAGTCTATCTTGTTGTCTTAAGTGCTGGGCTATGAGTTCAATGTACAAAGCAAATAGATAGGTGATATCCCTCCCAGTACCTCTGAACAGGGGGAATTGAGCCAAGTGGGAACCGCTTACTTTAATCATTGCTTCGGGATTATTATATAAACCTGTAATATTGTCTGTGAATTCTTGGGGGAAGCCAAATTTAATCAGAGTGGACTGCGAAAATGACCAAGAGACCCTGTCAGATGCTTTCCGAGTGTCTAAACTGAGAATCATTAATGGGGTGGTGGTGACATGGGCATGATTAATGATGTATAGAGTGTGTTTTATGTTATCAGTGGTTTGTCTGTTTTTTATAAAGCCTGATTAATCGGGATGAATTAATTAAGGGAGTAAATTATCAAGTCTGTGGGCATTTATACTCATGTACATTTTGTAGTCATGATTCATTCAAGTGGGTAGGATTCTGGTGCTTTAATACAGAATCATAGAATTCTACCAGCAGAAAAAGACCTTTCAGCCCATCTAGTCTGCCTGAAAGAGATATTTCCTCCCTGCTCTTTTTTGTTTGCCTCCCACCCCCCTGCCTTCCCTCATCAAGTCCCATGTAGATATCCCATGCTCTCAGGAATTTTTCCAGTTATCGCCTGTCACCAGGATATTGGATATTCTGTTGAGTTTGGACTCTTTTGTAGGGCAAGGAGAAGGGGTTCAAGTATTAAATCTATAGTACCTTTGTAAAATTCTGTGCTATACCTGTCCGGTCTGGGGCTGTTCCCATTCTTCAGTACTGTAATGGTATGTAAGCATTCCAACATAAGTATGGGCCATATCAGCTCCTCTTTCTGAGTGGTGTTTAGGGATGGTAATTTAAACTTTGGAAGAAAGAAATCAATACTGAAAGGGTCCAGGGGCATAGGTTCCCTGTACAAATCTTCACAGATCATCTGAAAAAATTCCAAGATCTGGGTCATAGAGTGACACATCAGGCCTGATTTGAGGTGTTTCATCTTTGAGATATTATACAACCGGGTTTGCCTATGAAGTCTACAGACCAGGAGTCTTCAGGCCATAGCCCTTCCCTCGTAGTACTTCTGATGGAGCAATACAAGTGTCTGTTCTGTTTTTGTGGTTAGGAGTCGTTGTTCATCCTGTTGTGTTTGATGTACCTGGTTGGATAAGCTATGGTCTCCTTGCATGTGAGCCTCTTGGAAAAATTGTAATTTCTCTTGGATCTCCTGAAGTCATTTCCCTATCTGTTTTTTTCTCTTTGCCACATAAGCTATTATGTGTCCTTTCAGTACAACCTTAAGGGTATCCCAAACCAGTTGCTGGGATGTTTGAAGGGAGGCATTTCCCTTCACTGTCTCTGAGTTTTTGGATGGTAACATCTCCTTCAACTCTGAATCTCGTAGTAGGGAGGGGTTGAATTGCTATAGACCATTCCGTCTTTCCTTTTGAATGTTCACGTCTAATTTTTGGGGGCATGATCCAACAGATAGATATTATGTATCTCCATTTTATGTATTAGTTCCTTATGTTCTGCACTTATGCATGTGTAATCCAGGTGGGTGTAATGTTTGTGGGCATAGGAGTAGAAGGTAAATTGACATTGGGTGAGATGCATTAAACGCCATGTGTCCACTAGCCCCGTGTCACAAAATGGGTGACTGATGTGTTTTTGTCCTGAGGTCTGGTGTGGGGGGCAGGGAACTGAAGTGTCTTATGTAGGGCTGAGTAGATAATTAAGGTCTTCCCCTAGAATTAGTATTCCCTGAGTATGTGCCAAGATTAGGTCCACTAGGTGCTATATTGAAGAGGCATCTGTGCTCGGGGCATGTAGGTACTACATACAGTTAAAGCCTGACCCGGGACGGTGCCCACCACCATCACCAGCTGTCCCTCCCTATCAGTGTACTGCTCTATAATATGGAATGGGGAAGATCTGTGAACCAAGAGAACTGCTCCTCTGCACCTATCTTATTTATATGCTGACTGTACTATTTGGGAAAAAACAAATTTGAGAAGCTTCTGATGTTCCTTAGATGATAGATGCATCTTCTGTAATAATAAAATGTCTGGTTTAAACTTCTTAAGGGCTTGTGTAATTCTATACCTCTTTACTGGGCCAACCAGCCCATTCACATTGTGATAAATGGTTTTAAGTGGGATACTCATCCCGCTCCCATGGAAGATCTTATCTAATCCTGGATCTTTGAGACCTGGGGTGATATATAATACAACTAAAATATCTTTTCCTGCATAGGATTGAGCAGAGTAGCAGAATACTATCTCTTGTTTACTGTAGATTCTGTACCCACTGAATAAGTAGTGGGTGACCTTATAACTAACTGGCAGTATGCAATTGTGGGCCAACTGGGCATTAAACTGGAAAATCTAAGGAAGGTGGGTAGAAATACCAACTAACTATTTAAGGAGCTGTCTATTGTGACTGCTAATCCCTCTCACACTAAAAGTGCTGATAGTGCAGGCAAACCAAAGTTTTACCTTGTGTGGGTATCTTCCCCTTCCTGGGGGGGGTGCAACCCGCGGGGAAACAAATGCCCCATAATGTAAAGGTACTTGGGGTGGAGCCAATAAGTAAAGTAAATAAAATAAAAAATGGAGCTAGGGAAGTCTGAGAGTAGGTTAAGGATAAACGTGCTGCATTCCTTTATGGTCTACTCAAACCAAAGGTCCTCGATGTCACCCTCTTGAAGGCTTGTTAAAGGGAGGGGATAGATGGGGTCTATTACTGTATAAGAGTACTTTATCCTTAGCCCTATCATCCTTATAGTAAAAAAAACAGCTCAGTTCCACTGCAAAGTAAAAGTCCAATTAAATAATACATAACCAAGGATAGATTTTGATTACTTAGAGAATAAAAAAATCAATGTTCAGCAGGAAAAGAAAAAGTTCTTCGGGTAATGTAGAGTTGTCCTAAATATATCCTCCTAACAGGGTCATCTGACAGGCCAGTTAGTGGGTTTGATCTGCAGCCCTCTGACATGCCCGGTCAGTCCTCCCCCATGCGTGGTCAGGGCAGAACCAGGGAAGACCATGCGGGAGCTGAAATTTAATACAGCCTCCCCCCATGTATCCAGCAGGGTCCCCCTTAGTGCACATCTGAGGCTCCCCCCAGCTAGAGGGTGATGCCTTCCCTACCCCCCAGGCTGGTCTGCAGAACAGGTAGCCCTCTGATCCAATCTTTATCTGAGGACTATACACAATGGGCACAGGATACTGTACAGTCCCCACACTCAAGTCCCCCTGGACATAGCCCTGATCTGTTCCCAACTTTTGCAACCAAGATAGTTCTCTCTATTTGATGAGAGTTTCAATCTCAGGGGGTATGGTCTGCAGAGGGATCCTCAGAGTCTGACTCCTTCACTTCCTCCACTCCCCATAATACTTTGCATCTAGGTACTGTCACTGCTCCACGAGGGAGAGAGGAGTCAAGACAATTTTCCCTGTTTAGTGGGTCAATCCATGCAGTGGGACTTGTGATCCAATCCTGCGATAACCCATTATTCAATCACCTGCACCCACTGATTAGGATTGAACTGTAATCTCCTCTGCTCAACCTATTTAACAGGGAGCAAAAAAGGAGTGCACCTGTGACAGGAAGGCCAGACTCCCCCAGTGAGCCCAACCAATTGTATATCCAGGGCCAGTGTCCATAAAGTCTGTCCTTGTTAAATTAACAGTGCATGTCTTTAGCAGGAGAAATAGCCATTGTCTACTTTACTGATGGAGCAGTGAGAAGGAAGCCCCCACCCTGCACCCCTTGCCCTAGAGAGGGTAGAGCAGTCAGTGGCCCCCACCCCCAGAGAGAGAGAGAGAGAGAGCCTCATATGCCTGCCCAAAGACCCCAACATCCCCATACCCCCACAGGGGAGTCCTGCACCAGACACGCCAGAGACTACTCACTGTATGTTCTCGTTTGTTTGGCAGAAGCCCTCAGGAATTGTGCCTAGCAAGGTGAGTCAGCAGGTCCTTGATAGAATTCAATGTCTCTTGCTGACTATGTTGGCCTTGAATTGTTACCTGGAACACTTGTCTCACTGGTTGGGACCTCTGTGGAATAGTCTTGGCATCTAATGGGGTGATGCCCCTCTTTTGTAAGTCATCTGTTGCCTCTGCCACAGATTCATACGTTTTTTGCCCTGTGGGATATTGCACAACTAACTTGCTTGGGTACAGGATTTGGAACTTGAGCTGGTTCTGACACAGGACCAGTAACAGAGGTATATAGTCCCTTCTTCTCTGCATCATTGTAGGGGCGTAGTCATTATTAATGAAAATTCTTGTGTACCATAAAAAACTTTACCCTGTCCCCAAGCTTTCCTAAATATGAGTTCCTTTGTTTGGTATCAAAGGAAACATATGATTATGGAGCTCAGTCTTGCCTTGAGCTGTGCAGGTTTGGGCCCCAATGCACTGTGAACTCTTTCTGTTTCTAGTTGAAGGCTTGAGTCTAGTGTCAGGGCCGTGCATAAGAGTCTCAGTGAAGTCTTGAATGTCTGTGCCCTAGGTGTTCTCTGGGACACCATAGATATGGAGATTGTGGCACTGGTGTCTGTTCTTCTCATCCTCCTGCCTTTCCACTGTAGGTTGACATATCTGGGCTAATTGCAGAACTGTTTTTTTCCATTTGGGCTATGCTATCTGCCTGCTGTGTTTGGGCCATTTGTTCTACAGATGAGACCCTTGTGTGGAGCTCCATGAGCTCAGATTGGAAATATTCTTGAGTTTTTTTAAAAGTTTGAAATTTCCCGTTAAAGTACCTTAATTCCTTCAGTATTCAATCCAATTGTTGATCCATTTTGGTAGTCTTTTGGCTTTGGATTTTGTTCTGTTATTTGGCGTGAGGTGCGAATGAGAAGATGAGTGTTCAGAGGCCTCAGAATCAGAAAACGCTTGGTCAGAGATATCATCCTCCTGTTGCAGCATGCTGAATTTATTTCCACTTATCATGTGCCTGTTTCTAGCCATATATAGTTTGTTGTTAGTTTTATTTTGGAAATCACTGATTAGGATGGCTATTTTGCAGGTGATGCGCTTTTGATAGGGAGAGCTCAGTATTTAAGCCACCATTCCAGGGGAAGCTGCTCCGGAAGTCCATCTGTCATAAGAAATAGCTCAGTAACATTTAGATGGTCTGAAACATAAAAAAAGACAACCCCCACCCCTCTTATCAACGCTATCCTTCCTGAAGATAGTATATCCTTGTATTTGAATTTCTTGGTTGGAAAATGTATCGGTAAGCCTAGTTTCAGTTGAGGCTAAAACATTAATTTTATGTTCTAAAATCCAGCATTTAATTAATGATTTTTTAGCCACCATATTGTGTACATTTAAATGGGCTACTCAAAAAAAAGGAAGTGTTAGGATTGTGAGCTGAGTTTGTCAAAATTAACTATCTGATGGTTCTGGATTTGGATGTACAGATCCAGGTAGCAGCAATAGCAACAATATTATCTGTTTGTATCTGTGACCATATACATTCTTTTAAACTCTAAACTTACTAGATGAGGAGTTAATAACTACACTATCACTGACCATTTTAAAACAACATTGTAAATGAACATTCCAGCTGACTATTCCACCTTCTATCATTAATCCCTTTGGAAACTCTTGTGGGGGAGGTAATTCCTTATCTGGCAACCCAGTTAACCAATGTTCATTTTCTATCTGGAAAATTCTCAAACAACTGAGGACAAACGGTGCTACAAAACTCAACCATAACAGTACTGAGACACCCCAGAAAAAGAACACAAACCAATAGTATATTGAGATTAAGAGACAGCATTTCTAGTTTATTAATCAACAACTTAAAATATGTAAAACAATAAAAAAAAATTAAAACAGCCTCCAATTGTAGACTCCCGCTGGTGACGCCCGCCACTCTAGCGGGAGCCACTCATGCAGAGAGCCACTGTAGTAGCTTTGCTTTTAACGTGCAGTGCCTCACCCCCTTGAGAAAGTCAGCTCCATGCCCCCATCTACTGGCTCCTGCAACCAGCCAGCCCCAGGAAAGGAGAGACAAACCAAGTGTTGAGAAAGTCACTGGGGCTCTGGATCTTCTTTGTCCATGTGGGCAACAGCAGACACAGGCAGGAAGGTAAGGTCTGTGTTCAGAAAGCTGTTGTAGTGGCATGGCTTTTAAAGTGCAGTGGCCTGCCTCTTCTTATGCATCTCAGCATCCTGCTAGCCTTTGCCACTGCCTTGTCACATTGTTTGGCTACCTTCAGGTCATAGAAATGATCACCCTCATGACCCTTTCCTGCTTTGTACATATTTCTATCTCACCTCCCAGTTGGTATGTTGCCATTGGTTTTCTGTGCCCCATGTGCATTATTTTGTACTTTTAGCATTGAAACTCAATTGCCAATCCTGTGGCCATTCTTCCAGCTATTTCAGATTGGCCCTCATTCTATCCACACCCACTGGTGTGTCCATCCTGTTGCAGAGTTTTGTGCCATCTTTAAACAGGAATACATTTCCTTCCAGCCTTTCTGCAATGTCACCAATAAAGACTCTGAAGAGTACCAAGCCCAGTACTGAATCTTGTGGCACCCAAATGGACACTTTGCCTACTTTAGAGTGAATGCCATTCACCACTGCCCTCTGAATCCTATTGCTCAACCCACTCTGTACCCATTTAATACTTTCAAACCTACTCCTAGGCTCCTCTGCTTGTTTATCAGTCATCTATGTGGAATGGTGTCAAAGTCCTTGCTGAAATTCAGGTAGGCCGCATCTACCATTCCTCCCTGATCCACTTCCCTGGTTACCCAGTCAAAGAAGTTGATCAGGTGTGTCTGGCAAGATTTTCCCCCTGCGAAACCATGTTGTTTTGGATCTTATAGACTACTGGCAACAAGGTAATCCCGGATCCTTTTCTTCAGTAGTGTTTCCATTACCTTACCCAACCCAGATGTTAGGCTGACAGGCCTGTAATTTCCTGCCTCCTCCCTATTTCCGCCTTTGTGAAGTGATAATACATCCCCCCAAGTCCCCTAGTACCCCCTCCGTGTCTAATGACAGGTTGAACAGGGTTGTCAGAGATGCAGTCAGCTCCTCTCTGAGTTCCCGCAGTATTCTGGGATCCACCCCATCTGGTCCCATTGCCTTGTCTACTTTTAATGCTGTTAGTTCCCTAAGGACCCTCTCCTTTCAAAAAGGACTTGTGCCCACCTCCTGACCCTTAATAGCTTTTTTCTTTATATTTGTCCCATTACCAAACCCCCCCTCTGCAAATACTGAACAGAAGTAGTTGTTCAGTATGTCCACTTTTTGGTGGTCCTCTTCCACACATCCCCCTCCTTCTCTTTTCAGTCTTACTATCCTTCTCTTTGTCTTTCTCTTTTTGCCTATGTACCTATAAAATGTTTTATCCCCTTTTTCACTTATTTTACACTTTTTTCCTCTGTTTGTTCCTTTGCTCTCCAAACTGCCTTTCCTGCCTCCCTTTGTTTCTCCTGGTAACTCTCCCTATCCACCTCCTCCTGTGCTTTTTGTATCTTCTAAATGCCATTCTTTTTGCTCTCATTTCCTCTACTACCTCCCTAGAGAACCATAGTGGTATACTTTTTCTCTAAACCTTGCTAACCTGCTTGATACATTTGATTTGTACACTTTTCAATGCCCTTTTTTATTTTAGGCCACTGTTCTGCTACTCCCTCAGTTCCCCTAATTCTTGTAGGGTGTCCCTCAGGCTTTCTCCTATTTTTTTAAAATTGGCTCTTCTGAAGTCCAAGACCCTTGTCCTCATGTGAGTTGATTCCATTCCAGCATTTATATCAAACCACACTGCATGGTGATCACTGATCCCCCTGTGGTCCCCCACTTTGGCATCTGCAGTACTGCCCCTGTTTGTCAGTACCAAATCCAGCAGTGCTCCTCCATGAGTGGATTTTTTAACCAGTTGCCTGAAGAACGCACCCTGCAGGGAGTCCAGGATGTTCCTACTCCTGGCTGTTGCAGCAGCGTGAAGGCTCCAATCCATGTCTGGTAGATTGAAATCCCCTACCAGTAATACCTCCCCCTTGCAAACCATCCTTTTGATGGCTAGCATAATTTCCTTATCCACCTCCCCCCCCCCCCGTGTTGGTGGTCTGTAGATCACTCTTGTGCAAATAGCTGCGCCATTCCACTTCTCCAGAGTTACCCACAGAACCTTATTCCCTCCCTGCTCACCCTGTATCTTCATGGCTTTTATGCTTTCTCTCACATAGAGAGTCACTCCTCCTCCTTATCTATCTAGCCTATCACTCCCGGACAGAGTACATCCTGGTATGGCCACTTCCCAGTCCTAATTTGCATTACACCATGTCTCTATGATGGTGACTAAGTCCAGATCTGCTTCCACCATGATAGCCTCTAAGTTGACAGTCTTATTGCTCAGATTATGAACATTCACACAAATGGCTTCTCCGTTTTGAGTTACCACCCCCCATCCTTTTGTCCACCCTTATTTTGATCACAATATTTTTTTATTCTATTTATTTCTCCATTCCCTTGGATTTAATTTTATTTCCTTCCTTTAGCGGTTTTTCTACTTCAGGATTCTCACTGTTGACCTTGTGAGCTTGTTGGAAGGGGGGCAGTTTTTGTATCCCTGCCTCCTTCCTCCTCCCCCCCCCCCCACCACCCTTGGCTAGTTTAAATGCTTGTAGAGAGAACTCCACACATGCAGAACTGTGTATATTATAAAGAAGATATTGATAGTAAATGTGGGCAAATTGATGTCATTACATACTTCAAAGCCTCTTACATGTAACATTAAGTAAGACTTGCATTTTGGCTATTGTTAATTCTTGGGGTAATAGCATAAAAAAAGATATCATACTAAGGCTCTTCTTTTCAAGAAAATAAATTATTATGTATGCTCTGGCTTCTTTTAGTACCTGGGCAATTTAATAATGTATATGGGCTATAAATTTTACTCTATAATGTACAATATGGTTGTTTATTTTTTGTGTATCATGCACAGTATACTTATTCTATTGTCATGTTTTATTCATTGCCAATGCCCTTTGGCAGTGCTTAATAAACATATTACCTACCACTGGGGCAGTCAGTTATGTGCTCCTTCAGGCAGGAAGGAGTGAGTGGAAAAGAACCATGAGAGAGATTGTACTGGCAGAGTTGGTTATTTGCTCATTCAGGCATGCTCATGTCTGTGATTTAGGGAGCCATGAGAGTGGCTGTACCAGCAAAGCCAGTGTTCTACTTATTCAGATGAATGAGAGAGGGCTGGGTTGAAAAAGAAGCAAACAAAGGCTGCCCATTAAAGGCCACTTATCTGCCATATATGTGCCTCACAAGCAGATAGATACCTTAATCAATGAATAGCAACCACTTAGGCTGATTGACATCTCAGCTGATAAATTTAACTAAAACATGACTTTGAACAGGAAACTTTCAGCAGAGAGGAACATGGTTAATTCTGCCATGCAAAAGAATATAGCTTCTTGCAGAAATTGTCGTATGTAGGTATTTAGATGAACACAGAACCATATAGTTCCTTTGGGTGGCAAAGGGGTTTGGTTGCTTTCTGTGTTGCTCTCTGACTTGCAGCCTACACTGCTATGGATGCCAACACTATACTGGTACATTTGCATTGCAATTTACAGGCAAACATAAAAAAAAACAGAATTATTTAGGTAGTTTTGGTAAGGGTTGGGAAACTTGGTGAATCATCATTAACACAGGGTACAGGCATGTGAATCTGGCATTGGTGGACATCTTTCTATAGAAACCAATACCTAATAAAATGTGTTATGTAGTTTTTGATAAGCACAGGCATAGTCCCACTAACAATGGAAATGTATGCATGACACTGTCACAGGTAGGCTTTTTCCAAAAAGGAAAACCACTATGTTGTTTTCAGTAAGGGTTGACTATGCCCCTCCAGCACTAAGCACAGGTGTGTGAAACTGGCACTGGCAGTAGCCTCACTAAAATAATACCAAATAAAGTTACTTCTGCAGTTTTCATTATTGTCAGCAGACTTAGCCAAAGCCATGAAACAATAAGTATGGGTGCACAAAATTACACTGGCAGTACTAGAGAATCCCACAAAAAGAAAACATTTTAATGTCTAATTGTTTATAAAATATTCTGAGCACACCTATTATTGTACAAAAAATAATATTAGGTATACGGCTTGTTAATTGAGTAGGTACAATATTGTAATGTGTTATACCAGAAATTTAGCAGCTCGACAGAACTGAAACAGGCATACTCTGAAATACTGCTTCCATGTATCTGCATCACTTTATGCTTAACCTACAAATATCCCCCCAAAAATATTTGGATCTAGGATTGTCTTTAGAGGTTAACATTTAATCTGATGTATTCCCATGTATTATAACTCTCATGTTTTACCTTAGCATCATGTAATCTTTTAATAGAACCTCGGGACAGCTTTTTTTTTTGGGGGGGGGGCTTTGATATTGCCCGTTTGTCTACTTTGGAAAGCTGTATACTAAACTACTTGTAAAGCTGTTAAGTAAACATACTGTAACATGTACCTAGTGCTTCCAGACCTCTAAGTTGAACTCTGTGTTATCTTTAGGGCCCTTTCAAACACTGTCTGGCCTCAGCTCCACAGAACCCATCTATTTCTTTATGCCTGTCTTCTGCACGGTACTCAGTCATGGCCTCTTCTCAGTGTAAATAAATATCATGCTCTTTTTGGTCATAAATTGATTTATATATTTGTGCTGTAAACAATGTAACTAAGGGCTAAAGCCACAAAAATGGCCTGGAATACATACAGTTCATGCATATCCCATTTACAAAACCTTACATTCAACTGTCCATCCACACCGGGGAACCCACCATCCCTGCTACACCACTCTGCTCCAGGTTTGCAGTGTTTTGCCTATGGACAGGATGACAAAGGTCAAAGCCATGATGCACAGCTGGTATCCAATCAAATACCTACGACAGCTCATAACTGGATTCCTGTCAGCAGTAGAGATGAGCAAAGTGGCCCCATTTCGCTCTGTGAAGTGATTCGCTGAGTGAAGGCAAATTTGCGGAGTGCCCAAAATGTGAAGTGGAGTACTTCACGTTATAATGGGTAACACGAAGTCCATTGAAAACAATGACTTCACATTACTCCACCTTCCCAAACCACTACTCCACCAATTCTTAAGGTGAAGTACATTGAAAACAATGTACTTCACCTCACTTCGCCTTGTTTTTAAGCTCCAAAGGTGAATTTTGCAGTGATTAATGGGATTTCAGGTCACATGGGCTCTAGATTGTTCTGCTCAGCCTCAGTTCGGGGTAGTGTGTGTAGGAAGCTGTAGGAGACAGTCTACTGTGAGAGCTCTCTGCAATTCAAACCTTCTAAATGCTGTTAAAAAAAGCCTTTTTGAGTCTTTTTTTCTGCTGAAACTTTAGTTCATCAATTGTAGGAAACCTCCTGTGCTCATACCATTGAGCTGATATTGTTTGTATGTGGATTTTGAATGTTAATGTACAACATTCTGTCTGTGTACTGAGAGACAGTGGAAGTGTGCTTTGGGGGAGGGGCGTATCGGTGGTGTAGGTAGATTAACTTTGAGAAAAAGACAGTGCTTTCTGTTTTGGTGATATTTTTCTTAAAAGCGTGTTAATGTAGACACAGTAATATTTTCAATAATTCTTGCCATTTTTTTTGCTGATTGTTGTGGTGCATCAGCGCATAATTTTAGTTTGTTTAAAATATGTGGTTATATTACTGAAGTTTTCAGTTTGTTACTTATTACTTGGTGTGTATATGTATGTTTGTGACGCTTGTCATCAAATCAGACACCTTTTATTGTGCCACATAGTAATTTCAGCAATGTGAACCTGCTATCCACTGCAGCTGTGTGATTTTTGTACTTCTTTGTGGTATCTTTACTGGCATTAGTACTAGTGACTGTTACTGCAGCAGTGCAGTACGCTGCCCCCCCCTCCGCAGCGCGCCCCAACCGGCAAAGGTATTCTTTTCCAGATTTGAATTTCTGATGGTGAGCACTGGTTAGCTGCTATGCCTTTGTGTCTGCATCTCTTCAGTGTGCAGTGCAATCTTAATCCGTCTGTGCATTTGCATCTCTTTAGGGCCCAATCTCCATCTGTAACTTAAGTCACAATTGTTTCTTTGGCTTCCCTTCAGAGTACTGGACAGATGTGCTGCATAATTCTGCATGAACATTGTACTCATTAATATGCGTTTTTAAGTAAGGACCATCATCACAAGTCACTCGTGATACAAATCACATTCTTCATCATCACGGTCACAAATGCAGTCACAAATCACGATTCATGATCATGTCATGAATCACAACATTCATTTTTTTTCTAGTTACTAGGATGTATTGTAAACCTGTTTTGTAGTATCTCTCTAGGTTTCACCACCCCACCATTGTACTCATTGATACATGTTTTTAAGTCAGGGAGTTTTAAGCTACAGCTCATCAGGGAAGTACAGCCGTAGGCATTCGTGTTCCCAATACAGTTTCATATTGGTTATCTCACACCATCGACACCCAATCATGTTCTACATTATCATGGTCACAAATGCAGTCACAAATCACAATTCACAATCATGTCATGAATCACAACATTAATTTTTTTTCTAGTTACTTGGATGTATTGTAAGCCTGTTTTGTAGTATCTCTCCAGGCTTCACCACCCCACCATTGTACTTATTAATATGTGTTTTTAAGTCAGGAAGTATTGTGCTGCAGCTCATTGGGGAAGTACAGCCATAGGCATTTGCATTCCTTCATGTACAGCATGTGAGTCACAGTACTATAAGTAGTGGTGGGTGAAGTGGCCCCAATTCGCTCCACAGAGTGATTCACGGAGTAACGCGGAACCCATAGAGTTCTCCACAATGTGAAGTTGAGTACTTTGCTTCATAATGAGGAATGCAAAGTCCATTGAAACCAATGACTTTGTGTTATTCTGCCTTCCCCAAACCACTTCTCCACCAATTTTAAGGCAAAGTACATTGAAATCAATGTAATTCACCTAACTTCGCCTTGTAATTGAGCTCCAAATGAAATTCTGCATTGATTCATGGGATTGCAGGTCACATGGGCTCTAGATTGTTCTGCACAGCCTCAGTTCTGGCCTGGGTAGTGTGTGTGTAGTGGTAGCTGGATACAGTTTGCTCTCAGAGCTCTGCGATTCAAAACCTCTAAATGCTGTTTAAAATTACTTTTTGAGTAATTTGTTTTGCTCAAAATTTACTACATTGATTGTAGGAAACCCTTCTGTGCTCATATCATCGAGTGGTTATTGTTGTGTGTGGATTTTGAATGTTGATTTAGAACAGTCAGTCTGTGTACTGTGAAGTGTGCTTTGGAGGAGGGGCGTATTTGTCGTGTAGGTACATTAACTAGGAGAAAAAGGCAGTCTTTCTGTTTTGGTTACAGTATATTTTTCTTGTATAACTGTGTTAATGTACACATAGTAATATTTTCAGTATTTCTTGAAATTTTTTTTCTGATTGTTGTGGTGCAGCAGTGTATAATTTGTCTGTTTAAAACATTTGGTTATATTACTAAAGGTTTACAATTTGCTACGCATTACTTGTAGTGTGCGTGTGAGTGTGTGTGCGATGAGTGCCATTAAATCAGACACCTTTTATTGTGCCATAGAGTAATTGCAGCAGTGTGAACCTGCTATCCACTGCGCCAGCATGAATTTTTTATACTGCTTTGTGGTATCTTTACTGGTAGTGGATTGTTACTACGGTGCACTAATCCCCCAACTGGCAAAATGTATTCCTTTCCAGATTTGGATTTGTGACTTGTGTGCACTAGTTAGGTGTTGTTGTGCCTTTTATATGCATCCCTTGAGTGCGCAGCGTAATCTTAATCTGTCTATGCATTTGCAGTGCTCCATTAATTCTGGTAGACTGCGTTTCTTGTTATGCTCTCATTTCACTTTGTCAGCACTGGGGAATTTTCTGGACACAAGACAGTAGCATTTCATCAGCACTGGGGAATTTTCTGGACCCAAGACAGGTGCATTTTGGGGATGCACATTAATTCTAGTGACTCTGTGTGTGTGTGACCACTGCGTGCATGACTGAGTGCGCCATTAATTCTGGAAGACTTTGCATTTCTTGTTATGGTCTCATTTCACTTCATCAGCACTGGGGAGTTTTCTGGACACAAGACAGTAGCACTTTGGGGATGCACATTAATTCTGGTGGCTGTGTGGGTGGGATGCTGCCAGTACTGTTGTCACTTCACCTTACTTCACGTTTAAAGCGGAATGACAACATGAAGTAATAATAACAAGGCAAAGTGATCCTTTCCTATGGGGAACTCCGCGTGGTGAAGTGCCAACGTGAAGTGGCCACTTTGCGTTCACTTCTCAAGAAAAGTTTAAATTTGCTACATCTCTAGTCAGCAGACAACAGGTACTGGCAGGATGCAGCAGTTCTGCAAGGACTGCCATATCTCTGTTGGCAATATGATCAATTTACAATTTCCTCTCTCAGATGCTAGTATGGCCCACAGCCCTCTGTGGAAGCTCCAGTGTCTAAGAAAGGTGGTTTAATGAATGATCAGGTGGTGATCAACTTCCTCTAGCTATACCAAGGGAGCATGCACAGTGGAGCCAGACAGGATACAATGTAATACTTTGCTGTGAATGATGTATCACTAAATGCTACATGACAAAAGGGTTTACTCACCATTAAATTGTACTGTTCACTGCTTCATCCTGCAGCATTTTGCAGTAATAATGCAAGGAATGGCATTGCATTGCATCCAGTCTGTTGCCACTTCACTTGCTACTTCAGCCCTTAGGGATGCTTAGTTTTTGCCTCCCCCAGTGGCACTCCACAATGTGAAACTTATTTTGTGCATAAGGCACATTCATGTTCACTCTCTTTCCTTCCCCATCCCTTTGTCCATATAGCCATGCACGTGACTTTGGATTGGGTACAAAGGAGGCCTACATCCTGGGCTATGGATACAATAAGATCTCCACATGTGTGGATTCAAACCTCTACAGTCCACATAGTTACATGACACCCTTCCACTGTTGCAGATTCTCTGTGGATGAGACCCTTATTTACGATTTGCTCTCCGTGATGACCAGTGGGTTCAAACATGTCTGGCATAGGTCAAGTCACATCAGTTTTATTTAAAAAATGCAATTCCAAGAAGACCACAGTACTTTACAAATATATTAAAACAAATCAACTGGTGTAGGGTTTGGGTGGTCTTCCAGGCTCGAGTCCCCCCCCCCCCGGGGAAGCTGAGTCCACCCTGGATAAGCTGAGCCCACCTTGGGTTGGGTAGTCTAAATATAGGTTCACTGTTTAGACCAATAGTTTTAAGCCTGAGTGTTCCCCATGGGAAAACCTAAACTCTACACCCATGGGCCCTGATTCTCAAATGCTCTGGCATGGTGCCAGGTGCTTGTGCCACAGAAAATGGTGCAAGGTGCACCTTACATTGAAAGGTACAGCCAGGAGAGATTCACAAAGGCAGCCTGCATCAAACATTGGCTGCCTGCCCTAAATGGGAAGTGCACCAGCCCTGTGCCCAGACAGGGGCTATGACAGGGCACTAAGGGCCCTGCGGCAGATGCAAGCTGCCACAGTCCCACACCTGCTAGTCACAAAGATCTGCCAAAGGGAGAAATTCTAACTACCCTTAGACCAGTCAGGGCTGGTCTAAGGGAACTTAGAAATAACTCCCCTGGGAGAGCTGTTCTATCAGTAGTGTTGCATGTCCCACCTCCCCAACCCGGATGTGCCCCACAAGTTCCATATAGCTATCAGAACCCCATCCATGTTGTACCCCCATAGGGCAAACAGGGCAGGATCACCCACCCAATTCCTAATGTGCCCCTCAACATGAATAGATATAGTGGCCCCCCACCCAGATCCAGGTGTCCCTGTCAGTACCATGTCAAATGCCACCAACCATCCCACTGGTGACCCTGTGCCCCCAATTGAAGCAGATAGTGCCCCTTCCCATCCTCAGACAGAGCAGGGGACTGGCACAGCCCTCCTCACACCTCCGCAGCCAGTCCCCAAATGAACTGAATGTGCAGCGGACTGTACAGTATATGTGTTAATTGCTATCTATTAGCATGTACAGTGTACAGTCCGCTGCACATTCATTTCAGTTGGGGACTGGCTGTGGAGGTGTGCAGAGAGCTGTGCTGGTCCACTGCTCTGTCTGTTGATGGGGAGAGGCACTATCTGCTTGGGTGGGGGCATGAGGCCGCCCAGTGGAGTGGCTGGTGGCATTTGACATGGTACTGACAGGGACACCAGGATCTGGGCAGGGGAGCCACTATATCTATTCATGGAGAGGGGCACAGCAGGGATCTGTTGGGTGATCCTGCCCTGTATGCCCTATGAGGGCACAACAAGGATCAGGGCTTGGGGTCATCCAGCCAGTGCTGCATGGGGCTTGTGGCAAACCTTCCCATGTGCCACGTGTTTGCCGCATGGGTGGAGTTGCCACAAGTGTGGGAACTTAGGCACTGGGACCCCTCCTGTACCTGAATCAGGTGCAGGATCCCTGGCACAGGGGACCTTTGCTCAAGCTGCTGTTTGCCGCAGCTTGCGCCGAATGCAGCCCCCTTTGAGAATTGGGCCCATGATGTCTGGGACAGAGTAAGTGGAGTGAGAGTTACAAGTTAAACTAGTATGGTAGACACAGGGAAGAGAGATTGGGTGAAAACTGCACTTGGACAGTAAGTCATGGGGTAAGACATGTAAACAAAATAGGGAAGACTGGCTATACCGGTGGTCTTTTTTTCTGCTGAATATTTATATGTAGAAATGTCTGCAGCACCAAAACATGTAAGGACTGTTTAATGATCCTATACTATTCAGGCATTTTTTAAAGTCAACATGTGTTTGGTATTCCACTTATGTCATCACAGCTTCTTGTTCCATGGATTATAGGTTGTACCTGGTGATGAACTGAAAGTCCTCAGTTTCAGTATAAAGTACAGTCTTGGTCCACGGAACTGAAGAAGTGAAGTTTGATTTGTTAAATTTTTCTGAGCTGAACTTGAACACCCACCCTAAATTGAGTTTATGTACATAGAACACTAAAATGATCTGAAGTGTTGAGTAGAGAGTATATCTGGGACTGCATATGCAATCAAAAGAGACTTTCACTATGTAGTGATACTGCTGAGTGCCATTCCCTTGTTTTGCATCTCATTTTGCTGTGCACAATGTGAATGAAATCCTTTCCCTGTGTGGCTAATAACTCAATTGTAACCATCAGGGAGTGGGGCAAGGGTCATCATGAAGAAAAGCCATTGGACTATGAAGAAAGCATAGTGATACATGCAGTCCTGGCCACACAACTTTGCATCACCTTCTATCAGAAGAACCTTGAGAAGCAGGTGGTAGTGCTGATGCTACTCTGTGTTATTTTTTTCTATTTTATTTTGTTTTACAGTTTTTGGCCAGGAAAGACACATTATGCCACGGCTTTTTTCCAGGCGCATTTTAGGAGCACAGAGAAGTTAAGTGACTTGTTCATTGTCACACAGTAAGCATATGGTAGTTGTGGGATTCAAACCTAGTTCTCCAGGATTGCAGCTCAATGCTCATAACCACTATGCTATACTACCTCTCAATGAAGAACAGAAAATTGCCACCAGATGAGATGGGTATTGCACCAGTTATTGTACAGCAGCATGTGGGAAACAGAGTTCGGTAGGTTAATTCCAGTGGACACCTGGAATTCAAAATTGGCTGGAGAGGGGGGAAAGAGCCACTGGACCACCAGGGAAGATGGCACTGATTAAGGAAATATCAAGCTTCCATTAACTCACACACCAGCCTAAATGTTAGGGGCTAGGGAAAACTATTGCAGAAGCACCATTAAATCATGGAGCCAGGATGGAATAGTGGCAAGTGACTGGGGCTATGCCATGACCTGACCCCTGTTGCTTTAGAAAGCTGGAATGTTAGTGGCTTCAAACCCCTTTTGCACAGACTCAAATCGAGCTGACTGATTTGCATTGCAAAATAACTCCCTAGGGAAGTGCCTTACTTAGCAGCTAAGTCTGAACATTGTGTATTGCAGTTTTCATTTGCAGCCCCACAAGGTGCCTTTTTGCACCCCAAATTTGTACTGCCAATGATTGTGACTTTGTATAGGAACCCTGATAAGTGGAGGAAACAAAGGAGATGCAGGAGGCACCTTAATGAATGAGATGCAGTGCTGCGTTACGTGTGTAGTCTGTTGATAAATTTATATTGTTAAATATTATTTGTGGTTTTATGTAGGATGAATTTAGTGCTCATATAAGAACTGTTGTCAGTAAGAATGCATTGCTACATTAAAGTAACATTGATGTTACAAGGCTTCACCTACCTGTTTCACTTGTGTTTACTGCTAAGCCCATTGAGCTGTTATGGTACACCCAATTCCAATTCTGTTCCCATTTCCAATATCTCACTGCAAAAGTAACATTATAATAAGAAAACGGCTGAGTGTGACATCTGAATGAAATGTCACTTCTGTGTTCTCCGTTTTTTATCCATTGTGTTGTGGAAATTCTTTGTCCTTCACAGAGTCCTCCAAAACTATGTATCAGATGACATTCAATCTTGATTTCAAGATCATATACAGGTATATTTATAGAATAATATTTGGGATAGTTCCATGTTACATCTATAAAGTTAGATGTCCTATGCCCTTTAGTTACTGATTTCACAGGTATTTCTGTAAAACAAAATTAAAATAATTTAAAAGGAGTAAACATGATTATCTTAAATGTACATTGAACATCAAAATAAAAGCAGAATAATTGTCAATCATTACATTTTCTTGAGGAATGATCTATTTGTAAAAAAATCTGTCTTTTTCAATTGTGTGCCATTCTAATATTTTTTAACAAAGGAGGTACTTTTATAGCAGCACACTGTTCAACCACCTAAGGGAGTGGAGTTCAATAGCTTTTAATCACACTGGAATTGGCTGAGACCCGAGTGGATTGCAAACAGGAACATCATGCTAAGAAAATTTCTGGTGGGAACGCAAATAAAACTTGGTCTAGGAAGAGTCCTAAATAACCATTTTATATTCTTTCTCAGTCCAAAAAGCACTACTTGGATGAAACATGTGTGTGTGATGGTCCTGATTGCAAGGTGGGGTATTCTGGGAGGATGGTGCAATTCACTAACTACATTTAGATACCCTTTTTGACAATCGTGAAGTAGCAATGGCTGCAATGAAAATTACTTCACTGCTTTTCATGCTGGAAGGAGTGTAAATCCCTGACTGTGAAGTCTGGAGACAGGAGACACAAAGTGAAAAAAACAGGAAAAGGAAGACAGCTGGACCCATAATTTATGGACATGAAGGAAAAACATTGAATGTCATGGGGCTGGCCCCGGTGTATCTGAGGATTGAGGCACTGGATGCCATACCTTGTGCCTCACTGGTGACCTAAGTTTGGGAACCAGCTCAGGGGAGAGGTGGTCAGCGGGAAGGGGATTTTATGGGATATGATTGAAGCAGCAGCAGGGCTGCCCTCATCTTCTGGACTGGGGAGACAGGTTTCCTTGATCTTGGTTGACACCCAGTGGAGGCTGGGTGTCACAGTAGAGGTCTGGGGGGCTAACGTTATGTCAGGAGGGTGGAAAGAGGTTGTGGTTTCTGAAGCACATGGGTGCCTCCACACACATGCACAAACTTTGCAAGCCACAGCTCCAGTTCTTGGTGGAAAAAAACATAGAAACAATATGTCTCTCTCTTGCTGTGTGTGTGACAGCCTGCAGTGTTCCCAGTGCCTGCTGTGTGTGGATCCCCACTGGTACAATGCTGGTGGGAGCAGCTGATGGGGTTGGGAGCTGCAAAGCTACAGGGCAAGTGAAAGTGCAGGTGTAGCTGGCAACGGGGAACGAATAGCTCTATGGAGATAAAATGAATAGCACTGTCAGATTTTCTTAAAGAACTTGTTGCTACATTACAATTCCTTCAAAAGTGAGTCAAATTATTGTCTCTTATAATTGGCTTGTAAAGTCTACTGTTTGTTTTACCATTTTAAGAAATCAATAAAGCACAAATGTTATATATTTGTGAATGCAAATATTGATACAATTAACAATGAATATATTCATTATTTTAGGTTATTCTTAATGGGCAGCTACAAATCATATTTTATTACTTCTTTGCCATTGTTTTCTAGATTCCAGGGTTCAGTCACAGCTAGATCAGTATGCATTCAGTCAGTAAGTGAGGGATATTTGCATTAGCGGGGCCCTATTCACAAGTTTTATCCCCCTTATATCCAGTACCTCTTCTAACTCCCTATCATATTGTGAATAATACCACACCATTACCTTAACCATGACAGATTTAAGTATGTTTCTTCATGCAGTCATCATGACAATTGGGTGTTGAATGCTTGAGGATGTTTTATTGCTCCTTGTATCTCTGTGGTGAAGGTAATGCTCGGTTCTCCCACCAACGGAATTACATTTTAATTATTTGGATAACTGTGATGGTTAGGAGGATGTAAGAAAGAGACTTGTATTCTTTTTTTTTTATTATTTATATTTTCTGTGTTTTTTCTCCATTTTTTCTCCTATTCCCCATGACCCCAGCACACAGGCATTGTGCATATGCGTAGGTGCATGCACGCCTCATGAAGCTGGCTCAGCCCCTTCAACCCTCCCCGCGCTTAGGGCCAGAGCTCCTTCAGGTCAGCGCCACCATCCATCCTCCACCAGTTGGCAGCCAGTGGCCAGGAAGCTTCTGTTCTCTCCCTGGAGGAGAGAGCTGCCTTAAAGTGGCTAAGTCTTGCTCCTTGCCCTCCTCTCCCTGGCCAAACCCTGACAATCCTAGCTCATTCCCGAACTTGTGTCACAGGTGCAGTGCAAGGCATGGCATCTAGCGCCTCAACCCTCAGTGCCACCAGGTCAAGAGACTTGTATTCTTGTTGTTAAATTGAAGATGTGTTGCATTTATTGCAGGGAAAGCAAGATTGTGCAAAGAAATATAAAAATTTACATTGGGACTGAATGAGCCCCCATGCTTTGAGGTCACTAGAACTTCACCATCAGGGGGCATGGCTATGGTGCACTATGTTACCCCTTATATTATTTACCTAAGATAATGTATTATGGTGGCAGGAGAAACCTGGCATTGGCTCTAACAGTTTTAGAAAAAGAAAAAAGTGCAGGATACCTGGAGAAATTCCATCTGAGGTACCTCAAAAAAAAAAAAACAGGTCCTTGTAGGGGAGAGAGCTTAAGCAGTGTCTCATCCATTGTCAAGACTGGCATTGAGATTGTTTGAACTTCAGAGTCAGCATTCTCAAATGTTAGTTTTTTTTCCAATTCTTTAACCAGGAGCAACACACTAAACTGAAAGCTTGCTTACAGGTGTGACCTGGGAGCACAGGAAAGTTAAGTGACTTGCTCAGTGTCACACAGTATGCAAGTGGGGGCTGTGGGATTCAAATCCAGGACTCCAGATTTGCAGCTCAGAGCATTACACCACTGTGCTATACTGCCTATACTATACTGACAGTTAACTACACAAATATCCCCTAAGGCAACAAATGGACCAAGAATCAAGAGCAATACCTTGGAATGTAGGTAGCAGAGGTGGACAGATAGGAAGGGGGAGGAGTCCTACTAGTAGTGCAATGGCTAAAGGGAATCCATATTCAGGGAGGTCCTATGGAGACAGTGGTGCTTCCTCATATGTATGAGGGTTGCAGGACATGCTGTGGAACTTACAACAATGGCAGAATGCCACCTTTTCTAAATTAGGGCCAATTTAAAGCTGGCACAGGTAGTCACTACTCCTCTTCTCCAAAGGTCACCCATGGTCCAGACTAGGGGGTGGAAATAGTTGGACTGGGGACAAAGAAGGGTCCACTCAGATGAGGGTGGAAACCCTAAAGTGGTGACAGTGAACCAGTTTACTGCCCTCTGTGACCCAGTAGGTTCAGTTCCCCCAAGATGGAGTCTGGAACTACAGTAGTTGCCTCACAAGATATCAAGTGAGATATTCGAGATAAATTTGGAGCCTCAAGGGAAGGAGAAAGCTAAAAAAAATATTAGTAACAAAGGACTCCACCATTATGTCCAAAGGCAAAAAATTTGGGATCACTTCTGAAAACCAGCAGTGCATATATGTCAGATACATCCAAACAGAAAAAGTTAAAATCCTTACACTGTGCTTCCCCAGAACTCAACCAAAAACATATACATTTTTCTTATAAAATAAAATGTATTTCAGCAGCTGTATTACAATAATAAAACAAGCAACAACCCCCAACAGTGAAAAAAGGAATCCCCAATGCTTTTTACCACCCCATTCGGGTGCTTTTTCATGGGTAAAATTCTACTGATTTATATAACCCTCTCACATTCAAAACCCCCTATTCAGGGTATGTGATAATTTTAAAACAATCAGATAAAACACATCACTCTTATGATGGTTGTAGTTCTGCTACTCTCTGTAAGTGCAATATATGATATGTATGTATGTATCTACGTATGTATGTCTTCTTTTTTAATATTTAGAACTACTGGGTTTGTACTCCCATAAGGGAATTCTGAGAGTTTGTTTTGATGTACTACACCCCCTTGGAGAATCAACTTAACTGACTAACCATGAAGATACCACTAGAACAGCATATAATTATTTAATTGCCTCATGGAATATTGAGATCACTTCAGTCATGGAGCCATATATGTTACTATAACATTTTATGAAGTTATCTACTTAAGGGGTTAAATAACATCTATTGAATTGATTTGTTTTTATTGATAACTTAACTTATGAGGAAATATGCTTGAGTGATGTGATGTTTTTTAATTGATTGTATTAAAATGATAACATATCCTGAATCGGAGTTTTGAACGTGAGAGGGTTACTGTATATAAATCTGTGGAGTTTTTTGGAGAACATTATCCTTGAAAAACAACCGCAGGGGTGCAAAACAGTGTGAGGGAGTTCTTTTTTCACTGTAGGGGGTTGTTGCCTGAATTAATATTGTAACATTGATACTAAAATAAATTCAGTTTATAAGAATAATATATATGCTTTCAGCTGAGTTCTTGGGAAGCATGATTTGAGGTCTTTAACTTTTTCTGACTCCATCATTTTAGAGATGGACGAGGCAAGGCAATGCAAGGTAATTTATAAGGCATCCTATTCTACAGGCTCTGGGCATTGTACAGGGAAACATTAACAATATAAAACAAAAAAATACAAATATATTCACAATATATATAACTAAGTAACCAAAATTACTGTAGTTAACTTAAACAGTAGGCTTACTGTAACAAAAAAAATGTAAGAGCTTCCACCAAGAGGGCAGAACAATCATGGGGTGGCAATGAATTGCAAAAAAAGGGTACAGCCATCCCAAAGATAATGGGTGTGGGAGACCAGAAAAGTTGGATAGTCACGTGTCTTCCAAGGGTGTTGGCTGGGAGAGAATGTACAAAGGGTAGAGAGAACTGTTATTCTCAATGGTGTGAGGAAAGGCTCAATTTCACTGTCCACCTAGGAACTAATGACTAGAGCTGGGAGAATTCAATGAAGTTCTGACCCTTATTAAATAAGAACTGGAACACGGTGAAGTTCTGATTTGTTCTGATTAGTTCTGATTTATTGACAGATATTTGAAAAAAATGCAAAACTAAATGCATAAAAGTGGCCAAAGTCAGTCACATTTGACACAGGCCCAAAAGAAATAGTTTAATGGATCATCTGTATAAAAATTAATGTAAAACTGCTAAATAAAAAAGCAATCACTCACTACTAGCCCCTTCATGGCTGGCCTGTAATGGTGACATATCCTGCTCGGGTCCATGATATTAGTGTGCTGGGAGAGACAGAGAGAGATGTAGAGAGAGAGAGAGAGAGAGAGACAGACAGACAGATGCAAATACCTATATCATTAGTATTCTACCATGTTAAAAAACTAAGATCCTTGTAACTAGCATGATGTCCTTCTGATGACTCCCGCTGACACCCACAGGCCACAGACAAATTTACTGTTGTGACTCATGACTATACACAGCACTCTGACAGCACAGCAGTCCACCACCACCACTTCCTTCCAAGATTACCTGACTGACTCCTACAGTACAGTTACTGTTAAGTGACCGAAGTCAGCAACTGTTAAGTGTGCCTCACAATTTGAATTGGAGGTGCAGACACATCTGGTGCACAGATGCACATAGCACGGCCCCACACTGGGGTTGGTTAGTGCTTATACATAATGTAACGTGATATACTAGAAAACTAATGATAATAAGGAAGAATAATGGGGAATGAGTGATTCTGATGATAGCACTTGTGTGTAGTTGTGCTTTACTTGTGTTGTAGTGTAAACAGCCTGCTATACATCACAAAGTCAGATTTTATCCATTGGGCCACACACAGCCAGTAGCACAGGCACATCAACTAGTATGTTGTTTGCCCAGAAAAAATATATATATTTTTAATACATGAAATAATGAATAAACATTAACATGTGATCGGGATTGGATGGCACAAGTCAAAAACATATTTTGCCAGCCTGCTGCCCTTGTCCTGTACACACAGCCACACTGAAGCCAGAAAAATAGGATTTCAGGAACTGTTATTTTTCTCATGGGCACCCCATGAAGTCTCTCTTTCTCTCTCTCTTTTTCCCCTCTGGATGGCACAAGTCAAAGATTTATTTTTCCAGCTTGTTGCCATTTCCCTGTACACAAAGCCACATTGAAGCCAGTAAAAAAATGTTATTTGGGGATTTTTGGGACTGTAACGTAACATTTATTGTGGGCCCCCCTGCATAGTCACTCTCTCTCTCCTCAGGACATCACAAGTCAAAGATTTATTTTGCCACCCTGCTGCCCTTGCCCTGTAAACAAAGCCACACTGAAGCCACAAAAAAAGAAAATTATTTGGGTTTTCTGGGACTGTTACATTTATCGTTCCCCTTCCCTCTGCAATCTCTCTCCCGCTGTCTCCCCCTGGACAGCACAAGCTAAAGATTCATTTTGCCACCCTGCTGCCATTGACCTGTACACATAGCCACACTGAAGCCAGGAAACAAATTATTTGGGATTTCTGGGACTGTTACATTTATCATGGGCCACCCTGCAGTGTCAGTGTCTCTCTCTCTCTCTCTCTCCACTCTGGACGTCACAAGTTAAAGATTTATTTTGCCACCGTATTGCCCTTGTCCTGTACACACAGCCACACTGAAACCAGAAAACTTAATTTTATTTGGGATGTCTGGGACTGTTACATTTATCATCAGCCCATCTGCAGTCTCTCTCTCTCCCCCCGCAATGAGATTGTGAATGAATGTTAACAAATGATTGTGATTCGTGATTGGATGGCACAAGTCAAAGATTTATTTTGCCACCCTGCTGCCCTTGCAGTGTACACACAGTGACAATGAAGCCAGGAAGAACATGGGGATTTTATGTAACTGTAATATTTCTCTTGGATCCCCAGTCTCTCCTTTTCTCCTCTGGATCAGGAATGGCACAAGTCAAATATTTTGACAGTCTGCCCTTTCTCTTATACACAATCAGCTACAGTGTTTGAGGCCAAGCAAAGAAAAACAACTTTCATTTGGGCTTTAGTGTAACTGTAATCTCTCTTGGGACCCCAGAAGTCTCCCCCTCTCTCCTCTGGATCTGGAATGGCACAAGTCAAAGATTTTGCCTGCCTGCCCTTTCTCATGTACACGGCTACACTGACCAAGGCCAAGAAAAGAAAACAACTTTCATTTGGGATTTTCTGTAACTGTAATCTCTCTTGAGCCCCCAGTAGTCTCTCTCTCTCTCTCTCCTCTGAATCTAGATGGAATGGCACAAGTCAAAGATTTTGCCAGCCTGCACTTGCTCATACACAGTCAGCCACACAGTATAGTACTTTGCATTTGCATACTCCCCCAGCCACCACTATCTCCCCAGTCCTGACTCCCTGAGTCCCTAACCCACCTTCACCTACCCCCAGTGATCGGTTTCTCTTCCTCATCCCTAATTTCTTCTGTTGTTTTTGTTCCCTCCCCTCCTCAATTGATTTCATTCTGGTGGTTTTAAACTTTTTGTGGGGGTTTTGGCAGCTGAAGGTGGTGCTTTTGTTCCCTGCTGCTGAGCGCAGCTTTGCTTCTGCTCTTCTCTGATCCCCCTCACTCTTCTGGGATGTGTGGCGACCTTAGCATGGTTATATACCATGATTACATCACATGACCTTCTGTTGCTTGATTATATACCACTGGCTGCCTATACATACCGATGGCATCCTCACCACAACAAAAAACAAAATCCAGGAAATGGCACCTCCATGGACCTGGAACCAGACTTCTACCATGATGTCCAAATTTATCTAGGTCTGTAGATTGCAGTTTTGATCTGGGGATCAGGATCTCCCACAGAACAGTCCACCCAGCCCTACTAAGGACCTGTCTAGAAGGCTTATGGTGGAGATAAAAGATAGTTTTAAGAAACCAGGATGGTGATTCAAGATAACACTCATTATCCTTCTCTGATGTCGAGCCAGTTTGGACTAAGGGAGATGATTGGCTTCTCCTGATTCCTCAGTTCAATGCCTGGCTGAAGGAATGGTGCAGAGAAGAATACATTTTGTATATGGGTGACTAGAGGCACTACAGAATGGATAAAAGGCTATACAAACTAGATGGCTTACATCTCTCTGAGGAGGGCAACAGGATGCTACAGTGGAAGTTTACAGAGCACATCACAGCACTACTAAACTAGCAGCAAAGGGAGCCAGATCAATTACTAATTGGTGCAACTGCTCAAAACTGGGAGGCCTGGATTGCCTCTCCTAGCACTAATAGAAAGGTAAGGACAAAAAAAAGCTGAGCACAGGCACTGAGATAGCAAAACAACTTAAACTGCAACAACTGTCATGTATTTAGGACTGGGAAGGGTGAGTGGTAAGAGAGAGACCTAAGATGAGGGTGAGGGGAGATAGGATGGGGGACAGGAGCCAAAGGAAAGGAAGAAAGCAAGAGAGTTGCAAGGCTGTTTGTTCTAATGATGTGAGGATAGGGAACAAAATCAGTGTCCTGAAGGCAGTGGTGTCAGAGTCACTCTTGAACCTGGTACCGATCACAAAGATAAGGGATACACAGTACCATGGGCACAAAATATGGTGCACATGCTCAGATAAAGAACAAGGGAAAGGTTCTGCACACAGTTCCAAATGGCTAGGTATGAATCTAGCACACTACATCTGGCATGGGTAAAGAAATATGCATTGTTTGAATTAAGTATAGATACACCTAGGTATTATGCATCTTCTTGTGGTAGTGTACAGAGGGTCTACAATTAATCCCAGCACTTTTAAATTAGAGGAAGCCTAGGATTCATGCTAGCAATCATTGTTTTCTACCTTCTAGTCTGCTAATAGTTCTTGGTACCAATCTTTATAGATTAAAAGGGATCTAAGACTAACCAATGGAGCAAATCTGCACATTTAAATGATGCAGCGATAATGGACGTGTTTTCTTTCTTTCACATATGCTTCAGACACCTCCTAAAACACAAATTATTTGTGTGAACAACTCCAGCAGAGGATTTATTTTGTTTTGAATTATATTCCAAAGGTCTTGGATAAGTTGATGTTCCCAGAACATGTGAATTAAAGAGCTTTTATCTTTTTATTTCTGTCTGGTTCATACATCATGTTGTACTTTGCACATCATGAAAACCTGGATAGAGTAAAATAAAAGTTATTTAAATACTAAATTGGGTGAGCCTATGTTTTTCATACTTGGTGAAAATATAGATTGTTTTCCAGATCTTTTCTCACTAGATTTGAACCTGTGGAAATTCAATCTGCCAGTAAGGACAACATCCATCTCCTTTGGGGAAGACATCAAAAATAATGCTATACAGGGCACACACAGCATGAAGCTTAGTGGTTGTATCGACAAGAGAAGTCATGAGAGTTTAATTGTTGTTCAGTCATGGTAAAGATTCAAAGTATCGAGCAATGGAATTTGACATTAGCAGAAATTTAAAGATTGCTCTTTTATTAAGCTTGTACTGGGTTTTAAATATTTTCCAAAGGGTAACAGATTGCCACCAAGAGGCAAGTGATCTACTTATGGTAAAGTACTACCAGGCCCAAAAGACTGTCTGATTGATGACTCACCTAATTTGAGATTGGGATTATTAACAAAGTGGCTGAGTTGCATCTTCAGTGTATGGTACTTTAAAAAAGTGGCAAAGCTGGCTGTGAGCTTCAATGGATATTAAAATCACAGAATCTAATGACTTTAAATAGTTTCTTTGATGTGGAGTAGATAACGGAACAGTAAGAGATACCAGCCTTGACATAAATTTCTTTTTCAACTGTTAACCACTCAGAAAGGTAGCCTTGTGCTTTTATATGCATATTTTCACAATGTCATTTAAAATACAAGGGCCTGCTATGCAGTAATTACTAAATCACTACACTGTACGTTTTCATAGTAGCTGGAGATTTACAGCATTTAATACTGAGGAATCTAAGCTATTTAGGTGCCCACATGAGACCCATTTGTGCAATATCTCACTGTAAGACTGATGCATTAAGAGGTATTAATTGGGTTTTACTTAAACTGAATATATAATCAGAGAATTTTCCAAAGTCGGCTATTATATCCAGGATAGCAGTCAGGGATATTAGGGATTTAAGAATGTGCAGGAGGATGTCATCAGCATAAATAGGAAACTTATAGGTTTCCAGACCCTGCACATCCTGATTAGTTTTAAGCTTAAAGGCCAGGGGTTCTCAGTAAAAATTAAAAAGAAGCAGCAAGAGGTGGCAGCCCTGCCTAATGCCCATATGAAATACCACTGTGAGAGAAAATACTCCACTACAATATACTGTGGCTTGTGGCTAGCATACATAACCTTGACTTATTTAATAAAAGTATCTCGGAAACCACATTTAACAGGGACAGCTAAAAGCAATGGGCAGCTACTTGGTCAAATACCTTTTCTGTGTGTAGGGATAGAAATACCACAGGGGACGATTGGATCCTGGGATGCAGAGAAGATATGTACTAGCTTCCTCAGGTGGTCTGACAATATTCTATGTTGGATGAAGTCAATTTTTGGGCCTATCAGGTAGCCGAAGAACTTGTTCACCTATTCTGCAAAGACGTTCGCCATATTTGTGTCCTCACTGATCAGAGAGATGGGCCAATAGTCAATTACTTTTTCATGGTCCTTTTCAGACTTAGGTAGTAAAGTTAACATGGCTTCTGAGAGGGTATGATCTGCTATACCAAGAGCATGTAAATATGTGAAGGTATGTGTTAATATAAGGACCAGCTGTTTTAAAACAAAAAAAATGGCTGAGCAGCCATCTGGGCCTGGGGCCTCCTGTAAAGGGAGTGATTTATTTGCCCTGGAGATCTCTTTAGTTGTAATAAGTTGGACAATACAACTTGTTGCTCTTCTGTGAAACTGGCATGACAGACAGTCTAGACGCTGTGCAATTTCCTGCAGTACTGGGAGGGGGGACTCAGCTGTCTGGTAAAGAAGTGATTGATAAAAAAATGAAAGAATTATTTGGCTATTTCTCTTGGCGTAGTTTTGAAAGAGTAGTCTGGTTCAGACTTGACAGTTTATCTAAATTAGCGGCCTCTTGTTTCTTAAGGCATAAAGCCATGTGATTGCCAGATTTGTTGCTTTAGTCAGTATATTTGGTATGCATGAGAAGAATGCGATGTTCAAACTTTTCCTGGAGCATTTCTTCATATTTGGCCCTTAATGAGTGCAATGCAATCCATGTAGTTTTAGGTATGGTAAGGCTCAATTTGGATTCTAAATAACTCATTTCTTTTAAGATATGTTTGCTGTGCTTTCCCTGGTTTTATAACAGATTGAAGCCAGTCTTGTAATTTCCCCTCTTATGAAGATCTTGAAGAGCTGCTCATGCCTCAAAGAAAACTTTGAAAAACATAATAATTAGGTACAATTCAGCTTGCATTCCAAATATATTCTATAGATTTCTCCTCCCAAACTTTTATTAAAAAGGAAATGTGCATGAATGCATGATCTTTATCTATTAGACTTTATCTGCCTCTTTAGTGTACTCCCTACTTGAAGTCATAATCATCTCTTGTGACATCACAGTCTATTGCCATGGGAGTAAATATGGTACCACAAGCAGTGTTTTATGGCCTCAGGTAGAGAGAAAGCAACAGGAATAGACAAACTCTTCAGTAGCAAAGATTCTGTTTTCATGCAGGTGACCTCAATAATAAATAATAGGGAGGAAGAATACAGAACTAATGTGAAACATAAACTAAACTGTGTCTAAATATTATGTGTTGTTTAAGTTATCCTGAAGGTGCCACCTGCTCTTTAAGGGCAGTCCACAAAAAGTCTAACTTGTCAATGGCACCCACACTGTCTGCAAGGAAACTTGATACAGCCTTTTTTAACTTTTCTGTAATGCTAGTGTCCTTTAAAATTCAATTGCTAAGTTTTCATGTAGTATCTTTACCTGAACCCTGAGTAAAGGCACACTGCAGAAAAAACGGTGAATGATCTGAAATAACTCTAGCCATAATCTGGTATCTGAGCAAACCATGTGGTAGGTAGTGACTGATTAGGAAACAGTCCAGACAGGAGAATGAATTATGAGGGGCAGAGAGACAAATTTAATCTCTGCAGGCTGCAGCTACTGTACAACCTGTCAGGGATCTACTAGTCCTCAAGTGTCAGTGATATCCATATGCCTTTATATGGGTGAAAGATAACCTCACCTGCCACTCAATTTACCTAATTTATTCTTAAGAACCAGGTTATAATCCCCAGCTAGTTGAATAGGAAGAGTAAGCTGTGGGAGGGGGTTGAGGATTGCAAGCAGTGACATGAAGAACTCTGAACTACCTAGATTTGGACCAGATATATTTCCAAGGATAACATCTGCATTGTCAAGGGTTCAAATAAGAAATAAATATCTGTTGTCTTGGTCCATAATTGAGTGTGCCAACTACAATCAGACATTTCTTGCGAACAGCATGACAACCCTCTAGTGTGGTGCAGTCCCTTGCACCACAGGCTTGGTCAACCCAATCATTCCTAAATAAACTGCTTTCAGAATTTAGCAAATGCATCTCTTGAATTATTAATATTTGTGCAGTGGGTGAGGGGTGCATGGCTTCTCTGGATGAAAGATGACAGCTTGTTTTTGCTGCTTTGACTGCTAACATGAAACAATCCACCATCATCCATCTGAAAGGTGCAATATTGTACTAAAAGGCAACAAATATTATAAACCTAAGCCTCAGCTGCCAACATTTACCTTTTTGGTCAAAATCCAAGCAATTTTGATCCATTTGTTTGGATCTTCAGTCAACTGACAGACTGGCAGACAGCATGGCATAGCTGAGGAGAGTCACGATGGATGCAGCAGAAGTAGGCAGAATGTTCAACCAAATAATCCAACAAATGGCAGTGGTGACTCTTGCCTCCAGACCCCCAGAGATCCAAGGCATTCTTGGACTTAATATCCCTCCCTACCATCTCAGCTCATCAAGTGGAGGAGTTGAACTCCCCACTAACCACTGAGGAAGTGAGAGAGGCACTGCTCTCATCCTAACCTGAGAAAGCACCAGGGGAGATGGCTACATGGTTGAACTCTGGCAGGCCCTTGCAGACATAATTTCCCCAGTTCTGCAGCAGGTATATTGGGAGGCTGAGACAGAGGTTTTATTCCTGCCTACAATGCAGGAGGTGGTGATCCCAGTACTGCCCAAGAAAGGGAAGGATTCCATATCCCCAGGGTGCTATTGTCCCATTTCCCTGATCAATGTGGACAGTAAAATCTTCACAAAAGCAATAACCCATAGGCTAAATCCCCTCCTACCCCAGTTTATCCACCCATCCCAGGTAGGCTTTGTCCCAGGGAGATACGGTGCCTATCAGATCAGGACACTGATTAATTTAGCATATGAGGCCAGCGGCATTCCTACTCCAGCGGCAGCAGTGGCTATAGATTTTGAGAAAGCCTTTGACTCGCTGGAGTGGGAGTACCTCCACACAGTCTAAGAGCATAGGATCTATGTTTAGAGCATAGATGGGGATCTATACAACTTCCCATCTGCCCAACTACTTACCAGGTCACACTGTCACCCCCTTCCAACTTGGAAGAGGCACAAGGCAAGGCTGCCCCCTCACCCCTTTTGTTCATGCTAGTGGTGGAATCCTTTGCTGCCACAATCAGGCAATATAAAAGAATCACAGAGATACAGGTAAGCCAAATGGAATACGCCACTCTCATGTATGCAAGCCACCTGCCGGTCACTGTCACTGACCTACCCAGTGCACTCCTTCCCCTACTGGAGACACTGTAGGCATTTCACTGCCTGTTGGGCCTCCAGTTAAATCAGACTGAAACAGAGGTACTCCCTCTTAACTCCCACTGACCCCCCCTCAGCACTGGGCACCAGTAGTCTATGATGGGCCTGGGAAGGTATACCCTATCTAGGAATTAACTTCACAGCAGACCTCCAGATATTGTGGGGCCAAAACCTACAGCCACTGCTAGTAGAGGTGCTGGATGATCTGACTAGGTGGAGCAAACTCCATGTCACCCTGGCTGGGATGATATCGGTGGTGAAAATGATTATTGCCCCAAGATGTTTTACAAACTGGCACACATACCAATGCCTCTCCCCCACAACTGGGGAATGAAAATAGACAAAGCAATAGGAGGATTCATATGGGAAGGCAAGCCTCCTAGATATAGCAACCCTAAATTGAGAGCCCACAGGAGGGACGGGGGCCGGAACTCACCTCGATTCGATGGCTATAAGTGGGCCTTACAGATGTCACAGACACTCCACTGGTTCAGACCGCCAGGAGACATACTTCCTCAGTGGGTGGACATAGAGAAGGAGGTCAGCCAGAGGAACTGCCTACCCTTACTATTCTACAATCCCCTATGAAAACAAATGAAGTCCCACCCTATCAACAGGCCATCCTTCCAATGTTAGGTCAAGGTTGAGAGGAGGTTGGAGACCAACTTTACCCCCATAAAAATATCTCCTCTATGGAAATTGAGAGTATCCTGGTTGAAAGGCACCCCATACACTGGAAAGACTTGGAGGGCAGAGTCCTGCTGAGGGGACATCATGGCCACAGACACCACCAGGATGGATACCTTTGTTAACTTACAAGGCCAGTGGGGGCTCCCAAGAGCAGATTTTTGGAAATACTTGCTGATCTGCAGATCCACATGGACATATGTGAATAAAACCCCAAGGAAGGCTTCCACCACATCATTACCCATATAGTTGTCCAGTCCCAAAGTGGTGGCTAGCAAGATATATGCTACAATTAGGGACAACCTGCACATTTAATCTGAAACCTCCAAATGCAAGTGGGAGAAGGCCCTCCAGACAGTTATCACAAGGGAACAGTAGAAAGAGTGCTGGATAGGTGCCCAGAGAAATTATGTGAACATAAAGAGCAGGTTGATTCAAAGCAAAGTACTGAACTTATGGTATCACACACACCGGTGGCTTTAGTGAGAGCAGGGGTTCTAGACTCTGTTGGATGTGCCAGGTACAGGTGGGGGATCTCTTACATATTGTTTGGGAATGCCCAAAGATCCAAGAGTTAGGGGGGAATGTCTGTAACCTTGGCTAAAAAGTTCTCCACAAGCCTATACCCAAGTCAGCTAAACTACTTCTTTTGGGCATGAAGTCAGAGGCCCCTCACCTTAAAGGGCCACAGCACAGATGTCTGGCCCTGCTGGCCATGCAGGTCATGCATCTCCTTCTGTGTAGATAGAGAACCCCTGATGTCCCATCCACTCAAGAAATTACAGCCTCCATGAACCTGTTTGCTTCTATGTACTGACTCTCACACTTGGCAAGCAATACAATGACACAACCTAATGAGTGCTGGGCCCTATTCCTATGATATGCCACTCCCAAGAATGGGATGGGTTGAACAATGGGCACAATGATAATATGTATACCTGAAGCAAAATGTGCAAGATAAGGCATTAGGCTTAGACCCACTCTTTAAGTGTATTATCCCTGTATGTATATACAGTAGTTATGTGTGGTTTGTAGATATAATAGTGGTTCTTGTTGTTTATTTTGTTAAGGGTCAAGGTTGCCGTGAAGCATGACCAGTTCCTTATGGACCTGCTGGGACCAGATTGGAGCACCTAAGTCTTGACTCTCCAATCCATCCACACAGAAGCCATGACAAGCCCTAGATGAGTGTGCCTTTTTTTTAAATGATGTAATTACTGAATGGTTGTATCTGTAACAAACAACCTACATCTCAAAGGGCTTCTGCTTTCCTTCCATGCTGTGAGTGGTTTATAGATAGAAATGTGTTTCTTGATGTTATTGGTTTAGGGTGAAGGATGACTTGAAGCATCAACAGTCCCTTAAGGATCTTGCTTACCCCAATGTTTATGTTGGCTCACGCTTGCGCGCCAGCCAACATCTTGCAGTAGTAACAGATTTTGGAGGTGCGGTCATTGTGGTGACTGCAGGGAATGCATCAGTAGGTGCATCCCTCATTCCCCAATAAGCCAGCATGCAGGCGCTGACATCCGCAATATTTAAAGTGGTCAAAACTTCTAAGAAAAGTGCCACTGCAATGAGAGGCAAGCTTGTCATGCAGTGGCACAATAACATGCCTCCCAATGTGCCTTTCCTGGTAAAATATTTCAATAAACATGGCAGCAGTGGCTACCACTGCCACCACCACCTGCCACAAAATGCCAATTTAAGGGGTGCCAATCCCCCTGTCGGCATGCTAAATAATCCCCCCAAGATTCTGTGGCACACTGGGAGCCCACCCCAGTGTGCCTCCCCATGATGAAAGCCTACCATCACCTGCATGTTGAGGCCCCATCCCTATTCTGTGCCACACTGGGAGCCCACCCCAGTGTGCAGAACACTTTTTATACATCTGTGGAAAAAGAAAACTGTCCTCTGTGTTGTCCCCCCCCCAAGTACCTAAAAGAAGGAAAATGGTCCCTCGCTGTGGGGAACCCTCCACCAACCAGCAGCCACCCTCTATGCACCCCACCTTCCCACACCTCCCCTCACCCCATACTTACCCCCAGAGCCCAGTGCAATGATCTTCGGTGGACCTGAAACACATATGCACTCTTCAAAGCTGACCGTGAACTGAAGAAATGCCGGTAAGCTGTATAATGGCATAAATAGGGTTTTTTTTCAACTTAGGTAGATATCTCAGCCATTTTTTGGAATTTTGCCTCCAAACTTTCAACATGGCGTGCTTGGGATCCCATCTCATAAACACATGCACTGTCATCTCCTTACTTGGTCCCAAAAGGTCATTTTGTGGTCACTGCGTGAAGACACCTTTCAGGGCCAATTAATGAAACAACAATGCCACTGTTCATGAGGTAGGGTCCCAAAAACCCTATCTTGCCAATTTGGTAGAAAAATTCCAAAAAAATGACCATGTCACAAGTGTGCATTGTGCAATTTCAACATACACTCATAACTTTGACCATTTTTAATATTTTCATTCCAGATTTTCAACATTGCCCTTTCTTCACATCTCCTTATGAACAGTACAGCTGTCATTTTTCACATCCTGCCCAAAATGTGTTTCCACGCATGTGGCGCAGAATGGCATGGTCATTGTGTGAAATCAAAATTCTGGACACATTAACAAAATCACAGTGAGACTGTTCATGAATGGAGGTCCTAAAATGCTTATGTTGAAAATTTGGTAAAAGAAACACCCAAAATAATTGTGTTATGGGCGTGCACTGTGCAGTTTCTATGCAAGCTCATGATGTCACCAATTTTTCTTATTTTCACTCCAGATTTTCACCATTGTCATTTTTGTACACCTCCTTATGAACAGTACAGCTGTCATTTTTCACATCCTGCCCAAAATGTGTTTTCGTAGGTGTCACACAATGGCATGGTTGCTGTGGAAAATCAATGTTCGGGCCACATTAACAAAATCACAGTGACACTGTTCATGACTGGAGTTCCCAAAATGCCTATGTGGAAAATTTGGTTAAACAAATATTCCAGATAATTGCCTTATGGCCCTGCATTGCACAGTTTCTACGCATGCTTGTGATTCATCAATTTTTCATATTTTCACTCCAGATTTTCAACAATGCTATTTTTTTACACCTCCCCATGAACAGTGCGGCTGTCATTTTTCACACCTGTGCCACCAAAATGCACAGTCGCTGTACAAAATCACCTTTTGGCAAACAAACTAATAGTGCCACTGTTCGTGAGGTGGGGTCACAAATGGCCTATGTTGAAAATTTAGAGTGAGCCCCACCCTGTACAGACTGACGGGCGTCAGGGGTATGAGTTGGCATTATTGACTGCAATGCTCATGCCATTCTATCCCCCAACCCTGCAGCCAGTGACAGGTGTTGAGATGTGCCTAAGACTCTTCGGCCCCAATGTTCACCCCATTCTCCTACACTGCACCCATGTCAGTATATCCCTTATGGAATGGGGTTAGTGTAAGGCCCAAAGACCCCAAGGCACTTGTCGGTCTCTATAGGGTAGGGTGAGGTGAAATGGCATGAGCATTATGGCCAATGACCTAAAGGCACACCCCAGTGCCTGTCACTCTCTGCATGGTGGGGTTGGCGTCAGTTCACTATTTCACTACCAATCCTATTGTGCATCTCACTAACTCCTGCACTACCAATGTCAGTGCTGGCAAGCCAACATTGGGCATTGACAAATGGTTGTTTGGACATTCCCTGCCATAGTACAGTACTGGAAGCAAATAGAACATCACTTAAAATCAGTATTTAGTATCACCTACACCCCTACTCTCTTCTGACCCTATTGGTTACATCTAGCACTTACCGACCCCTGCCATGCCACCTCCTACACCTTCCCCCTTCTCTCACCACTACCCTGCCCCTTCCCACCCTTTTTCTCCTTCTCAATCTCCTCCTCCTCCTCCCTTTTTCATACCCCCATTCCCATACCCATAGACCAACTTCTCTCTTCCCTTCATCCTTTCCTCTTCTGGCACACATCTGTCTGTCCTCCTGTTCTATATGACAAGAGTACTTCATTACCAGCCTGAGATCTGCTATGTAGCCATTTTTATGTTTTCTTGCACACATGTGCAAAAAACATAGTGCCATCATCCGAGTTTCTGGAGGTGTGGCAGCCCCTCTTCCAATTCCCTCCATGTGTTTGCAGGTGTGGCCACAGTTGCCCAATGAATGCTGCAGCTGTCTATGGCAGTACTCGAGAATGCAGTGGTGTACAGTTGAAAGGGAGAGAGCCGCTTCAGTGAGCACGATCAGATAAGGGAAGTGATCACTGATGTGCTCTCCTCCCTCCCCTAAACAGTCTTCCAGGTGCCACGCTGGGAGCCCACCCCAGTGTGGCAACAATGTGTTTGGCTGACTGGGGTGTCTATACCCCAGTTGGCTCCACAGTCCCCTCCCAAGAGATTACCGGGTGCCACACTAGGAGCCCACCCCAGCTTGGCAACAGTTGGAATGGCCAACAGGTGTGCCCAATCCTTGTCAGCTCCACTGCTCCCCAACAGCTTTCCAGATGCCATGCTGGGAGCCCACCCATCAATGGACCGGGAGCACGTCTGCTCTTTTCAAAGCTGACCATGAACTGAGGAAATGCCGGTAAGCTGTATAATGGAATAAATAGGGTTTGTTCAACTTTGTTGCATATCTCAGGGATTGTTTGGAATTTTTGCACCAAATCTTCAACATGGGGTTTTTGGGACCCCTCCTCATGAATTCTGGCACTGTCATGGCATTAATTGGGCCCAAAGGGTGATTTCACAGTCAACTGCAAGGAATCACCTTTCAGGACCAATTAATGGAATGACAGTGCCAGTGTTCATAAGGTGGGCTCTCAAAAAGCCTATGTTGCAAATTTGGTGAAAAAAGTCCAAAGGATGACTATTTTACGAGCATGCACTGTGCAGTTCCTATGCACGCACGTACATTTGGGAATTTTCAATATTTGCACTCCAGATTTTCAACACTGTCATTTTACCACACCTCCTTATGAGCAGTACAGCTGTAATTTTTCCCGTCGGCCAAAATGTGTTTCACGCATGTAGTGCACAATGGTGCAGTCGGTGTGTGAAATCAATGTTTGGGACAGATTAAGAAAATCACAGTGACATTGTTCATGAGCAGAGGTCTTAAAATGGCTATGTTGAAAATTTGGTGAAAAAATTCCTAAAAATTACCATTTTACAAGCATGTGTTGCGCAGTTCCTACGCACGCTCATAAGTTCATGAATTTTTAATATTTGCACTCCAGATTTTCAACATTGCCATTTTACCATGCCTCCTTATGAGAAGTACAGCTTTCATTTTTCACATCTTGACCAAAATGTATTTCTGCTCGTGTAGCGCACAATGGCACAGTCGGTGTGCGAAATCAATATTTGGGACAGAGTAAGAAAATCACAGTTACACTGTTCATGAGCAGAGGTCTTAAAGAGGCTATGTTGGCAATTTGGTGACAAAAGTCCATAACATGACTGTGTTACGAGCGAGCATTGCGCAGTTTCCATGCATCCTTGTACATTCATGAAACTGTAATATTTTCAGTCCAGATTTTCAACACTGGCATTTTTCCACACTTCCTTATAAACTGTACAGCTGTCATTTTTCACAATATGGCCGAAATGTGTTTTCACACTTTCAGGGCAGAAATGAATGGTCACTGTGGGAAATCATTGTTTGGGACAGATTAAGAAAATCACAGTGACACTGTTCATGAGCAGAGGTCCCAAATTGCCTGTGTTGACAATCTGCTGTAAAAAAATCCCCAAACTAATTACATTATGGGTGTGCGTTGCGCACTTTCTACGCACGCTCTTGACTTCACCAGTTTTTTTACTATTTTCACTGCAGAGTTTCAACATTGCCATTTGTTACACCTCCCCATGAACAGTACAGCTGTCATTTTTCACATCCTGTTCAAATGTGTTTTCCCACCTGTGGTGCAAATGCCGTAGTCGCTCTGCAAAATCAGCTTTCAGCTAACAGACTGATTTTGCCACTGTTCATAACGTGGGGGTCACAAAAAAGCCATGTTGAAAATTTGGAGTGAAAATACCAACAAACACCTGACATGATAGGATTCCCAACCATTACGTCCCACCCTGTAGAGACTGACAGGCATCAGGGGTGTGACTTGGGATTGACTCCTGTAATGCTCATACTGCTCCACCCCCATCCACACCCTGCTGCCAGTGAGAGGCATCGAGGTGTGTCTTGGACTCTTCGGCCCCAAATTTCAACCCATTCTCCTATACCGCACCCATCTCACTGTATTTCCTGATGGAATGGAGCGAGCATAAGGGCCAAAGACCCCAAGGCACACCATGACACTTCTCAGTGTCTCCAGGGTAGGGTGTGAAGAAATGCCATGGCCGTTATGCCTGATGACCCAAAGGCACACCCCAATGCCTGTCACTGTCTGCAGGGTGGTGGTGGGGTTGTCTTCAATTCAATACATCACTGCCTTTCCTATTATGCAGCTCTCTAAATCTTACACTACCAATGCCAATGCCAGCAAGCAAACATTCGGCATTGACAAATGCTTGTTTTGTTGTTCTCATACTCTGTAGATTGTAATGAACTGTTCTAACTAATCTGTAACAATGTTTTGCTTGTATACCCTATACCTTTACTATCTGTATGCACTGTACCTGTATTTGATGTGGAACCTATGTAATGAGCTGTTGCTCAAAGGTATGAATCCTAGCATTCAATAAATAAAAAAATTAAAAAAACATCAGAACCAGGCCCAGGGAACTTGATTATGGGGCTAAACCCACCGGAAATGTCCAGTAAAGAGGGACGGTGCTTGTTGGCAATCTTATTGGCCGTGGCCCAGAAAACCATTACTAAAAAATAGCTCCAGATGCCCCCACCTCAAGTAATGGATTGAATGTGCATCATTCAACAGATGTTGACTATGGAAAGAATTACAATTCAGGTCCAGCATAAAAATGAGCAATTTAACAACCGATGGACTAAGTGGGAGTTTTATTGTGACTCAGCCAAACTAGATAATTGTGACTCATCTACATAGCTACCCAGGGGAATATTGGTAACATATGTATAGTGGTAAGAGTCAGTGAGACCAAATGGGAAATCAATTTCTTATCACCAGAAACATTGTTCTTATTAATTAATAATTATCAGTATTTAATGGTGACTCGCATAGATGAAAATAAATAATGCTATAACTCAAGTGTACCAAAGATTTTTTGTCTCCATGCAATTCTGTTTTTCTTTTCTCTGAGTAACTTGAATGTTCTTTTTATTTTTTATACTCAGTTTTTAATATGATGTTAAAGTATGTCTTTTTAGTATAAAAGGTAAAGTGAATTGGTGAAAAAAGTAGACAAGGACTATATTGCAGTAATGAACTAGACAACATGTTGTATTTGATTATATAAAATTTCACCTCTGATGATTGTAAGTTGGAATTTTTCAATAAACAAGCAAAGAAAAAAAGGATCTTGCTGAACCAAGGTTGGAGCACCAAAGCCTTGGCTCACCTGTCACCACTCCACACACATAGAGCACTAATACACCTTAGGTGAGTGTTCCTTCTGTACATACTGTATGTTGTATTTGATAAGAGGCTGTATCTGTAACCAACAACCTTCACCTAAAGTCTCTCCTCTCAGCACATGTTGTATAACACTGAAAAAAGTCAATAAAATACTTAACTGCAAAATATTTGTGCAGCATGTTTTTTTTTAAATATTTAAGAATTTGATATCTTTTTATTTTAGACCATGCACCTCAGACATTAAAGGTAATACAATAAGAGGTGGGTAAAAGTTGTGAATTCCGCTTTTGTAGAACTTCCACGAATATTCCAGAGTTGCTTGGATTTTTCACAAATTGGTGAGATTGGAATCTTCTGAATGTGTTTGGCAGATTTTTGCCCTGCTCTGTGGAATCTTTTTGGCTGAACTGCAGAATAACAGTTCTGAAGAATTTTTTTCCACAGTTTAATTATTCTGCAACACCTGTAATTATTCCCCAGTTCAGTTATCAGTTCTGCAGACTTTTTTCTCTGCAGTTTAATAGAATAATCTGCAAATTATACATTTATTTCACTGTTCTAAATCAGAGTTTCTGTGAAAGTTGCTAATTTAATTGCCGCACTTTTGCATACGCGAAAATCTGACTTTCACATAAATAACGCTGGCTGAGGTTTTTTTCACACACCTCTAACTACAATATAATATATGTTTCTGCCAATTACTATGACAATACCTATTAGGCCAGTCTCCAGTGGAGCTTATCCACCTCTATGACAAGTCTGGAAATAAAACTTCCGATAATGCAGTGACCATTCATGACTCATACATGGAAAAACTAGGACAAAACAAGAACTATAATGGAACATTCAACAGTAAACAGATAACTTTACCCTTGCTGGATTGTTCATCTGAATGCAGGCATGCAAGTCATGAGATGCTTGCTATCTCAAACCCAGTGACCACACTCCAGTTAATGGGTCCGAGCTAAGAAGAAAGACCCCCCCCACTGGCTACTCACTGCACCTTCTTGAGAGAGGGGCCCAAATGTGCCTAAATGCACATTTAATATGTTTGAGAATGGCAGGATGAGAACATTTGCAGCAGGTGGTGCCTGTGGGTGTGGCTGATGCCCCAGCCAGTGATAGAGGGTAGAGCCATGGTATACCTTGCCCAAAACCAGCCACTAAATCTCTTGCATATAAACACTTATGTATAAGAGAAACATGCAATCATATGCAAAAAGAGGAACACAGAATATATATCTTGCAAAGACTTTTTATTAGCCCACCTTCTGCAACCATTATAGACACTAGGAATGCATGCCCATTAGCTGTGGAGGTACATCTTGAGGGTGTGCAAAAGTGGTGGAAAGAAGCATAGACATATGAAGCACCTGAAGTTAATTATAAATTACTACTTGCAGCTTGGAAAATAAAGTTAAATGTCAGAGCAGTCTACATCCATGAAAGGACCACTTCCATGTCCTCTGACATACATGCAGTTGAGCCATACTGGATCTAGTCTGTGCCTGGGGAACAGAAGGGCACTCCCCTTCAGCAGTGTTTTACATCTTCCTGTGCTACTCGGAAAAACATAGCCAAATAACAAATAGTGCTATACAGTCACACAGTTTATCATTAGAGAAAATGATGGGGGGGGGGGGTTGCATCCCCATTTCCCACTGTTTGCACCATTATGCTGTGGCCTGGTAAAGTTAGGATGACAGGAAGGCAAACACATAAGAAACATGCATGTGTCTGACTTGAAAGTTGAAGAAAACATGAAAATGGAGGTATTAGTAAACTTCAAATAATCCAAAGTACCTTCAGTACTTAGGAGAAAACTGAAATACTGTCAAGCAAAGTGATGCCAGAATCAGCAGGGCTTGTGAAGCAAGAGCCTTTAGTTATGATCAGTGTGCAGGGCTGCTTTGGGTGGAAAAATAAATCAGGAAGAATTCAGAAACTGTGGCAAATTACTTCTGGCCATCTGGGACTGAAACTATCAGCTTAGTTTGGTATACTTTTTTAAATTTTATACCAGCCAGCAGCACAGAGTTTGTTTTTCATATCTTCGTTTTCGGCATACTGGGAACATGCTGTTTCTCCCATCAGGTTTCTTTCATTCTTTGCAGTTTGACTTGGATGTGGGTTTTACCATAGAAGTTGAGGAGCCTGATGATGACAGGCCATGGCCTGTCCCTGAGTTTGGCATGAGCCTGAATGCTCAGTGGGCTTGCTCCACAATATAATATGGGACATTAGGTGAGGAACCCACCACCTTGTCAGAGTTTCTGTATACAAAGAATGGAATTGGGCTGGTCTGGGTTGAGGTACTGGATGCCAAACCTCGCGCCACACCAGTGACCCAAGTTCTGGAACGAGCGCAGGTCCCGGGTTGGTAGGGGAGGGAGAGGATCGAGCATCTGATGGGCTGCTGTCCTCTCCTGGGGGGGGGAAGGCCATAGGTTGTCCAGTATTCCAGTGACTCCTGGTGGAGAGCGAGGGTGCTGCAGAATGCGGACCGCACATTGGGGCGAGTGTGGCTGACGCTGGCAAAGTTACCATGTGCCATGGTGTAATAGGAGACATCACGCTCGGGAGGGAGGAGGTAGCAGGGACTATCATGAAAAATCTCCTCCAGCCTGGATAGGCGATGGCCCTCCCAGTGCCGTTCTGCCATGCACCCAATGCCGGTTCCCTGCCTCTGCCCATTCGGTCTCCTTGAGCCTATATGGGCCCGGGGCTTTGGGAGAAAGTAACGTCTATGAAAAAGGCAGGGTTTACAGCGGGCAGTAGAGCAGATTCAGTGAGCGGAGAGGCCAGAGAGAGTTCCAGTGCTGGGGGAGAAGAAAAATAAGTTGAAAAAAGAAAAAGAAAAAGAATGGAATCAGATCCCTCTGACACTCTGTAAGGCTAACTACAACTAATCTGTTGCAGTGGCTTTTTTGCTCTTTATCTTACAGATGGTCTGCTAACTTTTGTATTTAATGGTACAGGTTGGTGATGTCAGGCTCTGATCGCTTGGTGTGGTCCTCCAGAGAATTGATCAATAGTTTTTATAATATCCTGAAATGACTCCGGTCAATATCAGTTTAAGAAACCTTGCCCAAGCAATGCTGCCCCCCACCCCACTGTGGTGCAGTGTGTTTTAAAGATTCCCTGCTGCTGACTTCCGGTTATACCATGCACTGGTTAGTAGCTCCCTAAAGGCTCTCCAACCACCCGACTCCCTTTTTTACCACTGTTTACCTGATTTTTCAAAAAGCAGCTCAACGGACAACACAGCACCTAGGAACAACCTCGGAGTGTCACATTTTCTATTCGGTTCAGATAACGGACGCCGAAATGAGGAAAGCCCTGCCGAGGTATACTCCGCTGGTGACTCCTGAGAAGGCCTCTAAAAAAACCACGGGCCTCCAGCTCTGCTTCAAGCACCAGCACTGGATCTTCCCTGTAATTAGAACCACTTACCCTGCAATGTTTTTTAGAGGAGTTTAAGCCCTTCAAAGAAGATCTGCATAAGATTACAGCTGATATTAGATCTCTAACACAAGAGGTTGAGGACATATCTCAAAAAAACTACTGATAATAGTGGCAAAATCTACTCACTGGAAAAAAGAATGGATAAACTAGACCCTGACCTAGTGGTGTGTAAACAGAAACTAGCCAAAGTAGGGCTGAAAGTGGAGGACCTAGAGGGCTGCAGTCGTAGGAAAAATGCGGTCCTCATTGGTCTTCCAGAAGGAGAGAAAGTGCTAAATACTGTGCTTTTCATCCAGAAAATGATAGAAAAAATGATTGTCCCTTCTCCTTTTGGACCAATCTACATAATCGAATGGATGCACAGGTCCCTCTGGCCAAAGCCGCAAAATGGAGCTCCCCCATGTCCTCTGATATTCTGATTCCTAAACTTCCATGAAAAACAACATTTTCTATATAAAATAAAGGAGCTGCAGGAAGTGAAGTGGGGAGAAAATAAAATCCGTTTTTGCTCAAGACCTTCTGACATCTGTCCGACTTAAAAGAAAGGCATTCCACCCACTGGTGTCCAGATTGATTGCAGCAAGTATAAAATTCAAGATGAATTACCTTGCAAAGCTGCAAGTCCTCATAGCCAGGGCTTGGGTAGCCTACGAAGAGCCAGAGACAGCAGCAACAGGGCTTAAAACGGCCATGCCCGACTTATTCAGAGATTCCTGAATACCTTGTAGGAATGAGTGAAAGTTCTCACTTGTGCTACTACTGAATTGATGGATTATTTGATCACAAATCTACTAAACAAGGGCTTATGTGGATATTTGAAATGATGCAAAGGTGAATACTTGTTAGAACTGATGCCAAGTGTCAATAATTTCTGCTACTGCTAATTGAGCTTTGGGATGAAGGAGTTTCATATAGGTTGGGAAGCGATCTCCAGAGTAATGTTCAAGTGGAGATTTTCACAGCTTCATTGAGTGTTTTGGGGCTCACTCTTATTTTCATTCCTGCGCGGCAATGTGGACTTCCTAAAGGCACCCTTTTGTGATTCCACTTTTCAATGCGGTTGCGTCATAGTACCACTAGAGGGAGACATTGTATAATCATTTTGATTTTTACAACAGTACAACTGACACATGGAACTCAATGTGATCAGGCTTTCTGTTTAGCAAACTTGATTAATAATATATATAAAATACGTATTTTCAGCTGTTTTCACCTCCATTATTGACCATAGTTGGTATTTTTGGGGGCTGTAATTGAACAACTGCTGGCTCCTGTGGACACTTTTACTTAAACTAATTACAATTACAGTTGATATTTCGATGGTGCAGAATTGCTGTGGTGTTTAGAATATTGTAGTTTGGGAACTATAGACCTTTTGCTTTGATTTTTTGGGTGTTTTTTTAACCATTTGAATATGTCAATAACACTCAGATTTTAACCATGATACAGTGACAGATTACTTTCCCCCATAACTGCACAGAATATAGCTGCACCTAATTATTTATTAGTTATAAAGTTTTGAGACCTAATATGGGTCACTATGTTTCATTACTTAGGCTCATATCCTTTTACCATCACCAACGTACTGTCTATACATACTTAAGCAGTGTTATTACAGCTTGTTTTGTCCAATTACATGGCTTGCAGTAAAATATTTTCTCATTTAAAGTGTATTTAACTTGTTACAGACCACAAAGTAGTCTGCATATACAGTATTTTTTCCAGCTTACGATTCTAATGGTTACATTTAATTTTTCCTTTTTTTTTTCTCAATGCTGTGTTACCCTAATATCGTTGATATTTTATAATATCTTAAAGTAGCTGATGCTTAAAATAGCCATTGAATAGGTATAGTGATTTAAGTGATTTTGTTATTGGACGTTTATATTGAAGAATGATAGTCACTAATCTGATTAGATATGGGGAGATTAAATTGGGGATTGGAGAGAATGGGAGTAAGGAAGTAGTGTTAGGCATTGTATGAAGCGATGTGATAAGGGTAGGAGGGTAGGCTGGGTACTGGGAGAATTGGGATTAATGTTACATAGGAATAAGTATAAGGGTAAAGTGTTATGGGGAGGGAGGGTCAGCAAAGATACACAGAGACACGTAAGACAGCAGGACATCCTCACCCAAACTATAAATGTACAAGAAGAAGTAAAAAAGACTCCAGGATCAGTGCTCTGCTGCCTGCATCAGCGTGGCATGAGCACAGAGCAGATTGGGGGTTTGCTGCTGTGTAATTGAGCCATTGCAGGATGTCATTTTTCCTGCGGACCATGGTACGCTCTATTTGGTGTTGAATTTGGGATGGGGAGGGTATTGGACTGATTACCCCTGGTCCCATGTGGGGTTGGGCTGTGACTATGGCTCGAGGATGATCGCTTAATGGAGAGGACTTAGAGGATAGCCTGTGACTTTTGGGAAAGGAATGAGGGGATTTTCTAGTTTCATCGTGGATCCCTAATGTGAAAGAGACTCATTTTTTAGATCTGGTTCGAGGTGCGATCTCCCACTGGGATTCCACTTGATTGGTGGTCCGAAGGGGGTACTTGTGATCCCTTGGTCAAGGAGGTGGCTGGGGGTCTGTGCCCCCTAGACTCCCAGGTTAGGCTGCTATTGTGGCTCTGTTATGGGCGTTTTATTGGCCCACTTTATTTCATGTGTGTAATGCCCAGTTGGGAGTGAGGAGTCTTACCCTAACCATGGAAGGACACACCTGATTTGCTTGTTTTGGACTCCGGACGCTCTTTGATTTTATGGACAATTGACCTGCCTGTGTTTTATGGATTTCTAAACCTGCGAATAATCTAAATTCTGTGCCTGGCAAATTGAGGACCTTTTATTTATTTGGACAATCGAGGTGGTGAGAGGACCTTGTGTCCATTAATTTAATCTGAATGTTCCCATTACCCCCTGGTCATGAGAGGACTGGGGGGAGAAAGGATACATTATTTGTTTTGTTTGAAGTTTAAATTGTTTCATGATTTGTCATAACATCTATACTTTGCAGTGAGAGCGCTAAAGTATTTTTTCTCTCCTGTGGCTGTGAGATAGTGGGGGAGATAAATATTTTTGTTTTATTTTTTGTTAAGTTGGGGTGGTGAAAGAACCCAGATAATAATTTTTATTTACATTTATACTTATTTTATTTTATTTTCAGGTCCTCTTGCCTAGTCCAGATTTAATTTTCTTTGGGGTGGGGTTGTTTCATTTTTATTTTGTTTATTTATGATTGATTAAGTGTTGTTTATTTTATGTTGGGTTGAGTTGTTTACTTTGTTAAGTTTGTTAAGTTTGATTATTTTGGTGTGTTAGGTGGGTCTACTATTTTTGGTTTTTAACTTGTCCAGTAGCGATATGTGTTGGCCTTCAGTCCCCATGGTGGTGCGCTATTCATCCTCCTCTCTTCACACCATCCACCCTTTTTATCTCCTCCCTCTCCAATATGATGCATACCAGCACTGTAGAGCACTGGGAATTGTTCGTAGGAGAGTGAGGAGGGAGAGGGTGTGCAAACAGGGGAGGATGAATGAGGGGGGCCATTGTATCGGGGTCGTTAGGTCCAGAAGGTACCCTGGGGTGAAATGGAATTCAGATCATGGTTTACCATGTCTGGTGCCCATACCCAAGGGCACTACTGATTTCAGTAGGCAGATGGGCCTGACAGCCTCCGAGGTTCGTCCGACTCGGGTGGTGCTATGCAATGTCAGGTCCATCAGGAATAAGACCGGCATTATTGCTGATCTTGTTGGCTCGGTGGACTTGGCTTGCATCACCGAGACCTCACTGAATGAAAATTCAGGCCCCATATTGGATGCCATGATTCTGGCCGGGTACTCGGTGATCCACAGTCTGAGACTGAGCTGCAGGGTTGGGGGGTTGCAGTCTGTTTTAAGACTGAACTGGGCCTCACGAGTGTGGTAGTAGGAGAGACTGAGTCCCTTGAGTGCATAGTAGTAGCAAGTGTAGGTGTTCAAATTGTACTCGTCTACCAGCCACCCAGAGATGGGAAATGTTTCTTACAGGAAGTAGCAGACTTCATCGTCGACATGTCATTTGAGTCGCCCAGACTGATGATTCTGGGTGACTTCAATGCCTGGGTCAATGATGAACTCTCACAATTTGGCAATCACTTCCTCCAATTAATGATTTCTTTGGGCCGTATGCAGGTAGTTTCCAATGCTACTCATAAATCTGGGCACTCTCTAGACTTAGTCTTTCTCCTGGGGATTGAAGTATCCGACTTGAGGGTGGAACCAATCACTTGGTCAGACCACTACACCGTGAGGTTCAGTTTTTGCACCCTTCTGAGAAGGCCTTCCCCTGTGGAGATGGTCAGGTACCGCCCTTTATGGGATGTTACCTCCCAAGGCCTTGCAGCGGTCCTTGACCTCTCATCCTCCATGTTGGCAAGCAGTAATCCAGAGACCTTGGTGTTGGTCTATAATACAGCGGTTACAATGGTGCTGGATCTTATTGCTCCTGTTCATGTGCGCCCCCTATCCCTTCACCCCAAGTCCCCTTGGTTTGATGGGACATTGAGGGAGATGTGGAGACACAAGCGAAGCTTTGAGCGGCACTGGTGCAATTCGGCCCTTGTAGTCGACCACCTTAGATTGATGGAACATTATTCTGTCTATCAATCTGCAGTCACCAGTAAGAAGGCAGAATTCCTGTCCAGGGAGATTGCAGTTGCTTGGAATCGACCCGCTCAGCTGTTTCGAACTGTAGACAGACTCTGCAGCCCAGCCTGTCTGCAAGTTCGAAAAGCCTTTTTGCAATTAGAGTGCAAGGAGCTTGCTCGTTACTTTGCAACTAAGGTGGCTGACATCAGGGCGGATTTGCATCCAGCAATCTCTAAGGGTGATGCTGTTGAACAGTGTGAGTTCACAGTACCTCAGTTTTCTTTGAGTTCCTTCAGTCAACCTGATTTTGTAGATATTATGAGGATCATCCATAGAGTGCGTCCCATAAGCTGTAGTTTGGATCCTGGACTGACCTCCCTAATTTTGGGTTGTAGTGATATCATCGGTCCAGTCCTTGTGCAAATAGTCTGGTGCTCCTTAGAGTCGGGTGAGTTTCCTAGCTCTCTGAAAGAGGTGGTGGTAACACCTCTCTTGAAGAAAACTACCTTGGACCCAGACTGTTTCACAAACTACAGGCCTATCTCTAACCTTCCCTTTATTGGGAAGGTGATTGAGAAGGTAGTGGTTGCCCAATTGGAGGACCGTTTAACCATCCATAATATCTACGAATCCTTCCAATCCAGTTTTCGTAAAAGACATAGCACCGAGACTGCACTGGTTCGGGTGCTAAATGATCTACTGAGGGCGAGAGATCAGAAGAGACATTCCATCTTGGTTCTCCCTGATCTCTCGTCAGCTTTTGACACTGTGGATCACTTGGTGTTGATGCAAGCCTGAGGCAGATCTGTGGAATCTTGGGAACTGTTTTAAAATGGTTCACCTATTTCCTCACTGGGAGATCACAAAGAGTTGTGTTGGTTTTTTTTTCCTCTGGCCCAACTCCTTTATTGTGTGGGATGCCTCAGGGTTCTGTGCTATCTCCCATGTCATTTGCGGTGTACGTGCTGCCCCTCGGAAACATTATAAGATGATATGGGCTGAGGTTTCACTGCTATGCAGATGATAACCAGCTATACCTGTCTTTTGCACCTGACCAGGTTGGAGCTCTCTTGCTGTTTAACAACCGTCTGGAAGAAATCTAGGATTGGATGGATTCTAGTTGGCTGAAGTTGAACTCAGAAAAGACAGAGGTTCTGGTTGTGGTCCCGGGTTGTGAGATAGAGCGATTGTGTGTTGGTACACCCTCTGGAATTTTCCTTGGTGGCGTTTCACTTCCGACCTCTGAACGGGTGCGTAAACTGGGGGTTATCTTGGATGACAGACTGACACTACAGTCACAAGTGTCAGCTGTTGTCAAGACTTCCTTTTACCAGAGTTAAGCACCTTGTTCCGTCTGACACCCTACCAACATTGGTCCACACCTTTGTGTCCTCGCGTCTGGAATACTGCAACTCCCTGTACTTTGGGCTTTCTGGGGTTGAAATCCATCACCTACAGCTGGTGCAGAATGCGGAAGCCCGGGTTTTGACTGGGACAAGTAGGTCCTGTCATATTATCCCGGTGCTGCGCAAACTGCACTGGCTACCTATGCTGTGGCAGATCACTTTTAAAGTCAGTTTACAGGCTTTCAAAGCCCTTCATGATCAGGGTACAGCCTATCTGGAAGAACTTCTGGTGCCTTATTGCCCCGGCCGATTGCTCTGCTCGGCCGATGAGGAGTTGCTGGAGATACCAAGAGTGAGTCTTAAATCTTCAGGCTGTAGAGCATTCTCTTATGCTGCACCCACTCTTTGGAATTCTCTATCCCGCCAGTTACGGGAGTGCACCTCCATGGAGGAGTTTAAGAGTAACTTGAAAACTTATTTTTGGCAAATGGCCTTTTTGGATGGCTGATTATATTGCAACTGATGATTGTGTTTTGGTTTTATTTGTATTTACCTTGACTTCATTGCCTGATGCTATTGTGTTATGATTTTTTGTTTGTTTTATTGGATTTTAATGTTTGATGTTATTGTTTTAATATGTTCAGTGCCTTGGAAAATGAAAGGCACTTTATTAATACATTTATTATTATTATAATTATTAACCAAAATATTCCCTGAAAGATTCAACAGCCATGGCTAGGGCCCTGAAGTTTTCCACTTGTAATGTCAAAGGGGCTCGGAATAAGGTCAAGCAACATAAATTTCTAAAACATTTGAATCTTGTGAAAGCCAACATTAGATTTATACAGGAAACCCATTTGCTTAATTCTGAAGCCATTAAATTAAGGAGACAACAAATAGGGCAGTGTTTCTCCACTGAGGGTACTACGCAAAGCCGGGGTGTCATGGTTTTAATAAACAGGTCCATTGCATTCACTCCTTTGCAAACTATATCCAACCCCCAGGGTAGATACGTTATAGTAAAAAGGAAATTACACACTACAGAGATTCTATTAGGGAGTGTATATGGTCCCAATTCAGACTCTTCTGAGTTTTTTATGCAACTCCTCAGTGCATTAATGCCCTTCCTATCACTACCGATTATTATAGGGGGAGATTTTAATTTAACTCTTGACCCCACCATGGATCGTTTAGGTAAAAGTCGTAAAGGACTCTCACCAGCTCAAAGAGCATTCTGGGAATTACTAGATCAAATAGGTTTAAGGGATGCCTGGCGTATCCTTCATCCCCAACTGAAGGAATATAATTTTATCTCCCCAGTACACAAAATTTCTTCCCGAATTGATTACTTGTTAATTTCACATACTCTTCTTCCTGGAGTGATAGACTCTTTGATACATCCTGGACCACCCTCCAACCACTCTCTAGTTTCTTGCCAGATTTGACTCTCTTTTCTTCCTAGCAAGGAAGGGAGGTGGAAACTTAATAATCAACTCTTAAAAGATTCAAAAATTGTCAATTGTATAACAGAACAAATTAAACATTTCATCCTAATTAATGCCAGCTCTATAGGTAAAGCTGATATTGAATGGAGTGTGTTGAAAGCTTATCTGAGAGGCCTTTTTATTGGATTAGCCTCCAAAAGGAAGAAACAAGAAGAAGAACAGCTCAAAATGCTTCTATCTCAAATCTGCAATAAAGAAACTAAAATTAATTCCCACTCCACAGATCAGAATCTCCAAAACCTGATGAAACTAAGGGATTCCTACCTAAATTTATTGAGAGAACAAGCAGAATTTGCTATTTTAAAAACTAAAGCTTCTTTCTCTGACCAAGAGGAGAAAGCAGGCAGATTATTTGCTCTTAGACTTAAGCAACAAGAGTCTTCAAGGCTAACTGCAGCCATTAACTCCCAAAAAGGGAACATATTGCTGACTTCTCCAAGGGATATAGTTTCTGAATTCAGAGATTATTATACCAAATTGTATGGCCCCATGGAGAATCCCCCTTCTCACTTTCAAATAAACTCCTATTTAATGGATTCCCATTGGCTTTCATTATCAGAGTCACAAAAAAAGCTTTTGATAACCCCTTTATCCCCCTCAGAAATAACTAGAATAATTAAAGACCTCCCCTTGGACAAAACACCGGGACCAGATGGTTTCTCCCCTAATTTCTATAAAACGTTTGCACAACAGCTTATCCCGATACTACTCCCACTCTATTAACATATCCTTTCTGGACTTTTATCTGATAAATCCCTATTTGAAGCCCTTATAGTTCTCTTACCAAAACCAGGCAAACCCCTAAATTTGGTGCCAAGTTATAGACCGATCTCACTCCTTAACTAAGATATTAAAATATTGACTAAAATTTTGGCTGAAAGGGTTAGCAAGGTTCTCCCTGATATTATTGGAACAGAACAGGTGGGATTCATGAAAGGTAGATCTTCAACAGATCATCTATGCACCCTGTCACATGACTTCTCGGCATCCAGGGATGCTGATTTTCCTGCGGTTCTGGTTTCCCTGGATGCCGAGAAGGCCTTTGCCAGAGTCAAATGGAACTTTATGTTGTCCACCTTGAAGGCTTTTGGTTTCCCCTTGGAATTTTTAACTTGGATTGGTGCACTTTACAAAAATCAGACTGCCCGTGTTACTGGTAATGGGGCTAATTCAGATCTCTTCCATCTGTATGCTGGAACAAGACAAGGCTGCCCCTTATCCCCACTCCTTTTTAACATCTACCTAGAACCCTTAATACGTAAACTGATGGATTCTCAGGAGGTGCAAGGCATACCTATTCAAGATCAAATAATTAAAGTCTCAGCCTATGCAGATGACCTGTTCCTTCAAATATCTCATCCAGCTAGCTCTATTCCATTAATGTTGGCTATTATTAAAGAGTATAATAATTTGTCTAATTATAAACTAAACATAGAGAAAACACTCATCTTTCCCCTTAATCAAAGAGTATTGAAGAATACTGTCTCTGTTTTGTGACTTTCACGGAAATCGGACTCCCTGAGATACCTGGGGATCGAGCTTACTAGAACCCAGAATAAACTTACAAAATTGAACTTAGATTCCTTGATATCCATGATCAGTCAAGATTTCAAAAGATGGTCCCTTTTGCACATATCCATTTTGGGGAAAATTGACATAATAAAAATGAACATCTTGCCCTGCATATTTTACCCACTTAACCTTTTCAATATTTGACTCCCCCAAGCGTGGTTCATAAAAATTCACCATTTAATTAATGATTTTCTCTGGGCTAGTAAAAAAACCCCGGATAGCATATCATAAATTAGCTGCACCTAAATTAAAAGGGGGGCTACGTTTACCTCACATTGGCATGTATTATTGGGCCAGTCATGCTACTAAATATCTCAGGTGGTCATCAGTTGATAATCCCTCGACCCCTTCGCCTTTATTACCAGTTTGGCTTAGAATAGAATCCACTCTTATACAGACACAAGGCCTTCATCCTTGTGCCTTGTTATACTCCACGACCAAACCTCTCCCCTCTTCTTTAAATCCTCCCCAGTCGAAGTGTCCATTAGGGTCCACTCACAACTCTGTGCTTTTTTGAAATATAAACATACTGAAGATATTTCTCAGATTTGATGGGGGAACCCCAATCTCAAAATTGAAGGCAAATCTCTTCAAGCTAAATGGATTTCCCAACTAGGAGATTGTTCTCTTGCATATTTCATCAAAACGGAATCATCTTGGCTTTCGTCAACCAAAATTATAGATAAAGCTAACATCCCTAAATCCTCCATTTTCAAAGTGTTTCAATTACGTCACTTAATACAAATTTTTGGACCTACCTCACCTCCACCACTGAAAACAGCTTTTCTAAATGATTTCAGTCCTTTCACAGAGAGGGTTGTGGATGCATGGAACGGCCTTCCAGAGGAGGTTGTGGAGTCAAAATCAGTGGTGGAATTCAAGCATGCATGGGACAGTCATAAGGCAATTCTAGGGGGTGGGGGTAGGAAGAAGTATGCTACTGGTTAACTAGGATCTGCAGCTTATCCAGTAGGTAGGGAAATGGGCAGACTGGGTGGGCCAAGCAGTCCTTATCTGCCGTCAAATTCTATGTTTCTATGTTTCTATGTTTTGCAGGTTTCCCTCAAGCAGTTTCTAAAACATACAGTGCTATATCTGACTGGCGTTTTCCAGAAAGTTTTGGGCCAACAAATTACTGGTCCTCCCTTTTCCCAGGACATGAAATTACTTGGCCTTTATCACGGCAAAATTGTCATACATTTGTTACACAAGACAGGCTTCGGTTGATGCAATTTAAAATTTGACATGATCTTTATTACTCTCCTGATAAAATGACTAAATTGGGTATGATTCCCTCCTCAATGTCACGAGATGCCTTCAGGGTGTGGGTGACCTACTTTGTATTTTCTGGACATGCCAAAAAATCGCGCCCCCTCTGGAATCATATTAGACAATGTGCAGACCCACTTTTAGGACTAGCAGAAGTAAGGGATCAAGGAGAGTACAAGCTGATGTCCAGAAGAGCCACTAGGGTGGTGAGAGCAGCTAAGGCAAGGAAGGAGCAGAACCTGGCCAGGGAAATTAGGAGAGGGAATAATGGGTTCTTTTGGTACATTGGGGAAAAACAAAGGGTGATGGGGCAGATTAGCAGGATTAAAACAGGGGAGGGATGGGCACAAGACCTGGGGGAGCAGGCTGAGGTACTAAATGAGTGCTTCACCTCAGTTTTCACCAAGGAAAATGGGGGGCTGCATCATACATGGGAGGAGACGGTGAAACTGAGGAGGGGGGACCCTATCCGATCAGTGAGTCTGAGGCGGGAGGGCCATCACTGGCAGGAGGGAGGAAGGCAAAACAGGGGGACGAGGTAGCAGAGGTGGAAATCACAGCAGAGAGTGTGAGGGAAGCCCTCAGGTCCCTTTAGATGGAGAAAGTACTGGGACTGGATAAATTACATCCCAGAGTGCTGAAGGAACTGGCGGATGTCCTGGTGAAACCCCTGGCAGAGCCTTTCAGCATCTCTCTGAGGACAGGGTGGGTGCCCCAGGACTGGAAGGTGGTGCATATAGTGCCTATCCACAAGGGGGATCAAGGGAGGTGGCAGGGAACTACAGGCCCGTCAGCCTGACATCGGTGGTGGGCAAGGTGATGGAGGGCATTGTCAAGGAGAAGCTAGGGGAGACCTGGAAAAGTCGGGGTGCCTGAACAATAGACAGCATGGATTCATCCCAGGGAAATCGTGTCAGACAAACCTTGTGGAGTTCTATGACTGGGTGACAAGTGCCTTGGACCTGGGTAGACCAGTGGACATTCTCTTTCTTGACTTCAGCAAGGCATTTGACTCTGTTCCTCATGGGGGCCTGTTAGATAAGCTGGGAGAAATGGGGGTGGGGAACTAGATGATAAGTTGGATAGGTAATTGGCTCCAGGACCGGACCCAGAGGGTCGTGGTTAGTGGGTTAGTCTCATCCCCAAGGAGGGTCATTAGTGAGGTCCCTCAGGGATTGGTCTTTGTGCCCCTCCTGTTCAACGCCTACATCTCTGACATAAGGAAGGGTATCAGGAGTGAGATGAGTCTCTTTGTGGATTACTCAAAACTGGAAGCAGTGGTGGATGGGGAGGAGGGAATGGTGGCCCAGCAGGGGAACCTGGAGGCTCTGGAAAGGTGTAGAAAGTGGAATTTGAGGTTCAATGCAGGGAAATGCAAGGTAGTGCACCTGGGAGCTAGAAACTCGGGCCAAGTGTACACCCTGAATGCTACAAGTCTCAATGGCTGAGAGGGACCTGGTGGTGGTGGTGGATGTCAAGATGAACAACTCGGAGACTTGAAGGAGGTCAGCGGCAAGGCCAACAGGATGCTGGGATGCATCACTAGGGGGATCACCTCCAGAAGGAGGGAAGTGATACTCCCTCTGTATAACTGCTTGGTGAAGCTGCACCTAGAGTACTGCATGCAGTTTTGAAGGCCACACTTAAAGAGGGACATTGAACTCCTGGAGAGGGTCCAGAGGATGGCAACCAAAATGATCTGGGGCTTGGGGAACAGGACCTATGGGGAGAGGCTCGAAGAGCTAAATATGTACATATTGGAAGAGAGAAGGGACAGGGGGACATGATAGAGGTCTTCAGGTACATGAAAGGGGTAAATAGGGGAGGAGCAGTCAGGGTGCTCCGTAGGAAGGAGGGTGGCAACTAGAAGGCATGGGTGGAAGCTGGAGGAGGGGAGATTCAGGGGAGAAAGGAGGAGGTGCTACTTCACTGAGATGGTGGTGGAGCCATGGGGGGATGGTGGAGGCAGAGACAGTGGAGGGGTTCAAGAGGGGGTGGGGCAGGTACAGGGGAACGGTTCCGGAAGCAAAGTCCAGTGCAGCGAGAATATCTGGGACTGGGAAGGGAGAAGCCAGAGAAGGTGAGGGGGGCAGTAAGGTCAGCTCCCAAGGTGGGGGCTGACCAAATGAGCAGACACGAAAGACCATCAGGCCTATTCTGCTGGCATTTTAGTATGTTAGTATGTTAGTATTTACACCAGAAATATTTTTATTAGGAGATTATTCCACTATTTCAGTACTCAACCAGAGATACTATATTGCATTAATTGCTATGTCTGTTAAAAAACTTGTCCTAAGACATTGGAAAGACAATGCCGAAATTACATCCACAGAATGGCTTCAAGAATTCTTAGCACATCTTAGAACAGAACAGGTAATAGCCAACCTATATAATAAGTTCAAGAAATTTAACAAGATCTGGGCCCCCTTATTAGCTCTTTACTCCCTTTGAAAGGTTACAGATGTCCCTTCATTCACATTCTGCCTTGGTATAACTAGTGCTATGTGTGGGATAGGTGGGAGGGGGAAGGGGAGACATGGTAGTGGGGAGGAGGAAGGGAAGGGAGATCTGCAGAAATTACAATGTATGCTTTTCAAATTCTTTGTATAATATGGATCTCCTATTTGTAACTTGAAATACCTAATAAAAATTGAATTGCAAAAAAAAAATCCCTGCTGCTATGCCCTCCTCTGTCCATTAAAATGCCTCCAGTCTAATTTTGTATGACAACCACCCTAGCTGTCTGTACTCATTTTTCCCCCCATGGACTGCACTGGTCAGCTGACGCTTACTTAGTGAGAGAAGCCAATAACTGTAGCCAGAAAGCAAAATCACTGTATACATCCGATTCCATAATCACAGAAGCCTTCACAGAGAGAGAGAGAGCAATGTGAATGAATCAATCAGAAGAAAGAGGACAGGATATGAAGCCAGTAGCATAAATGACAGAATGGTAAAAAATGGCCAACAACCTATGGTTGCAGGGGTTACAGATGTCATTATCATGACTGAGATGGACGGTGGGCTACTAGTTTACCAAGGGTAAAAAATAAAAGTAGCTAGCACTCAGTACTGGAGACTAGCAACATATTTTTTCTTTAAAAAAAATAGTGATGCACAAGTGCCAGTTTAGCAGGCAATAGTCTCTGAACTCTTCTCCATTGCTTAGATTATTGCCATTTGCCAAGGCATGGCAAGCACTAGTACTTTCCATTTCTGGTCATTTGACCGAAATTTGGCCGGTCACAAGCCAGTATTTTTGTTAAATTAATTTATAGCATTTTACACATGCATGGAATATGATTAACTGCAATTGTACAACAGGATTCTGAATACATCATATAATGCAAGATAGAAAAGAATAGAATTTCTAATTGTATGTCTTCTGGAGGAAATAATATGATAAAGAATAGGGACTGCCCCAACCTCCTGGACCCACCCTGGAGGGCAAGACATGGGAGCTCTGCCAGCAGAAGCCAAGTCTGCAGGTAATCTGGATGTACCGTATCTCCATTGGGGGAGATGCCAATTCAGATGCCCACCTTGGGGGGGGGCCCACGTGGATCGTGAGCTACAAATAGGGCCCAGTGGGTGAACAAGGCTTAGAGAAGTAGAGGGCTAAGCTGCATTGAGGCAGGGGCACAAAAAAAATGTCAACTTGGTTATATCAACTTGAAGTTGCATGCAGCTAGTATCATGAATTTATCTCCTAAGATTAAGATAAAAAGCAGAATATGATTTTCTTTTTCATCAGACATTTCAAACAGTTTGTAAGAAAACTAATCTGGAACTCTGCCTAAGCAATTCACCCTATAGAAATTGTTACATCTATTCAGTTCTGCAGGTGGGAAATATAACTATAAGATGAACTGTAGTATTAAGTAGATAAACCAGTGGAAGGGGAAGGTAATAGTGGTGGTAGAGGATCTCAATCTATCAGATTCAAATTGGGATATTCCAGCTCTCTAAGCACACCATGAATCAGGTCATGCATAATACATTGCAGGACTGCCTGCTGGTGTAGCTGCTCAGAGAACCCACAAGGCAAACTGTTATTTTTGACATGGTACTCACCAACTCAGAGACTGCAGTCAGAGTGAGAATTGGGGAGTCACTGGGGTCCAATAAGTGTAACACCATGTGGTTCAAACTGTGGCCCTGAGTACCAGTACACCCTTGTCAAAGGCTGTGGTTCTTTATCTCAGACAGACAGACAGGCAGACAGACATACTTTGACCAGATGAGGGAACTAGTCAAGGATAAGCTGGGGAGTGAGGATTAAATCAGGAAGAATTAGTAGAGGTGTGGAGTAATTAAAGGGGCCATTCTAGAGGCTTCTAAGCATGCCTGAGAATGGTTGCCAAGATATACTGGCACAAGAAATCAATCTGGTTTCTGAAAAAGCTCAGGGAGGCAGTGAAAACTAAAGGAAGTGACTTCAATAGAAACAAGAAGAAACAGGGAGAAGCATTGAGTGAATACCATTTAAAGATGAATGAGGCCAAGAAGGCATTAAGGGATGCAAAAGACAACACAGAATTTTATATTGCAATGGAGGTCAAGGGAATAGTTCTTTAGATATTTTAGAGAAAGAAGAAAGATGAGAGGGGGAATTATTAGGGTATCAGATAGGGGCAGGAGTCAGGGTAAAAAAGGAGCACAGTCCGATGGCAGCTATTCACAACTACCTATGCTCAGGGTTCACAGAGGAGGACAGTGGGCCCTTGCCTAAAAGTGGCATAATGGTTGCTGCAAGAGGGACCCCAGAAATGCTGCAGGTATTGATTATGGGAAAAGTGACAGAAAAGGGCTCCAGGGCCAGATATGATGCACACATGGGTACTCAGGGAGCTAGCATTGGAGCTAATTGAACCCCTAGCAGAGCTATTCAATAGCTCTCAACAGTCAGGGTTGATTCCGAGTGATTGGAGGGTAGCAAACATACTTTAGCTGCACTCCACAAGGGAAGAGACAAGGAGCAGCCAAGGAACTACAGACTCACTTGTCTAACCTCTACAGCAGGTAAACTAATGGAGACACTTATCAAGGAGGATCTACTAGACTACCTGGAGAGAAATGGGCTCCAGAATAGTAAGCAGCATAAGTTCAATCAATCAATCAATCAAACTTTATTGTACCAGGTGAAAACACCATTGAGAAAAATCTTTTACAAGGTGGCCCTACAGAGGATAACAACAACATATTAAGGGAAGTGAGGTAGACTAAACAGCTGAGCAAAAAATATAAGAGAAGCAGGGAAACACCTAGCAGTACACGTAGTAAGAACACAAGAAATCATAAAATACATACAACAGATAAATGCTTAGTAATACAAGGAGCACTGGGTCTAAACAGAGCCAACAACAATAGCGTCAGCAAGACACATACATAGGAATAATGGTGCCAATCTTTATTTTGCAGGGGACTCTGCTCCTCACAGCCTCCAGACTTGAGGATTCCCACTTCAGAGGTTGGAGTAGGTTATGGGGCAAGTTAAATTTCTGGGGCTGTGGAATACCATTCCCATGGCCCTTTCTAAAAAAAAAAAAGAAAGTCACAATCTATGTAAAATGGCTGGAGACCAAGATTAGAACCCTGGTTTCCAATGCTGCTGGCCAAGCTGCTCAGTACCCTAGCCCTCCACACCACGGGAGCAAATCAGCCAACCTCCTGTATTCTGGTGCCCTTGTGATGTACCAGCACCACTGTCAGCAACCCGGGGAGTACTTACAACAAGCATTGTAAATCCTCCCTTGCTGTCTGTGGTAGTGCTTACCAGACTAGCGCTGCGAATTGCGGCGCTATTCTGGTAGCGCTCACTTGACCAAGTACCTATAATACAAGTATTAAAACACTAGAGAATTATCTACCACATACTAAGCAAACAATCAGTTTGATAAGTGCTAACTGATGATATGGCACAATAATAATAGGCAACCAATTGAGGGATCTCAACGTGAGCAGAATTATAAAGCAGGATAGGAGGCATGGTAAGGACTGACCAAAGAGATGGCAAATGAGGAGGAGGGTGAGGTGAGAGGAGTGGGTGACCTGGTGAGTCCAGTACAAGAGGACAGCAGAAGATGGATGGGGGTAAGAAGCAAGGGCCAGAGCGACAGATAAGAGGAAGGGATCCATGAAAGGAGGTCTTGCCAGACGAACCTGAAAGTGTTCTTTGACTGGGTACCTAGAGCAGCAGGGAAAGAACAAGCAGTGTATTTAATCTTTCAGTTTAGCAATGCATTCAACTCTGTGCCATGCCAAACAATGCTGAAGAATTTAGAAGATCATGGTACAGAAAGGAATCTAGTTAGATGGGTGGGAAAATGGATTGGGGGAGACAGCTGAGGGTGGTAGTAAATGGTGCCAAGTTGGGGAGAGTGAAAACACAAGTAGGGTGCCACAAGGTTCAGTTCTGGGGTTGGTCCTTTGCAATATGTTCATCAATGAAAGAGGAGAAGGAAAACAGGGCAAAATGTATCTTTTCATGGAAAATACCAAGCTCTGTGGCAGGGTAGACACATGGAATGTGTTAGAGAGTTACATAGGGACATGCAAAGGTTAGACAGGTGGCCCAAAGTCTGATAGTTGAAATTCAATACCACAAAGTGCAAGGTGCTGCACATAGGTAACCAGAACCCCAGAATGAAAAATTAGATGGGAGGGGTTAAGTTGGGCACTACTTCTGAGGAACAGGACCAGAGAGTCATCATAAGCAACATCTTAAAAGAATCTAGCCAATGTAATAAGGGCTACAGCAAGGCAACAAAAATGTTGGGGTGTACTGGGAGGAGATTCGACACCAGGAGGAAAGAGGTGATACTACCTCTCTACAGATTAATGGTAAGGCCACATCTGGAATACTGTTCCACTGCCCAGTTCTGGAGGCCCCGGCTTAGAAACAATGAAAACAGGCTACAATGGTGCAGTGTAGGGTAACCAAAATGATTCAGGGCCAGCAGAGAAGATCCTTTGGGAATCAACTTACATCTCTGAATATGTACTCACTAGAGATCAGAAGACAGAGGGGAGATATGATCAAGACTTTCTAGTTCCTGATAGGAATGAACAAGGTAGATTGTGAGAAAATATTCAGACAGAACAGTGAATGAAACACACAGGGACATGAGTGGAATCTGGTGTTGGGGAGGGGTGGGTGGAATAGAAGAGGGACATGAAAAAGTTTTATTTTACAGAGAGACAGACTGAGCTGTAAAACAGCCTACCAGAAGAGGTGGTGAGTGTAAGAACCATTGATGGTGTCAAATACAGGGGAGACTGAGTAAAAGGCTTAATGTTAAACAGGGGGAAGTAATAGGGCAAGGGGGAGGTGAGGGCAATGGATCTGAATAAATTATATGGCAGGTTCCAGGGTAGGTTATGCCATTTGAATTAAGGCATAGTCAAAACCATGCAACAGACACAGCACAGGGAAATATAGCTGCAGGGTATAAAATACCACAAGAAAGAAATGCTGTAGGTGCAGTTATGTACCCTGTATCTAATGGGTGGGAGGCAGTGAGGCAGAAAATGATAGCAGAGAAATGCCCATGGGCCCATTCAGTGTGCACGCCCGACCAAACTGCTCTTTGTAGGCCCTACTGGCCATCCATTTCCCTTACCTCTATCCTCTTACTATGGTCATGTGCCTGTTCTATTCTGCCTTAATTTTTATCGTTGTTTTGGCCATAACCACTTTCTTCCACTTATGTACTACTCTTTTGTAAAAAATTGCTTGTGCACATCCCACCTGACTCTTCACCTGACCAGTATCATTCAATTCCCCCACATTCTTGTTTTCTTACAAAGGACAAATATGTAGGTAATGCTACATTAAGGCATTATCAGCATAAAAGCAGCACTTACAATACTACAATCAAATCTCGGAGGAAAACCTATAGTGTACAGGTTATCAAAAACCTCAAATAGTTTAGTTAAGTGTCTGCTAAGATTGGTGTCCTTGACTGCCCCCCCCCCCGAGCCCCAAAAGAGCTTCAGGATATGGATAGCCAGGATAAGCTGACAGAGATACTAATACCTGAAATATGTATAAGTCTAGTTAAACTTACCTCGTCCAAATGGATAAGAAATAACCAAACAACCCAAAACTGACCAAAACTACACTGGGTTGAAAACATAGGTTACTCACCTGTAACAGTAATTCTAGGAGTGGTATATGATGTTCATCTACACTGTCTGGCAGTTGCCTTTCCCTTTAAGACTGCTGGAAATGTTTTCAAGCTGGCTTCTCCCACCCCCTCAGGTAGTAACTCCCTTGGCTCCATCCCATGATGCCAGATCTTGCCCACTGGAAGCAGAGTGTGAGTGCGGAAGCTGGGGAGGTCGGGTGGGTCTGCGTGGATGAACATCATACTGTATACCACTCCTAGAACTACTGTTACATGTGAGTATCCTGTGTTTCTAGGGATGTGGATATGATGTTCTATCCATGCTGTCTGGCAGACTCCTAGCAGTTCTCTGGGAGGAAGGAGGCAAGGCATACACACCCAACTTTGCAAACAGAGATTGGAGAACTGAGGCTGGAAAACCAGCATCCCAGCGTGACTGGAGTTTAATGTGGTAAAAGGAATGAAGGTGTGTGCTGACTTCCTGGTAGCAGCCCTGCAGACTTCCTAGTTGGGGACATAGTAGTAGCAGTAGTATATTTTATTCAATGACCATGAATAGGAAACACTTCATTGAGCGAACTCGTTTTCAAGGAAGTCCAGAATGCATTCTTACAGTTACCATTCATAGAAACAAGCATACATAAATAACACTTAAAATAAAACACAGATTGTGTAAATAATATGGTGCTAGTCATTAAGAAATAACAATACACAATCAATGGATCAGTCTATTGCAGAGGAACAGCATATTGCTTGAAGGTGACTTTGTTCGTAAAATCATTTTTGATTTGCATTTCTTTGTTTTGCAGATTAGGGTCTCTTAGTTTAATAGGAATCAAGTTCCAGACTACTGAAGTCCCTAGAATCAGCCACAGATGCAGCGGTATGGTGGGTGGAATGAGCCCTTAGCCCTCTGGGAGGCTCCCTACCCACCAGCCTATAGCAGAGATCAATGCAGGATGTGATCCACCTGCCAATCGTCCACTTGGCTGCAAGTCTGCCAAGTGCAGCTTCAGCGTAGATGAAAAACAGCTGTCAAACCTCTCCCTGAACTCCATCCATGCACTCTTTATAATAAGTGAGCCCTCATCTCAGGTACAAGGTATGGAGCTTGTGTTCAGCCTCTGAGATGTGATTCAGGAAGAACACTGGCAGTCATCACCTGATTCAGGTGAAACTCTGACACAACCTTCAGGAGGAACTTCGGGTTGGGACACTGGATAACCTTGACCCTGTGGAAGACCAGGTATGGAGACTTCACCGAAAGCACCTGGTACTCACTGATCCTTCTGGCTGACATGGTAGCCACCAGGAAGCTGGTCTTCTATGACAGGTGAGACATCTCACACCTGTGCATCAGTTCGAATGGCTTGCCCATGAGCTTTGCCAAAACCAGCAACAATTCCCACAGTGGAGGTGGTTCATGCACCGAAGGGGAAATGTGATCTTAGCCTTGAAGAAGCACCAGACCACCTTCTCCTGTGACACTGACTGCTGACCAGCCCACACCTGGTAATCAGAGATGGCTGCCAGGTGCATCTTAAGGGTCATCAACCGTAGTCCCCCTTGAGAGAGAGACCTCAGATAGTCCAAAATGCTAGCCACCAGATAGGACAAAGGGTCCAACCCCTTGCCCTGGCACCAAATGGAGAAGCTCTTCCATTTGAAGGCATACAGTAGCACTTTCTGGTCGATTCCTTTCTAGATGCTGCTACAGCAGTGAGGACATCTTCAGAAAGGCCCAAAGCCTGGCACTCTAGTTGCTCAGGAACCAGGCTGTCAGGTGCAGGGATTGAAGGTCTGGGCAGTGTACCTTTCCCTGACTGATGGAGAGCAGGTCCAAATGTGTGGGAAGATGCCTCAAGAGCCTGTTGCTGAGGCTGAGGAGATTGGGGTAACAAAACTGACGGGGCCAGTCCAGAGCCACCAGGATCACCGGTGCCTTTTCCCTCTTGACCTTGAGCAGCACTTTGTGGATCAAGGGAAGTGGAGGGAAGGCATAGAAAAGGCCTGGAGTTCATGGCCTTGAGAAGGCATCACCCTGCAGTGAACTCTGCTGAGGGGAGAAGGCACAAAATAACCTCAGCTTTGCATTCTCCCTGGAGGTGAACAGAGCCACCTGAAGGGTATCCCACTGGGAGAACAGACTGCGAGCTACCTCCAGACAGAGGGACCACTCATGGGATGCCTTGCCCACTCAGCTGAGGGCATCTGCCAGCTGGCTTGAGGCTCCTGCCATATGAATGGCTAGGAGATCTGTCTCCAGGCTGCTCATGAGGGTCCAGATGCATATAGCATCCTTGCACAGAGGCAAGGAGTGCATCCTGCCCTGCTTGCTGAGGCAGTACATGGCCGTGGTGTTGTCCATGTGGACTTGGACCACTTAAACCCAAACAAACAGAATGAATGCAGTCCACGCCAGCTGAACTGCTCAGAGCTCCAGCAGGTTGATGTGGCATCGGGACTCCTGGGGGAACCAGAGCCCATGGACTCTGTGATCCCCTAGGTGGGTACCCCAGCCTGTGAGAGAGGTGTTGGTCACCAGGCTGACCATCAGCTCGGGGCAGACAAACAGCATCCCTTCCTACAGATGTGCTGGGATGAGCCACTACTGGAGGGCATCCCACATCTTCTGGGTCACCGGGACCAGCTGGTCAAAGTGATCTTTGCACTGAGACCACTGGCTGGCCAGCTCCCACTGCAGGGAGCACATATGCCAGTGGGCCCATTGGACCACACTGGTGCATGTCACCATATAACACAGAAGGTGCAGGAAGTCCCGGGAAGGCTGCAAGTGCCCAACCAGAAATAATCTGGCAAAAGAGGAGAAAACTTCTGCCCTGTCTATTGGGAGCCAGACTCTAGCTCAGCAAGAGTCGAGCTCTGCCCCGATGAAGCTGGTCACCTGGAGGGCAAAAGTTCCTACTTGGCCTCATTGACCAGGAGGCCATGGTTGATACAAGTCTGGAGGCCCAGGTCCCTGGACCGCTCCACCTCTTGCCTGGAGAGATTGGCAATCAGATAGTCACCCAGGTTGGGATACACCAAACCCCTCAGCTCCTCAGGTAAGATGCCACCACTGCTATGCATTTGGTGAAGATCCTTGAGGGCTGGGGAGAGGCTGACTGGCATGGCCTGGAACCCATAAAGGGTTCCCTTGGTTTGGAAGTGGAGGAAGCTTTGGTGGGATGGACGGATCGGGATGTGGAAAACCACATCCTGTAGATCCAGGGAGCAAAACCACATGTTTTGCTTGAGAGATGGTATGATCTGAGCCAGAGTTACCATCCTGAAAGCACGAGACCATAGAAATTTGTTTAGGTCATACAGATCTAGAATGGGGCGCCAGCCCCACATCTGCTTTGACACCAGGAAGTACATGGAGACAACCCCTGGGTGTTCTGGAGAATCTGCTACCCTAACCATGACCTCCTTGCAGAGCAGTTGGGCTATGTCATCTTGAAGAGATGACCGAATGTCTGTGGAGGCCCAGCGAAAAGGCAGCATACACCTTCCTAGCCAAATGTGCAATTTCTTGGGATCTTTGTCCTGCAGCCTATCGTCATCCCTGATATTGCTCAAGCACCTAAACATGTAGTCATCCACCAACTCCTCAGCCGAGGGATGCTTCATGAACCCCAAAAGTGTACCGTTGGGCACTGCATATTTACGGGCCATCCAGGCTGAGGGGTCAGAGCAAGAAGCAGGGCATTGCAAGAGCTCCAGGGCAGGGCCAACAATAGCCTTGACCACTGGGAAAGCCTCTATCAGACAGTTTCTTTATCCAGAATTTCTGTAAGGTGGACAGTGAGCCTGCTTTTGGATGGGTTCCAGTTTTATCCCTGTTGACCCAGAGATGAGGCAGAGAATGCCCATGAATAAAGCGGGGTCTTCCTCCATTGAAGGTCCCCCATTGACACCATATCCAGTGGACAGAAGTGCAAAGAGGAATCTTTAGACTCTGAGGAGTCCACAAAAAGCAGGCAATCACCTGTGTCACCCTCGCCCAAACCGCGGGTGATCAGGTGCAAGAGTGACTGACAGTCAATGGGGAAAACCCTTAGCTGGCCAAGATTCCTTGTCAGAGCCCCTGTGGTCTTCTGCTTGTTTGGCAGCTCCATCATGATTGGTGGAGAAGCCTGCTTTTACCAAGTCAAAATGGTCTGGACCGGCTCCACTGGGGGATGAACTGTGTCGCTGGCCCAGCCGGGGGCATCATCCTTTCAGGCAACAGCCAGGTAATGACCGGGGTGGTAGCCAACATTGGCTTCAGCCCGGTCAGAAGTAATTGTCACCACATAAGGTCTTTGTAGCATTGATGTAACTCATGCTGAAGCCTCTAATAACCCGAGGAGGATGAAGATAAATAGCGGTGCTGCCGCTTCCCAAGTTCCCATGGTGCCAAGAGTGAGATCACCAATGTTGGTGGGACCTGCTTAACCTAGAGGATGAAGATGACCTCAACCTTGGCCATTGGTGGTGCCAAAGGGGGCCTCAGAAGGAGCAGGGGAGATCCCTGGCTCCCACTGGTCTAGGTTGATAATTGGAAGATCTGGCTCAGCTGACTGGGCCATCCCTTCAGTGATCACTGGCAGGAACAGGGTCCTGAAAAGAGAGTTATCAGTGTCTTCAAATGACAACCAGCTGACAGGTTTGAGAAAAGTCTCAGTCGCATTGTCAGCCAGCGTCTCAGCCAACTGATTTGACAGGGTTTTTGTGAAGTCAGCAGCCATGGGCGCAGTTTCAACTGTAGTCAAAACTGAAGATTCCTGAAAGCGGTAATGCTCATGGTCCCTGGATCTTCAACGATGAGTCTTCTCTTTATCCGTCTTGGACTTCTCCTTGTGTGAGTGGGAACTGTGCAATTTGGAAGGGCCCTGCCTGTTGGTTGGGAGGGACTGGCACAGCTGCTTGAAGGAGGCCAGATAAGTGGAGCCCAACTGGAAGTGGAACAAAAGCCAAGGCAGAAGAGGACTGCGCTGCTGCCTGGGCTGACTCCTTCTTGAAGGCCTTGAGCTGCTCCAGCTGCTTGGTGGACCCTACAGCCATGGAGACTACCCAGTAGGCATCCTTAGATATGACCGGCAGATAACTTTTCTGTGAGCGGCCCAATTCCAGGCAGGCAGCGCGGTCCTCGTGGACTGACGGGTGAAACGACCAACTTATGTCGCAGGCCTGCAGATCATGATTATGGTCCAGACAGTAAGCTCGCAAGGCATGGAGGTTGGTATGTGACATATTCTGCCCTGTGGGATTTCAAGAACATCAGCCACAGGCAGACAACTTTTAGGTGCATAAAAAATGCCGGCTGGCATTTGTCATTTTCTTATTTGCATAAACTGAGCAAAACAAAAAAATTTACAGAAGGCAAGAAAACTTCAAAATAAAGGTTAGTTACTGTAATATCAGCAAACAGGCCACTGCTTTGCCCAGCAGTGCTAAGGCTTCTCCCAGTCTCACTGAAAAAAAGACTAGTGTGGAGACCCACCTTCTCAAGAGTTCCTGAACCTCTCACAGTCAGTTCTCCACTGACTCCCTATCTAAAATCTACCCCAGTGGTAGGGTTTTATACTGTCTTTAGGCATGCCACCACAGTCAGGTGATCAGGTGGTTAATCTAATATCCTTATTCCGCTGTCTTAGTTGTAGCAGCATAGCATGGCTATCTGCTGGGCATAACATTTTTTAACATACCCTGAAATTCACATACAAGTCCCTCGATATAATAAAAAAGACTTAACTGTAGCAGGGTAAGTGAGGGCATATGGATGGGTTGCCTCCCCCAAAACCACTGAAAAACAAGTCCAGATTTGGATCCTGCCTGTGAGGGTCCACAGAGGTTGTGAGGGCACACGAACAGGTTGCCCTCCCCAAACCACCGAAAAACAAGTCCAGATTTGGATCCTGCCTGTGAGGGTCCACAGAAGTCATGAGGGCAACCCGAAACCACCGAAAAACAAGTCCAGATTTGGATCCTGCCTGCGAGGGTCCACAGAGGTCATGAGGGCATATGGACGGGTTGCCCCCCCTCTGAAACCACCGAAAAAACAAGTCCAGATTTGGATCCTGCCTGCCAGGGTCCACGGAGGTCATGAGGGCATATGGACGGGTCACCCTCCCCCCCAAAAACCACCGAAAAAACAAGGTTTGGGAATCCTGCGCCAACAACAGAACAGGAGCTCCATGCCTCACTTGGAGAACCTGCTGAGTTTGTTTGAATATAGAATTACCTAGATTACTTGGCACCATCTGCATTTCAAAATGTGTTGGTGCCATTTCTTGTTTGAATTTCCTGTCGGCGTGCAAGTGGAGATAGTTTTTTTCCCCTATTTTCTTACTCTCTCTGCCCGAATTCTCTAATTGCCAATGTAGCTTTAACTTGTATAGGCTAACAGTACGAATGTATGTTGGTTTAAGCTTATATTGAATTCAGAACTAGGGCTTCAGCATGCTTCACATTTAAAGTCGCCCTGCTATGTAGCTGTTCTTTGAACCTGTTTGTCTATAATTAGATGATCCCTTGTGCTTACTCCGAATTAGTTGTAAATAACAACGAAGCGCAGCCATCATTGCAAAAAATAAATAAACTAGGCTAAGACTGTTGCAAAAAAACAACAAAGTGCAGCCAGCATTGCAAAATAGTAGACTTAGAACAATAAAGTGCAGGCAGCTTTGCAATATAATACATTAGGAGTAGCTGAGCTAGGACTGTTTTTTTCTCCTATTTCAACCTGTGACTCAGTCCCCTGTAACCAGAGACACCTTAGCTGGACTCCAATTCAAACTAACCCCCTGTTGAATCCTGTACCCCCTGCCCCCTTAACTATATTATCTTACCTTGATTTCTCCCTTTTCTCCACAGTCCAGATTTGGATCCTGCCTGCGAGGGTCCATGGAGGTCATGAGGGCATACGGACAGATCGCACTCCCCACCCTGAAACCACCAAAAAAACAAGGTATGGGAATCCAGCGTCAACAACAGAACAGAGCTCCACGCCTCACTTGTGGAACCTGCTGAGTTTGACCCCACCAACGCTCCGCATCAGCTCTGCACTGCCCCCGCCACCACCTTTGGTGGACTCGCCCTTATATAGGGTGTGGCTGCCTGTGTAAATCTATCAGCTCACATCTCCATCAGTAGCATATACCAAGCTGCCAGTAAGGGCTGTTTTCAAGGTATTTTCCCACACCTCCTTTCTGGCTCTTCCTCGGGCCCACTAACCTCCCTCTACTTAGTCATCATGTTGCTGTTATTCCTCCCCCTCCTTGTGCTGTTGCTACCATTGCTGGCACCTTCACCTGCTACTTTTCCCAAGTATTATCCCTCCCTTGGAAACCACTTATTTCTGCCTGAATGGCTGCCTTCCCCTACAATTTACCCAGTAGCACAGCAACTTACCACTTGTCCCACAGGATTACAAATGTTCCCTTGTTTGGACAACCATTTCCCTGGGTCCACGGCCGCTCCCAGACATGGGAGCTCAGCTTGCTACTCCTCTAGGCCATACCACTCCCCATCCCCCTTCCAGCCAACCTGCCTCTCACTGCAGCTCCTGATCCTGGCTACCCCCTTACTCTAACCCTTCTCAGTTCCACTTTTTCTAGCCCCAAATGGCCACAAGTACGCAGACCTCACTGCCCTCAAAAGCTGACCTGGAATCCCATCCTCAGATCTCTTATGCTTCTCCTCCTTATGTCTGGAAATATAGACCCTAACCCCAGACCACCGGCAACTGCCATGCCCTTGTATTTGCCATCAGGTGGGATGCAGTTTGCCACCCTTAATGCCTGCAGCTTACTAAAAAAATAGGACTCCTTCCAGGGGTGGGTCATTCAGCATCAACCTGATATAATCACAGTGGGAGAAACCTGGCTCTCCCCCTGTATTCCTAACTCCTCGGTGACCCTCTCCAGATATGATGTTTTCTGGGCTGACCACCTAGGTAAATGGGGAGGAGGTTGTACCATTTATACAAAGGACACATTAAACGTACAACTGCTCCCTTCTCCCCTCCTCATACCCAGTCTACAGACCCTCACTCTCAAACTTACCCTTGGATGATCCCATACCCCCCTCCTCATCGCTGCTTTATATATACCCCCAAGGGAACAGAAGGCGGCCTTCCACTCAGTACTATCCTACCTTGCCACCTTACCATCCAAAAATGAAAAAAATTGTACTTGGGGATTTTAATATCAACTGGCTCTCCAAGTCCGCTGCCCCCTTCATTGATGCTGCTGCTACCCAGGACCTTACTCAAATTGTCCCTCCTCCACCCGGCTGAACGTGCACTCAGGGTCCTCCTCCCTATTGGACCTTGTCTTCACAAACCACCCCCTCAAAATCACAAACACTACTGTACTACCAAATGCGATCAGTGAACACTCCCCAGTCCTTTTCTCCTGGTTGGGCAAGGCCTCTAAATCCCCCCCAAAAAAGATCCTGTGACATAAACTTGGTCCTGGTAACCTTGCTGTTCTAAAAGCTCATCTCAGTGCCATGGATTGGTCTTTCATAACCAACACCCTCGACCCAGACAGTGCCCTTGATCTCTTCATGCATTCCTTTAATGCCCTCTGTGACATGTTCACCCCTCTTACAAAAAGGATGGTCAAAGGCAACCCAACTCACTGGATCTTTGACCACCTCCTGGCCCTGATGTGGACCAGAGATTCCCTATGGTACCTCACCAATGAGACTGGTCGGTTAACTGACAGACAGAAATACAGAGAGGCACGGAACAAATGCGCATAGGCCTTGCTCAAGGCCAAGCCCAAGTACTACAAATCCACCCTAACATCTACCTGGGGTTCTGGGCGCAAATTTTGGAATAAGATAAAGGACATCTGTGGCAAAACCACCAACCCTACCCACACACAAATCCTGGTTGATGGGGCCCTGACCTCTGATCCCACTCGGATAGCCTCAGCCTTTAACCACGCCTTCACCAACCTCAGCCATGTCCTTCCTCGAAACTTCAATGACCTGCCCCCGGCCAGTGATCCCACCTCTCCCCCAGCTTACCCTCCATTTCACTTATGCTGCATCTCCCCTAGGTCTGCAGAGCCTTACCTCAAAAAAGCCTTAAGCCACTCCCAGTACAGCAGTGACTCCTTAGACCTGAGACTTCTGCGGCTCACTCTTCATGAGGGTCTTGTCCCCCTCTCACACATTATAAACCATTCTTTAAGCCTTGGGAAAGTTCCCATGCAATGGAAATCTGCCTCCATTACCCCTATATTTAAAGGGGGAGACCGCACGTCCACCAACTATAGACCAATCTCTATTCTCCCACCCCTATCTAAGGCACTTGAGCATATTGTCTCTGATCAACACACGGACCATCTCAACAAACACAAAATACTTTGTGAGCAGCAACATGGCTTCCTCAAAGGTCACAGTATGACTACCGCACTGCTCGAACTCACCACTCACATCCACACCACCCTAGACAGAGGTCATATCTCTGGTGCTATCTTCATTGACCTAACCAAGGCGTTTGACACCATCAATCACTCCTTTCTAGTAGCTACCCTCTGCAAATTGGGCCTCTTGCAAGATGCCCTCTGTTGGTTTTTGGACTACCTGGTGGACCGTTACCAGCAGGTCAAAACTGGCACTTCCTTATCTAGCAGACTGCCAGTCTACTCCGGTGTCCCTCAGGGGTCCATTCTTGGACCATTACTTTTCAGCCTCTTCCTTAATTCCCTTCCTCAGTCCTGCTCTAGCAACCTCCTACTCTATGCAGATGACGCTGTCCTTTACTCCTCCAATCCTGACCCTACCCAGCTCCACCTCTCCCTCCAATCCTCTTTCGGGGAAGCAGAAAAATGGTTCACCACACAGTGCCTCATCCTTAACTATAAGAAGACTAAGGTTATGTTCATCTCACACACCCTTAATTCGAAGAAAGCACACTGCCCCCAAGTCCTAACTGCCAACCTGACCCCTCTCGAACAAGTGTACTCCTTTAAATACCTGGGCTTCACACTCCACCCTGCCCTTAATTTCCACCAACACATCCATTAGCTGTCTACTACCCTCAATATCTGGCTTGGCCTCCTCTACCGGTTCAAACACTGTCTTACCCCAGATGCCCTTCACCTAGCAGTCTCCTCCTCAGTCCTCTCCCTTCTCAACTATGACATCCTGATCTATAGCGCTGCCCACTCATCGGCCCTGACAAGGCTCCCACTCTCCCTCAACAAAGCCTGTCATCTCATCCTGGGCTGTGATCAGCTAACTCACATATGCTCCCGATATAATGCCACAAACTGGCTCAACCTTTATAATAGAATCAGATTTCACACATGCCTCATGACCAAAAAGATTACCCTTGGTCGCCCCCCCCCCGGTCTCTCACTGCTTATCCAATGGGCATCTACCTACCAGCACACCCATAGCGCAAACAGACAACTCCTCATAGTTCCTTGCTGCCGCACCTCACTTTTCCAAAGGTCCTTTGGTTTCCGAGCCCCTACCTGGATAAATAACCTACCTAGCGCCATCGCAAGCATGAATAGCATTGGCACCTACAAAGCATACCTCAGGAATCATCTAAAGTCCTCCAATCCCTCCGACTGTCGTGGAACCTAGCCCAGCCCAGCTCCCCTTCTCATCTGACTAAGGCCTCTGGCCGTTTTTGTCCCACCCTCCACCTGAACCCCCAGAATTGCTACTTAGTGGAGATTATATGTGTAACGGATTGTGTTATGGTTCCTGAAACTAATACATTGAATCTACTAGTATCCAAATGTTAGCCTTTTACTGTATTTCCTGTGCCATCTTTGTTACATTGTTACTTGTGTCCTCTTGCTGAACCACTCGGTACGGTTCTCCAGGTTGTATCTGTTTCTGATGTGGAACTTTGAAAAGGAGTCCTTGACTTAAAGGTATTTTCTGAATAAACAATGAAATGAAAATGAAATGAGAGGTTAAGCCCTTCCCTTTTGCAGTGACATCACTAGGTAGGGTTCTTATAAAATCAGTCAGTCTGTGGGCTGCCAGCCCTATAACAACATCCCTACAACACCACAGATAATGGAACCTTTTCTTATATGTCATATAACAGCCTTACAGCAATGCATAGCTCTGCTGTTGTTTTTGGGATGGAAAAGGGCATGGGAGAATGAGGGTGCGCTCCCCTTCTCCCTTCTCCTACCAGCTCAGTAAGCCTTCTAAGAAAGAAACATGTAATTTTCTTGTCTCATATCTTCATTTGTTTCTTTCTTTATTTTATAGTAAATATTTCCAAACAGCTTGGATGCAATAGGTAATTATTTATTATTATTAAGCCCTTTTTCTGGGCACTCAGACATCAGTACTGGTTTCTTTTCCTCCGATGGCTACAATTGTCAGCCATCGGAGACTGATATCCGGTGAACAAGGCAACCACAACTGAGTGCTTACAAAAACAATGACTCAATTATGGTGCCCATGATAAGGGCTACCTGGCAGGGTAGCAACCGGATACCTGGGTGGGTGAGGTAGGGTGACGGGAAGTATACGTGCACACGTATGGGGGGGAGAAAGGGAAGGGAAGGTATATGGGAGGGGGTGTGGTGGGCAGCTCCTGAGTTGTTCCGCTATCATGGTGGGGACTTTGGTCAGTTGAGAGGTATAGGGTTCGGATCCAGAGCGGCTCGTTTTGTTTTTCTTGCCAGCAGGTGACTTGTGTTTTTTTAAAAGTATTTCACTCCACCCGACATGCACACCCCCTGAAGCTGAAAATCCTTAAGTAGGGTCCCCCACATTAAAAAAACACAACCTGTAGTTCTCGGGCACCCTCTTGTCATTCGCTGTGAGTGTGCATTGCCGAAATTCATTTTCAGCAATGTACACTCACCCAAATAGAGATCACTCTTCTACAATCACTGTTATGACATAGAACCTCAGAAAACATTTCATTTTGGCCCTGTACTTTAATTTCCCCATGTTTTATTCCTTTTACTGAGTCCCCTTTTTGTTTCTTTTCCAGAAGGTTTTCTGCACTAATACGGAGCCTTAGGTTTTAAGACAGAGAGACTGTCCTTTTTATAGCTGAGTCCAGTGGGTTCTCCATCAGAGCGGCGGCTGAAATTCACAAGAAAAACCCATAGCCACCTACTCTGCTCAGATTGCTGTGCCAGTGTAGCAAGAGAGAGAATGCTGCAGCAGGCATGCTCTTTTTCCTTTTTATTTCTTTGCTCTCTCTCTCATGGCAGGTAAAGCTGTTTGAGTTTTTTGTTCACTCCTTGAGTGAACATTGGGGTTTTTGGGTTAAACAGTGGCTGTCAAAACCATTTAAAGCCACACAGGTCCGGGCAGCCTCACTTTTGTTTATTAATTCAATGTCTTCTCTTATTTATTTTATTTAGAATTGTAGTTACTTGTAATCATAGGGACAATATTGTCCCTTCACATCTGTAGCGCTCGCTTTGCCAAGCATACAGCGAGGCAGTGAAAAAGTAAAAATTATACCTGCCCCACTTTGGAACTGCAACACAGCAGTTTGCCAAGAGAGAGAGCAAGTGAGGAGCTAGCATGCTTCTCCTTTCATCAATTCTGCTGCTGTCTCTCTTATTTAGACCCCTCGGGGTCTTTTCTTTTTTTTTTTTTCTTTTTACCTTAGGGGACCTGGACTAAAGCCGCTCTGTGGTAATCCTGAATCTATTCAGGATTTTTTCTGCCCCTTTAGCAGCCTGGACTGGCTGCACATACTCTACTGACTTGTCCATGGCTGGCTGGCACATTAAATATATAAATTCTCCCGAAAGCTAGCAGCTGGTAGTCCTGTAACATCGTGGAGTAAGGGGGAGTTAAATATACAAACCAAGCAGCGGCGGCATTATAAGAAATAAATGCCGCTCAGCATAAATAGTTGCTGGTTCATAAGTTTAATTCATTAAATATTCAGTGCACATAAACACAAATAAATATAAATGGCATAGTCATTTTTAGCATATATGCTTTCTTGCATTTTAACCATATGCATTGTCATTCTCGGGCACTTTACTTATTCCTCTGTACTCAGGTATTTTATACCATTTAAAGCATTTTATGCATTTTAAAGTATGCCTGCACTTTATTTACCAGCTCTTTCAATATGCTATAGAGCACTTTATTTAAATACCATAGGCATTAGGCACTTTATGGTGGGTCAAGGGAAGACCCTCATCTTTTTACCGGGCAGTCACTCATGACAGGGGTCACCCTGTCACAATGGGCACCGGTGAAATCTGAGCAATGATTTATCCTCCATCACGGTCACGATTGAAGATTGAGCTGAAGACTAAACTTGAATGAATTTTTGTTTAAGTTCTGGAAGTAAATCCAAAGATTTGAGCACCAGGGCCTACTCAATGAGGGATCGGTAAGGAGGGAACCTGCTTCTTCCAGCGGAAAGGAAAATCTGGTGTCATGGGGCAGAGCTGAGGGAGTTACCACCGGGGTGGGTGGGAGGAGCCATGTTGAAGACATTTCCGGCAAGGCTTAAAGGGAAAAGTAACTGCCAGACAGTGTGGACAGAGCATCATATCCATGTCCCTAGAACTAGAACTTGTGCCACTAGTCCACCAGGCCCCACACCGACAGAGAAAGTACCTACACAGCACACCGGTACACAATATTCTCATAGAGCCCGCCCCAGGAAGAAAGAGGGAAACTGCAACTTATCCCACCCCCACAAGTACACAAGGTGATTTAAATTATGCATCCCAGTCTCATCATCTCAGCTTCATGAGGCAAAAATTAATCAATGTAGGATTCCCATATCTGCTCAAACTGTTCCCCTCTATCCTTAAGCTCATAGGTGATCTGCTCCAATGGTAATGTATGGGCAACTAAGTGTAACCACATTCTCACTGTTGGGGATTGACATGTGACCCAGTTATTTTCTATACATTTCCTTGCCAGGACCAGTAAGACTCTAACCACCCTTGGCATTAATTCCCAGGATGCCCCACCTGTAGTAGCTATACTTAAAAACAAAGAAAGAAAATCATCTACCATCTGTACAACAAGCTGAATCCTTAATTGCTCACATATATCCCCACTAGAACTGTTGAAGTATTGCCACTTTTACACTAGTTTCTCCCAGAGGTAAAGAGCTCACATTCTAAAAGGTTATTGACTATACTCCTAGCTGCTAAAAAAAACTATAGCTAGAAAGAGGCTCACCCCTGACCCCCCTCGGAGATGGGAGTGGGAGGACCTGATATATCAGATTTATGAGATGGAAAAAATCACTACCAAGGTTAACTCCAGGGAAGAAAGAGCCAGAGAATTCTGGAATAAATGGCTGCTATGGGTAATGCAATATAGACAGGATCTTGCACCCTAAGAACCTAATGATTCCTGTACTGTTATTCATCTTGTGTGATGGGGAAGAAGGTTAGTATTGATTCTCTATGTTTCCCCATACTGTATAATACTGCAGAGTGACGTTCACCTATATTTCCTCTGTTTTCATGCCAAGCAGACTTTCATGATTGAGACAATGTATCCTCTATATTACTGATAGAAAATGTATCATGGACCTCTGAATAAACATAAGAATAATAAAAAAAGAACTATTGGCGTATGGGACATCCTCCAAACGTAATTCAAGGTAAGTTCCCCTACTCTCCTTACATCTTCCACACAAGGGAGATATCCGAGGGTTATATTTACTTATGATAGTGGGGAGGAGAGATAAAGACTGTGAATAAACTTATATTGTGTTTCTTTGAATTTATTACACCACAAGAGTCCTAGATGTAGCTTACACATCATGCCCACTGATCCTCTGAAATAATCAAGCCCATATCTCAGTCCAAAAGATGGTGAGTACTGCTAGCTCTATCCAGAAAAGCTTCCTTAAGGCATGCATGTACTCTAGCCATTGTACCCGATGGGTTAGATCTAGACCTAAGAATTATGCTTTCTAAGGGACTTAATCTAGATATCACAGAGGTCCACCTGTTTATACTATGGAGGTACCTAGAAATTTGCAAGTACCAAAATCTCTGCAGTCCCTTTTATCCCAATCTGGTCTCCAGGTCCATTTGAGAGTGGAGTCCTGTAGGCCAAAACTAGTCTTCAAAATGGATAGTACCTCCTATCCTACACACTCAGAACCCCCTATCATCTAGTCCTAGGAGTAAATCTGGGATCTCACAGATATCAGCTAGGAGGGTCTTCTCCTGCTTGGCACCTAACACCTTAGCAGCCCACCTCCACACCTTCAATGTACCTGTATGTATCACCAATGGATTTTGCTCCTGGGTTGTTCTGTATTGTGCCACCCCACCCTTATTCAGGTAACAGAGGGGGGAAGTCAAGAGGGATCCTGTTTCCAATGTTGTGAAATGTGCACCTTTATCCCTTAAAAGCCAGTCTCGAATTAGCCAAAGTTGTACCGCAACATGATAGGCTTGTCAATCTGGGAAGTTCAAACCACCTTTGAGTGTTGTACTCTTCAACTGACATAAAGCAACCCTGGGCATTCTGCCCTGCCATATAAAATCTGCACATCTTGATTCTAATAAGCGAATGTCTTTTGCAATAAGGCCCATGGGGAGTACCTGAATTGGCTAAAGTATCAGCAGCAGGATATTCATTTTAATTAAGTTGATCATGACCATCCAAAAGATGGGGAGCACTCACCACTGGACCAGATATCCATTTAATGTTTTCAAAAAGGGAGTATAATTAAGCTTATCTAACTTAGAAATGTGGTGACCCACCTTCAAGCCTAAGTATGTAATAGAATGAGATACTCACTTGAATGTCAGGGCAGGAAGCCAAATCTGTTCCCCACCACCCACCTGTAACAGTTCTGATTTCTCAGAATTTATTCTATAACCTGAGAATGTGGAGTATCGATCAAATAACCGAATAACCTCTGGGTAGGGGTTGTTCAGGTTCATTAAATAGGAGGAAGTCATCCACATAAAGTGACACCTTATGCACGGGACCACTCTTCCCCAGCAATGAATTTGCTCGGCCAAGGGTTCAATTGCAAGAGAAAAAAGGAGTGGTGAAAGTGGTCAGCCTTGCCTAGTGCCTCTAGATACGCGTAACTCTTCCGATAACCCCCCATTCACCAAAACATTAGCCTGCGGTGCAGCATATAGGAGCTGGACATATTTTAAAAAATTACCACCCAAATTATATTTTCCCAACACATCCCATAGATAACAATAATAATAAACTTTATTTATATAGCGCCCTTCTTGAGGTATCAGAGTGCTGCACAATAAACAACAATTTAAAACAATAAAATATTAAGATACAATTCAATAATCCAGACTTCAATAATAACAATCCATTACAAATTGACACCAAATGCAAGCTGAAATAAATGAGTCTGTAAGGCAGCCTTAAAGATCTCCACTGTTAGGCACTCCTATACCCAACAAGGCAGAGAATTCCACAGGGTTAGGTCTGCAAATGCAAATGCCCTCAATCCTGATGTTTTTAAATGTAACCTGGGAATCTCCAGCAATCCCTCATTGGTCAAGCAGAACATTTGGAGGGGGCAGTAAGAATGCAGGAGATCTTGCAGGTAGCTCAGTCCCAATCTGTGTAGGGCATTATAGGTCAGCAAGCCGATCTTGAAGGTGATCTGCCACTGAACTGGCAGCCAGTGCAGGTCGCACAGCACAAGCATGATATGGCTGGATCGAGATGATCCAGACAACAGCCTGGCTGCAGCATTCTGCACCAGCTGCAGGCAGTGGATATGAACCCCCAGATGCACTAGGTAAAGGGAGTTACAGTAGTCAAGATGTGAAGTCACAAAAGTGTGGATCAAAGTTGGTAGGTCGCCAGACATAACTAGGTGCTTAATCCGGTCGATATTCCTCAGATGAAAAAAAGAGGACTTAACCACGGCCAACAACCAAGAATGAAGTGTCAAACTGTCATCAAGAATTACCCCCAGATTTTGCACCCATTCATAGGTAGGTAACTGGGACCCCCCCAAACCACAGTCCTGAGCGGCACCTCATCCCTGACCCCTCTATCCAGAGACCAGGATCCACCACCATTACCTCAGTCTTGTCAGAATTTAGCTTCAACCAGTTGGTATTCATCCAGTACTAGATTTCTACAAGGGAGTTATTAAAGACCAAGATCGGACTATACTGGTCAGGAGCAAAAGACAAGTGTGTATCATCTGCATAACAGTGAAACCTCAGCCCATACCATCTCACAATGTCTCCTAATGGCAGCATATGCACCACGAATAACATGGGATGCAGCATAGAACCCTGTGGTACCTGACAAGGGAGAGAGAAAACCTCAGAGGCATACACTCCCAAGACTACCCACTGTGATCTACCAGTGAGGAATGAATGAAACCATCTGAGGACCATTCAAGACAGGCCACAGATGGCATTCAACACTACTGAAAGCTTTCTCAACCTTGCGTGAGAGCACGAATGCCCTCCCAGATGTCGAGATTTATAGTGAATTATATTTAGGAGATGTCTAATAGTACTGTATGGGTACTTGCTGCCAGCAAAACTTGTTTGGTCAGGGTTTACCAAATAAGCAGGATGGTACTTCAACTGGGAGGTGAGTATTTTAGTAGAGCTATGTGGAATATAAATTTCTTTTGGTGGAATGCCTGCAGAATGACCATTCCTATTCCACAGAATTCCACAAAATTTTTGTGCAAATTTCACAGAATTTTGCAAAATTTTTACATTTCAGTTATTTTGCAATAATTTCAATAGTACATGTTCAAGTAACACCAGTGTTGGAATATCAATAGTACTCCACATTGTACAACGGTGTACCAAATTGAGAGTAATAGATTGAAAAGTTTAATCAAAATTTAATTTTCAGTTATTCTGAGAAAATTTTAAAATGTCTTAGCCACATTTCTCCACTATATCAGGATTTAGAGAATCACATAGAATGCATATATGCACCATGTTGTAAGTCTCAGACTTCAATGGGGAGCTGAGTTATAAGTAGTCAAATACTTTTCAAAAATGTGATTTCTGTAATTTTAGTATAATCTTGATAGTATTCATTGAAATGTTAGAAACACTGAGGGGTATACAGGTTATCACCACATTGTTTATGCACATAGATTCAGATTTCTAACTTTAAATGGGACTGAGTTATAGCCTAGCAAAAAAAAAAAACATGTTGCCATACTTCAAATTTTGGCTAGTTCCCCTCTAATTTAAAAACTACATATCCAGATTTAACCAGAGTTGAAAAATTTAAACTACTATACCACATGGTCATTTCTGAAAAACTTCATATGTGCTGCTTTAAATGGGATTGAATTAAAATAGTCAAACGTTCACAACATTTAATAGTTTAATTTTGCTAGAATGTAAACTACACATTTATAAACTCATAAAACTTTAAAACTAGAGAATGTAATGCCATTAAAGCTGGCAGGTTCTTAGCTCTTACAAGGAGACTGTGTGTGCTAATTGTATTAATTGCTTGCTGCAAGAAATTGGCAAAATAACATCTGTACTTAAAGTCAAATACCATGAGTCTTTGTGGAAATTATAGAATTTCATGAACAATTCCATAAAACTGGAATTTCAAATTTCACTCAGCCTTATCTGGGTGATTCTACTTAAAGGATCGAGTATAAGAGGCAGGTAGCACAGGGGTCACCAGGTTCTGGAGTGAGATGCACAGTATCACCAAGAAATGGAGGGCTGAGCTGGATAGCACAACAAAAAAAATAAAATGACAGATTTTGAGCACATGTAATTCTGAGACAATGCATCATACTGTCATGAAATCTGTCACATTGTTAGAACACCTATCATCAAGAAAGCATGCCCAATTTAAGATCTCTGACCCAATAGATGGGTAAGGTATATGACAATGAAAATGTTCCTAAAATGACAATATTTGAGCATCTATAATTTTGAAACTATCAATCTGAATAGAGATACAGTGAAATAACATTTTGCTGGTGAAATTGCAGCAAAATCGACAATTTCACCAAGCAAAATGTTTCACAAAATTGCGGCAAAATTTCGCAATTTCACCCACCACCACAACTCCATAAATTGAACACCCCTCACACACAAGTTATCCTGGCCCCCATTTGTTTCATTAAAAAAAAATAAACAAATCCACTCTCCACTCCCTGGCATCTAGTGCCCCCCCAGCTGATTACCAGCCATAATTGCATTAAATAAGCATTCCCCCAAAGTTACCCAGCCCACCTCCATTTATTTTATTTAAGAAACAACAAAATTTACCCTCCACTCCCTAGTGTTTAGTGGACCCCCACCAACCCACCCCATCATTAGATAGCAGCACCCACACAGCTCCCCCCAGTATCCCGATTGGGCCACCAGCACAGCCCTCCACTCACCACCTTGGTCAGAAGCCCAACTGAGTGCTACAGAGCACTTGAATGAATGAGTGCTTATGAGCAATTATGGCCAGTGATTGGCTCTGGGGGTGACCACTAGACACCAGGGAGTGGAGGGTGACATTTTTTTTTTATAAAACTAATGTGGGGGCAGGGTAACTTTTCGGGGTGCTTAATAAATGTAATTTCAGCCAATGATAGGTCAGGATGGACCACTGGACACCAGGGAATAAAAAGTTCAGCCAGTGAACAGCCAGGGGCAGGTGGGACCACTAGACACAAGGGAGAACTTCGGCCAGTGGCCATAACATTTCACCATGGGAGGCGAAATTATTTATGCAGGTGGCGCAATTTTGCAACGTGTAGCAAAATATTACCCACAGGTGTGAAATGTCACCACAAGTGAAATTTTGCCTGCTGGGGGTGAAATTTTGTATGCATCCGTGGCAAAATATCACATTTCACCCAGCGAAATATTTCACAAAATGCTCTAATTACACAAAATATTTAGCTGGGCGAAATTTTCTAATTTTGCACATCTCTAAAAAACCAGTTAATCATCAATGTACCATACATTATATTTTATAGTGTATGGTACCATTTATGTGTTTTAAAATAGAAAGCAGTTAATTACTGCAGTTTTTTAATGTCACCGCCGCTCTGCTGTCACCTCCGTGGTCGTTTCAAAGTTGTCTGATCCAGTTGTGCGCATGCTCAGACTGTTCCTCATTGTTAACCCATCGATGTGACATACCATTGATGGGTTAACAACATAGTGACGTCACATCAATTGTAAAATGTTGTTATAAAAAGGTCAATTTCTACCTATAACAACGTTCTACCATACTTTATAATCAAATTACTGAATGTTACAAATTATGTGAGAAAATGTTACTAATCATTTTTCTCTACTGCAAAATTAAAACTGCTTAACCAGTTTATCCAGTTGTGTTAGACACCAGGATACACTAACTATGGTTATGCATGTCAAATGTTAACTCTATGCATACAAGAGCAGAGAAGTTTCAAACATGCAAATGTTTTTACAGTTTTCACAAAGTTTTGCAAATATTTACATAATAAAGCTTTGAACCCGTGTAACTTAAAAATCTCTTATCTAATTTTCTCCCTATTTAGATAATTCTATAAGCATTAGAAAAGTTATGCATATTAATGTACACATGCCAAGCTCGAAAGGTGCCTGAGTTATATGCAAATGAAATTTCTTTATGAAAGTTCCGGAAAAAAAAAATGACAGATTTTGAGCACATAAGATTTTGAGACAATGCATCATATTGTCTTGAAATCTGGTACATTATAGAACACCTATCATCAAGATATCATGCCAACTTTAAGATCCCTGACCCAATAGATGGCTAAAGTATATAATGATAAAAATGTTCATGAAATTTAGCACAAACAATAAAATTACTACAGTTGAGCACCTATAATTTTGAAACCATCAATCTGCATTTCATAATGTTTGGCATGTTAGTGGCCATCAACCTGAAGAGTATATATTCCAAATGTCAGTGCTCTAGATTAAATGACTGCTGAGTTATAAGTACAAAACTTAAAAAATTCTGCAAACTTCCGATGTAATTCCGTGAAATGTCACTGAATTTTGCAGAATTTCATTGAAATTCCACGGATTTGGAATTTTCCCATTCCGCACAGCTCTGTATTTTAGCAAGGATCATATTACTGAAATTTAAAAGTGAAATGGGTCTGTATGCCATAAAAACAGTGTGATCTTTTGCAGGCATTGGAATAATCATAATAGAAGCTTAATAGTAGGAGTCTGATAACAACTCAGAATCCTTTGCTTCATCAAAGATTTCTTGAAGAGAATCCAAGATGTCATCTCCCAAGGCACAATAGAAGATGACCCCCAAACTGTCAGGCCCAGCAGCCTTCCCCAACTTCAATGACCTAAGGGAAGACTGCATGTGTGCACCCCATTGACTTGAATGGGGATGATTTTTCCAAAGGTTTTATACATATTTACAGTTAGGATTTTAAGAAATCAAAGTGACTGCTCAATTAACACGGACCCTGTTAGTGGAGCAATCACTTTGATTTCTTAAAATCCTAACATCAACTATGTATAAAACCTTTGGAAAAATTGTCCCCATCGAAGTCAAAGGGGTGCACACACGCAGCCTTCATTTAGTGACATCACAAAACAGGGCTGCGTGTGCCGGCATGGGGGTCTGGCCAAGTTGCTCTGTTTTTTTGCCGGCGGGTCTGGGAATAAATTTACAAGGGATAGAACTTTTTTAAGTGACAGTCCCCAAATGGAATGATTTATGGAAAACGACTCCTGGCAAGGTCAGTTGTATTATATGTGTCAGTGGGGGCTAGTCAATAGCTGTTCTTTAAGAGTGTATGGAGGTCTTCTAGCCTCTAGTCTCTTCTTTCTCATAAACCAGATCCTTTTAGTCACCTTCACTGCCTTGCTTCTGCCTTCTCCAGTATTTACACAGGTGTGGACTACAGGACCTTGCACAGTACTCTAGGCATAGATTCACCAATCAGATCTATAGTGGAAGGATCACTTCCTTGATTTTACTGTTTATTCCCCGCGCTATGCACCATAGTATCCTGCTACTCACACCCACTGTTGCCTTGTTGCACTGAGATATGGATTTCAGATTTTCAGATAATATTATCCCTAGATCCTTTTCTTCTGCTATGCTCTCTAATACCACACCACATCATGTATTGCACTGTCATGTTCTTCTTCCTTGCAAGCATTACCTTACGTTTCTTAGCATGAAAGCTCACCTACCATATCTTGGATCATTTTCCAGCCTACTCAAGTCTTCTCTTAGTGCCTTAAGTCTCTCTTTAGTGTGTATCATTGCACAGATCTTAGTGTTATCTGTGAAGAGGAAGATCTTGACCAGTGACAAATCAGTGTTGATTACTGTCATTTTAGAAGCAAAGGAAAAGAAGCCAGAGACAAAAATACTGGCCTTCAGTTACATGGACTTTGACAGGATGCAGGAATTTCTGTAAGAGAAGTTTAAATGTATGAAGTCAGTAGAAGAGGCAGAAAAGAAATGGGAAGTTGATTAATAAAGATATACTGGAGGGCGCAAATCTCTTAATTGGGTCAGTAGAGAAACACAAGAGGAAAAGGATACCATTGAGGTTCACATGGGAGGTAAGAGAGGCAGTGGTGGAAAAGGTGGCCATCAGAGAGTACAAAAAACAGCCATGGCAAGGGAGATAGGGTGGAGTATCAAAGAAAGATGAGTTACTGGAGGGAGTGCAGCGCAGGGCGACAAAGATGATCAAGGGTCTGGGGGACTTATCATATGAGAGGAGGTTGAAGGAGTTGAACATGTACTCACTGGAGGAGAGGAGAGACAGGGGGGACATGATTGAAACCTTTAAATACATGAAAGGAATAAACAAGACAGGTACAGAGGGGCTGTTCAAAGTAAGGGAGGGGAGGGCCACCAGGGGCCATGATATGAGACTGGAGCGAGGAAGGTTCAGGAGGGAGATGAGGAGACACTTTTTTACAGAGAGGGTGGTGGCTGGGTGGAATGCGTTACCTGCAGAAGTGGTATGCAGTAGAACAGTGGACTGCTTCAAACGAGGATGGGACAGGACAAGGGGAAGGGTTAATGAAGGGGAAGGGTGGAAGGGAGGGGCAGCTGCAGAATAAGGGGTGCTAGCTGCACATTCGAGCAGACTTGATAGACCTCTAGGCCTTTATCTGCTGGCAAATTTCGTATGTTCGTATGTTCGTAAAGATGAAGAAGGCCAGAACAGTTGTGGGAGGGCAAAGTCTTACACAGAGCTAAGAACAGGGGATGGAATGAGAAAATAATTTAAATACTGTTTTGCTACACACGTGCCAATTTCAAAACAAAAGAGGAAATAATCAGACTGAAGAAGGGAGGAAGTATGTGAGGAGGATAAATGAAGGTGGATTGAATCATATAAACATAGAAACATAGAATATGCCAGCAGATAAGGCTGTTTGGCCCACCTAGTCCGCTCATTTTCCTCTACCTATAGTGTCACCACATTTCCTATATGTTCACTGGCCCATTCACACCACCCCCTTCTGTAAGATATCCTTATGCCAATACCACGCATATTTGAATCCCACTACTGTTTTCACCCCAACCCCCTCTGCTGAAAGACTGTTCCTGGAATCCTCTACTCTTTCTGTGAAGAAGTATTTCCTCACATTTCTCCTGAATCTGGGACCCTCCAGCTTCCTATCATGCCCCCTTGTTCTTGAGCACCTTTTTCTAAAAAACGCTTTCTTTCTGTACCTTATTTACCCCAATTAGGTATTTAAAGGTCTCTGTCATATCCCCTCTCCCTTCTCTTTTCCAGCGTATGCATATTTAGGTCCTTAAGTCTCTCCTCATAGAGCTTCAGATGCAGACCCTGCACCTTTGTAGTTGCCTTCTTGGCTGCCTCTACTCTGTCTATGTTCTTTTGCAGATGTGATCTCCAGTGAGTTTTTGCTGGCAATTTATGCAGAGGCAATGCCACCTTCTCCCTTCTGCTGAAAATTCTCCTTCCTATGCACCACAGCATCCCACTAGCCCTCCCTGGTGCCTTTTTACATTGCCCACACCTTTAGGTCATCTGACATGCTGACATACTGAAATGCCAGCAGAGTAGGCCTTACGGTCTTTCGTGTCTGCTTGTTTGGTCATCCACAACCTTGGAGCTGACCTTGCTGTCCACCCCAGCCCCTCGGGCTTCTCCATTCTCAGTCCAAGATATTTCCACTGTATTGGACTGTGCCAGTACAACCCTACCCCTATACCTGTCCCAGTCCCTCTTGAATCCCTCCATAGTCTCTGCCTCCACTAGTCCCCTGGGCAGATCATTCCATGGTTCTTCCATCCTCTCAGTGAAGTAGCACCTCTTCCTTTCCCCCCCTGAGTCTTCTCCTCCTCTAACTTCCACCTGTGCCCTCTAGTTGCCCCTCCTTTCCTTTGGAGCACTCTGACTGTGCCTCCCCTATGTATCCCCCTCATGTGCTTGAAGAGATCAATCGTGTCCCCCTAACCCTCCTCTCCTCCACCGTGTACATGTTGAGGTCCTTGAGCCTCTCCTGATAGGTCCTTTCCCCCAAGCCTCAGAGCATTTTGGTTGCCCGCCTCTGGACCCTTTTCAGGAGTGCAATGTCCCTTTTTAAATGCAGCTTCCAAAACTGCAAACAGTACTTGAGGTGCGGCCTAACCAACAGTTGTAGAGTGGTATTAACACTTCCCTCCTTCTGGAGGTAATCCCCCGGGTGATGCATATCAGCATCCTATTGGCTTTGGCTGCTGCCCTCCTGCAAGTCTCAGAGTTGTTCATTTTGTCTTCCACCACCACCCACAAGTCCCTATCAGCCATTGAGACTTGAAACATTACCCCACTCAGGGTATACACTTGGCCCAGGTTTCTGGTGCCCAGGTGCAAAACCCTGCATTTCCCTGCATTGAACCTCAGACTCTATTTCCTTGACCACCTCTCCAGAGCTTTTAGGTCCTCCTGCAGGGTCACCCTCCCCTCCTCCCCATCCACCACCATTCCCAACTTTGAGTCCTCCACAAAGACTCATTTCACTCTTTACCCTTCCTTACATCAAAGACATAGGAGTTAAACAAGAGGGGCTCTAGGACCGATCCCTGAGGGACCCAACTGATTATCCTCCTTGGAGATGAAACTAACTCCCCAACCACAACCCTCTGGGTATGCTCCAAGAACCAATTTCCTGTCCATCTGATCATCCATTTCTCCCAGCTTATCCAACAGGCCCCCATGAGGAACTGAGTCAAACGCCTTGCTGAAGTCAAGATAGAGGACGTCCACTGGCCTGCCCTGGTTCAGGACACTCATAACCCAATCGTAGAACTCCACAAGGTTTATCTGATATGATTTTCCTGGGACAAAGCCATGCAGTCTATTGTTCAGGAACCCCAGCTTCTCCAGTACCCCCCAGCCTCTCCTTCATATTATCCTCCATCACCTTGTCCACCACCAATGTCAGGCTGATGGGCCTGTAGTTCCCCCCCCTCTTGATCCTCCCTTGTGGATAGGCATCATATGTGCCACCCTCCAATCTAGGGGCACCCACCCCGTCATCAGACAGATGTTGAAAAGCTCTGTCAGGGGTTCCACCAGGACATCTGCCAGTTCCTTCAGTACCCTGGGATGTAATTCATCTGGCCCTGGTGCTTTCTCTGTCCTAAGGGACCTGAGGCCTTCCCTCACTCTCTCTCCTGGGATTTCCACCTCCATGTCCTCCCCTTGGGCCCCTGTTCTGCCTTCCCCCCTCCTGAGGGTGATGTCACCCCCCCAGACCTGCCTGTTGCTCCTGATCAGTAAGGGTCCCACCTCCTCCCTACTTTCATCATTTCACCATCTCCTCCCTTAGATGATGCAGCACCCCCCCATTCCTCCTGGTAAAAACTGAGGCAAAGTTCTCATTTAGTACCTTGGCCTGCTCCCCCAGGTCCTGTGCTCATCTGTCCCCTGTTCTAATCCTGCTAATCTGCCCCTTCACTTTCCTTTTTTCACCAGTGTATCTAAAGAACCCCTTGTTCCCCCCTCCTAATTTCCCAGGCCAGGTTCTGCTCCTTCCTTGCCTTAAATGCCCTCACTACCATAGTGACCCTTCTGGACATCAGCTTATACTCTCCTTGATCCTTGCGTGCATTTGCGCCTCACTCTTGCACAGGTCTTGGTAGCCTCCTGCACCCCCCTCCTAATGATTTCCCATCTACTGTCAGCGTCCATGTCTGGCCTTGTCCCATCCAAATGATCCTTGACGATCCTTTCCATCCCCTTGAAGTCTGCCACCTGAAGTCAAGTACCACCATCTTTGTGCGGCCTTCCTCCCCCCCAGGTCCAGACAGAACCAGACCATGGCATGATCACTCCCCGCCAATGGGTCCCTCACCTCCAGGCCCCTAATCTTGTCACTATCTGCCAGGACTACGTCCAGTGTCTGGGCCTCCCTAGTTGGTTCACCCACCTGCTGGGTTAGGAATGCATCCTGGAAGACATCCAGCAACCTCTGCTCCCTGGCCACTCAGGACTTCATAGTGCCCAAGTCCATCCCTGGCATGTTTAGATCATCCATCATCACCACCCCTTCCTTGCCCGATCCTCAGTGTCTCATGACATTTGCCACCAGACTCTCTTCTGGTTCCTCTGCCAGTGTAGGGGTCTGTATACTACTCCTATTTTAACTCTCTTGCCCCCTTCATTGTCAGGGTGACCCAAATTGCCTGCACAGTCCCCTCAACCTCCTCCACCCCTCCTATACCAATGCCATTTTTGACTATCAGTGCTACCCCCCTCCCCTTCCCTCCTCCCTGTCTTTCCTATACATAGTGCAGCTCTCCAGATTTAGGTCCCAGTCATGCCCTGGGGTGGCCCAGGTCTCAACAACAGCTGCCACATCCACTGCCCCCTCAGCTAGCATTGCTTGGAGCTCAGGCATCTTATTTCCCAAGCTCCTGGCATTTAGCAGGACCACCATCCACCCCTTTTCCTCTTCCCATCCACCCTCTTGTTTCCGTGTGACTGCAGTGTCTCTCCCCCTCGCACTGTACCTGTTGGCCTTTTTCTGTATTCCTCCAAATCCCTAGGGGGGTGGAGACTGAATCTCTCTTTTGTTGGACCCCCTGCAACAGCCCCAACTCCCATCCCTCCCCCTTCACAAGTTTAAACCCCACCTTTCCCTGATGAACCCCTCTAATTTCAGCTTAGGTATTTCCCTTCCTTCCTTCCAAACTGAGGTGTAGCCTATCCCTAGTGTACAGCCACTTATCTCACCAGGTTTCTCCCCAATCCCCCATCAACCCTACACCCCCTAGCCTCACACCACTCCCTGAGCCACTGATTTACTTCCCTAATTTTCTGCTTGTTCTCCCCACTAGACCTCGGCACCAGCAGGATTTCCGAGAAGGAAATCAGGCATCCAATGGAATGGCAAACCCAAAACTGTGCCTGTATCTCTAGTTCACTATTTCCCTCTATGTCGTTTGTACCCCAGGTACACCAGTATGTCCGAGGAACCTCCACATTCCCTTGCTAGTGAGTATACCTCATGCTTGGCCTTGTGCATTTGGTTCTAACCTGGTAGACTTCCCCCTCCTTATCCCATTTGATACCCCGGACCACTGGCTGCCCATACGAGTCAATCAGCCTCTTACACTCTTACTAAAATGGTGCCTACTGCATATATTTCCCCTTCCCCTCTCACCAGGCCAACCTGCAGATTCCTGTCTGAGCGCCACCTGAGTTAATCTCTGAGTAACATCCCAAACAGCACAGATTAAATAGCACAGCCCAGAATTTCACTCAGAAACAGTTACAATTCACTGAACTGATTTTAAATCCCCACAAATTTATCCCCTCACAACACAAACAATTCCAATATCAAAATAAACTGAAAAAAGAGAAATAAAATGAATGCACCTCCCTGAACTGCACTCACTGCTTCAGCTTCCCCCTAGTGATATGATTATACCTGGGTCTCATTCCTGCTTGTGGTTATCAGTATCACTCTTCTCATTTTCTACTCTGCACCTGGATTCTGTGCCCCATGTGCATCATTTTTTTCTGTTTTGTATTTAACTTGGAGGATAAAGAGCCATTGCCAGAATGTGTAGTCATAGCAACTACAGGAGATTGTATGAGTGGGAGTGTTAATAATGTTTTAATCTTAGAGGAAAGCATGATAAAGGGACTAAATGCACTGATGGGACCTGATTACAAGATGCATGGTGCAACTCATGGGTGTATGTGAGTTGTGACATTTGTCGCTATGCTGAGGACCCTACGCCCTATTCTAAGACAGGCAGGGCCTGATTCCAAGTCAGGCTATGCCTGTCCCAAGGGCATGTATGCCAATGTCGATGGCTCAAATCACACCTTGCGCCAGGCATAATGCAAGTTGTGATTCCAAGAAGTGACCTGCACCATGCTGCATTTGAGTTGCTCCAAAGGTGGGCTACATCACCCACTATGCCCACAACCCACAGCGGAATGTCACAAGGGTGGGTTACAGTGGCAACTGCACCCTATTCTGGAAGGGCAGCTGCCGTAACCCACTTACTCTATTCCAGGACCCAGTATGGCATAGCTGGATTAGACCAGCTAGGAGGTGGTCTAAGCAGCATCCATCATGGCACAGCAACTGATGCCCCCCACAGCATCATGGAAACAGTGACAGATGCCACTGTGCCCCCCTGCTCTGTCATGCCTCCACCCCTGAACTGCAGGGACCCCCGGGTCCATTTTGGTCATGCCCCCCCGATTGCCTGTGCCAGGCCAGCCCCCCAGTGCCCCAGTGTACTGATGTGTTTGGGGCAGGGGGCTCTGGGCGAGTTGAATGCATGTCTTGTGGCACCCATTTCCAGTACACCATTCCTTTGGTGCTAGCCTGCGGTTGCTGCAAGCCATGGGCACAGGTGCTGGGGACCCTACCTGAATTAGAATAGAGCACAGGGTCCCTGGCATAGTGCTACATGACACTACTCTCATATGCCTGTGAGTTGTGCCATGTGTCTTATAATTGGGGCCGCAGGGTCCTCAGCACCTACACCCATGACTTGCAGCAGCTGCAGGCTAGTGCCAAGGGAATGGTGCACTGGATCTTGATGCCACAAGTTGCTGCATGCAATCAACTGCCCAACCAGAGCTCTCCACCCCAAAACACAATTGCACTCACCTGGGAGCATTGGGGGGATTGGCCAATTGGCACTGGCGATCAAGGGGGCATGACAGAAAATGGCCCTAGGGGTTCCTTAATTTTGGGGGGGGGCATGTTTGAGTGAGGGGCATGTGGGGCACAGACATGCATTTCCAAGGTGCTGTGAGGGGGACATTCATCAATGTGCCTGGACAGATGTCCCTTAGACTACCTTCTAGCTGGTCTAACCTCGTTATGCCAAACTGGGTCCAGGAATGGCATGAGTGGCTTACCACAGCCACCCTTCTGGAATAGGGAGCAGTTGCTGCCTTAACCCACCCTTGCACCATGCCACTGTGGGTTGCGGGTATAGTGGGTGGTGTAGCCCACCTTTGGCACAACCTGCAATCGGCATGGCTCAAGCTACATCTTGGAATCATGACTTGCAGTACACAAGGGGCATAGGGTCTGGCGTAAATCACCTTGTGCCAGGTGTACCACCTTCTAGAATTGGGCCCCAGGTGTACAATTCAATGGGCCTGGATAGGTTGTATCTCGAGGTGCTAAAGGAGATGGGGCAGGCCCTAGCTGCACCCTCCAGTGAGATGGACTTTCACAGCTCACTGGAGGTGAGATGGTACCTAAGTAGTGGATAATGGCTAATGCCCCCCCCACAAATGCAAAAGAAGGGATGATCCAAGAAAGTACAGATATGTCAGTTTTACTTTATTTATTACTTATTTATTGAAGATATCAGATCTACAACCTTTGAGTCATAGACTCATTAACAAAGGCTCCATGTCTGAATACAATACTTATGAGTAAGCAGAAAACAGTATGCAATAAGACAAAGAAACAGGGTATGAACAGTACAATCAATGGGGAGGATAAGGCCTATATAATTATTTAGCTGTACAGGTCCAACTAAGGAGCTTGTAATTGTCAAGGTGCAAGCAGTCAGGATTCTGACATTGTCATTAACAAAGTCAATATCGTACAAAGAGAAGTATACATTAACACCACGTATACATCCGTATACATTAACAATAGAATTTTTTTTTAATTTGACAGCAGATAAGGACCGCTTGGCCCACCCAGTCTGCCCATTTCCCTACCTGATGGATAAGCTGCAAATCCTAGTTAACCAGCAGCCTACTTCTTCCTACCCCAACCCCCTAGAATTGCCTTATGACTTTTTACTTAGTACTGGTAGTACTGAATGCTTATATGCCCCAGCTGGCATCTCCATCCCTGCTCCGCCATAGTGGCAGGGAATGGGCAGGCCTGGCCAGGGCCCGGTAGCCGTGTATTGGTGGTGATAAACAGCAGACCATACCTAGCCAGTGCACTGGCAGCAGCAGATGGAGAGTATGTGGTCTTTTAGGGCTATTTTAAAGGGGCCTAATCTGAAGACAGAGGTAACGGCAGGGAGGATTCATTGTACCATAATGGCGCTCTGTAGGTAAAAGACCTTTTTGCTAGGGAGGTTCTGAGCCTGGGAACAGCCCACATTAGTTTATTTGCTGAGCGGGTGTTAGCTGAGGCATGGGAAGTATGAAAGGAGGCAGAGACCCTGGGGGGGTAAGCTCTAGTTGAATTTTTTTGGTGAGAAGATATGTTTGATAACATACTCTTTCATCTAGATTGAGGATATTTGTTAAGACATACAGGGTGCAGCTGTGGGTCCGCCTATCTACCCCAGCAAGGAGTCTACAAGCTTTGTTGCTAGCCAAGTGGATTTTGTTGAGAGCTGTGTGGTCAGTGGCCGAGTAGACAGTTAGCCCATAATCTACTGGAGAGAGGACAGAAGAGGTAACAGCAAGGTTAAGGGCCTCTGTCGGTAGGCAGTCTCTATGCCAATAGAGTAGTCCCATGCAGATATTTATGGTTGAGGAAAGATTACTGATATGGGGGTGGAATGAGAGGCAGGGATCAAATGTTAGGCCCAGGTATTTATAGATATGGACCTGTTCCAGTGTGAGGAGAACCTTGGAAAAGATTGTTAGTTGGGCATCACTGCCCTTGCTCTGTTGGTGGACAAAGAGCATTGACTTAGTCTTTTTTACATTGACCACCAGTCTGCGGTCAGTGAACCAGTTATCGATCTGGTTGAAGGTAAGTTGTAGGGAGGACTGTAGGACTGTGGGATCAGAGTGGGAGGCAAACAGTACTGCATCATGTGTGTAGAGCAGCGGATTACTTGGGCAGGATTTAGGTAGGGTGTTCAGGTAGATGCTGAATAATAATTGACCAAAGATGGAGCCCTGGGGGACCCCAGAGTGGACTAGCAGAATAGATGACAGAGTGCTGTTTATCTTGACACATTGGGACCTATCTGAGAGGCTACTTGTAAACCAAGTGATTTTTCCAGGTGACAGACCGGTGAGTCGGAGAGTACTTAGGATCAGGGGGTGGGAGATTGTGTCAAAAGCTTTAGACAGGTCTATGACAATAGCTCCTGCTAGGTGTTTCTTATCTAGAGCATTGTGCAAGAAGTTAGAGAACTCTGTGAGGGTGGTTGTTGTACTGTGTCCAGCTCTAAAGCCATGTTGTTCCCTACATAGTATGTTGTGCACTAGCTGGTAGTCAGTGAGTTGGGTGGCACCAATTTTTTCTAAGGCTTTTGAGAGGGGAGGAAGAATGGAGATGGGCTGGTAATTATTGGGGGAGGTGGTGTCCCCACTCTTCAGTATTGGGGTGATAGCAGCCATCTTCCAGGTGGTTGGAAACTGCCCTAGGCATAGGGATTGGTTAAGGAGATCAGTCAGTGGGGCGAGAACAGAGTCTAGTACCAAGTTAAGGATTTTCATATCAAATGAGTCTTTGCAGTAGCTTGAGCCCCTGAGGGCATTTGCAAGGTATGTCCTCACTTCACTAATTGAAATGACCCTGAGGTGGAATATGGGAGTAAGCATTGTTTGGCTCAGGGGTCTCGGGGTGGGATTAAAGAAGTTGTTTGGCAGAATTGCACTTAAGTCTGAGAATGCAGCATTAAGGCAATTGGCGATGGCAAGTGGGTCCGAGGTAGTATCATTGTTGACAGTTAGCTGGGAGGGAGGGAGGGAGGTGGTATCTGGGTTTTTCCATTCAGCTTTAGGTTGTCCCAGAACAACCTTGCACTCCCCAGGAGGAAGCAAGGGTACTTTTATAGTAGTCAGATTTGACCATCCTAATGGCCCATGTACATCTGTTTTGTGCCGCCTTGTAGGCCTGCCTGTCCGCCTGCACGCCAGAGGCAATTGCTTTGTGCCAGAGGTTGTCTCGATTCTTTACTTGCTGAAGCAGTGCTGGTGAGACCCAGGAGGCATTACTTGTTTTGATTAAACCTTGGTGAGAGGGGCAAAGCTATCACACGCTTTGCTGTATGTGCGTGTGGAGCAGTCATGGGCTTCATCTATTGTAGGGGTGTAGCTGATGGGGGACCAATCACACTGGGCTAGGTACTGTCTTAGCTTAGTGAGGCCTCCAGGCTGAAATCAGTGTTGTGTAAAACTGTTTGGTTGGGGTATTTGCCACTGACATGACCAGGTGAAGATGATGGGGGGGGCGATCGCTTAAAGAGCCTGGGAGTACAGTAAGGTTCAAAATTCTGTTTGGGTGATTAGTAAGTAGCAGGTCGAGCAGGGTGCTTGATCCATTATTGGGATTCAACCGAGTTGGCTGATTAAATAACTGGGCCAGGTCTAGAGCAGAAAGGGTGTCTTTTATAGGGGTGGCCAAGCTGGATAACTAGTTCACATTAAAGTTTCCTAATATGGTGTGCTCAGTTTTGGGGGGGAAGCTGAAGATATAGCTGGCCAGGGACTGAATAGCTGGGACTTGATTTCTAGGGGGGATGTAAGCCACAGTAATAGTTACTGGGGCTCTGGAGGGGTCTGGTGTGAGTTTTACTGTCAGGGCTTGTGCTCCGTGATCCAGAGAGGGTGCCGGTAGATCTTGGCACAACAGGGAGTCTCGGATGTAGAATGCACATCTCACTCCTCATTTGCCTATTCTGTCAGCTCTAAAAAGGGTATGGCCAGGAAGTGTGACAAAGGAGTCAAGGGTCTTTTTTGACAGCCAGGTTTCTGTGAGGGCTAGAACATCCGGCTGATGTTACAGCATCCAGCATTAAAGGGCTGCCGTATTTTTGGGCGAGCTGCAGATATTCATTGCAGCCATTCTTAGCCCCTGGTGTGAGGAGCTAGGGTTGTGTGAGATGGGATCCAGATTGGGATGCACATTGCCTGAGATTAGAAGCAGTAGAGCAAAGATTCTGAGGATGGCCAGCACTCATTGCTTGTTGGTATTGGCATGATGCTACTTAATGGAGGTGCCGCCTGTGCAAGGGATGGTCAGGGTGATAAAGGCAGGGAAGGAGAGGAGTGTAATTTGGCATGGAGGGTGGTGGTGGAAGATAACAGCTGGGAAATGAGTAGGGGGAGGACAGGTGAGCTACAGTGAATAGGAGGGTGGGTGGGAGCTGATGATATTTGGGGGGTTCCACAAAGATGGGCCATGGGCAAAGGGCTGGGCAGTCCCTGGAGAAGGATGACAATAGTGATCAACAGGAGTCTGGAGGGGCTATGTGAGAAATGGTGGCCTGTTGGCAGAGGGAGCAGAGAACCAGAGTGGGTATATGGGGTGTGGTGATGCAGCCATAATTGTGTGGAGCTCTGTTGCATAGCGGTAGTGTGGTGGGCTTCAGTGCAAGGGGTACCAGGTTCTAATGCAGAGGCTGGTGGTTCTGGAAGACAGCTAGAGATATCCTCAGCCAGGGGTAGAAAGGTGCCTGGGGGGACTATTAGGCTGGGAACAGAGGATGCAACAGCGATTCCTAGAGGTGGTAGTGGGAGTGGCACTGTGGGGGGGTGGGGGTGGCACTGATAGGCAGAGTAGGGGTGGCAGTGATAGGCTTAGTGGGGCTGAGTAGTCTATGAGAGCAGAGGTTGAGAGGAGAAAGGATTGGGAGTCTTGGGAGGGGAATAAAGATGTGAGGTGGAGATAGAGAGTCTCAGGTAGAGTACAGATTGGAGGAGAATAGAAGGGGTATGGAGCTTTAGGGATAAGGAGGTCCCCTAGTGGCTGATTCCTATAACCTGCTAATGGCAGACTGGGGACTTTGAAAAAATACATACAGGAAGTCACATGATGGAAATACATACAGGAAGTCACATGATGGGGGTGATCCTTAAATTAAGGGCCGAGGGTGGCTGGGGTGAGCAGGGCAGTCAACATGTAGCATCAACGGACTCACACCCCACACAAAGATGCAGTCTGGAGAGGTTTCTGTTACCTATTGGCACTATGCTACAGCTCCTGCCCCTGCTGTGGGCTGTCCCAGTCTGGGTATATTGTGACATCCGAAGTGTGAAAGATGCTAAAAACCATAACATGGGAGAGGCTGGTGGATTTCTTGGAGACAAATGGACTTTAGGACGACATAACAAGCATTTGTCAATGCCGAATGTTGTCTTGCTGGCATTGGCATTGGTAATGCAGAAGTTAGAGAGATGCATAATAGGAATAGCAGTGAAGTATTGAACTGATGCCAACCCCACCACCACACTGCAGAGACTGAGAGACATTGGGGTGTGCTTTTCAGTCATTGACCATAACGCTCACACCATTTCACCTCACCCTACCCTGCAGACACCGACAAGTGTTGCGGTGTGCCTTAGGGTCTTTGGTCCTTACACTCATCCCATTCCATAAGGAAATACACTGAGATGGGTGCAGTATATAAGAATGGGGTGAACTTTGGGGCTGAAGAGTCCAAGGCACACCTCGATGCCTATCAGTGGTTGCAGGTTGGGGGTGGGGGTGAAATGGTGTGAGCATTACAGTTGAAAATCCCAAGTCACACCCCAGACACCTGTCAGTCTCTATAGGGTGGGGTGTTACAGTTGGAAACCCTAACACCCCAGGTGTTTGTTGGTATTTTCATTCCAGATTTTCAACATGGACTTTTTGTGACCCCACCTCATGAACAGCGGCACTATCAGTTTGTTAGCGGAAAGGTGATTTTGCACAGCAACTGCACCATTTGGCGCCACAGGATGTGAAAAATGACAGCTGTACTGTTCATGAGAAGGTGTAAAAAAATGGTAGTGTTGAAAATCTGGAGTGAAAATATGAAAACTTGGTGAAATCACGAGCACGTGTAGAAACTGCGCAACATACACCCGTAATGCAATTATTTTGGGGATTTTTTTAACCAAATTTTCCACATAGGCATTTTAGGACCTCTGCTCATGAACAGTGGCACTGTGATTTTGTTAATCTGTCCTGAACATTGATTTCCCACAGCGACCACGCCATTCTGTGCCAGATGTGCAAAAACACATTTTGGGCAGGATGTGAAAAATGACAGCTGTACCATTCATAAAGAGGTGTGAAGAAATAGCAATGTTGAAAATCTGGAGTGATAATATTAAAAATTCTCAAAGTTACTAGTGTGTGTGGAAATTGTACAATGCATGCTCATAACACAGTCATTTTTTTGGATTTTTTCACCAAAATTTCATAGGCATTTTGAGACCTCCACTCATGAACAGTGTCACTGTGATTTTCTTAATTTGTTCCAAATGTTGATTTCCAACAGCAGCCATGCCATTGTGTGCCAGATGTGTGAAAACACATTTCGGGCAGGATGTGAAAAATGGCAGTTGTACTGTTCAGAAGAAGGTGTGAAAAAATAGCAGTGCTGAAAATCTGGAGTGAAATCATTAAAAATTCTCAAAGTTACGAGCGTGCTTTGAAACGGCACAATGCACTCTCATAACACAGTCATTGTTTGCAATTTTTTCACCAAATTTTCAACATAGGCATTTTGGGACCTTCTCTCATGAACAGTGCCACTGTGATTTTCTTAATCTGTCCTGAACATTGATTTCCTACAGCGATTGCGCCATTGTGCACCAGATGTATGAAAACACATTCCTGGCAGGATGTGAAAAATGACAGCTGTACTGTTCATAAGGAGGTGTGAAAAAGTATCAATGCTGAAACTCTGGAGTGAAAATATTAAAAATTCTCAAAGTTATGAGCGTGTGTGGAAACTGCACAATACACGCTCGTAACACTGTCATTTTTTGGAATTTTTTCACTAAATTTGCAACATAGACTTTTTGGGAGCCCGCCTCATGAACAGTGGCACTATCATTTCATTAGTCAGTCCCAAAAGGTGATTCTGCGTAGTGACTGCAAAATCACCTTTTGGGACCAAATAACAAAATGATTTCATGAGGTGGGATCCCAAGAACCCCATGATGAAAATTTGGTGTTAATTGTCAAAAATTGGCTGAGATATTCACCTAAGCTGAAACCTCCCCCATTGATGCCATTGTACAGCTTATAGGCATTTCTTCAGTTTGCAGTCTGCTTTGAAGAATGCAGCTGTGTTCCTGCTCCACCAAAGATTGCGGCACTGACCTCTGGAGATAAGTATGGGGTGAGGGGGGTGTGGGGAGGTGGGGTGCACAGAAAGTGGGTACAGGTTGGGGGAGGGGCACCACCTACAGCGAGGGACTGTTTTCTTTGTTTCAGGTAAAAATTAAAAAGGAACTCTGTGGACTGTTTTAATTCTTTACAGGTATATGAAAACCAATGTTGGCACACTGGGGGGGGCTCCCAGTGTGCCCCATGACTTTGGGGGGTGACGTTGCCCTCATTGGGGTGGGATCCCAGAGTGGCACACAATGTGGGTGTGGCGGGGCAGGAACATGCCTACATGGTTGGCTTTTGAACACCATGAAGGCATACTGAGGTAGGCTCAGAGTGTGCACCCCAGAAGTCAGCTTTCTAGGGATTGTGAGAGGTGAACAGCGTAAGCCGCCACCATGTTTATTGAAATGTTTCACCAGGCAAGGCATGTAAGGGAGGCATGTCATCTGTGCGGCTGCATGACAAGCTTGTCTCTGATTGCAGTGATAAATTTGTTTCAAGTTGGTGGCACTACATAAACTTGTGTCACCACTAGCATACTGATTAATTGCTGAATAAGGGACGCACCTTCTAAAGTGTACCCTGCATTCACCAAAACTGACACACCTCTGCATTTCTCCTACTATCACAAAACGTTGCTTGCGGGTGCACAAGACAACATAAAAAAGAGGATGAACTGGAGAGGAGTGCTCATGATACAGATTAACTGATACAGAACAACTTAAAAAATCATACTATCAGGCACTCCCCACCTCTATAACAAAAAATACATAATTATTTGTAACACACGCAAGTTCCAAACTTTATCAGTGCCAACTATGTGATGCTAAATAATGCCTGACTCATTTTGAGAAATCTTCTTTAACAAAGACACAAATTTCACAACTATTATCAGACCTTAATAAATGGATTTCGTTTTTAATACTGCACTAAACCACACAAAAAAAACTCCATGATAGCATTGCCCAGCAAGTGATAATGCCACAGTTCATCAGTGGTAATACCATCATTTAAAAGTGATAATACTATCGTTCTGACCTGAACGATAGTATTATCTCCAATAAACATCAGTGCACGAGCTAGTTTTCCTCCCCACATCTTCTGAAGCATGCCTTGCAATTGGCTACTCTTCCTGTGTGGGGCGGGCACAACAGTTTCAAAAACATGGCAGCCAGTCTTTCGCTTAGTTAAAGTAGCTATCCTCAATAAACTTTCCCCATTTTTTTATTTCAAAAATGGAGATATCTGGTTGATCCTGAGTGCCCCGTTCACCAAAAACAAGAAAAGGTAAGACTGCCTACCAATTTTTCCTCTGCAGTGCTGTGAGTGAACTGAGTGAGCAAGCTGGTGGGTGAGCAGCTGAAGAGAATGAATGAGAGCACGATACAGTGCGGCGCTCTGCCAGAACTGAGACAGCCCTTAAGCACCTAAAAAAAACCTGAGAAATCTGATCCATATATAAAAAAAAATAAAATGGTAATGCCCAGTGACCTACCATTTCAAGATTCTGGACTCAAGAATTTCTTGAGCTTCACTCTCGAGGTTCCTATGTGTCCAGAAACCCTTGATGGTATTACTTACCAGTAATGCCCAGTGACCTATCCATTATTCTCTTTTTAAATTCCATTAGATCTCATGACATAAAGGTCACACATTGTGATACTACAAGACATAATTAAAAAAACTCAAAGTGCTCATGCCTTTATGATAATGTAACCCACAGAGTAAAAATCTAAGCTATGTACACCTTAAAGATATACAGACCCACACCTAACCCTAGTTACAAATATTTTATGGCTGTTATTTCTTATCTAGTTTTATGATCTCTATTCTTTTAATACACAGAGCAACAGCCGTATAAGAGAAATTTAATAGCTTACATTTTGTAGTGTCATATTCAGCACTAATAACATTTGCCACAAGCTTGTGTTACAATAAAGTATAGAGAAAATGCTTTTTTATGGAGGTGGTGAGTGCCCTATTGTGTGATTTTTTAAGTTAATCTGTATCATGAGCACCCCTCCCTCATGTGTCATCCTTTTTTGTTAAGTCCTGCTATAGGTTTTGGAAGTACTGCATGGGTTATGGGCTATAAAATATTCCCATTTTAATCATCCCTTAAATAATACTTGGTAATCTTCTAAAAAGTGTCAATATAAATGCCTCTAGAAGCAACACCAAATTTAAGCTTCCAAGTGAACAACGACCAAACTAATGATCCATTGGACTTTTTACAAAGCTACTCAAAAGAGCAGATGCAGCAAATCCCTTTTTTGTAGGGAATGAGGTCCCACAACCAGCTAACACTGAAGCTTTTGCACTACAGGAAGTTTTTAGAAACTTGCAGAAGCTAGTTTCCAAAGCCCCCAAAATGTATTGTAATCAAGTAAGCTTGGAGGCATATCTCCAAGTTTCCAGAATCCCATGGGGACTCAGGCTGTTAAAAAGATTAATCATTTGGTTAAGCAGAAGAACTCGTTATGAAGAAGTGGAGGGAAATACTAACTGAGGCCAGCAGTAAACTAATTAAACTTATTACTGTATTTGGCAAAGAGGTGAATGCAAAGTTAAAGGAGGTGAGATTAAAGCCAAAGAAAGAAAATATTTAGCCTATAACAATCACACAGAATTTGACAGGTTGAATGGAAACTTAAAAAATGCAGTAGCCAACCTTGACTAGGAACTTCAGAAAGTGAAACACAGTTCTAAATGGATAGGGAGGACTATGAATTAAATAAAGTTTTCACATGGAAACTCAAAAAACAGCAAAGAGGTATACTTAAACAAGACAGACATGTCTCCTTAAACTGCAGCACAGAGGCAAGTGATTCAGAAAACAAGAGCACTGAATGGAATCAGCCTTTCAGAGGAAGAAGAGATAGCAGAGGAAACACCAGCACAAGGACAGCCATGAGCTAGAAATACGAAACAAAAAAAATACCAGGGTGGTCATTATCAAAGTCAACAACACTACGGAAGAAGAAGACAAGGGGGGGCAGAAGGGAGAGAACAAGAATATTACAGCAGACAGGGTCCAAGACAACAGCAGGGACCACAGCAACAGCAACAGCAGACAGAGACTCCTGCAGCAGCAGCTAAATACTGAAAGAAGCAGGCAGCAGGATCAGACAGACAGGGGACAGCATTTAGACACCATTGAAGGAGAACAAGGTAATAAACATACAGTATTGAAACATGTATAAACTGAATTAGAAACAACAGAGAAACATAGAAGTTGATGGCAGATAAGGACCACAAGGCCCATCCAGTCTGCTTATTTTCTCTACCTTATGAATGTGCTATAGGCCTTTACTCTGTCAATCTAGTCATACTCCTCTGTCTTGCTCCCTTATGCCTATCCCATCCCTGTTTGAAGCTAGTGGTGGGCAAAGTAGGCAGAACTCACTTTGTGTAGAAATCCATGAAATTCCACTCATTTTGCATAGCGAGAAGCAATATTTCACCTGGCGGATGGGACAAATTACCTAGGAACGGGCTAAATTTCCTCGCCCCATCCGTGGGGTACAAATTTCACCTAGGAGGGTATAAGTTAAAATAAGTAGATCCCTGGTGGCTAGCAGTCCCTCCCCATTTTTCTTCCTAAACCCCCCTTCATATTGGTGTGCTTCATCACATCACTGGCCACTATAAACTTGCCAGTGTTTTGCTGTGTCCACAGCTTTTTTTTTTTAGTTGTTTAACCAGGAGTAGCACACTAAGCTGAAAGCTTTTTTACAGGTGCTACCTGGGAGCACAGGGAAGTTAAGTGACTTGCTCAGGGTCACACAGTAAGCATGTGAAAGCTGTGGGATTCAAACCCAGGTCTGGTCTGCTGGATGTCACTATATTTGAAGCTCAGAGCCTTAAATCACTGTGCTATACTGCCTCCCATTACCAAGGCAATGGTCCTAAATCAAAAACAAGTAACTCATTTTTATAATATCCTCTTACATATAACTGTAATTTCATTATATCTTTAAATTGCTTTATTTTTGAAAATAACATAACCACACTCATCAGGTAATGCTGATACTACTACTATAATATCAGAAACCCTGCTGCATCAAGGCTCCATAGTGGGAATCGCCTCACTTGCATGCCATCAGATGTATCTGAGTGGCAGCCGTCTTACTCTACCTTATCAAGCTCCACACAGCAACATGGTAACATCATCCTAGCCATCACTCCAAGAAGTGTTTGTACCAAAAATAGTCTTTTCTACAAGACACTAGTGACATGCTTAGAGTGTTGGATAGTCTCAATGATAAAGGGGTTAATTTGAAGTGCATCCTTGTCATAATAGGCAATAGCAGCAAAATGTCCTGTTTTTGAATGGCTACATCTGCTAAAGCAGTATTTGCTCCCCTTGGTGTAACACACACAGCTTCTGTGTAGTGCCCAGCCAGTTAGGTGCATTTGTTAGGGGATTTTCCCTCTCATCACTAATATGGATTGTTGGTGATAGAGAAACAGCTTGGTGGTATGTCAGCAGCCACAAAGGTGAAATGCACAATTGGCACCGATGAGGGCAGAATTCCTTTTCTTTCTCCTGGTCTCTGTCAACAATTCTGGGGACCAGAGAGCATTAGTAGTTGCAGCTAACAACCATCCTGTTTTTTAAAAAAATCTCCAGTGATCTAGTGGGATTTTTGTAAATTTTACAAATTTTAAATTATTTATCCATGGTGACTAGTGGTCCCTCCCCTTCACCCTTCCCTCCATCCAGTAATAACCTGCCCCACTGCCCACCACAGAAATGTAAGGTAACACCCCCACCCACATCCCTCAATATCTCCTCCTTTAGTCCACTCCTTATCCTGTTAAAAAAAAATCTCTGGTGGTCTAGTGGGGTTTTGTAAATTTTAAACGGAATTGCCCTTTCTGGACTGCCTCCATTTTTTTAATGTCCTTGTGCAGGTGCAGCCTCTAGTACTGCACTCAGTACTGCAGATGGGGCTTAACCAGTGTCTTGTAAACAGGAATTATTACCTCACTCTTATGACTTGTGATATCCCTACTAATACACCCCAACATCCTTCTAGCCTTACTTACTGCTTTAGTGGTCTGCTTGGATGATTTCAGGTAATCTGTGATGATGATGATGCCCAAGTCTTTCTTCCCTTGTGATTGCCAGCAACTCCCTTCCTAACCTATAGGTAGCTTCCGGGTTTCTCTTCCCTATGTGCATGATTTTCACTTCTTTGCGTTAAACCCCAGTTGCCAGTCTTCTGACCATTTTGCCAGTTTTTCCAGATTTCATCTTATTCTGCCCACCCCTACTGGATCATCTACTCTGCTGCAGATCTTGTTGTCATCTGAAAATAGGCAAACCTTTCCCTCCAGTCAATCTGCAATGTCAATGATCAAGATATGAAAAGGACTGGCCAGAGGACTGATCCCTAAGGTACCCTGCTTGTGACTTGCATCTCTTCTGACTGTATACCATTTACCATCATTCTCTGTTTTCTCCCCGCCAACCAGTTTGCCACCCAGTTGACCAACTTCTGACCCAGCCCGAGCCTACCCAGCTTATTAATCAATCTTCTATGTGGAACAGTATTAAAAGCTTCACTGAAGTCAAGGTAGGCGACATCAACTGTACCCCCTTGGTCCACCACTTTGGTTACACAGTTAAAGAAATATGTGAGATTAGTTTGACAGGACCTTCCTGTTGTAAACCCATGCTGTCTTGGATCCTGTGCTCCTTTGGATTCTAGGTGTTGCAATATCCTTTCCTAAAGGAGTGCCTCCATAATCTTGCCCACTACTGAGGTAAGACTGACTGGTCTGTAGTTCCCTGCCTCCTCCCTGCTGCCAATCTTGTGGAGCGGGATCACATGAGCCCTTCTCCAGTCTTCTGGGACCTCTCATGTGCTCAGAAACTCACTAAATAGTTCTGCTAATGGCTCTGCTAGTTCCACCATTAGCTCCTTTAGTACCCTGGGATGTATGCCATCATGTCCCATTGTCTTTTCAACCCTGAGCTTAGCGAACTCTTGTAGGACCCTTTCTTTAGTGAAGGGACTTGTGCACACCTTCCTCCCCCCTGTGTCCATGGTGCTGAGCTGTGGGCCCTTCTCTACCTTCTCCTCAGTAAATACTGAGCAGAAGTATCTATTTAGGATAGATTTTTTTCCTTGGTCCTCCTCCACACACTCCCCCTTATCCTCTTTGATCTTAGCAATACCCCCTCTGGACTTTCTCCTTTCACTAATGTATCTATAGAAAGTTGTGTCCCCTTCTTTTACTGTTTGTGCTAGCATTTCCTCAGTTTAGGTCTTTGCCTGTCTTACTGCCTTATCTACTTCCCTTAGGGAAGTTTGGTATGCCTCCTTATCTTCGTCCTGCTGTGTTCCCTTATATTTCTTAAAGGCCAACCTTATCTGTACTGTTTTTGAGAACCAAAGTGTTTTCCTCCTTCTTTTGCTCTTGCTTTTCTCTCTAACACAATGGGATGTTGCTTCAACTATTGCATTCTTAATGCTTGCCCACTTTGCCTTTACCCCCTCAACTGTATTTCTTTTTGCCAGGGTGAGCTTAACTCTGTTGGCCATCTTATCAAAGTCAGCTACTCTGAAGTCCCATATTTTTGGTTTGGAATTGAATGATTTAGTTCTATTGGCCAAATTGAACCATATCATGTGATGGTCACTGGCCGGCAGGTGACCTTCTACCTGGAGATCTGTGATCCCTTCCCTGTTAGTCAGCAGTGGATCTAGGATAGCCCTGTCTCTTGTGGGTTGTTGTATCAGTTGTTTGAGGCCCTCCCTCTGCAGGGAATCCACCATGTGTGTCTAGTTCAGGCAGATGTTCCTGTTGGTATTGACCAGTCTGTATCTGGCATGTTGAAGTCTCTCATTATCAGAACCTCCCCTTTAGCTGTCGTGTTTTGTATATCTTGTAACAGTAATGTGTCTATGTCTTCCCCCAGCTCTGGAGGCCTGTAGACAACCCCAGTTCGTATGGCTGTCCCATTTCCTGTTTCCAGGGTGACCCACAGTTCTTCTGGGTCCTTATGTGTATTCTGAATTTCTGCTGCTTTGATATCTTCATTGACATAAAGGGCCACTCCACCCTTCCTTTTTTTCACCTCAATCTCATCTGAACAGTACATAGCCGGTTATTAAAGTCTCCTTAGTGTGATTACTGGTTACTGGTGAACCATGTCTCGCTAATGGCTACTATGTCCAGTTTAGTCTCTGTCATTGTTGCCTGCAGGTCTGGGATCTTGTTTCCCAGACTGCGTTTTTTTTTTAAGCTCTATTAATGCACCCCTGGCTGGAGGAATTCTCTCTCCAGCATCCATCAAACCTGCTCTCTATCTACCATTGTGACTCTGTAACTTCTCTCCCTACTCCATCTGGTGAGACCCTGGATCTGCACCCCCATGGGGAAGGGCTGCCCTATCCTCCCAGGGCACTCTATCTAAGTGTAGAATGCCAGCGGAGTTGCCAGGAGGGAGAGAGAGAGAGTGGAGAGTCCAGCAATGGGAATGTGGAACAGAGGGAGAAGCCTTCACCTATCCTCCAGAAGGGGGGCATTCTACTTAATTTTACCCCCCCAGAGCTCAGTCATGATATGGCATCTGGGTACAGAGTGCTGATGCCCACTGCAGCTCCAACCCTATGCAACTGCAGGTGCTGCAATCTGGCCATCCTCCAGCCAATGTCAGAGGTCACTCCTGTGCAACATGTCCCCAGAGCCCTCCCTAGGGAAGAGAGAGCAGTCCTGTGGATGCTTGATCGCTTCCCTCCCCTGCTGATCTCAGAGGCCTGAGTCCACTCCCGAACCAGGGTCACGGGCATGGCATGAGGTGTGGCATCCAGTGCCTCAACCCTCAGCGCCACTGGGCTGGCTCAGACTATGGGTATTTATGTACATGATTTTTCACTGGCCAGATTTCAGTGTGTTAGTTGTTGGGTGAGGTCCAGCATTTTCCGTGCATGTCATATGAGGAGCCAGAACTTTTTACTTATCTGGTGATGCTGATGAATTATAAACATGCTGAACTCCTGTTTGATCACTAGCTAAGGGGGAAGGGATGTTCTTCCCATTCAATGTATCAGGTACTGTACCCCTCTCCCCATTTCTTAGCTTAACTATTCTGCAAAGATGTCAAACTTCTACCCCAATGCACGGACTCTCTCCTTAGTCAGATGTAGTCCATTGAATTTAAAGAACGTTCACTCCCAAAACTGTTGCCAGTTAGCTACAAATTTGTGTCCTTTTTCCTGGCACCAGCCCTTCTCTGACCTTTCGTCTGTCTGTTCCCCTCTCCCAGACCGGCAGGATCTCAGAGAAGGAGATGCCAGACAAAATGGATAACAGTGTGTCTCCCAGCCTGGTCAGGTGTTCCTTGGTCTCCACAACTGACTGGTTGGTGAGATTGTTAGTCCCTATGTGTACCGATCCCCAGTGATTCCCGGTGTGGTGTGCCACTCCCTTCCTCCCTCTCTCTCACTCATTCTCTGACGTGAGCAAAATTATCACACATTATAGCAGACCCAATGTATAAGTCAGTGTCCCACAGAAAGCATCTTCTGTCTGCAGTAAAGTATTGTCAAATGAGTTACAGAGGAGCTGAAATCCATTGTTTCTTTCCCAGGCAGCAAACTGTGTTGTTTTTGTTGGGACTATTTTACATGGTGGCAGGATACAGTACATTGTTTTGGTATTTCAAGATAAAAAAACAAATTTTTTGAGGGTTTTGCCATTTTTTTCACATGCCCTATGTTATAAGTGCAATAACCCATGACAGGGTGTGCTGTTATTGGGGTTTAACACACACCCAGGTGCTGTGAGGGCATTTGACCTGTGACCTTGTGCCTCACAACACTTCCAGGTATGGGTTAATGCCCAATAGCAGCACTCACTGTCTTGGGCTATTGCTTACTTATACTTCGGTTTCTCCATGTATTTATGGAACACATATCTTGAAACTAGATAAGAAATAGCAGTACAATATTTTAAATACAGTAGGATTAGGAGGGGGTCTGTTTATGTTTAAGGAGTACATAGCTTAGATTTTTAATTGATGATGGGTTAAGTTATATTAAATACATGAGCACTTTGAGAGTTTTTCATTATGTATTGTAGTATCACAGTGTGTTACCAATGAAGGTAGATGATTGATTTCATTTTTTTATCATTTAACACTTTTTACCACCTCACTGCCGGCCCCTATCAGATCGACTCCCCCAGTCCTGTCCCCTAGAATTACCTGGGCTTACCTTATGCCCAGTCTGGGAGTGGCGCCTGCGGGGAGTCAATCATCATCCTGCTGCTGGTGCATTTTCGCTCCCCGTTTTCACCCAGGGGCCCTGGGAGTAGGCTTGGATGCACATGGAGGTGTGCATGTGCCTTACAGCTCCAGTAACAACCCCTCTCTCCAACCCCATTGGCCTAATGCCTGGCACCCTCTGAGCCTGTGCTGCCCTTGGCCTACACCAGGAGGCAGCCATTAGCCAAGGGTAGCCACCTGCACCTCCCTGAAGAGGACAGCTTCCTGCCTGCAGTTTTATCCAGCTCCACCCTTCCCCCCACTGCTGACCTTCTGACAGCCTGGGTTCATTCCCGAACCCAGGTCACTGGCATGAAGTGAGATAAGGTGTCCAGCACCTCATCCCTCAGAGCCACCAGGCCGATGACTGATTTCTTGAGACCTAATGGTATTTAAGGGCAGGTATAACTTGTGAAATTTATGCTTTGATAAAGAAGGCTTCTCCAAAACATGTCAGGCATTTTTTTTAAATGTCTTATATTCAGCACTAATAATGTTTGGCACATGCTTGATTTACATTACAATTAAATTATAGAGTAAGCATTTTTTTATTGAGGTGGTGAGTACCTGATTGTGTGGACTTTAGGACATTAGACAGCATGGGTTCAATGGGATGATGTCATGTCAGATGAACCTAATTAACTTGTTAAATTGGGTGATGAAGGTGGTGGACTATGGGAAGTCAGTGGACAGTCTGTACTTTGATTTCAATAAATTATTTGACATAGTAACACATGGATGGCTAGTTAAGAAGCTGGGGGATTTGAGGAGAGTTCAATCACAAGGTGATTGAAAAATTGGCTAATTGACAGAAGCTGGAGGGTATCCTAAACAGGGAATGCTCAAAGGTCAAGGGGTCATCTGTGGGATGTTACAATATTGACACCAGTCCTTCAAACATTTTGTTTTTGTGCTATATGAGTGATGATCCAAGTTAAGATCTTCCTCTGAGCAGACAAAACCAAGATCTGAAGAAAAGTGGTTGGTGAGGATTCTAGAATCTAGAAAGGCTGCAGAAGTGGGTGAGGGTATAGCTTTTTGAACCAACACCATGAAGGGCAAGTTAATGTACAAAAGGGCAGGAAATCTAAGGACTGAATATGGAATGGAGGTTGTGATGGAGAGTACAACAGAAGAAATAAACCAGAGGTAATACTAAAGGAAAATTTGAAGACAATAGCACAGTTCAACAGGGCAGTGGGGAGGGCAAATAGGATGCTGGAATGTATATGATGGGGTAATAATAGCCAGAGGAGCAAGATGATGTTGCCAATATGCAGGTCTCATGTTCATCCTCACCTTGAATACTGTGCGCAATTCTGGAACCAGCACTGGAAGATAAATAGGGACAGCATGGAAGCGGTGCAGAAGAGGGTAGCCAGAATGATCCAGGGCCAGCAGTATAAGACTTACATGGAGATATTATTTAGTAGCAATATGAACACACTGAAAGCAAGAAAAGAAATGATAAAGATGTACTGATACCTCCACAGGATTAACAAAGTAGACAGTGGAGAGAGTTCTTTATGCTAAATGGAAACACCAGCAACAGAGGGAACTCAATGTGTGTGGTGGACTTAAGAGTGAGATCAGAAAACATTTCTTTCTGGCAATGGTGGTGGAGAGATGGAATAAGGTAGACTGTGCAATAAGTTGTTAAGGGGATTAAAGCATGTATAGTATGGGCATAGAAGGCTGGTGATGAAGGTTGCAAAAATGGAGATGAAGGATTGGGAGCATGATGGTCCATAAGGGCCCTCAGAAAATCAACATTAGATACAAAAGGTAGGGCTGGGCCAACTGGATGGGCTGCATGGGCTTCTGTTGTACAACAGGTAGTTGCACCCTTACAGAAATAATTACATGAAATATTTTCATGCCGCACACGTAAAACTACCCAAGTGTTATGCACGCTGCAAGCATGATTTAAATGTTAAACTGGAATGACTGCATGCATGTGGCATGTGTGCAGCAAGCAAGTGGTTACTGATAACTGTACACATAAAAGTTAAGTGACTTGCTCAGGATCACACAGTATAAAAGTGAGGGTTGATGAGATTCAAACCCGGGTTTTCAGTTCTCCAGTTTTTCTGGTTTGCAGTTCAGTGCCACTAAGCTATAATGCCTGCATACATATGGCTTGCTTGTACTTCAGTACAAGCCTGCACACATCTGCACATATGCAGCATGCTTATAGCCACTGATATACTTTTTAGTTTTGTTGTTTCCCCTTACCTCAACTGCACAACTGAACTGTAGCACATATACCAATGGGAGCACATGTAGCTCTTCCCACCCCAATAGACACACATACCCACAAAACTACTTATTTACTTCTGTCTGGCCAGTACTCCTACTATTTTCTATCCATAGTTCTGAATCCTTCCATGCAAACAGACTTTAAGGGGAAAACACAAAAGTAGCTATAACTCGACACCCACCCACACAGCCAGTCCCCCCACCATGTACACACACTATAGTGGGTACAGTCACAGTTCTACAGACAACCCACCAAGTATAGATATAAGTCAAGAGTCTCTTACCTGCATTTCAGGGAGCCAGAGGTATTAATTTTTAAGAGATGATGTCCATGGGTCACAGTGCTGGGGTGTACCCCCTTCAAATGAATGGAGTTATTTTTTATTACTATTTTATACATTATGATGGTGAGTTGGAGAATAATGAAAGTCACTGTTCTAAAAAACAAGGACCTTGTTTGTGAAGTGGTGGCCTTCATTATTCTCCAGCTCACCTTCAATAATGTATAAAATAGTAATATAAAAAAACTCTCAATCATTTCAATGCAGCATGCCCCTCCACTCTCTCTTGCCCAATGTCATAATGTGCAAGAGCATGGGGACGTGGAGGTCAGCTTCACTGGGGGGCATAAACCTGACTATAGTGGATTCCAATACTCTGTGCATACCATACCACTAAATGGTCCCTGAATGCAAGGGACAACCCTCATTTTACCCCTGAAAACTGCTCTGCCCCTCATCCATCCCTCATGAAAAACATGCTACTCATACAGAAGATGTCCTGTAAATTTAGACTTAATGGCAGGGGCTCCATTTCAGATTTCAGAAGGGTTGAGCCAACAATAAGTGGAGGCCAGGTGCTAGTTAGCCCCTACGTGGCCAGCTCTGGAATGTCTGGAACATCTCTAAAAGGTAAACCTTGTTTGTTGTGACTGAAAAGTGATATGCAAATCAGGAAAAATTTAAATGTGTACGATTCATCTGTCTATACTCTGGAGCAGTGCATCAGATTTGGGCTTAAACCCACCCAGTTACTAACCAATTTTTTTTCCTTGCTGACGTTCTGACCCCCCCCAACAAAAAAAAACTGTGTCCCAATTTTTCTCCACAACTCCATTCCAATCAATACACATGTCATATGGGTCATGAAGCCACCCAAAGACACAGAAATGTGAAAAACACATCAATATTTCAGTCCTTCCTCCTTCCAAAATCCCCCTGTAAAAAAATTATTTACGTTTACTTACCCAGACATCTGGCCAGAACCTGTGCCCTAGCCCAGTGTGCCACCAGCCCAGTTTTCAGTCCACTCCTTCTCCACCCTTCTGCCAGAAGCTGGATGCTAGAACCAACTATCCCAAATCCCCAATGTTGTCTGTGACAGAGTCATCTCATCAACTGAACCCACCCATCCTGTGTTGCTTGCTTCTTGCTTGGCTACAGCCATGGCTGTTGCTGTACTGATCAAGGCTTATAAAGCCCCCCTGCACAGCTGTCCCTGCTGCTGCAAGGCCTAGCTTGCTGCCATGGGGGGGGGTGTGCTGTTTACTTTGTGAGGCGAGTCTTGTAGAGTAAGTAAGTAGCCTACTCTTGAGTTAGCTTCCAGCTGAACCCCAGCCTCTTCAGCCACCAAAGAAAATGGTGACTCACTGAGAGCACATCAACCAAAATATGCCACTGCAACACTGCTATTTAGAGTTCAGTGCTCATTGACTCCTCCAAGCTGTAGTGTGCAGCCTGTCTACTCTGTGGTGGGAAAGACAGTGTCCCACTCACATGACTTGTGCTCATGCTTGGCTGGAGCTCCTCAACATCACGTATGATGGTGCCTCCGTTAATAGGTGGAGAGAGTGCACAACACAATACAGACACAGTCGAGTCAGGAGTGCACCTGCAGCATGAGCGCAACACAGGCCAGTTGGACACTTGGTGTAAAAAAGATTAAATCCATATTTAATGCCATTATTGCCACACCATAATAACAACCAAGGCAAAATGTGAGTGGGTTGGGCAAATCCTACCTCTGCCCTACATAAATGGCACACCTGCTTTATAGTAGAAATTAATTCACAGGGACTAACATAAGTACAAGTACATGCAATGGTTTACAGCGTGTTCTGCGGTACTGTATCGCCATGTTTCAGGATGTGTCTTGATCATCGTAAGGGTTACTGTCCCTCATGGTCCCTCATTTTGAGTGTCCATGTCCCTCATTTCAGTAACAAAATGTGAGGTATGGTGCATGCTTCCAAGACACTACTCAGCACAAAGAGTACTGAGCATGGCCATAGTGTATATGCTCCATACAGAATGACAAAGGGAAAGTAAGTGATCCATTACAGTCATGGAGAATCACATTTGTAGCATTATATACTATATTCATAGGGGTATTTGCATTGCCCCCTCAAAAAAGGGTCAGGCTTCATAACACAGATGCCTCTCTTCACACATCTGGAATGGGGGATGTTGGCTGACTATGTCCTAGGCATTCAGTTCAGTAAGCAGACAATACTTTACAAATTAATGGCAATTTAATGACAAAAACAAAAACCATTAAACAACTTGCAAAAGGATCAGAATTAATGAGTTTATAAATCCTAATGGGAAATCAATGAAAAAGGAATTTTAATTGCTCTAATTGCTAGTAGTAGTATGAGAAATAGAAGCTGATGTGTTTCTTAGACGAGATATGAACCAGCTAAGTTTTTTATTTATTTATTGAAATGTTTCACCAGGAAGGCATACTGAACAACTAGTTGTTCATCTCCCGGTGTGACTGGGGGGTACAATTGGAAGTTGACTTTACATACCATTTGCATTTAACATGATTGACAAAAAAGACATACGATTACATTTGTAGCATGGCATACAGTTAAAGTTAGCAAGCCTGTGGAATATATAATTACAATTGCATACCTGTGGATCATAGAATATAATTTGAATGCAGCCATGGAGCAACTCCTTGTGGGATTTGGGTCACAATCAAGAAACAGAGGGTTTAACAATTTATAGGCAGTGGGGGAAGAAAGATCAAGAGGGACAAGGGGTGGTCAGGGTAGGGCAGCTGGGCAGTAAAGGCTTAAAGAAGGGGGGAACAATTGACAGAGCAAGTAAGTAGCAACAGGTTTAGGGGCATGTTAACACAGAGATAGTGCAAGCTGGTGCAACAAAAGAGAAAAAGTGCACATTCCTTAGCTCTTGTGAACTAATATCTTGTAAGTGCAGAAGGGTAGAGAAGAGGGGCATGGAGGGGATTGGTTAAGTAAGGACGAAACATACCAAGAGCTGGTCCCTCCAGTAAGCAGAGAGCCCTGCCAGTGGCTTAAGGAGGGCCAGAGGGCAGAAGCAGGTACGGTCAAAGTTGGGTAGAAAGTGTAGAGGGGAAGTGGGAGGGGAGGAAAAAGGCTTATTCAGTGCTAAACCCCTCCAGAATGTTGAGAACCCTGCCAGGGGGCAGCATTAGGTGAAGGCAAGTTGGGAAGAAGGAGTAGGGGGGTGGAGTGAGGGAAGGAAAAGGAGTGCGGGAACTAGCTGTGCCTAACCTAGGCCTCTCCAGGATGCTGAGAACCCTGCCAGATGGGTGAATCAGGTGAGGGCAAGTGGAAAGAAAGAAGCTTGTCTTATGTTAGGCCTCCCCCAGGATGCTGAGAACCCTGCAAGGGTGCAGATCTAATCCAGGCAAGTTGGTAAAAGAGGATTTGAGGGAGGTAGTAGAAGGACAGGGGTAGAAGTAAAGGGGTAGCGAGGAAAGGAGAGGTGAGCAAGCAGGGGTGCAGGATTTAAGGATATGAGGGGGAGAGAGGCAGAGTAGGGGTTAAGTGGCATGGAGCTAAGCAAGGTCATTTTGAGGGCTGTTATGGAGGATTGAACAGGAGCAGCTAGGGGAGAGAAAGTTGTGTAAAGGGAGGAGGAAGAGTGCCGTATTGGGGGGGGATATCCAGATTTTTGGGAAGTGATGGGTGAAACCTGACTGGCCAATGACGGTAGTGCAGCGTAGGACTGAAAAAGTATGAGTGTCAGTGGATCTGAGTTAGCGGGAGGGGGAAGGGGGAATAGAGTGAGCATGACAGGTAAGGAGGAAGTTCTCCTAGCCAGAATTTGGAAGTGATTTTGGTGCAATGAGCGAGGCACCTGTTTGCAAGTGGGAGAAAGGACAGGGCATGGTAGAGGTTGCAGTGATGAGGGCATGAAGGAGCATTGTGGGTGAAATGGCAGAAGGAGTTAAAGAGTGTGTCCAATCTGGTAAGGGAGGATTTGGGAGTGGCACCATAAACCAAATCGCAGTAGTCAAAATGGAGAGGATCATCTTCTGGACTAGTTTACATCATGCTAAAGTAGGGATGCAACTGCAGTTCCTGTATAAGGTAACAAGCTTGGGGTGCAGTTTTTTGCAGAATGGTGTTAATGTGGTCAGGGAAGATGAGGTGTTGGTCTAGCCAGACACCAAGGTATCTTCTGGGGGAGCATAGCTCCCCTATGGATACACCCGCAGAGGAGACTAAGGAGGCTGAGGACAACTGTCACAAGGGAGGTCCACAGGAAAGAGGCAGAGGACACCACAAGGAAAGGAAGCAGTTCCTGGTAGGGGACTCAATCATTAGGGGGATAGAACTGGAAAGAGCTGGGAAAACTGAAGTAAGGTGCCTGCCTGGTGCCATGGCTTGGAGGGACAGGAAGCGCATCCTCAGGATCACGACAACAGCTGCAAGGGATTCTGAGCTGGACGTAATTGTCCACCTAGAGACAAATGACTTGGCTCATCATGAGGTTAGAGCAGTGCAGAAGGACATTGCAGAGTTGGGGATGGGCCTAAGACAAGTAGCACACACAGTATCCTTCTCAGAGGTGCTGCCTGTCAAAGGCATGGGGGAGGCGAGGGTAATTGGCACCATGCAGTTTAATGAATGGTTGAAAAAATGGTGCAGAGCACAGGGGTTTGGCTTCATTGGGGACTGGGGTTCCACCTGGAGGGACACCAGCCTATACTGGCAGGATGGTCTGCATCTGTCCAGGAAGGAAGAAGTCTTTAAGCAATCGGTTTAAATGCTTCATTGGCAAGCTTTTAAACTAGTCAATGGGGAGGCACTGATAAGCAGCAGAAAATCCCAGTTTCTCCCTACAAACAGGGTACTAAATGAGAAAAAGACCAGAGTAGAACGGTCAGTGGGGGATGCTGCAACAGAAGGTAAGGCCATCAAAAATGGAGAGCAATGAGTACCAATGCCCATAGTCTAGGTAACAAGTTTCCTGAATTAGTGGCCTTGATGGAGGAGGAACATCTGGATATCGTGGCAGTCACAGAAACATGGTACACACAAACCATGACTGGGACGTAAACATACCAGGATACACTATCTACAGGAGGGACATGGAGGTAAAAGAGGAGGAGATTCTTTACATAAGCGAAGGAATAAAAGCAACAGAACAAAAGGGTAAACAGGGAGGAGAAGAAGCACTGTGGGTAAATTTGGAGACAGGCAATGGCACCACAATCCGCACAGGGGTTGTATACAGACCCCCTTCTCAGGGGAAGGAAATGGACAAGGAAATGATAGAAAGTATACTTAGAATGGCAGAAAAAGGGGAGATATTGCTGATGGGTGATCTGAATATGCCAGATGTTAACTGGAGTGCAGTTGCAGCTGCCACTTTGAAGAGTGCAGTTATTCTAGATGCCCTTCAGGGGGCATGCCTTAGACAACTAGTACTGGAGCCCACTCGAGAGGGAGCAATATTAGACTTGATACTCTCAAATGGAGATGGAGAGAGGATCACAGATGTAGAAGTGGGTAGCCATCTGGGAACTAGCGACCATCGAACAGTATGGTTCTCAATAAACACAGCAATAGAGTCAAGCCATACAAAGACAAAAGTACTAGACTTTAGAAGGGCTGACTTTGCCAAAATGGGTGAGTGCTTAAGGAATGCACTAGCAAATGGGCGGGAAGGAGGGGTGGAAGAACAATGGGGAATAATAAAAACTGCCATCACAGAGGTAACAAGTCTTTGAGTGAAGCAAATAAACAAAACAAGACGATGTAAGAAACCACTATGGCTCTCAAAGGAAGTGGCAGTGAAGGTTCAGAGAAAAAAGCATTCAGGAAGTACAAGAATCACAGCAGGAGCAGGACAGAGAACTGTATCAGTTAAAGCAAAAGGAGGCTGGGAAGGCAGTCAGAACAGCAAAGGCCCAAACCGAGGAAAAGATAGCCAACTCAGTTAAGAAGGGGGATAAAACCTTTTATAGGTACATCAGGGAGCAAAGTTAGACCAAGGGAGGGACAGTGAGGCTTAATAAAGGGGAGGGAGGGTGGACAGAGGGAGACTGTGAAAAGGCAGAGATACTAAACAAATATTTTTGCTCAGTATTTACAAAGGAAGAGGGGGAGGTACATAAAACAAACAGTAGTAACACTCTGGATATAGAAGCTGATACCAGCCCATTTACAGAAGAAATGGTTCTGAAAGAACTCTTAAAACTGAAGGTGGACAAAGCAATGGGGCCTGATGGGCTTCATCCCTGAATTCTAAAAGAGCTAAGGGTAGAACTAGTGACACCACTGACTACCCTTTTTAACAAATCATGGGAGGATGGGGTGGTACTCGAGGACTGGAGGAGGGCAGATGTGATTCCCCTTCACAAAAGTGGGAGCAAGGCAGAAGCAGGAAACTACAGACATGTTAGTTTAACCTCAGTGATAGGAAAATGATGGAATCACTTCTGAAGGAAAGAACTGTTGAGTATCTAGAGGCCAGAGGGCACAGGACCCTAGGCAGCATGGATTCACAGTGGGAAGGTCATGCCAGACAAATCTGATAGACTTCTTTGACTGGGTGACCAAAGTAGTAGATCAGGAGGGCTGTGGACATGGCCTACCTAGACTTTAACAAGGCATTTGACACAGTCCCACACAAAGATTAATATACAAGTTAGCCAGCCTGGGAGTGGGTCCCAAGATGACAGCCTGAGTAAAGGAATTGGCTGGTGAATAGGACACAGAGGTAATAGTAAATGGAGTCCACTCAGAAGAAAGGAGGGTTACTAGCGGGGTACTGCAGGGTTCAGTATTAGGACCAGTCCTCTTCAATGTCTTCATGCGACATTGCAGAAGGACTGGAAGGAAAAATATGTCTCTTTGCAGATGACACAAAGATCTGCAACAGAGTTGATGCACAGGGTGGGGTGGAAAGGATGAGAGAGGACTTGGCAAGGTTAGAGGAATGGTCAAATATATGGCAGCTTAGATTCAATGCTAAGAAGTGCAAGGTAATGCACCTTGGAAACAAAACCCAGGGAAGAGTACACAATGGGGGTGAGATACTAACAACAACAAAATGGAAAGGGACCTGGGGTAGTCATATCAGATGACCTAAAGGTGGGCAAGCAATGTGAGAAGGCAGCAAGGAGGGCTGGGGGATACTGGGATGCATGGGAGAGCATCACCAGTAGAAAACAGGAAGTTATTATCCTCTGTACAGACAGCTGGTGAGACCCCATCTGGAGTACTGTTGCAGTTCTGGAGACCCAATCTCCACAAAGACATAGATAGGATGGAAGCTGTCCAGAGGAGGCAACTAAAATGGTGCAGGGTCTGCACGGAGGACATATGAGAGAGACTTAAGGAGCTTAATATGTATAGCCTCGAGGAAAGGAGGAGAGGGGACATGATAGAAACTTTCAAGTACCTCAAGGGAATCAACAAAGTCCAAGAGGGTAGCATCTTTCAAAAAAAGGTGTGCAAGAACAAGAGGCACAATTTGAAGATAGAGGAGGCGGCTCAGAGGTAATTTAGGAAGTATTTTTCACAGAGAGGTTGTGGATCGTGGAGCAGCCTTCGGAGGAGGTTGTGGAGTCAAAATCAGTGGTGGAATTCAAGCATGCATGGGATAGTCATAAGGCAATTCTGGGGGGCGGGGGTAGGAAGAAGTAGGCTGCTGGTTAACTAGGATCTGCAGCTTATCCAGTAGGTAGGGAAATGGGCAGACTGGGTGGGCCAAGCGGTCCTTATCTGCCGTCAAATTCTATGTTTCTATGTTTCTATGTATCTGAATGAGGAGGTGTCCTCTAGGATTATCCCAGCAAGGGTATGTGTTGCTACACACATGGCAAGCATGCAACATGTGAACCTGGTATGATTTTTAGAAGATGTTCACACCAGCCTACCTGCAGCACACATGTCAAGCTTGCAGCATGCAAACCTTATGTGCTTTTTAAACCTGGTTCACATAGGTTCACTTTGTTTATGTGAACCACATGCAAACATTGCACAATTAGTCTTACCTCAGTAGTGGGCAACATTATGGAGGCTCTCCTTAAGGAAAGGATATTGCAACACCTGGGATATGTAGGAGCACAGGATCCAAGACAGCATGGGTTTACAACAGGAAGGTCCTGTCAAACTAATCTCATAGACTTCTTTGACTGGATAACCAGAGTGGTTGACCAAGGGGGAGCAGTTGATGTTACCTACTCCTGCAAAGCTTTTGATACTGTTCCACATACAAGATTGATTAATAAGCTGGGAAGGCTCAGGGTGGGTCAGACGTTGGTTGACTGGGTGGCAAACTGGTTGACCGGCAGAAAACAGAAAGTGGTGGTAAACGGTATACAGTCAGAAGAGATGCAAGTCACAAGTGGGGTACCTCAGAAATCAGTCCTGGGGCCAGTCCTCTTCAATATCTTCATCAGTGGCATTGCAGATGGACCGAAGGGTAAGGTTTGTCTGTTTGCAGATGACACCAAGATCTGCAACAGAGTAGATGATCCAGATGGGGTTGTCAGAATGAGAAGAGATCTGGATAAACTGGCAAAATGGGCGGAAGAGTGGCAACTGAGGTTTACCACAAAAAGTACAAGATCATGCACATAGGGAAGAGAAACCCTGAAGCCACCTATAGGTTGGAAGGGGAGTTGCTGGTAGTCACAAGGTAAGAAAGAGACCTGGGCATCATCATCATCACTGATGACCTGAAATCATTCAAGCAGTAGGTAAGGCTAGGGGGATGTTGGGGTGTATCAGTAGGGGTATCACAAGTCATAAGAGGGAGGTAATAATCCCTTTTTACAAGACACTGGTTAGGTCCCATCTGGATTACTGTGTGCAGTACTGGAGGCCACACCTTCACAAGGACATTAACCAAATTGAGGCAGTCCAGAGAAGGGCAACCAAAATGGTGCAGGGACTGCATCAGAAAACATATGAGGACAGATTAATGGAACTCAATATGTATACCCTGGAACAAAGGAGGGAGAGAGGTGATATGATCGAAACATTCAAACACCTTAAGGATATTAACAAGGTGAAAAAGTCTAACATGTTCCAATATAAAAAAATAGCAGGACAAGAGGATACAGCATGAGATCAGATGGAGGCCGATTAAGGGGTAATGTGAGGAAGTTCTTTTTCTCAGAAAGTGTGGTGGATGCATGGAATGGCCTACGTCAGGAAGTGGTGGATATGGATACAGTACAGGGCATCAATCAGGCATGGGATAGTCATAAGGGAGCACTACAGATAAGTATGAATAAATAGGCCATTGACAGAGCAAATGCCGATGGCACATTCATAAGGTAGAAAAAGAAATGGGCAGACTGGATGGGCTTTGCGGTCCTTATCTGCCATCAACTTCTATGTTTCTATGTTTGTATGTTAGGCATGTGGTATGCATTCTGCATGTAAATAGCACACATATTTTTGTAAAAGCAGTTACAGGTGTCACGAAGTTGTACTTACTGTAACTTTCCTGGACTGTACATGCTGCTACAGTTACCTATAGAGCCCAACAGGCAGAATGCAATTCTTGATGTGGTACTCACCACCCAGCTGTGGTTGAAGCTGTGGGAGTAGGGGAGCCATTATGGAACAGTGATCATAACTCTGTTTTGTTTAAACTGGCCTCCAGTCTGGTAATCTGCAATCGAAAGCTGAAGTCCTTGATTTTAGAAGGGCAGATTTGAAAAGGCTGAAGAAGCTAGTCAACGATAAGTTAGTAGGAGTGAACAACATAGCTGGGGTGGAAGAAATATGGGGAGTAATTAAGGGGCCATTCTCAGGACATTTAATAATAAATAATAATAAACCTTTATTTATTAAGCGCCTTTCAGGCACCAAGGCACTGTACAAATGAGGCAATGAAACCAGAAAACACATATACAGTAAAATCAAGATCACAACAATCTTAAATAATTAACAATAAAAACAGAAAAGTATATTTATAAAATCAAAAAGCAAGTCTTAAGTAATAAATGCATGATTCCAAAGATTGGTCTTAAGTTCACACTTGAAGGTCTCCACGGTCGTGCATTCCCTAAGCTGGCTAGGCAGAGAATTCCAGAGGGTTGGGGCAATGTACATAAAAAGCCCGAGCCCCAGAAGATTTTAAAGTAGCCCTCAGAACCTCCAGCAACCCCTTGTCAGCTGAGCAGAGCTGTCATACAGGGATATAAGGCATCAGAAGCTCTTTCAAGTAGTCAGGGCCAAGTCCGTGCATGGCTTTGAAGGTCAAAAGACCTACTTTAAAGGTGATCTGCCACTGTATAGGCAGCCAGTTCAGAGAGTGCAAAACAGGGGTAATATGCATCCTTCTTGATACCCCTGTCAACAATCTAGCAGCAGCGTTCTGCACTAGCTGCAAGCAAAGGATATCAACCCCAGGTAAAGGGAGTTGCAGTAGTCAAGGCGAGAGGTCACGAAGGCGTGGACCAACACAGGTAAATCGGAGGACAGAATGAAGTGCTTCACCCTGGCAATATTCCTAAGATGGTAAAAGGCAGACTTAATGACTGCTGACACCTGATGATGAAGGGTCAGCCCGTCGTCGAGTACAATTCCCAGGTTACGCACTCTTTCAAGAGGTGTGGAGCTGATCTCCCCCGAGGAATAAACCGGAAGGTAGATCAGACCTCGACCCTTCTATCTTACTCCCCGGGTCCACAACCATAACCTCGGTCTTACCAGTGTTCAACCTTAGCCAGCATGAATTTATCCGATCATGGATTTCAGTAAGGCAGTTAATAAATACAGAGAAAGCACTATCCTAGTTGGGTGCGAAACACAGGTAAAGCTGGGTATCATCAGTATAGCAGTGAAACCTCAGCCCATACCGTCTTACAATGTCTCCGAGGGGCAGCGTATATACTGCAAAAAACATGGGGGAAAGCATCAAGCCCTGGGAAACCCCACACTGCAGAGAGAATGGGTCCGAGGAAAAATTCCCTGACACAACTCTCTGAGTTCTCCCAGATAAAAAACATGTAAACCATCTGAGGACTGTACCAGACAGTCCACAGATGGACCTCAGGCCCTCGAGCAAAACCCCATGGTCGACAGTGTCAAAAGCTGAGGAGAGATCAAGGAGAACCAAGATAGAATGGTTTCTCCGATCTCTCGCCATCAGGAGATCATTGAGCACCCGAACCAGAGCAGTCTCAGTACTATGCCTCTTATGAAAACCAGACTGGAGAGGTTCGTAGATATTATGGATGGTTAAATGGTCCTCCAACTGGATTGCCACTGCCTTCTAAATAACCTTCCCAATAAAGGGAAGGTTAGAGATAGGTCTGTAGTTGGTGAAAGTATCTGGGTCCAGAGAAGCTTTCTTCAAATGGGGAGTTACCACAGCTTCCTTCAAGGAGCTAGGAAACTCACCCGATTCTAAGGAGCACCAGACTATTCGCACCAGAAATGGTCCCACGATCTCAACACAACCCAAAATAAGGGAAGTTGGGCCTGGATCTAAACCTCAGCATGTAGGGTGCATCCCCTGGACAATCCGTATAGTATCCTCGAACTTCGGCTGGACAAAGGAACTCCAGGAAGCTCGGGGTAGTGTGGCCAAATGCTAACCAACCGCATCCCCTAAAGAGTGTGACTGACGGATCTCTGATCTCATGTCAACCACATTATTTGCAAAGAATTGAGTGATCTCATCACACTTCTCTTGTGAAAAAGCTTGATGGAGCTAGAGACAGGCTGGACTGCACAGCCTGTCCACAATTCTGAAGAGCTGAGCCGGTTGATTCCTTAGTGACAGCGATCTCCCTGGACAGGAATTCTGCCTTCTTACGGGAGATCTTTGATTGGTAGAGCTGATAATGCCCCTCCAAACTAAGGCAGTCTACTTCTAGGGCAGATTTCCACCAGCAATGCTGTAACCATTGTCCCACACATTGCAGCTTCCTCAAGGACCCATCAAACCATGGGGCGCGAGGGCGAAGTGAGAGGGGATGAACACGGACAGCAACAATTGAGTCAATGGCCGAGGAAATGGCCTGATTATAAGCCAAAACCAATGACTTTGGACTCTTGCTAGCAAATGGAAACTCTGAGAGGTTCAATATCGCTATCAGATCTTCAGGGCACACATCCTGTAAAGGACGGAATTGTTCCATCTCAACAGGGGCAGACCTACGAAGGGGAGCAGAGAAATTGAAGCCCACGGTGTAATGATTGGACCAACTGACTGGTTCCACCACCAAATCAGAGGTCTCAATCGCCAGGAGAAAGACCATCTCCAGGGAGTGACCGTAATTGTGAGTAGCCGAAGAAACAATCTGTGTGAAGCCCAGTGATAACATCAGCTGGAGGAAGTGCTGACCAAAAGATAAAAATTAGTCGTCGACTCAAGCATTGAAGTCACTCAGAACCTTCAATCTGGGTGACGCCAAAGCCATATCAGCGATGAAGTCTGCCACTTCCTGCAGGAATCGTCCCCCATCCACTGGTGAACAGTAGACTAGGGCTATCCTGCAACCCACACCGGCTACTACAGTACACTCGAAAGATTTGGTCTCCTCAACTGGTACACTCGTGAGCCCCAATCCGGTCTTGAAACAGACAGTTACTCCCCCCCTCCCTGCAATCCAATCTCGAGCGGTGACTCACCGAGTATCTGGCTGGAACTGCTGCCTCCCAGATGGGACCAGCATTTTGGTCCAGCCAAGTCTCGGTGATGCAAGCCAGATCAGCTCTTCCAACAAAGTCAGCAATAATAGCAGACTTGTTTTTAACAGATCTGGCATTTCACAACAACGCTCATCAGAGGAGGTGGTGCCCTTGGGTATGGGGACTAGACATGGACCTCCACGTTCTAGGCTCCATTTTGCCCCAGGGTGTCTTCTGGTCATGATAAGCCCTATATGAGAGGTCCACTCATTCACCCTCTGATGTCTGCAGCCTCTGCCAAACTCACTCCTACATGCAATACCAAGCGCCTGACAGCGCTGGTAGATGGAAGACGGGAGAGGAGGGGAGGAAAAAGGATGGAGGGCACAGAGATCGAAGGACGAATAACACACAACCGGGGAAACTTGCAAACACATAACGCAAGGTAAAAACAAACCAAATACCAGACATTTAAATAAAACCCTAACTACCGCATTCAAAAACTACCTCCCCCAGAAAAGAAACCCACACAATTACACTTTTCGCAAAAAATATAAGTAACTACAATCAATAAACAACTAAACAGAACCAATTAACCTCCCCAACCCAGGACCCTCTCATAGCACTGATGATGGAAAAGGAAAACAAAATACAATTCAAAGAAGTTTTTTTCCCCCACAGGTCCTCTCACTACCAGTAGGAGAAAAACATTCAAGAAAAAACACAATATAGTAATCCATTTGAAGTTTAAGGCACTCTCACTGAGAGCGATGGTTAATCTTGTACAGAATCCAAGCATATAAGGCTAGTGAGGCCCTCTCACCACTCACACTTTCCTTCATCAGATGGTACCAGGATCCAATAACAAGTCAAAAGTCATTACTTAAAACAATATAAAAACTCAGTGCAGGTCCATAAATAGAGGCAGTCTCAAATAAGACAAAATATATCCACAGGCCAAGTCACAGGAAAAGGGCCCCCCCCCCACACCCCCAACAAATTGCCTAATCAGGCTCTGTGTGCAATTGGGACCTGCAGCTACAGCAGACCCAAGGTCAGACTAATCAGTCTGACTCTGGAACAGCTTAGGAGCCCTCCAATGACCCCCAACTCCTTAAGGAGAAAAGGGTAAAGCTTCTGATCGGTCCCAGACCGCACAGCCCAAGATCACCCAGGCAAAAAACGGGGGGGGGGTAAAAAGCCTCCCACAACCAAAGACTCTACTAAGGGCCTGCTTCCCTGAGCAATATTAGCATTTAAACTAAACAATGTACAGTAAAAATCCCAGAGAAAGTGGGACACTGATCAATGAATCAGGTCACCACACTCACAAAACTTTGAGCACCATCAGCTGTCTATCGAATCAAGAATCTTGCAATAATCCTACAGTAGTACTCGATTCTTTGCCAAAACTGCTGAATCCTCCAACAATTATCCAAGGTATAAAATCCAGGATCACACAGTGATGACAGACAATCCATTAATCCACTACAGATCCACAAACCAGTCAAAGGGAATAAGAACTGATCCCTGGACTCCACGGCTCTATATGTCCTCTCTACCACACCAGTGAGGGTACAACCCCCCACAAGGCCGCCCACTTCTCTGCGGTGAGGAAGACATTAAAACTGGTTGGGGATTTTCAGCAGCAAAGCAACCGGCAGTACAATGTTCGATCGTGATCATGAAACACCAAGCAGCAAAAATGTAATAAGTGCCTATCTTATTATCAATCCCCACAGAGCAACTTGTTCCAAAATTAAGGGGACACCAGGCGACAACAGCAAACAACTGATAAAATGATAAACGGCCATGGAATATTAAAGTGGAAAAAGAAACAACATAAAAATCATCGAAAACAAAAACTACAAAATAAGATAAATTACTAAAAGAAATAAATTACTAAAACAAGTGCAGCAGAGCACTATGAGGTGCCGAAGGCTGGTTCAGCATGACCACCATCTTGAATCTAAGTTATGCATGAGAATGGTAACCAAAAAGAACAGTTTCACAAGACCACTATGCTTCTCAGCAAGAATCAGGGAAGCAGTGAGGGCCAAAAAAAGGCCTTTTATAAATTTAAAGAAAGCAGGGGGATGGAAAATGGAGAGAATATTTGCTGAAAAACTGGGAGGCAAAGAGGGTTGGTTAGGGAGGCAAACACAGGCATAAACCAGTTTATTCTGGAGGGGGTCAAGATTAGAGAAAACGGTACTTCTGGTATAGGAAGAAATTAGGGAGACATGGGGCTGTCAGAAGGTAATAATGTGACTAAGGTGGATGAGCAAAAGGCCGCCAACTTTAACAATTACTTTTGCTCTGTTTTTTTCTAAGGGAGAACAGCTGTGCTTTCACTAGGGAGGACAGTGTATCCTTCCCAGAGAATGGCATTAAAAAGGCATTAAGATGGTCCTGGAGATGAGGCAGCCAACATTTACTAACAAAAGGCTCCAGAAAAGGCTGGAAGCTCTGAAGATTGATATGGCCACAGGACCAGATGGGTTTCATTTGAGAATACTTAGGGAACCTGTAGCACAATATTCTGATCCTCTGGTAGGCCCATTCAACAGTTCTCTAAGGATAGGGTAGTTCCAAATGATTTGAGGGTGATTGACATAGTTCTTCTTCATTGGGAGGGGGGAGACAAGTATCTAGCAGGGAAATACAGACCTGTCAGTCTAATCTTTATTGTAGGAAAACTGATCTAGTCACTGGTCAAAGAGGACTTTGTAGGCTTCTTGGAGAGCAACAGTTTCCAAGATAGTAGGCAGCACGGATTCATGGCAGGGAGGTCTTGTTAGTATAACCTGTTAATTTTCTTTAACTAGGTGATGAGGGACTTGGATGGGGATCACACTGTGTATTTGCTCTACATTGACTTCAACAAGGCTTTCAACTTGGTACCCAACAGATGCTTTCTGAAGAAGATGGAGGATCTGGTTGTGGCTAAGGTCATAGTAAGCTGGGAAGGTAACTACAGTACAACCTCAGAGATCTGAACAGCATGGGAATGTACGGTGTTCATATCTCTGAAATATCTGTATCTCTGAAATAACCAACCTTTAATGTAATTGACTGTTTTACCAAACTCTCACAAGCAATTTAATTTTGTTGTAAATTTATTTTCACTGATTATTTAAGTAGCAAAAACTCTGATGTTATAAAACAAATGACAAATACAGTTCAGTATACACTAACAATATACTTTATGTTTCAGAAAGTTTAAAAGTGTTTAAAAAACTTGATTAAAAATGATAAATAATAAGTACAGTAAATACCCATTATGCTTCAGAATGTTTTAAAAAAAATTGCTATAGCACTTTGCTTCAGTGAGCAGTGGTGTTTTTTTGCAGCGAGATGTTACAGTTCCTTGAGCAGCATTAGGTTCATGGGACTCACTTCTTGCTGCTGCTCCAACCATTGTACACACACAGAGAAGCATGCCTCAGCTCTGCTCTGAGGGACCTTAGAAACAGCCTCATCCCCCTCACTGTCGCTAGAACTTTCATTTTCTGTACTCACTCATGCAAGATCAATAATGTCAGTGTCTGATAGGATCTCATGCCCCGTTTCTTTGGTATCAGCATGAAGCCATTCCTCCTGCTCCTCCTCAGTTAACTCCATTGCTGCATGCTCCTCAGTGAAGTTAACCTGATTGTCGGCCAGTGACATCAATCTCTGGTTCCACTTCCTCCTGGTATGGCCACAACTTATTCCAGGACCTGCACAGTAATTCAGAACTGATCTCTCCCCATGCTTTGGCATGAAGGTAAACAGCATCCTTTACTGACAGTTCTTTACAAAAATTAGTGTAGCAACTGTAATCATTCATGCCCAACAACAGCTGCATGGCAAATCCCGCTTATAGCGCCATTTCAAGTTCTCCAATACGCCCAGGTCCATCGGTTGTAGAATGCTGGTAACGTTGGGGGACATAAAGAGGCACTTTATATTGCCATTGCTGGAGACCAGATTTTCTAGTGCTGGATGTGAAGGGGCATTATTCATCAGCAACATAGCTCTTGCTGGCAGAGATTTAATTCTCAGATAGTCTTTAACAAGTGGGATGAAGAGTTTAAAAAAATAGTCAGTAAAGACGTTGTGGTCCATCCAAGCACATTGCTGGGTATAATAATGGAGTGAAAGTGCTGACATTGTTACATTTGCAAAACATCTGGGCTTTGTGCTTTTATGAATGAACAGCAGTGGGAGCCAAAAATCTCCACTGGCATTCGCAGCTGCTGTTAGTGTCACTCCGTCTTTGTTGGATTTAAAGTTTTTAACTTGTTTCTCTCTGCCATCTGCCAGCGTTTTATTAGGGAGTAACCTCCAATAAATCATAACTAAATACCTGCTCTCTTGTGAGCTGTTGGTGTTCTATGAGTTGTTGTAGGGTGATTCTGAATGACTCAGAGGCCTCAGAATCAGCAGAAAGTGCTTCCCCTTTCATACTGAGCTGGCGTATGCCATGGCAATTTTTGAATCGATGTAACCACCCAGAGCTGGCCTTAAAATCATCTTCTCTTCTGTCAGGGTACATTTGTTTGAATAACAATTCAGCTTTGTCAGTTACAATGATGCCACTTATTGGGGTGCCCGTGCGGTGCTCCTGCGTGAACCGCAAATGCATGGCACGGTCAAAGTCCTCATTAGCAGCTTTTCGCACAATGTAGTGATTTTGAGAGGAAGCAGTATCTTTAGGGTCTCTGGCAAACTGTTTAATTTTTTCTTGACCCTTTTTAATGTCAAAAACCATAGATTTGATGACTCCGTACTCCTCAGCTACAGTGCTCAAACTTCTGCCAGCTTCAAATTTATTATTTCAAGTTTTCTATCGATACACAGTGTCACCCTCTTTTGTTTGTTTGGTTGCTTGCCTGCCATGCTGTACCACCTCATTAGTGTTATCCTAACCGCTATCCATTAACGCCTTTTATGCAGGTGTAACAAAATAAGCTATAGGTGACAATGATTGTTTAATTGCTTAGTGCTGGGGAGGGTTAAGTTAACTGGTCAGTCTGGTTCTCTGAAGTTAGGATCTTTGAGGTTCCACTGTAGCTAAAAGGGAGGCTGCAGATGGTAGTGGTCAGTGTGATTAAATCAGAAGAGAGTAAAGTCCTGAGTGGCTTTTAGAAGGTTTGAATAACACACAGCTCTCACAGCACACTGTCTACTACAGCTTCCTGCACACACTACCCCTAACTGAGGCTGTGCAGATCAATATAGAGCCCATGTGACCTGAAATCCCATGAATCACTGCAAAATTCACCTTTGGAGCTTAAAACAAGTGAAGTGAAGTGAACTGCATTGTTTTCAATGCACTTCACCTTTAAAATTGCTGCAGTAGTGGTCTGGGAAGGCAGAGTGACACGAAATCATTGTTTTCAATGGACTTCACGTTACCTGTCATAACACGAATTACTCCACTTCACGTTGCGGAGTACTCCATGAATTTACCTTGGCTCTGCGAATCACTTCAAGGTGCTAATTAAGACCTCTTCACCCACCACTAACCATGATGTGTTCAAGCAGTGAAGGTGTGAGTTGGCTTGAGAGTCATATGCAAGCCTCCCACATGGTTGCACCAAGGGACATCTGCCACACACCCAGGCTAGCTCAATATTCATCAACTTTACAATAACAAAACTATGTATTTATTTAGTTTTTGTTGACTGGGTAAGTGCACTAGACAAATCCTGCCTATTTTCTGGCATGACCCGGGGAGGGGGATACAGATGAATGCCAACTGACCTTGAACCAGATTTAACTGTTGATGGTATTATTAGTGAATGAGGCATATTTGGCCAGGACACTGGGGAAATTCCCCTAATCTGCTTTCTGTAAGCAGGGGGGTCCCATTTTCATGTGGGGCCAAGATGGCTGCCTCTGGACATGCTGTGGAGGACATGGAGGTGTTGGAGGCAGGGGAGTTGGTCTCCTCTCCTGTCTCTGGATTGCCAGAGACCTCATCGATTCTTCCTCAAGCTTCTTCTAATGGATCTAAGTTGCATGCATCTCCCAGTTCATTTCCTTCCTCAGAAACCTTGATGGATCAAAGTAAGCAAACAATTGTTTCTTCCCAGTCTGTTCCTATACTGCAACAGCTAGCATCTGCTAAAAAGTCTCTACAGAATACTGAATGTTTACAACCCACAGATGTGGACGCTTTGCTATTACTTGGGGAAACACGCTATCTTACAAAGAAACAGGAGCTTTTAGCACTTAAGAACTCAGCTTTGCAGCTGCCTACTGATTCTGACTCACTGTTGCAGATTACTGTGTCAGACGCCCGAAAGACAGCCTTGACATTTCCGCATTCCAATGTGGTCTGTTCGATGATTTCTTCTGCTCCTGCTGCTAAAACTTCTCCTAAAAACCTTGCTGTTTCCCCGATCTTCTTCCACGAACCTCTGCATCTGACTTGCCCTCTGCAGAGGTTGTTCCTCAGGGAGATTGGTCAATTGCCTCTGCTCTTGTTGTGGCAGGGTGGGAGTGGGATCCAGTTGTCAGAACCTGGTGCTCCGGTCCTTCCCCCGTTCAGATCACCCCTGTAGACGCCCCAGCTATTTCTACTGTGCAAGACCAGTTGGACTTTACGCTTACACCTGCTTTGCACTTAACACAGAATCCAATTCTCAATTTATCGGTTTCCACTTCTCCTGCAGCTCTGTTTTCAGACTCCGACCCTCTTCAACTAAGTTTACCACCCCAGGACCCCGGTCTACCACCTCAATGGACTGAATGACTGACTTCTCTTGCTTCTACATCTACTAAAACGTATGCATCTTGTTTTTCTGTTCCAACCCAACAGGCTAAGAGACACAATGCTGTCAGATTACAGTATTTGGAGAGTTTACCAGAAATGCCTGATAGGGTTTTTGTTGGGTGCACTTTGCCTAAAGACTCGATGAAATTTGCTGCTTATGATATCCACGCATTGATACAAGTTTCTAATGAGTCCCATTTTGATGTAAGGTTTAAAACCTTAAAAGGTTTAGAGAAATGTTGGTCCCAATTTCATCTGTTGAAAAATACCCCTTTATGGTCACCTTTCAGTGCAATTCCTTTAACGAAACCTGCACAAAAGACTGGCACTATTCTGTTTAGAAATTAAGGTATTAGTTTGAAGGATATTACAGTTTGGCTGAAACAAAGATGTACAGTGCTCTCTGACCCTGAAGCTATTTTTGATTTGGAAAATTTGTGGATGGGAGGGTGGAAGGTTAGGGTTATGCTCCGGACTACTGATACTGGTATTCAACACCTACCCAATAGTTTTCTGTTAGGCAGGGATAGGGGAGTTTTGTTCTATTCTGGACAACCTAAAGCCTGTTAAGTGTGGTTCCAAGTCTCATCTCAGCAGCATTTGTGACACTATTAAATGTACTGTTTGTGGTGGTCTTGGTCATGCAGGCTCACAGTGTACTGAAGAACCTCTCTGTGTTTATGTGAAGACCTGGGACATACTTTTCAGCAATGTTCCTGGGCTGCTCTAATTCTCCTACTTTAGCTGATGGATAGAACAGCGGCTTATTATTACAGTGGCCCAATGTTCTAACATTAAGGGTCCCTCTTCTTTTACTTCTACAGTTGCCCCCTCCCCCCTCCTACTACTTTAGCTGAATCACATAGTGTTGTTTCCACTGCCACTGTAGTAACTGCTGGGGAGGATTTGACTAAGCCTCTCCCACAACCTGTTACATATTCTCTACCTCCCCACCCTCCTTCTTCCCCTGTTCTTCCTAGCTGTTCTACTTCAGGTGGCTCTTCTATGGGATTCTCCCCCGGCACCATTAGAAACAATGGAACCTTCCCCTTCTGACCCTTTTACTACACCTTCTAGAATTAGAAGGGGTTCAAGAAAGTTTGGTTCACCTTCCTCTAAGGCTCAGAGGGTAGAGACTCTCCCTTTGATGAATAAATATGAATTGCTGTGACATACTTCTGAAAACACAGACTCTGACTCTTCTTCTGTCCAGTCCTCCCACCCTGAACTTACTACAGATACTGAAGTCCCTATCGACAATGTGGGGTCCCAAAAAAGGAAAACCAAGGCCAAGACAAAACATAAAGAATGTACCCCGAGAAAGGGTAGACAGAGGTGGTTGCTATGCATATGTCTACTTCTTTTGCAATACATACTGTTAATGTTAACAGTGTAAAAAAACAACATAAGAGGGATTCAGTTTTTTCGTTTTTGTCTTGCCTTACTGCCGGTCTCATACTTCTACAAGATGTTAGATTCCATTCTTTGCCTGAAATTTCTAGGGCCCAAAAATCCTGGCATTTACACCCCTCCTATTGGTCATTTGGACAGGGGAAATGTTCTGGGGTGGGTATTTTGTTTCATCTTCCTAATGTCTCTATTATTAAGATTCTAGATTTATGCCCTGGCAGAGTATTATTGATAGACTTTAGATTCTTTTCTATCCCTTTTCAGATTATCAGTATTTATGACCCACAAACCAAGTCACTTAGGATTGAACTCTTGAAAGTGGTTCAACCCTATCTTTACACCTCTATGCACATCATTTTTGGTGGTGATTTCAATTGTGGGTTGTCCACTAAGGATAGGTCCTCATTCTCAACAGCCACAAAATTATTTTGTGATACCACTTTTCTCAAAAAAAAATTTTTTCTGCAAAACTGAAGGATGCTTATCTTTCTCTCACCCAGACACATAACCCTACCTTTCATAAAGGCTCTTTAGCTATCCGGATAGATTTTTTTTGTGTGTCCTCCGTTTTACAAACTTCCGCTGCTGAAGTACAGGTGGCTGAATTTTCAGATCATGATTTGCTTACCATTTTTCTTGGTCCTAAGAATGTTGCAACTTTTGGTCCTGACACTTGGAAATTTAATGTTTCCTTATTAGAGAATTCTCTGTTGTTAACACTTCTTAAATCCTTTTTTCAAAACAGAAAATCTGTGTTTTTTCTTTACGATGATCCTTGGTGGTGGTGGTGGTTAGAAAAGAAGAAGGATTTGATGAAATTACTGAAATCCTTTAGCAAAACCCATCATGAAGATTGCTATTTCACATACCATAGGACACAACATCAGCTGCAAAAACTCCTTACCCTTTCGTATACCACTGGCCAGGATTGTTCTTCACAAATTAGTACCCTGAAAAAATCTTTAATGGAATATCACTCCAAAAAATATGCTTCAATGCAACAACGTCAATGTTTTAATGTAAAAGGTGCCTATGATGTGATCTGCCCGTTTGCACATTTTTCTAAACAGATTATGGGGAGAACCATTGATACTATTGTGACTGAAGCTGGTCATACAATTACTGATTCTAGGCTTATCCAAAATTATGTGACCGAGTATACTCAAAACTTATTCAGTCCATTCCCTAGATGTCTACATGATATCTAGACCTTCCTTAGTCCCATTTCTGTTCCTGATGTGCAACAATCAGTATCTGATATGCTTGCTTGTGATATTCAGGCACGAGAAGTAGTTGAGGTCATCACAACTCTGCGATCTGGAGTATCTCCAGGTGTGGATGGCCTTCTGAATAAGCTTTATAAATTGCTTAATATTGAGTTGAGTGTGGAATTGGCCACAGTTTATAATTTCCTTTTAAAAGCTGATACTTTACCATTAGAATTTAATATGGGTAGTACCTTCTATATCCATAAGAAAGGAGACAGAAAATTACTGACTATTTGGAGGCCTCTTAGCCTATTGAATACAGACTTTAACATTTTAACTAAAATTATTGCTCTCCGTCTAGCAAAGCTGGCCCCTCTTGTTGTTTCGGAAGTTCAATCTAGTAATGTTCCAGGCAGAAGTATACATAATCATGTCCTTTTATTAAGGGAATTGGTGGAACATGGCAATTAAAATAGATTAGCAGGTCACCTATATTCATTGGATCAAAGACAGGCATTTGATTTGGAGAGTCATCACTTTTTATGGCAGGTTTTGAGACATTAATGGGTTCCTGTGACTACTGTCTCCTGGTTACGCTTATTATATTCTACAGCCACTTCTATCCCTCTTGTTAATGGCTGGAAGGGGCCTTTGATACCTTTAAAGAGAGGTGTTAGACAAGGGTGTCCACTCAGTCCCCTTTTGTATATTTTTTTTTTGGATCCCTTACTTCGCACCATTAATACAGCACAAAATGTTAGGCCTATTTGTTCCTTACCACTTTCTGTTTTAGCCTGTGCTGATGACATGAGTTTAATAGTAGCTGATGCTCCTTCAGCAGACGCATCTCTCCATCTCTGTAAGTCCTTTGGTATTGTTTTAAGAGCATCCCTGAATTTGGAGAAATGTGTCGGTCGACGGCTTGGATCTCAGCAGTTGAATGATGTAATAGTTTCCAGTATTGCACTTTGTGACACCCCTATTAAGATTTTGGGCATTCTATCTGGCTCAGGTCCTTTAGACATTCTCAACTGGACTCCCAAACTGGACCTAGCGCAGGCCAAAGTTTCTCTTTGAAACACCTGGAAACTCAGTAAAAAAAAGAGGGTTTACTTGATAAAGCCTCACTTGCTCCCAATTTTTTTTTTTGGCTTAGGTTTTCCCCCTCCCCGTGTTTTGGAAACCAAACTGCTGAGTATATTTTTTCAGGCCTTATGGGGCAGCCACCTGAATCCCATTAAGCATTCCATTACCTGCTTACCTTTCAAGGAAGATGGTCTTAATATGATACACCCGTTATTTTTTTATAATAGTTTATCTTTTGTGATTAATCTTAAACCACTTTAGTTAATTATGATGTGGGATGGGAATTTTATTTTTTTCAATCCTGTCAACCCTGGTTTCATCTTTGGGACCTTAACACTTTGAAACAGGTTAAACATGTATCATCTACCCCTTCTTATCTTCATGATACCTAACAATGGAAGATTACTAGCCATATGATTATGACTCAAAATAGGAAAGTCATTTATAATTTTTTGATAGATACCACTTGTGCAGACCTCGTAATTTTTCCCAAATGTCCCCCTACTTCCTTACCTGCTTTATACACACTGTTAAGGAATCCTCGCATCCCCCAGAAGATGTGGGATCTACATTGGCTTAGTTGTCATGAACGGATCAATATTAAGGCAAATCATAAACATAAACAGCTGAATGAAAGATTGTGTTCCAGACCATTATGTGTAAATCAGAATGAAACAATACAACACCTGTTTTTTCTTTGTTCCTATATCACTGGTTTTTGGTTATTTTTAGCAAACAGATTTAAGGAACCTTTATTTACTTCTGTTACTTATGAGATGTTATTGTATGGTAGGTTTCCAGTGACCTGGAAAAAGTGGAATATTGACACCCTCAACTTATTGTTTACCATCATTAAATGGCATTTATGGACTGCTCGCTGTCTTTTCACCTTGCAGCAAAAAGATAGGTCCCACCTACTGGTGGTCCGAAGTATTGAACAAGATTTAAAAGATGTTTATTTTTCTAAACTAAGAAGTTTGTCATCCGGATCATTTTTGCTTTATGGAAATGCTTACCATGGGTGACTGATTCTGATTTTCCTGTTACATGAGTCTTTTGTATTTATTTTTGTCAATGTGATTTTGGTTTATAGTTTCTTTGTCAATAAAAATTTCCCCTACTCTTTTCGATAAGTGCCATGGGATCTTTTAGCATCCACCTGAACTACCACCAATTGATGGGACCTCAGTTTAACATCTAATATGAAAGACGGCACCTCAGAAGTGCAGCATCCCTCTCATGCTGCACTACAGTGTCAGTACAGGGATATTAACCCAAGTGCCAGATGTGGGAACTGAACCCACAGCCCTCTGATCGCCCAGCCTCTGAGGCAAGTGTGCTACCTACTGAGCCACTGACACTGACACTGACACTAATATGACATTAAAGCTAATATGTTCTTACCTATGCAGATAATGGAATTATTCTCCCAAGTATTGCTTTCCTGCACGTTTCTCACACATTTCAAAGTATATTTATTTTTGTTAGAGTGTCTCTCAAAGCCATCTATTCAAGAAATGACTACTTCTGAATTACTACTGTAATAATCCTGGTCAGGTCTAAATATAAGATATCCTCCTTGGTTATCAGGTTTTCTACACTTCTCTGTAAACAAAAATTATAATCTGTAAAAAAACAGTAGTAGTAGTAGTAGAAATCTTTATTGTTTGACTAAAAATTTATACACAATTAAAAAAAACAATACAATTACAAAGTCACATAAATAAAATAAGCACAGTCATAAATCATACAGAAAATGCAGACATAAATATTTGATAAGAAATTACCACATTAAAATCATCACATTACCGTTGTGTCTATGCCTTTCATTTTATATCTTTTAACTTTGCTAATTTGTATGAAAACGTTAGACAGCCTGGTTATAGTGTAATTATCTTCTGTACTGAACAGCACTGATGTGAGGAACACCTTATCCATATTATTCCAGGTATTAATTATTGGCCCAAGCCAATGTGGTCTGGCATTAGTATATCAGTCACATTCCCACATGACATGGAATAAATCCTCTTTCTCACCTAAAGTGCAAAATCATTTCTGTGCAACTTGTGGAAGTTTTTTCAATCTCGCTACATTCACATTATTATCAAAACATTCAAACTTGTATATGATGTATACTTTTCTTAATTCTGGTTCGGTTTGAATATCTAGATAGTATTTAAAGCCATGGTCTCCTCGAAATAAAACAAACCAGAGAGAATATCTTGAGGAATTAATATAATCCAAATCAGTTCTAAACCAACTGCTTTGGATTTTCTTCTTGATATATTTGACATATTTCCTGCTTAACGTGATATTCCTGTCACAATAGCTTTTAAGTTTCAGTAAATCGTACTTTTTTAAGAGGATTAACATTTTATCATACCAACTACTGATATTAAGTTTATTCTTATGTCACTGTACTTTTTCAATAAGACATTTATAAGCAACCTTTCTTTAGGCATTTTAGTTAATTTTAACCAGTAATTTACTTTCCTTATGTCCACCAATGCTTTGACATCAATTAATCCTAATTCATGAAACATAGAAACATAGAACTTGATGGCAGATAAGGACCGCAAGGCCCATCCAGTCTGCCCATTTCGTTTTCTACCTTATAAATGTGCCATCGGCCTTTGCTCTGTCAGTGGCCTATCTATTCATAGTCATTTGTATTGCTCCCTTATTTATTTATTTAGTTAAACATCAGTTTAGAAACCTTTGAGCCAGAGGCTCATTTACAAAGGTACCTCATCACAAAGAGGACATCAGAACAGTAGTACAAGGGACACAGTACTTACAAACAAAAAAGTTACAGTTCAATTGCACTTTTATTTACAATAGAATACAATCTCCAACTAAGCAAAAGATAACAAAGGTGCAAAACTTATGGTCGGGGAGAGCTGGTGGGGGTAGAAGGGAGGTAGATAGGGAGGAGGAATTAGTAGGGAAAGGAAGGGGAGAGCCGCTCAGTGAGCATTGTCAAACAAGTATATATATATATATATTTTTTTTACACTAGGCTAGCGGCAGTTGCATTTGCGAGAGCTAAGCAGGAAGTTTTTGAGCCTGGGCTTAAAGCAAGCTAAGGTTAGTGAGATTGAGACACTGGCAGGGAGGGAGGGAGTTATACCAGTGGGGCACATGGTAGGGGAATGCCCTCTGACCTTGAGAGGTCCTGGCTCTCGGAATAACTAGGGTAGCTCTTGATGAGCTGCGTGTGATCAGGGTCGGTGCAGTATGGCGAATGGAGTTGGATAGGCCTATGGGGAATAGGCCACGCAGGGCTTTAAAGGTGAGCTGGCATGTCTGATACATGAGTCGCTCTTCCAGGTTGATTAGGGTAGCCAGGGTGTACAGCTCACATGTGTGAGTGAGTCTGGGAGCACCAGTGATAAGTCTGCAGGCCTTATTAACTGTGAGGCAAACCTTGTTGAGGGCAGTCTGATCTGCTGAGCCATAGACCGGAAGGCCATAGTCAATGAGAGACATGACAGAGGAGGTGACAGCCAGGCGGAGGGCATCAGGAGGGAGGCATTTCTTGTGCGGTAAAGAATACCCTAACCGTGAGTTAGCGACAAATTTAGGAGCAGATATATGTCCATGGAATGAAAGTGCAGGGTCAAAGGTTATACCAAGATATTTATAGGACTGCACCTGGTCAATGACGAGATTGGGTGTGGAGTTGACAGTTAAGGGAAACTTGCTGTACTTATTTTGGTGGTGGGAGAAGAGCATTGTTTTGGTTTTCTTAAGGTTGATAACAAGTCGGTGCTCAGTGAACCAGGTAGCTGCAGAGTCAAAGACTAGTTGCAGGGAGTTCTGTAGCAGCATGGGGTCATTGTGGGAGGCATGAGAACAGCATCATCAGCATAGAAGCATCTTACCCATACAACTGCTGGGTAGGGAGTTAAGAAAGAGTGAGAATAGTAGGGGTCCAAGGAATTGAGCCCTCACAGCACCCCAGAGTGAATGGGGCATGTTTCAGAGAGAGTACCATTGACTTTCACACATTGGGAGCGGGCGGAGAGATAGCTGGTGCACCAGAAAACAGGTCCTGAGGCAAAGCCTATTAGGTCGAGGGTGGAGAGCAAAAGAGGATGCGAAACAGTATCGAATGCTTTAGACAGGTCAATGAATATAGCACCAGCCAGGGCACCAGAGTCCAAGGAGGCATGGAGGAAGTTGGAAAATTCCAGGAGTGCTGTATTGGTACTATGACCTGCTCTGAACACGTGTTGTTCAGGGCAAAGAACATTGTACTTACAGAGGTAGTCAGAGACTTAGGACGCCACAATTTTCTCTAACGCCTTAGAGAGGGGGGAGAGGATTGAGATGGGTCGGTAGTTACCCGGAAGAGTCCTGTCACCACCTTTATGGACAGAGGTAACTGTGGCAATGTTCCAGGCAGAGGGGAATTGTCCAAGACAGAGTGATTTGTTGAAAATGCATGTAATAGGTGAGAGGACCTGATCCAGGACTTGACGTAAAAGGCAGGGATCAAGTGAGTCATTACTGATGGTGTTACCTTTTAGGGCTTTTAGCAAGTAAGGCCTAGCTTCTTGCATGGTGACACGATGCAGGTGGATGGAGGGGCGGGCAATGGGTGGTGGTACAGATGGAGGAGGTGGACTGAAAAAGTTACCAGGAAGTACTGAGCTAAGGTCGGTAAAGTAGTTATTGAGGTGGGTGGCAATGATGGCAGGGTCAGAGGAGATGGTACCATTGATGTTGAGAAGAGAAGGAGAGGGGGACTGGGAGTGACCATTCAGTTGCTTGATGTTGTCCCAGAAGCACCTGGGGTTCCCCCAGGATGAGGTAAGAGAGGCTTGGTAGTATTCCGCCTTTGCTTTGCGGATGGCCTAGGTGCACTGATTGTGGGTGGAAGCATAGGACTGCCTGTCAGCTGAATGGCCAGTAGCAACAGCAAGGTGCCAAAGATTGTCGCGTTGCTTAAGTTGCCACAGTAGGGCAGGGGTGATCCAAGGGGAATGTTTCACTTTGGACCTCCTAGCAGTTATGGGAGCAAAGATATCACAGGCAAAGTTGAAAGTGCTTACAAAGAAGGCCAGGGCCAAGTCAATGTTGGTTGCCCTCATCAGAGGGGACCAATCAGTGTGGGCAAGGAAGCGCTTAAGGCCTATGAGTCCTCCAGGCCTAAGCCACCTTCGAGAGGTGGTTTTGACTGGGGATGAGGGCCCGAGGGGTTTCCCAGTTGAAAAGCACAGGGGAGTGGTCACTGAGGTCACTATCCCATGCCTGTTTGAAGTCCTGCACTGTATTCATAGCCACCACTTCTTGTGGTAAGCCATTACATGCATCCACCACCCTTTCTGTGAAAAAGAATTTCCTCATATTCCCCCTTAATCGGCCCCCCTCTAATCTCATGCTGTGTCCTCTTTCCAGCTATTTTTCTTATATTTAAACATGTTAGACTCTTTCACCTTGTTAATGCCCTTAAGGTGTTTGAATGCCTCGATCATATCACCTCTCTCCCTCCGTTGCTCAAGGGTATACATATTGAGCTCTGTTAATCAGTCTTCATATGTCCTCTGATGCAGTCCCTGCACCATTTTGGTTGCCCTTCTCTGGACTTCCTCAATTTGGTTAATGTCCTTGTGAAGGTGTGGCCTCCTATACTGCATGCAGTACTCCAGATGGGGCCTAACCAGTGTCTTGTAAAGAGGGATTATTACCTCCCTCTTATGACTTGTGATACCTCTACTAATACACCCTAACACCCCCCTAGCCTTACCTACTGCTTTAGAGGTCTGCTTGGATGATTTCAGGCCATTAGTGATGATGATGCCCAAGTCTCTTTCTTCCTTTGTGACTGCTAGCAACTCGCCACACAGCCTATAGGTGCCTTCAGGGTTTCTCTTCCCTATGTGCATGATTTTGCACTTCTTTGCATTAAATCCCAGTTGCCACTCTTCTGACCATTTTGCTAGTTTATCCAGATCTCTTCTTATTCTGCCCACCCCATCTGGATCATCTACTCTGTTGCAGATCTTGGTGTCATCTGTAAACAGACAAGTCTTGCCCTCTAGTCCATCTGCAAGGTCACTAATGAAGATGTTGAAGAGGACTGGCCCCAGAACTGATCCCTGAAGTACCCCACTTGTGACTTGCATCTCTTCTGACTGTATACCATTTACCACCACTCTCTGTTTTCTGCCCGTCAACCAGTTTGCCACCCAGCTGACCAACTTCTGATCCATCCTGAGCCTTCCCAGCTTATTTATCAATCTTCTATGTGGAACAGTGTCAAACGCTTTGCTGAAGTCAAGGTAGGTGACATCAACTGCTCCCCCTTGGTCCACCACTCTGGTTACCCAGTCAAAGAAATCTATGAGATTAGTTTGACAGGACCTTCTTTTTGTAAACCCATGCTGTCTTGAATCTTGTGCCCCTATGGATTCCAGGTGTTGCACTATCCTTTCCTTAAGGAGTGCCTCCATAATCGTGCCCACTACCGAGGTAAGACTGACTGGTCTGTAGTTCCCCGCCTCCTCCCTGCTACCACTCTTGTGGAGCGGGATCACATGAGCCCTTCTCCAGTCTTCTGGGTCCTCTCCTGTGCTCAGAGACTCACTAAACAGTTCTGCTAATGGCTCTGCTAGTTCCACCTTTAGCTCCTTAAGTACCCTGGGATGAATTCCATCAGGTCCTATTGCCTTATCCACCCTGAGCTTAGCAAGCTCTTGTAGGACCCTTTCTTTTGTGAAAGGAGTAGTGCTCTCCTCCCTCCCCCCTGTGTCCATGATGCTGAGCTGTGGGCCCTGCCCTACCTTCTTTTCAGTAAATACTGAGCAAAAGTATCTATTTAGGATAGATACCTTTACAGGGTCCTCCTCCTCACATGCTCCATTTTCTCCATTAAGCTTAGCAATACCCCCTCTGAACTTTCTCCTTTCACTAATGTATCTATAGAAAGTCTTGTTACCTTCTTTTACTGTCCATGCCAGTTTTCCTCAGTTTGGGACTTTGCCTGCCTTACTGCCTTCACTGCTTCCCTTAGGGCAGTTTGGTATGCCTCCCTATCTTCATCCCACTGTGTTTCCTTATATTTCCTGAAGGCCAGCCTTTTGGCTCTGACCTTTTCTGCTACTGTATTTGAGAACCAAAGTGGTTTCCTTCTTCTTTTGCACTTCCTTTTCTGTCTAACACAGTGGGATGTTGCTTCAAGTATTGCATCCTTAATGCTTGCCCACTTTGCCTGTACCCACTCACCTGTGTTTCTTTTTGCCAGGGCTAGCTTAACTCTGTTGGCCATCTTATCAAAGTCAGCTCCTCTGAAGTCCCATATTTTTGCCTTGGAATGGGATGATTTAGATGTAGTAGCCAAATTGAACCATACCATGTGATGGTCACTGGCCCCCAGGTGACCTTCTACCTGGAGATCTGTGACCCCTTCCTTGTTAGTCAGTACTATATCTAGCATAGCCCTGTCTCTTGTGGGTTGCTGTACCAGTTGTTTGCGGCCCTTCCCCTGCAGGGAATCCACTATGTGTCTAGTTCTGGCAGATGTTCCTGCTGGTATTGACCAATCTGTATCCGGCATGTTGAAGTCTCCCATTATCAGAACCTCCCCTTTAGCTGTCATGTTTTGTATATCGTCTAACAGTAATGTGTCTATGTCCTCCCCCTGGTCTGGGGGGTCTGTCGACAACCCCAGTTCTTATGGCTGTCCCATTTCCTGTTTTCAGGGTGACCCACAGTTCTTCTGGCTCCTTACTTGTATTCTGAATTTCTGTAGCTTTGATATTTTCATTGACATACAGGGCCACTCCTCCCCCCCTTTTTGCAACTCGGTCTCTTCTGAACAATACATAGCCAGGTACTGAAGTCTCCCAAGTGTGGTTACTGGTAAACCATGTCTCACTAATTGCTACTATGTCCAGTTTAGCCTCTGATATTATTGCCTGCAGGTCTGGGATCTTATTTCCCAGGCTGTGAGCATTTGTGTACATGATTTTCCATTGGCCAGATTTTGGTGTGCTAGTTGTTGGGTGAGGTTTGGCATTACCCCTGTGCATCGTATGGGGAGACATACCTTTTTTTCTTACCTTGCCTGGTGATGCAAATGAACTGCAAACATGCTGAATCCCTGTTTGACCACTAGCTGGCTATATAAGCAGAAGGGCACATATACCTAACTCCTAAAGTAGTGCTCAATACTTTTTAAATTGGAACAGTTAACCTATCCAAATTTTTGTGCTCCCAGATATTCGTGCCATATAAGATCTGGGCAAAAAGTTTAGTCCTAATCACAGTAAGAAGAAGCCCAATAGAATTACTTCCATATAAATTATAGAATTTGTTTAAACAAATAACCATTTTTGATGTCTGCTGCGACAGATGATTAAGTTGACTGACCACGATAGAGTTGAAGAAAAAGTGAGAACCAGATATGTGTAATTATTTGTATTAGGAAGTTTGTCTTTGTCAAGAAACCAAGACTTTTGCATATTAACTTAATTTCAGAACCTCTGATACCTTTTGATTTAACAAATTTAGCTGTTTTTGAAGTTGCAGTTTAGATAAAGATATTAAAATAATGGGCCCGATTCAAGGTCGACTGTCACAACTCACTGGCATATATGAGTTGTAACAATCACCGCTATGCCAGGGAACCTGCAACACATTCCAAGAGCGGCAGAGTCCTGGCACTTGTGACATGTGGGATGGGCCATGTGGAGGCTAATGCCATGGGCATGGTGCAATATCCCAACATGGCACACATCGCAGCCCACTACTGGCAGTCCCCCAGAGTCCCCCAACCCTGGAAAACCACAGCACACACCAGAGAGCATGGGGGACAGGACAGGTGTGACAGGAGTCCTGGGGGGTGCACTGGTGATCGGATCCCCAGGGGTCCCTGACAGTCAGAGGGTGAGGGGCATGAGTGTGCATGTGGGGGCATGGAGACTACATCAGCACCATTTTCCCAGCACTGCAGATTGGGCATCTGACAGGTGGCACCATCGGATGCCCCTTACAGCAGCTCCGAGCTGATCTAACATCACTCCACCAGTGCAGCACCTGTAATTGCCACAGCCAGTTATGGCAGCCACTCTCTTGGGATAGGGCACTGTTGCTGCCATATCCTGCACTTGTGCCATGTTGTTGTGGGCTGTGGCATAGCTGGTGGCATGACCCATGGTTGGCATAGCCTGCAGTCAACATGGAGCATGTCGCCTTCTGGAATCGAGGCTGGTGTAATGCTTGGCATAAGTCACCAGATGCACCAAGGGGTTTGGCAAATCTTAGCTTATGCCAGCGTACACCAACTTGGAATCAGGCCCCATATCATCCGCATAAGCTAAGGTGGAGCAAGAGACAGTTCCTGTTTTGGGATTGTCTGAGATTAAGTTATTCAGTTTTCTTAAAAAAAATCCATGTATAAGAAGAAAAGGGTAGGAGCCAGTACACACACTTGGCACACCCTTTTGTTAATAAAAATTTCTTTAGATACCTCACCCTTCAGACCTAATCTTATAATGGCCCAATTCTCACTGTATAAATTAGCAATAACAGCAATCAAAGCTGGATCAATACCTCTATCTTTCATCAGACAGCATAATGTTAACCTGTCCACTGTCAATTTCTGACAAAAAGTCAATAAATGCACAACATATTTTTTTCTTGAAAGTGTATATTTTTAAATAATGTGTGCAAGAATAAAGCAATTATCAATAGTTGAGTAATTATTTCTAAACCCAGCCTGAACTTCTGTAAAGCCCCCTGTAAGTTCTACTTGTAGATGTAAATTCTCTAGAATAATCTTAGAGAAGATTCTCAGATTTATGTCTAATATGCTAACAGCCTGTACATCTTGGGGTCATCCACGTTCCCCTTCTTATAGACAGGAACAACCAGTGTTCCCTTCCATGATTCAGGATAGTGTTGCTCTTGAATGGTTCTATTAAATGTTTTTTTTTCGGTATTTCACATCCCTCTGTAGTATTGGTGAGATATACTTCTGATGGGATTCTATCCAAACCAGGAGCTTTATTAAGTCTTAAAGTTTTAGTGCTCTCTTATTTGGAAATTGACAAATTATTAAAATTGATATCTCCCACAGTAGAACTATTAGGAAGTTAGCTATCATAAAAAATTTCAGAGAAATGCTTATGCCATTTTTCTTCTGAGATGAACATGCCTGGGAAAGATTTATAATTGTTTGTACCCTTACTTACATATAACCAGATTTTTTTGTATTTTGTTTTACAATGGCTAATAGCATTTTTCCCATTGCAATTTGCAATATTGTGCTTTTTTCTCTTTTAACAATTACATATTTTTTCCAGTCTTGGTTCAGACAGTTAAGCAACAGTTTATCAAATAGACTGCTTAAGTTAACAATAAAACAGAGTACTGAGTCAGTGGGTGGGCAGCAACAAAACAAAGGGTTAAATTAAATGTATACTGCAAATAGTAAATTAGGCTAGAGTTTTACCCTAGGTCTTCTTCAGAAATATCTAAAAACAAAAGGCCATTTACTCTAGGTATTCTTCATGAATATCTGAAAGGAAAGGCAAGGCAGTTTGGTAACACTTTATTTTAAATGTCCTTAACTATACTGTAACTACTGCATGACTAGGCTCTCTGTAACTACTGTGTAGTTACATGTAACTACTATGTAGCTGTGAACTAGTTTCACATGTGTGTGTTGTGTAGTTACACACAATTTACACAATGTAACTACACTGCAACTGCACTGTAACTACTGTGTAATTACATGTAACTACTATGTTGTTGTCAACTAGTTTCACATGTGCGTGTTGTGTAGTTACACAACTTGCATACATGTGCAACTACTACTGTTTCCCTTTCGGCACAAATCAGTTCATTCTGACAAGTGTACATACACATGAAATAGCTGTTGCAAAGTGTAACAAAAAATCTATTGTTCAGCTACCACTCTGTCTCTTCTGGTATTAGAACATTTGTTCTTATAAGGCAACTACACATGTTAGCGCTATTGCAAATTGTAAGAGTAAATCTATTGTGTAACTACTATATTACTAATTTTTCGCATTATTTAATCTGTTCTTACAAGTATAACTACAGATAAATGCAGGTCTTGTGCACTGTTTCAACTGTCTATGTCTATCTGACATTTATTTAAAAGGTAATCACACAAAAATATGTTAAAGTGTAATAAGAATGGTAACTAAAATATGAATACAATGCAACTTCTTTCTGTTACAGTTAAATGCACTGACTGGTATCTAGTTAGATGATGTTCCATGTCTGTATTCCAGTTTTTCATGAACTTGCAGTTTTTTATATCAATAAAATGTTATTGAATTAAAATTCAACACACAAAAATAATGCGATAAGTAATTAACAAATACAATGCAGCAATAATCATTCAGGCCTCACTTAAAGCAGCAGTACTACGAAAAAAAAATTGCACTTTTTTGACAGTTTATTCCCTGTGCCCTGCTGATCATATACCTGGTACTCTTTATCACTGGCATTGTACTATCACTGAGTAGTTTCCTCAATTATCCTGTGCTTTTGTTTACATTTCTGCCACTAAACATGTTGCACTGGAACCCCCTCCGCTGCCAACTGCACATGTTTATGACTTGCAGGGACATCAGGAATGGTCAGCAGAGGGTTCCTCTGCTGTTGTCAAAAGACATGATGTGACCTGCAGAAAAAGCGCAGCTGAAAACTAGTCAGCCGCCATATTTGTTGTAGTGCTACAACAATTCAAATAAATTGCAAATATCTAAAAAATTAAAGATAACTGGAAAAATATTTTCACAGGTATGGAAACTGGAACTTTGGCTGCATGCTTCCAGCTGCAAAACAGAATTTTGATAGCTCACTTCCTGATTTCATAGTACTGCTGCTTTAAAAGATCAGTAAATAAACATTACTTTAGTAACTTAACAGAGACTTTTAAAGCTACACACAGAACTCATTAAATTATTAATTGCATTAGTAATAGATGGAAGTTACTCCACTAATCCTTGAACAGCATTCCCCTGAAGAAACAAGTCAACATGAGAAATATCGCAGAAAAAGCAGAAGGGGAAGGGGAGGGATCAGGAAAGGAGGGATAGGTTGCTGGTAGCCTAAAGGCTTTCTAGGTTGGGGAAGAGAAACAATTATAAATTGTGCCCCACTTAGAGCTGAATATATGAGCCTGGTCTAGCATTAAGTGAGTGAGCCTCTCCAGTCTCAATACTTCCAAGCACTCTGCCTTCCATTCATTAAATGACAATGCCAACTCCTTCAGCCATATTCTGAGGGTGGAGCTACCAAATGACATCGAAATTAAAGCAATGGTGCAATACTGTTCTTCACTCCATATTTTTGTTTCATTCAAATGACTGGCAAGAAGAGTCTTTTCATTTAAATTCCCCTTTAGCCATGCTATGTCTTTTAAAAAATCAGAACTCTTGCCCCACAAAGATACCATTTTGGCACATGACCAGAGCATATGGGTCAAGTCACAATTGGCATCTCCACATCTCAAACAGTTGGACGTAGCTCTCAATCCAATCTTGTTCATTTGAAGACAGGTATAATAAAGGTTGTGAACTGTTTTGAATTGTATCAGTTTGCCATTGACTGTTTTAAATGGTTTAATACAGTTTAACCAAATCTTGTTCTACCTCCAACCATTTGCATCATTACAGAGAGCATTAGCCCACTGCCTGATACACTGTAGATCAGGATTATTAATACACCCTAAGAATAAGCCATAGAAACTGGATATTCTGGACCTAGCTTAAATTGTGGCAAGGAAGTATGACTGTTGGGGTTAATGTCTAAGTAGGACCCTTCCTCAAATATGAGGCTTGTACACTATTAACTATGATGTTATGCATATCCTCATCATCTGGCTGCAAATCATGCTTGTGTGCTAAAGTGTCAAAAGATAATAAGGTCCTATCCTTTATTACATTTTTAATTCTGGTTATACCTTTCATCTCCAAAATAACGTTCTTGAAGAGCCCATCTGCTGTAACATTAGGATTCAAGAAGATTGGTTGTATTTTGGATCTAGTTAAATTTAGTGTAATAAAATAAGACCATCTCTTCAGGATATATATATATATATATATATATATATATATATATATATACACACACATAAACAAAATCTGTAAGGATTTTATTTTTAAGATGTTTAACAGGTTTGGCAAATACTAGGGATCCCAGGTAAATTGAGCTATCCTTAGCTGAATTTAATTCCATATCAAGTCTTTCAGGATTAATGATGTGTCCACCTTGACTATTACACCATTTTGACATTTGTTTCATTCTTCAGGAAAGAAAGAAGTAATATATATATATATTTTTTTAACCAGGAGAGACACACTAAGCTGAAGCTTGTTTATAGGTGCAACCTGGGAGCACAAGGAAGCTAAGTGACTTGTTCAGGGTCACACAGTATGCAAGTGAGGGCTGTGGGATTCAAACCCAGGTCTCCAGGTTTGCAGCTCAGAGCCTTAAACCACTGTGCTATACTGCCTCCTCAATATAGGTATATATATCAATATAGGTCTGGGTCCTTGAACCTACCCATATCTTTTGGCCTGGTTAGTCTTCGATAGGCCATTTGGCACATTATTTTGGCCCAGAGAAAGTTTGGAATGGAGCTCTGTATATTCATGAACCATTTTATATTGATGGTAAAAGGTAACATGGAAAATGTGTATAGACATTTTGATTGTATCATCATTTTCACGGAGTCCAGGCACCCCCATATAACAAGTGGAACTTACAGGTTAGTAAACATGTGATCTAACATTGTAAATTGATTTATAACTGTACAGAAACATTTTTTCATATACATACTAACTAATTGGCACTATTAATAAATAAACTCAAAGAAGAAGGGTGTAACAGTGCTGTAATTACCAAGGAATGTGCTGCTTCTGTGACATTGTTTCCACAGTTAATGACTAACTAACATGTATTTGCAAAATAAGTATGCAGAACCTGACACTTGCAATAAAGTGTAAGAAGAAGGGTGTAACAGTGCTGTAGTTACTAAGGAATATGCTGATTCAGTGGCATTGTTTCCACTGTTAATTTCTAACTAACATGTATTTGCAAAGTAAGTATGCAGAAATTGACACTTAAAGTGATTTTGTAAGGTTTCGCAGATGCCTTTTTCACATGGTATGCCATTGTCACTCATGTTTTAGATGTTGAATCTGCAATTTGTGTTGTAAAAAAGCTTTGTTATTGTCATTTTATTTTATGTTTTAGGAGCATTTTGTTTCTGCCTGCCCTCCAATATTCTGTGCGTGGCCACACCCCCAGAATGATGTCATGCAAGGGAACTATCAATGTTTTGCATACAGCAACAATGAATTCTGGGTGAATTTTAAACTGGCTTAAATGTTTGCTACTCAGAGGTGCAGCCCCTTATTTTAGTAGTGGAGACTGCAGTATAGCATTTAATATGTAGAAATATTTATTTATTTAAAAGTTTCACCAGAAAAGAAATACTGAACACATTTTTCACCAGAAAAGATATACTGAGCAAGTAAGCTCATTTCCAGATACATCCTGGAGTGGAGGGGGAAGGGGTACACAGTAGGCACATGTGTAGCAAGGTATTGTGGGTACAATAAGAAGTTGTTTTCCAATTTCCTCACTGTGAGATGCAGACTTGCATTTCTGTAGTTGCTTCAACAATAACAGCTCTCATATATTTATTTTCAAAACAAGGCAGTGTGCATATAGGATCTAGCTGACAACATTTCTTTACTGAGAGATATATAGTCTCCTATTTCTGTAGTGACCACATAAATAGCTGATTTGTATGTCTACCTAATCAAAGTGCAGTCTATTTTGATAATGTTTACAGCAGTACAGTCTGTAGAAAAGTTTCTGGAAAATGTTTTTGTGATGCAGATAGGCCAAAACGATCATTTACCAGTCTATGTAGATGTTTGACTTTTACTGACTGCAGGTGAAGTGACAGGTCTGAAGTGACAACTCCTGTCAGAATGTGGGATCATGATGATACATTTCTATGTTTATGTTATAGGACTTGAATGACTGTAAGTAGTTCATGAGTGTAATTATGGATCAGAATACTTTTCTTTGGTGTCAAGCTTATGCTAGGAGTCCAAACTCATGAAAGAAAAAGGATGCATGCAATACCAAGACTGACCAACAGTGGTCTCCATTTCAAAACTTTGTTTCCCTTGCATGATGTCACGGTTGGGGTTGCAGTACTGAGAAAAAAAGGGCAGGGTTATGCAAATGAATTAAAGCACAGAAATAAAAACATTTTTTTCCATGGAAAACAGCACTTTTTGGCAGTTTGAATGGTAGGAGATTGATTTACAACTCCTACAGGTTACTACTCCCATTTGTAATGGCAAACCTTAGAAAAATCACTTTAAAATAAATCATAGGAATAAGGGTGTAACTATTATACATGTACATTGAATGTAAATGTTGTAGTACTGATGTATGTTTTCCTTCAGAAATCATTCCCTCATGCAATTATTGCTTTTTAAACATGCAATCTAATATTGTTAATTGCTTTACAACTACATTGTTTACTTATACAGTACAAATCATTTATATAATTATTAATTGGCTTTTAATGGTACTGTAGTTACTAAGAAATGTACTGCTTCTGTGGCATTGACCCACACCTCTTCTACACCTGCATCTCTGTACTGGTACTGCCCAGGTGGGTGGCTGGGGGTAGGGCATGGCTACATACCATGCTTTATTTCAGTGATGAAAGGGAACAGGAATGCACAGGAACCAAGCTCCTGTACCATTTTTGCAGCAGGAACGGAGTTCCTGTACTTCTTCCCACTAGCACTAGAACTGGAATTCTTAAACTGGCAACATAATGACAGTTTCTGGGCCTGTGATCTGAAATCAGGGTTCCATAACAACATTATATTTGTACAACAATTCTATTTTCCTAGAAATACTCCAATATCTCTAACTGAATCTACTCATGTCTAAACAGATAGATGTGTCACAGGGAAAGGAAGCAGCTCCTGGTGGGGGACTCAATCATTAGGGGGACAGAACTGGGGGGAGCAGGGAAAACTGAAGTAAGGTGCTTACCTGGTGCCATGGCTTGGAGGGACAGGAAGCGCATCATCAGGATCACGAGAACAGCTGCACAGGAGATGGATCTAGAAGTCATTGTCCACCTAGGGACAAATGACTTGACTCAACAAGAGATTAGAGCAGTGCAGGAGGGGTTTGTGAAGTTGGGGAGGGGCCTAAGGCAAGTAGCACACACAGTATCCTTCTCAGAGGTGCTGCCTGTCTATGGCAAGGGTGAGGTGAGGGTATTTCACACCATTCAGTTCAGTGGATGGCTAAAAAAATGGTGCAGAGCACAGGGGGTTGGCTTCATTTGGGACTGGGGCTCCACCTGGAGGGATACCAGCCTATACTGGCAGGATGGGCTGCATCTGTCCAGGAAGGGAACAAGTCTTCTGGGCAATCAGTTTAAATGCTTCATTGGCAAGCTTTTAAACTAGTCAAGGGGGGAGGCACTGATAAGCAGCAGGGAATTCCCAGCCTCCCCCTACAAAACAGGGTACTAAATGAGGGAAGGACCAAGGTACAATGGTCAGTAGGGAGCAGGACAGGGGTAAATGGAGAAAGCAAAATCAATAAGGATAGGGATAGTGCTACAAGAGGTAAAGCCATCAAAAAATGGAGAGCAATGAGTACTAATGCTCGTAGTCTGGGTAACAAGCTTCCTGAATTAGTGGCCTTGATGGAGGAGGAACATCTGGATATCATGGCAGTCACAGAAACATGGTACACACAGAACCATGACTGGGACATAAACATACCAGGATACATTATCCACAGGAGGGACAGGGAGGGTAAAAGAGGAGGAGGAGTAGCTCTCTACGTAAGGGAAGGCATCAAAGCTACAGAACAAAAGGGTAGACAGGGAGGAGAGGAAGCACTGTGGGTCAATTTGGAGACAGGCAATGGCACAGGGGTTGTATACAGACCCCCATCTCAGGGGGAGGACATGGACAAGGAAATGATAGGAAGTATCCTTAGAATGCCAGAAATGGGAGATATTGCTGACGGGGATCTGAATATGCCAGATGTTAATTGGAGTACATTTTCTGCAGCCACTTCTAAGAGTGGGGTCATTCTAGATGCCCTACAGGGGGCATGCCTTAGACAACTAGTATTGGAACCCACTCGAGAGAGAGCAATCTTAGACCTGATACTCTCAAATGGGGATGGCAAGAGGATCACAGATTTCGAAGTGGATAGCCATCTGGGAACTAGTGACCATCTAACAGTATGGTTCACAATAAACACTTCAGTAGAGTCAAGCCACACAAAGGCAAAGGTACTGGACTTCAGGAGGGCTGACTTTGTCAAAATAGGTGAGTGCCTAAGGAATGCACTAGCAAATGGGCAGGAAGGAGGGGTGGGGTGGAAGAACAATGGGGAATAATCAAAACTGCCATCACAGAGGCAACAAGCCTTTGTGTGAAGCAAATAAAACAAAATGATGTAAGAAACCACTGTGGTTCTCAAAGGAGGTGGCAGGAAAAGTTAGGGAGAAAAAGAAAGCATTCAGGAAGTACAAGGAATCACAGAAGAAGCAGGACAGAGAATTGTATCAGTTAAAGCAAAAGGAAGCTGGGAAGGCAGTCAGAACAGCAAAGGCTCAAACTGAGGAAAAGATAGCCAACACAGTTAAGAAGGGGGATAAAACTTTTTATAGGTACATCAGAGAGTGAAGGAAGACCAAGGGAGGGATAGTGAGGCTTAATAAAGGGAAGGGGAAGTGGGCAGAGGGTGACTGTGAAAAGGCAGAGATACTAAACAAATATTTTTTCTCAGTATTCACAAATGAAGTGGGGGTGGCACCTAAACCAAACAATAGAAACACTCTGGATACAGAAGTTGATACCAGCCCATTTACAGAAGAACGGGTTCTGAAAGAACTCTTAAAACTGAAAGTGGACAAAGCAATGGGGCCTGATGGGATTCATCCCAGAATTCTAAAATAATTAAGGGTAGAACTAGTGACACCACTGACTACCCTCTTTAACAAATCATGTGAGGATGGGGTGGTGCCTGAGGATTGGAGGAGGGCAGATGTGATTTCACTTCACAAAAGTGAGAGCAGGGCAGAAGCAAGCAACTACAGACCTGTTAGTTTAACCTCAGTGACAGGGAAAATGATGGAATCACTTCTGAAGGAAAGAATTGTCGAGTACCTAGAGGCCAGAGGAGCACAGGGCCCAAGGCAGCATGGATTCACAGCAGGAAGATCATGTCAGATGGATCTAATTGATTTCTTTGACTAGGTGGCCAAAGTAGTAGATCAGGGAGGGTCTGTGGACATGGCCTACCTAGACTTTAGCAAGGCATTTGACACAGTCCCACACAAAAGATTAATATACAAGTCAGCCCACCTGGGAGTGGGTCCCAAGATGGTAGCCTGAGTAAAGAATTGGCTGGAGAACAGGACACAGAGGGTAATAGTAAATGGAGTCCACTCTGAAGAAAGGGGGTTACTAGTGAGGGACTGCAGGGTTCAGTACTAGGACCAGTCCTCTTTAATGTCTTTATAAGTGACATTGCAGAGGGACTGGAAGGAAAAGTATGTCTCTTTGCAGATGACACAAAGATCTGCAACAGAGTTGATACACAAGGTGGGGTGGAAAGGATGAAATGGGACTTGAAAAGGTTGGTGGAATGGTCAAATGTATGGGAGCTTAGATTCAATGCTAAGAAGTTCAAGGTAATGTACCTGGGAAAAAAAAACCAGGGGAAGTGTACACAATGGGGGGTGAGATACTAACAACAACAAAAATGGAAAGGGACCTGGAGGTAGTCATATCAGATAACCTAAAGGTGGGCAAGCAATGTGAGAGGGCAGTAAGGAGGGCTGAGGGGATACTGGGATGCATAGGGAGAGGCATCACCAGTAGAAATCAGGAAGTTATTATCCCTCTGTACAGACAGCTGGTGAGACCCCATCTTGAGTACTGCACGCAGTTCTGGAGATCCAGTCTCCACAAAGACATAAGCAGGATAGAGGCAGTCCAGATGAGGGCAACTAAAATGGTGCAGGGTCTGCACCGGAAGACATATGAAGAGAGGCTTAAGGAGCTTAATATGTATAGCCTCGAGGAAAGGAGGGAGAGGGGGGACATGATAGAAATCTTCAAGTACCTCAAGGGAATCAACAAAGTCCAAGAGGGTAGCATCTTGCAGAAAAAGAGGTGTGCAAGAACAAGGGGGTACAATTTGAAGATGGGGGAGCAGCTCAGAGGTAATGTAAGGAAGTATTTTTTCACAGAGAGGGTTGTGGATGCATGGAATGGCCTTCTGGAGGAGGTTGAGGAGTCAAAAAGTCATAAGACAATTCTAGGGGGTAGTGGTAGGAAGAATTAGGCTGCTGGTTAACTAGGATCTGCAGCTTATCCATTAGGTAGGGAAATGGGCAGACTGGGTGAGCCAAGCGGTCCTTATCTGCCATCAAATTCAATGTTTCTATGTGTCTTGACACAACTATCCTTCAGATTGAGGATCTTCATTCTGCATTTCATATTTGCAAGTGTCTGAGTTGGTGTACTTCTTGTCTACCACTGGCACCACTGGCTACATACCATGCTTTATCACCAATCTGCTCTGTGGAGTGGTGGTGGGTGCACCAGATACACAGGCAGGGACCCTTTCTTAGCAATTATATGCCCTTCCCACTGGCTGAACGGTGTGGCTACCAGAGCACCATCCTTCACATCAAGTTACCCCAGCCATCTGACTATACCATGAGGGCAAGGAGCAAGGTGGTAAATATAGACAGACCAGTAGGTCACCTTACTGGAAAACAGCAGTAAAAGGAAGACCACCCATAAACCACAATTCTTCACTCCATACACAGTGCAGGATCTAGTCTGCTCCTAGTCAGTCCATCTGATTGGATGGCTGCTATTGATCACCAAAAGAAACAGCTTTATCTACCAGGTTTGGGAAATACCCTGACAGATGTATATATTCAACCTTGGAATGAAGTTAAAAGTAAGGTTGTATTTAGAATTAGAGATCTTGATATCCAAAATAAATATTTCTGTTTGGATCAGTTTAAATGTTTTGGTTGGTACAAACAGTTAACGAGTACTAACCTTATTGAGCCCTACCTATATCTTTTGACTAAACCTAGTGAGAGATGTTTGTTATGCAGATTTAGAATGGGATTGTATAAAGCTAATTATACACATTATTTGCAAAAAAAACCTGACTCTTTCACTCCTTATTGCAGATGTGGGACTTTACAGCCAGATGACTTAAAACACGTAATCTTATTCTGTCCTCTATTTTATAATAGTAGAGACAAATGGTTGAGAGAAATTTTAGGTAACTCATAATTTACCATCAAACATGACTTTACACAATCTTTTTAACTCAAATGATGAGTTTAAGCTAAAGACCCTAAATGGGATCTCTACATATTTAGATTTATAATGTCTATAATTGACTGTTACTATAAGACTGTTGTATTCCTAATGATTAATCTGGTCTGAACATCTGATGTTTATCATGGATCTTCCGCTTTGGCCTTATGATATATAACCATTAATTGTTATATATGGTATCCTTGCACCTTATAGATAGAAGTTGTTTAAATGAGTAACCTCTTGGAGTATGTTTTTTAGATGCCAAAACTGTCTTGTCTTTTTCTTCGTGCTTTTTTGGTGTGATAAGTACAGTATTTATTGACATATTTAATTTTGTACTGTACATTGAAATAATATTTTATATCGACCAATAACCAAACTGAACTGAACTATTGATCACCAGGCCTGGGAATGCACATTTGACACATTCCCTGCCACCTATGTGACTAGGGTCCAATAACAAACTGCATGTTTAGTAAGCTGTAAGGTCATGAGGGACTGATTTCTGAATGAGAACTTATATTACAGCTACAGTACAGACATTTGGTAAACGTAAGCATATGTAACTGCAAATACATGTTACCTAGGCATTAACTGTGAAAACAGTGCCATTATTTCTTAGACACAATATTTTTATAGTGCCAATTGGTAATTATGCAAATGAAATATTTGTGTGTACAGTTACATATCAATTCACAATAACAGAGTGTGTGTTTACTAACCAGTAAGTTCATCAAAAACTGGAATACAGACTTGAAACATTTAATGAGTTACCAGTCAGTGCAATTACCTGTAGGAGACTGATGTTGCATTGTATTCATATTTTAGTAACCATTCTTATTACACTGTAACATTTTTCTTATTGATTACCTTTTAAATAAATGCCAGATAGACATAGACAGTTGAAACAGTGCCAAATATCTGCAGCTATATTTAGTAACACTTGCAAGAACAGATTTAATAATGCCAAAAGTAGTAACATAGTAGTTACACAATGATTTGCTGTTACAATTTGCAATAGCACTTACCTTTGTAGTTGCCCTTATAAGAACAAATAACATAATGCCAGAAGAGATAGAGTGGTAGTTGCACAATAGAGTTCTGTTACACTTTGCAACAGCTATTACATGTATAGTTACACTTGTCAGAATGAATTGATTTGTGCTGTAAGGGAGACTGTAGTAGTTGCACATGTATGCAAGTTGTGTAACTACACAACACACACATGCAAAATTAGTTAGCATCCACATAGTAGATACATGTAACTACAAAGTAGTTACCGAGCAGTTATAGGTAATTACTTCATGCAAATTGTATGTAACTACACAACATGCAAATGTGAGATTAGTTAACAACTACACAGTAGTTTAATATAACTACACAGTAGTTACAGAGTACTTACAGCATAGTTATATAGTAGCTACAGTGTATTTAAGAACACTTAAAATAAAGTGTCATCAGCAGTTTTATGTATAACGCTTCCTATATGAAACTCTCAGGGCACTTCACTACATACAACAAAACAAAAACATAATTACACATTAATACAAAATAAATCATACATAGTAAATAAATACAGTCTAAAAAGTGGAGGTAATGCTGAATAAAATCAGTGGAGTGGAGAGAGCAGCTGACAGTACACCAGACAAAGTGGTATTTTAGCTAGGCAGGGCCTGAGTCATGTGGGAATTTGTAGTTTAACAAAGCAATCTTGAAGGTGGTGCACCACCTAATCAGGAGGGAATGCAACTGCCACTATTCAGGGGAGTTATGGTCCTTGGGTGACACATCCAGTATCAACCTGAATGTGGCATTCTGCATCAGCTGTAGGTGGCACACACACTTTCCACATAGCCATGGGTAAAATAGCATTACAGTAATCTAGTCTCAAAGTCATGAAAGCATGCACTAGGGTCCCCAGCTCCACTTGCCCAAGATAGGGTTTACTATCAGAGATATTCCTTAATGGGAAAATCCACTGAGAACCATGACTGACACCTGATGATCTACTATCAGCTGAGAACCCACAATGACTCCCAAATTCTTCACCCAATCCATGGCTGTCAGAAGGGTGCATTCAGTGATGTAAACTGACAGCACCCAAACTTCCAATTGACCCCTAAGGACATGGTTCAACCAGCATCAACTCCATCTTGATCAGACTGAGACTCAGCTAGCTGGAGGCTATCCAATTAGAGATTTCTTTAAGGCACTGCTACAGCACAGCAACCGCCTTCCACCCATCTGATGTAAACAACAGATACAGCTTTGTATCATCTACATTGCAATGAAAACTGACACTGTACCATCTGATTACCCATCCTAATGGCAGCATATACACTTCAAACAACATGGGGACAGAATCCAGTCATGAGGAACCCCACAGCAGACTTCAGCCAGCTGCAATGAGTAAGTACCCATCATGACCTGCTGCAATCTACCACAAAGGAAAGATACTACTTAAGGAAAGGACAGTGGAATAGCTGGAGTCCAACAGATTATGGGACCTTAGGCAGCAAAAAATTCACATGAGGGAGGTCATGCCAAGCATATTTGATATATTTATTTGACTGGGTGACCAAGGAGTTAGATCATAGAGTAGTGGAGGTTATGGCCTACCTGAATTTTAGCAAGGCTTTCAAAACCATTCCACATAGAAAAATAATAAGCATGCTTGTGAGCTTGGGATTGGCAACAAAGAGATACCTAGGTAAAAAACTGGTTGGGGGATAGTAGACACAATGTGGTGGGAAATGGAGTACACACCAAGGCAGGTAGGGTGACCAACGGGTTACCTCAGGGACTAGTCCTCTGTAATAACTTTATTACTAGCATAGCAGAGGGACTTGAAGGGAAGGTCTGACTCTTTGTGGATGACACCAATATCTGCAACAGGGTGGACACTCAGGGTGGGGGTTGATAGGATGGGCAGGGATATAAAAAAAACTGGAAGAATGGTCAAGGGTATGGCAGCTGGGCTTTGATGCAAAAAAGTCCAAAATAATGCACTTAGGCCACAGAAATCCAAGGGTGGAGCAAAAATGGGAGGAGTGATACAATAACCAAGCAGGAAAGAGACCCGAGGGTAATCATTTCTGATAACTGAAAGGAGGACAGGCAGTTTGACAGGGCAGTTAGGAGGGCTACTGGGATGCTTGGGTGAAAAGGAAGGAGTACCACCAGCAGAAAAAGGGAGGTGGTGTTGCCCCTGTATTGATTAGTATTAAGACCCACCTAGAGTACTGTATCCAGTTCTGGAGACCGAATCTCAGGAAGGACATAAATAGGGTGGAGGTGGTCCAGAGCAGGGTACTAAAATAGTGCAGGGTCTGCATTATAAGCCCTATGAATAGAGGCTAAAGAAGCTCAGTATGTACACCCTGGTGGAACGGAGGAGGGGGGGAGGTGATATGACTGAGATGTTTATATACCTCATGGGGTTAATAAGGTACAGATGGGGAGTATTTTTCAGAAAAAAAGATGCTCTAGAATAAGGGGACATGCTATGAAACTGGAGAGGGGGAAGGTTCAGGAAAGCTATGGAGAAATGCTTATTTACGGAAGGAGTGATGGATTTATGGAACAGCCATCCAGCTGAGGCAGAAGTGGCAAAAACAGTGGCAGGATAAAAAAATGCCTGTGATCAGCACAAGGGAATCGTAGTGGTAAAGAAGGGAGGAGGGGCAGCACCATAGATCGTGTGGGTCTTCAGCAAAAATATAGGTAAAAGAAAAAAGTATGAATAATATGGGTGAACTGGGTGAGCCAAATTGCCCTTATCTGATGTCAGATTTTATTTTTCCATGTTTCCAAATGAGCAGAACAGCATGTCCATGAGGACTATGTTGGGCGTGACACAAAAAATTGGCTAGGACAAATGTCAGTCACCCTAAACAGCTCCTAATTGGCAGGCAAGATTCAGTGTCCCTGTATACCAATGAGTGTTATCTTTGCTAGTCATGAAGTTTGGTAGCGAAAGGATTACAAAAAGTATACATTTCTTTTAACCCACTGACCTGACCTCTGCTCACAGTGACAGAATTTATGCTAAGTGTCAAAAAAATAATTATTACATTTATTTACTAAAGTCCATGCTGTGCCCACTGATGCTGTTCCATTCTATTCTTAACCCAGCCCCTGACTTGTTGTGCTCCGATTAATCTCCATAGGACCGGACAGTTTCTTGGGAAATGGAGAGCTGGCAGCATGCTACATCAGGAGAGTCGGGTTGGTGACCTTGGATATCAGTGTGGTAGTGGCAGTAAGTAAATACTGCCACTATCACACTGATATCCCTGGACAAAGACCTGACTCCCTTGCTGTAGCAGGCTGCCGGCATGTCATTTCCCCATTACCCTGTGCCAAGTCTCATTCCAGAATTGGCATGCTGCTTCAAGGAAGAACCGGACTGCACTTCTGAGCTGAACTGACTCGACAACTCGAGTCGAGCCATGAGAGGTTCAGTATTATCAAGTCGAGCTGAGTAGTCCAGGTCCAAGGAGGTTCAGAAGCACTGCAGAGCCAGTTTGCCAACTCCTGATAGAAACACTAGTATGTAACACAGAAACATGTAACCATAAGCAAAAAATGGAACAGAGAATATGAATCTTGAGTAGGTACCCCTCGACTTCTGCAACCATTATAACTACTAGGCATGCATGTCCATTAGCTGTGGAGGTACATCCTGAGGATGTGCAAAAGTGGTTGAAATAACTCATAGGTGTATGAAGAACTTGCTGTCAATTATGACTGCCACTTGCAGTTTATAAACTAAAGTTTAATGTCACAGCATCCTGTATCCATGAAAGGACCACTTTTGTGTCCCTCCAACATACATGCTATGAGCCATACCACATCTATTCTGTGTCTGGAAAATAGAAGGCACACCCCTTCAGCCATGTTCTATGTCTTTTAGTGGCACTCTGAAAAACATAACCAAGTAACTGTGAGAAAACCAGTGGAATGCTGGGGTGCATAGGGAGAGCTATCTTCAGCAGAAGGAAGGAAGTGGTGATGTCACTTTATAGAATGTTGTTAAGACCTCATCTAGTGTACTGTGTCCAGTATAGTCAAGTCAAGTCAAATTTATTTAAAAGACGCCCAATCCCGGAGGCTCTGGGCGTGACAAATTTTAAAAAGAGCATAATACATAAAATAAATGAAATAACAGATAATAAATACATTATGGTCTCATGTAGTCTAAACATCAAAAGCCTGAGAGAATAAAAAAGTTTTCAGGTGGATCTTAAAGATATTTACAGTTGAGGCTCTCTGACCGTAGCTGGTAGTAGGTTCCATGGGGCGGAGCCGCAACGCAAAGCTCGGCCACGGCTGACTTCAGCCTTCGCCTTAGAACGGTCAGGAGGCCACTACTGGAGGATCGCAGAGGGTGGACCAATGGAACAGGTGTCAGGAGGACTGACAGGTAACCAGGGCCTGCCGTGTAGGGCCTTAAGGTGAGAAGACCACCTTAAAGAGGACTCTCCACCTGACCGGCAGCCAGTGCAATTCACGCAGTACCGGTGTAATATGGCAAAATTTATACTGCCCAGTCAGTAACCGGGCAGCTGCATTCTGCACCAACTGCAGTCTGCAGAGAAGCCCTCCTGTGACCCCAAGATAGAGCGCATTACAGTAGTCCAGCCTAGATGTGACTAAGGCATGTATCAAGGTAGGGAGGTCCAGAGACGGAACAAGGGGCCTAATCCTGCAAATGTTTCTGAGATGGAAAAAACAGGTACGAACCACGGAAGATACTTGAGTCTCCATGGTCAAGTTCCTGTCCAGAATCACTCCAAGACTACGCACCCTAGAGGAGGCCTTCAATGAGACAGTCCCAAGAACAAGTTCAGTTGCTGAATCAGAGACCTCCATATCACAAACTCTGTTCGACTCCACTACCAATACCTCCGTCTTGTTAGGGTTCAGTCGTCAACCAGCTGGAGGCCATCCAGTCACTTATCTCGGTCAGACAGATGTTTAGCACATCCACTGCATTGGATGTTCCTGGGGCAAAAGGAAAGTATAGCTGAGTATCATCAGCATAGCAATGAAAACTCAGACCATACCTCCTAATGATCCTTGAGGGGCAGCATGTACACTGCGAACAACATTGGGGCCAGTACCGAACCCTGAGGGACTCCACAAGAAAGGAGATTGGGTGTAGATGAAATTACCCATCATAACCCGTTGCCTCCTGTTTGTAAGAAAGGACTCAAACCAGTTGATGACAGTACCGTGAGTCCACATAAATCCCTAAGGCAACTAGCAACACACTATGGTCCACAGTGTCAATGTCAAGAGAGATCGAGAAGAACAAGAATTGTCCTGTCCCCGATCTCTAGCCCTGAGGAGATCATTCTGCACCCGTACAAGAGCAGTTTCTGTACTATGTCTGGCCCAAAAAGCCAACTGGAAGGGATCGTACAACTCGTGAGTCACGAGGTGCTCTTTCAATTGAAGAGCTACAACCTTCTCCACCACCTTCCCCAAAAATGGGAGGTTGGAGATTGGATGGTAATTCGCCATGATCTCCGGGTCCAAAGATGGTTTCTTTAAAAGGGGTCTTACCAGAGCCTCCTTCAAGGCATCCGGAAAGACTCCCTCAGATAAGGAACACCGTACGATCATGGCGAACACTGGACAACAGAGCCAACGATCTCAATAAGAAACTGGCACTGGGTCCAGTTCACAAAAAGGTATGCCTCAAATTGGTTGCTACCTCAATAACCTCACTTGCCTCCACTGGCCTAAACTCCCCCAACTTGGCGGAGTGCACTCAGAACACATCTGGCGCATCGCTGTTAGCTATGGTATTAAGCTGGAAGAGGCATCCCGCCGGATCGTGGACACCCTGTCCGAGAAGAACCGAGCAAACCCTCACAGTCTTCAGTGGAAAAAGCCCTCCTAGGCTGCAGGCAGAGAGGATGAAGAAGTCTGTCTACAGTCCGAAGAGTGAAGCTGGTCGATTCTTCCCGGCAGCAATCTCCCTGGACAGGAACACTGCCTCTTAAGATTGATTGCCTCCGATACACAACGATAGTGCGTACGCATGACCAGTCTGTCCACCTCCAGGCGGGATCCTCTCCAGCAGCTCTCCAATCTCCGACCCATCCTCTTCATCTCCTGAGGTCCCCATCGAACATGGGGACCTCCGCATGCGTTCTGGGTCATACACGGACAGGTGCGAGGGAGTTGATGGCATCAGAGAGCACCTTATTATAGGTGTCAACGCCGCGCCAACTCCTCCGACGCATGCATCACCACACTAGATAATTTAGCTGCCGCCAAAACCCTCAGGGGTAAAACCCTGCAAGGGGCGGCTAATCATCTCATGGGGAAGGGCTTATGGGCGGGGGAGCCCCAAATGTGAACTTCACCGTGCAGTGATCGGACCAAAAACCCGATCAATCCCGAGATCAGCGATCTCGAGCCCCAGTGAGAACACCAGGTCCAGCATGTGGCCATCCCTGGTAGGTGCGGCAACGACCCGCGCCAGTCCAAGAGAGGACATACCCGTAAAAAGTCGCCGCCACATCTTTGATCACCATCATCCACCCAGATATTGAAATCCCCAGAAAGATACATCTGGGGGATCCCAATGTTTCACCAGCAGTGAACTCGGCAAACTCCTGCAGGAAATTCCCCATCGGGCCAGAAGGGCGATAGACGAGGAAAATCCTGCAGCCTGCGCCGAGACCACCACGGATAGCCACACACTCAAATGAACCCGAGCTCCACTGCGGTACTGGCGAAGGTCAGACTGGATCTAAAGCAGATGGCTGGCACCGCCACCCTGTGATTCACTCTGGGGCAGTGTACCACGGTATACCCGGGAGGGACCACAGCCTCAAAAATAGGGCCTGCATCATCACCCACCCAGGTCTTCATAATGCAAGCCAGATCGATTGATGAAATCAAGTCGGCAACAATTGCCGTCTTGTTCCTGATCGACCTGGCATTGCACAACACTGCTTTCAGAGGATTGAGGAGGTACAGCCCCACAGGCTACCTGGCCACTGGACTGGTGGACTCCTGGGGATGGGCACCAACCACGCCTGACCTCTCCCAGATGCCCGTCAGACCCAGGGTGTCTCCTGGACCTAAGAACCTCAATCCTACCATCACCCACAGCCTGATCACCGCGCCAATAATCAATATAGCCCCTACAATCCCCATTTCCTGACAACGCCTAGCAATAGTGTCAGATACAGAAAGGGGATAGAGGGCGTGAGACCATAAGCAACGAGTGGCTATAGGTAATCCCCTGATCCCCACAGATCCTCCCACATAATTCCTAGACATTTCAATAAAACACAAACTGCTATTTAAACACTATAAAATAGCAGAAAGTAACAACCTAACCTACATTAAACCAATAAAGACAATACTAAAATAAGCTCCACCTTAATACATCCAAGTAAAATAAATAAATAAAGATACTTAACTTGGCAAACATTTAAAACATATATAAACAACCCATTTCTCTTCTCTAATTGCAGACAGATATTCCAGTACCGAGTGGCGCTCGCGCCACTCACAACGCTCACGCTTGCGAGCGGCGCTTCCCTTTATTCACGGCGAGTCTCCACCCCCACAAAGAGTCTGCTCAAATAATTAGAGCTCCCCCGAACTCGAACCTCCAGCCCAGTGTCACAGGGCAAAGCAGCCTGCAGCACAGCCTCTCACGCCGTGCAAGCCTGCCACGGAGGACCAACAAGCAGATTGCAGGGGAGCTATAATATCCTGGGCAAAGTCAGAGAAATGAACATCCACATCAGCCGCTTACGAGCAGCGTTCCAACACTGGCAAGACACTCTGCACACGCAGATTAAGCGCTGCTGACCTTCCTTTATTCACGCCGAGTCTCCGCCCCCACAAAGAGTCTGCTCAAATAATTAGAGCTCCCCCGTACTCGAACCTCCAGCCCAGTGTCACAGGGCAAAGCAGCCTGCAGCACAGCCTCTCATGCTGTGCAAGTCTGCCACGGAGGACCAACAAGCAGATTGCAGGGGAGCTATAATATCCTGGGCAAAGTCAGAGAAACGAACATCCACATCAGCCGCCTACGAGCAGCGCTCCAACACTGGCAAGACACTCTGAACCAAGAGGCCTTCAGCTACAATCAGCGTGCAGGGTTGCTTTGGGCATGAAAAAATCTGGAATGGATTCAGGCAGATCTCACGCCGTGCAAGCCTGCCACGGAGGACCAACAAGCAGATTGCAGGGGAGCTATAATATCCTGGGCAAAGTCAGAGAAACGAACATCCACATCAGCCGCCTACGAGCGGCGTTCCAACACTGGCAAGACACTCTGCACACGCAGATTAAGCGCTTGCGAGCGGCGCTTCCCTTTATTCACGGCGAGTCTCCGCCCCCACAAAGAGTCTGCTCAATAATTAGAGCTCCCCATACTCAACCTCCAGCCCAGTGTCACAGGGCAAAGCAGCCTGCAGCACAGCCTCTCACGCCGTGCAAGCCTGCCACGGAGGACCAACAAGCAGATTGCAGGGGAGCTATAATATCCTGGGCAAAGTCAGAGAAACGAACATCCACATCAGCCGCCTACGAGCGGCGTTCCAACACTGGCAAGACACTCTGCACACGCAGAGGCCACATCTCCAGAATGACATAGACAGAGTACAAGCGGTTCAGAGAAGAGCAACAGAAATGGTGCCGGGGTTGCACCAAAAGTCATATGAGTGGAGTCTGGACAATCTCAATATGTATTCCCTGGAGGAGAGGAGAGAGAGCGGGGATATGATAGAGCCGTTCAAATTCCTCAGTGGTATAAATAAGGTACAATAGGGTAGAATCTTTAAAAAATATATATGTTCAAGAACAAGATACCATGATATGAAAACAGAGGAAGGTAGACTTAAGGGTAACATGAGAAAATGTTTTTCACCGAAGGAGTGGTAGATCCATGGAACAGCCTCTGGGCAGTGGTTGTAGGAGCAAAAATGGTAGGAGAATTAAAAATTGCATGAGACAGACATAAAGTAACACTAAAGATAGGAGAGAGTGTAAGCCACAGATCATTTAGGATCTGTGATATATGAAACAGTTAGGGAAAATGGGCAGACTAGGTGGACCAAGCAGTCCTTATCTGCCGTCAAATTCTATATTTCTGTGTTTCTATATTTAGCAAATAGTGATATACAGATGCTTAGTTAATCAGTAAAGAAAATGATAAGTGGAGGTGGGGGGTGCCTCATCAATCCCCAACATTTGTCCCAGAACACTGTGACTTAGTAAAGTTAGGATGAGAAGAAGGTCAACAAATAAGAAACATGAACGTGTCTGATTGAAAGTTTAAGAAAACCTGAAAACAGCAGTATTAAGCTTCATATAATCTGGAGAAAGTATTGTCAGTATGTAGGAGAAAATTGTACCAGTATGAGGAAAAGTGACTGTAGAATCGGCAGGGCTTGTGAACCAAGAGGCCTTCAGCTACAATCAGCGTGCAGGGTTGCTTTGGGCATGAAAAAATCTGGAATGGATTCAGGCAGATCTCACTAGGCATCAGCAGTTGTGGCAAATTGCTTTTTCTCCATCTGGTGTTGAAACTAGCTGCTTAGCTGGGTATACCATTTTCAATTTTATACCAGAAACAAAGAGTTTATTTTTCATGTCTTTGTTTAAAGCTCACCAGGAGCATATCTGAGGGCTGAGATCATTTAAAATGTACTGTATAAGCAGTGACTCTCCCACCAAATTTCTTTCATTCCATGCTTTTTGGCCTGGATATGGGTTTATCCAGAAAGTTGAGGACCCAGGCAATGATGAGCAGTAACCTGTCCATTGGTTGGGCATAGGCCTGATTGCTCAGTGGGCTCATTCCACAGTACCGTATAAGGTAGGCCATTAGGTGAGGGTCCCGCAACCTTGTCCCAGAGTTTTTGTACAAAATGAAAGGCATCAATTCTCTCTGATGATCTGGAAGACCACTTACAACTAAATTGTTGTGGTGGCTTCTTCCCTCTTGATCTTCCAGATGGTCTGCTAACTTTTGTACTTTGTAGCATAGGTTGATGATGTCAGGCTCCACTCGCTTGGCATGCACCTCCAGAGAACTGATGTGGGCTTCTGCATCAGGGATATTCTGAGTAAATGTTTCCAGAGTGGGCTTAAAGGTTTTGAAATCCCTGGAGAGATCTAGCAAAGTCTCTTTAAGGGATTCCAGTTCCAAGATGGAATGGACTACCTTGTCCAGGTCAGCTGCTCACCCTGGTGGTGTGAGTGGAGAATTAACAAGCTTGTGGTTTTGGTGCCCAGGACCATTCAGGCAGAGGCACAGGCATTGTAAGTTAAGTCCATGTGTTCAGTCTCTGCATCTGTCTGAGAGGTAATTTTAGCCTCTATGAAAAGATTACTTTTTTCAGCTGTAACTGTATTGGTTTCTGAATTTGCAGGTGAATATTTGTGCAAAACAATAATGTAAAATAGAGGTGCATTGTGAGGACTTAACTCAGGTTGCCTGTCTCCGAGCAGAGTTGGCCAAGCTGAAGGCAGCATCCACCCCCACCCAAAGACCATCGGGTCCACAACCTTTACCTCAAAGGATGCCATGGATGAGGAGGAATTGGACTACAGTGGGATCAGGGAGGGTGAGGAGGGGGGTCAAAAGCACATCCCCAACTGGTTACACTTACTAACTCCTACACTGTTTTGGAGGAACAGGAAAGGTCCCACTCAGGAACCCGAGGCTGCATCCAGGGAGGATAGGAGGGGCCTCTAGGATGGAGCCTTAGGGAAGGAAAGCAGGGAAATCTGGAGGATGTGGGGGAAGCTTCTCCTACTGGGGGACTCTATTGTCTGGGGAGTGGAGTTAGGGTCACCTAGCAGGGGAGAGAGGGAGGTAAAGTGCCGCCCAGGAAGTGCTGTATGGATGGATGGGAAGTGGATCCATAGACTCGCTATGGCAATAGCAAGGAGAAAGCATCTGAATGGGCAGACTAGATGGGCCTAGCGGTCCTTATCTGCCGTCAAAGTCTATGTTTCTATGTTCATCTAGATGTCATTGTCCACCTGGGGACCAATGACCTGGCCAGGAGAAGGGTGGAGTTTGCTGAGTCCAGGATGATTTCAGGAAGCTCAGGGAAAACCTGAAACAGATAGCATGCTCTGGCTCATTCTCAGAGGTGCTACCTGTCCATTGCACAGGGGTAGCTAGGGAACTCCACATCCATCCATTCATTCAACTCCTGTTTGAACAACTGATGTTGAAGGGAGGGTTTGGGCTTCATAGAGGACTGGGGCCTGACCTGGGTAGATGCAGGCTTATATAAGGATGACGGCCTGCATCTGTCGACGGCCTGCATCTGTCCAAGAAGGGGACCTTGGTCCTTTATGAGAAGTTTAAATTCTTCAGGTGTGAGCATTTAAACTGGCCAAGGGGGTGACCCAAGAGGCTTAGAAACAACCCCCCCATGAGAACATGCAGGAACATAACTCAACTGTGGGAATAGTGAAAATAGGCAGGGAGGGGCAGGCAGGTGAGGAATGTATAATGAGTAATATAGGGGTGGCAGGAGCACATAGGAAAAAAATTGGGGTGGGAGGAAGATGCTGGATAGGCAGAACAAGAGCAGAGGGAGGGCAGACTGTAAAACATGGAAGGTTATCCTAACAAATGCCCGTAGCCTGGCAAATAAGGTTCCAGACCTGGAGGCTTTGTTGGCAGATGAAGACCTCAACATAGCAGCAATAACAGAGACATGGTACTCTGCAAATCATGGCTGGGAAGTTAATGTACCAGGCTATACATTGTTCCAGAGAGACAGGGAGGGCAAAAAGTGTGAGGGACTGGACCTGTATATTAGACATGGTATAAAGGCTACAGAAGTTCAGGGAGGACAACGGGAGACTGAAGTAATGTGGATCACCCTGAAGCCAGAGACTGGAACAGTGATACGCATTGGGGTGCTCTACAGACCTCCAGCATAGAAGGAGGAAGCAGACAGGGAACTAGTGGAGAACATATACAACATGGCAACTAAGGGCCAACTAAGGGCAATTCTGCTACTGGGGGATTTCAATATGCCGGACTTGGATTGGGCCACCTAGATGGCTGTCTCAGCCAGAAGCACAGCCATCCTAGAATCCCTTCAAGGGTTGGATTCAGGCAGCAGGTGCATGAGCCAACCAGGGACAAGTCAATTCTGGACCTGGTATGGACCAATGGGTACAGAGTCAAAGAAATACATGTGGTAGGGCAGCTGGGGTCCAGTGACCACCACATGGTGTGGTTTAGCATAGAGACATGGACTCAGTAAAGCCATACCGGGGCAAGAGTATTAGATTTCAGGATGGCAGATTTCACTGTAATGGGTGGATATATACGAGCAATCCTGGGGAAGAGAGAGAGAGATAGTAGAGGGGGTGGAAAAACAATGAAAGAAGCTGAAAGGAGCCATAGTGTACATAACAAACCAGTGTGTTAGGATAGTGACCAAAGGGAAAAGAAGAAGGAAACCACTATGGTTCTCTAAAGAGGTGAGGGACAAAGTTAGGGCTAATAAGCTCAGTTTCAGGATGTATAAGGGGAGCCAAAGGGAGGAAGACAGGGAGGTGTACCTTGAATGTTTAAGGGAAGCAGGGAAGGCTATTAGGAGGGCGAAGGTGCAGACAGAAGAGAGCTTAGCACAGTCTGTAAACAAAGGGGATAAGGCATTTTATAGGTACATTATTGAAAGAAGAAAAATTGGGGGAAGGGGCACTGTGAGACTCAAAGGGGAGGAGGGAGAATGTAAGGAGGGGGATGTGGACAAGGCAGAAATACTGAACAAATACTTCTGTTCAGTATTCACTAAGGAGGGGACAGATCAAGGACCACAGTTAGGGTGCAGAAGCAATGGGAGTGGAGAAGTGAACACCAGTCTATTCACAGTGGAGAGAATTCTGGAAGAACTCACAAAGCTGAAGGTGGATAAGGCCATGGGGTCAGACTGAATCCACCTGAGGCTATTAAACGAGCTGCATAAGGAACTGAGGGGGGAAGGAAGATAGCTAGTCAAAGCATTTATAAACCTAAAGTGAAAATGTTAAATAGAATTGTCAGTTTTAGTTTGGCTTAAAGGGTTTAGTTCTGTGACAGTATGCTGTACTTCTCCCCCACAAGTGATTTAATTTTTTTTAATTTACAATTGATTTATAGAGCCTACTAATTGTTATTCCATGTTATTAAATTAGTAGAGCATAGCTGTCCGATATTTGTGACTGCAAACATTGAAAATTTAACAATGAGCATATTAAATTAATTTATTGCTCATGAGCAGTTGCAAACTTTATTTTGTTCTTTTTTCTTCTTGGATTCTGGATGTCAGTGTATATTTACAGCCAGATCTATCTAGGTCAAATCCACTACAAGCAAGATTCTGCCTCGGCAGATACATATTCATCATGTTTCAACCCCTTGCCAACACTTCCTTCACCTCCTTTTTACTGTATCATGCCATAATGTCAGACCCTTACCACAGAAGATGACAGAGTTAAGCATGCTTCATAATGCATCCTGTCATGGCCATTAGGAGCTGAGTACTTGGTAATGACGTTACAACAATTGTTCTCATTCACTCCTTCCCAGAGCTTCTGCTTACTGCCTCTCTAATGCTTCTCAGGTCTACAGTATTTAATACTTATTAACTGAAATTACTCTGAACGCATAAGGTGCCACATCTCTATGTCATGGGTGACCCAGGAAGGGCTGCAGCAATCAATTGGGAATGGGTTAATAACATGCCCCGTAACCTTGACCCCCACAGGAAGGATATTGTTACACAAGAAAAACAACAAATTCCACTAGTGCTTCCTTTCCATCTGAGCACACCTTCTCTTCACAGGATCATCACCAGTAACTTTCCCATTTTGAAAACTTACCCTAATATTGGTGCTTCCTTTATAGAACCACCTATTGCCTCCTACAGCTGGCCACCCAACCTGTGGAATCTCCTGGTTAAAAGCAGCCTACCTACTCCTACTCCTAACAGTTTCTCCCTACTAGGTACCAAACCTTGTAACAGGACTCACTGCTACACCTGCAAATTTGTTTCCAGTGTGACTGAAATTTGGGGGCCCACAGATGTTTTTCACATCATCAAGGAGTTCTCGTGCACCTCCTCTAATGTGGTATATTGTATTCTTTTCAGGAAGTGTACAGCTATTTACATCAGAAAGACTGGTAGGTGCCTTGCTGCCCATTTCAGGGAACATTACAGAGCAGTCAGGAATAGTGACATTGCTACCCATTGTATCCCACTTTATCTCCAGGGACCACAGTGTCAATGACCATTCTGTTTCTATACATCAGTAGGGCTTCTGGGATTCTTACCATAGAAAAAACATGGAAGCCAAGGTGATCATCTGCCTTGGCTGCCAGCAGCCATCTGATTTAAATGATAGACTCATTTTCCACTAACATCTTTCAGCCACCCCTTTTTTTCCCTAAAGTCTGTTTGTATATGTACACATTTAATTTATTTTTCATTTTCACCATAAGTCTCCATCTCTGTCTCCTTCGCCCACATTTGTCACCTTTCAGCCTTCTTACCAGGCCCTGTTAATGGGTCCCCACCTCGGGACTTCTCTAGCTCTTTCACTCCTATTATGCTTTATCTTTCCCATCATCACCGTTTTGTTTCACAGATTCTCTCTTAATCTTGCCATTTATCACTTCTTCTCCCTAAGCCTCCCCCTTTTCCTTTCCTCACATATACTGTATATATCACTTATTTTACCTCCCCTCTTCACTAACTTTTTTTTTTTTAGATATTTCCTAAAGAATACCTAATGTCGAAACATAGATTTTTAACTCTATTTTCTATTTTCAGCGTGCATGTACTATAACCATTTTGTTTTGCTTTTAGACCACATGCTGACACAGCACCTTGTTTTTTGTTTTTACTGTCAACTGTAGGACTGTGCTCAGGGCAGACATTTTGTATTTATATTTGTGTCTCTGGTATTTATATTTGTATCTGTATTTGTATTTTGTTTTGGTTTTTTTTGCTTGTCAGTGTTGTTAATGATGACATAAGGCCAAAGGTTTAAGAGGTTACAATAAACGATGCAGTCATCATGAAAATATGCATTCATGTAATGAGCAACAGTAGTCACAGGTTTTTCACATCAGCCTAAACCAAGGTCTAATACTACTTTATGTGGCATAACACAAATACAAATATATAAGTTTTGCATCTGTATTTTCAAAAAGTGCAATATTTATTAGTATTTGTCTCAAATAGTATTTATTTTGTGGAGCCCTAATCAACAGGTCATCATAGTCCAGCAGGAATAATAGCATTTAGGCTAAAATTGGTAAGACAAAAACATATTGTAAAGGTAATTTTGTCCAAACAGTACTCAACACCATCTAACACAGTAGGGTCACAGCAAATGAAGAGCCAGAGTATAGTTATGCAACAGGACCATGATGTGTTTAAGCAGTAGAAGTGTGAGCTGGTTTGAGAGTCATATGCAAGCCCCCACATGGTTGCACCAAGGGAGGCTTGCTACACACCCAGGTCAGCTCAATATTCATCAGCTTTACCATAACAAAACTAATACGGCATTAAAGCTAATATGTTCTTACCTATGCAGACAATGGAATTCTTCTCCCAAGTATTGCTTCCCCATGAATTTCTCACACACTTCAAAGTATATTTATTTTTGTCAGAGTGTCTCTCAAACCCATCTATACAAGAAACGTCTACTTCTGAATTACTGCTGTAATAATCCTGGTCAGGTGTAAATGTGAGATATCCTCCTTGGTTATCAGGCTTTCTACACTTCTCTATAAACAAAAATTATAATCTGTAAATAGACTGTAGTAGTAGAAGTAGAAATCTTTATTGTTTCACTGAAAAGTCATACACAATTTAAAAAGAAATAGAATTACAAAGTCACATAAATTAAATTAGCACAGTTATGCAATCATACAGAAAGCACAGACATAAATATTTGATTAGAAATTACCTCATTAAAATCATCATATTACAGTGGTGTCTATGCCTTTCATTTTCTATCTTTTAATTTTGCTAATTTGCAGGAAAAATGTTTACCAGCCAGGTTGTACTGTAATCATCTACTGTATTGAACAGCACTGATGTAATGAACACCTTATCCATATTATTCCAGGTATCAATTATTGTCCCAAGCCAATGTGCTCTGACATAGACCAGTCACATACCCATATATCATGGAATAAATACTCTTTCTCACCTAAAGTGCAAAATCATTTCTGTATGACTTGTGGAAGTTTTTTAAAACTTTCTGCATTCACGTTATTATCAAAACATTCAAACTGGTATTTGATGCATACTTTTCTTAATTCCAGTTTCTTTTGAATATCTAGACAGTTTTTAATACCATGTCTCCTTGAAATAAAATAAACCAGGGAGAATATCTTGAGGAATTAATATAATCCAAATCAGTTTTAAACCGACTGTTTTGGATTTTCTTCTTGGTATATTTGACATATTTCCTGCTTAACATAATATTCCTGTCACAATAGCTTTTATTTTTCAGTAAATCATATTTTTTGAGAGGATTAACATTTTATCATACCAACTTCTGTTATTAAGTTTATTCATATGCCACTCTTTCTTTTCAATAAGGCATTTACAGTATAAGGCAACCTTTCTTTAGGCATTCTAGTTAATTTTAATCAGTAATTTACCTTATGTCCACCAAAGCAATAACATCAATTAATCCTAATTCACACCTTATATAAGCAGAGAGGCAAGTATACCTTATTTCTAAAGTAGTGCTCAATACTTTTTTATAGTGGAACTGTTAACTTGTCCAAATTTCTGTGCTCCCAGATCTTGGTGCCATATGAGAGCTGGGCTGAAAGTTTAGTCCTAATCGCATTAAGAAGAGGCCTAATAGAATTACCTCCATATGAATAATTTCATTTGTTTAGACCGTTAACCATTTTACCATTTTTGTGGCCTGCATCAAGAGATGATTAAGTTGCATTGACCACAATAGATCTGAAGAAAAGGTGAGACCCAGATATGCATAATTATTTGTATTGGGGAGTTTGTCTTTACCAAGAACCAAGATCTCATGATCTGTTTTAGCCCTCAAAAATCATAATTTGGGACTTCTGTGCATTAACTTTTAATTTCAGAACCTCTGATGCCATTTAATTTAAAAATTTAGCTGTTTTTGAAGTCCCAATTTAGATAAAGACATTAAAATAATATCATCAGCATAAGCTAAAGTGGAGCAAGAGACAGTTCCTATATTGGGAGGTTCTGAGACTAAGTTATTCAGTTTTCTCAAAAGGCTATAAATGTATAAAGAGAAAAGGGTGGGAGCTAGTACACACACTTGGTGCACCCCTTTGTTGATAACAATTTTTTTTTAGCTACCTCACCCTTCAGACCCAATCTTATAATGGCACAGTTCTCACTGAATAAATTAGCAATAACAGTAATCAAAGCTGGATCAATACCTCTATCTCTCATCAGATATCATAATGTTAACCTGTCTATTATATCAAATGCTGATGAAAAGTCAAAAAATGCACAATAATTTTTTTTTGTTTTCTTAAAAGTGTATATTTTTCAATAATGTGTGCCACAAAAAAGCAATTATCAATAGTTGAGTAATTATTTTTAAACCCAGCCCAAACTTCTGTAAAGCCCCCTGTAAATTCTATTTGTAGATGTAGATTCTCCAGAATAATCTTAGAGAAGATTTTCAGATTTATGTCTAATAGGCTGATCGGACTGTACATCTTGGGGTCATCCACTTTCCCACTCCTATGGATAGGAACAACCAGTGCTCCCTTCATTGATTCAGGATAGTATTGCTCTTGAATGGTTATATTAATTGTTTTATCCAGTATTTCATACCACTCTGTAGTATTAGTGAGATATACTTCTGCTGGGATTCTATCCAAACCAGGGGCTTTATTACATTTCAAAGATGTTATTGTTATTTATATCTCTTGTCTGGAAATTGACAAATTATTAAAATTAATATCTCCCATAGTATAACTGTTAGTAAGTTGGCTATCATAAAAAATTTCAGAGAACATGTCTGAGGAAGATTTATAATTGTTCGTACCCTTACATACACATAACCAAATATTTTTGTATCTTGTTTTACAATGGCTAATAGCATTTTTTCCCACTGTAATTTGTAATATTGTGATTTATTCTCTTTTAACACTAACATATTTTTTCCGATCTTGGTTTAGACAGTTAATCAACAGTCTATCAGACAGACTGTTTATGTTAACAATAAAACAGAGTACTGAGTCAGTGGGTGGGCAGCAAATAAAACAAAGGGTTAAATTAAATGTATACTGCAAACAGAAAATTAGGTTAGAGTTTTACCCTAGGACTTATTCAAGAATACCTTAAAAACAAAAGGTATTTTACTCTAAGTATTCTTCATGAATCTCTAAAAAAGAAAGGCAAGGCAGTTTGGTAACACTTTAATTTAAATGCCCTTAAATACACTATAACTACTACATAACTATGCTCTCTGTAACTACCGTGTAGTTACATGTAACTACTATGTAGTTGAGAACTAGTTTCACATTTGCATGTTGTGTACACACAATTTACATAAAATAGCTACACTGTAACTGCACTGTAACTACTATGTGGTTGTCAACTTGATACACATGTGTGTGTTGTGTACTTACAAAAACGTGTATACATGTGCAACTACTACTGTCTCCCTTTCAGCACAAATCAGTTTATTCTGATAAGCGTACATACACATGAAATAGCTGCTGCAAAGTGTAACTGAAAATCTGTTGTGCAACTATCACTCTGTCTCTTCTGGTATTATGACATTTGTTCTTATAAGGCAACTACTGTACACATGTAAGAGCTACAGTATTGCAGATTGTAACAGCAAATCTATTGTGTAACTACTATGTTACTATTTTCGGCATTATTAAATCTATTCTTACAAATGTAACTACATATAAATGAAGGTCTTGTGCACTGTTTAAACTGTCTGTGTCTACCTGATATTTATTCAAAAGGTAATCACACAGAAAAATGTTTAAAGTGTATTAAGAATGATAACTAAAATGTGAGCACAATGCAACGTCAGTCTGTTACAGTTAAATGCACTGACTGGTGACTCATTAAATTATATTCTGTGTCTGTATTCCAGTTTTTCATGAACTTACCATTTTTTGTATCAATAAAATTTTGTTGACTTAGAATACAATACAATACACAAAAATAATGCCATAAGTAATCAACCAATACAATACAGCAATAATCATTCATGCCTCACTTAAAAGATAAATAAACATTACTTTAGTAAATTAACAGAAACTTCTAAAGCTACACACAGTACCCATTAAATTATTAATTATAGATGAATTACCTCAGTATTAGCAGGAAGTTTCTCCACTAATCCTTGAACAACAGTCCCCTGAAGAAATACTGTAAGTCAACATGAGAAATATGCCAGAAAAAGTCAGTGCTGTGCTCACTGCTGCTGTTCCATTGTAGTCTCTTCCCTGCCCCTGACTTGTTGTGCTTCAATTAGTCTCCATAGTACTGGACAGGTTCTTGGGAAATGGAGAGCTGGCAGCATGCTACATCAGGAGAGTCGGGTTTTGTGACCTTGGATATCAGTGTGGTAGTGGCAGTAAGTAAATACTGCCACTACCACACTGATATCCACGGACACTGACCTGACTCCCTTGCTGTAGCAGGCTGCTGGCATGTCACTTGCCCATTACCATGTGCCAGGTCTCATTCCAGAATTGGCATGCTGCTTCAAGGAAGAACCAGACTGCACTTCTGAGCTGAACTGACTCGACAACTCGAGTCGAGCCATGAGAGGTTCAGTATTATCAAGTCGAGTTGAGTAGTCCAGGTCCAAGGAGGTTCAGAAGCACTGCAGAGCCAGTTTGCCAACTCCTGATAGAAACACTAGTATGTAACACAGAAACATGTAACCATAAGCAAAAAATGGAACAGAGAATATGAATCTTGTGTATGTACCCCTTCACTTCTGCAACCATTATAACCACTAGGCATGCATGTCCATTAGCTGTGGAGGTACATCCTGAGGATGTGAAAAAGTGGTTGAAATAAATCATAGGTGTATGAAGAACTTGCTATCAACTATAGACTGCCACTTGCAATTTATAAACTAAAGTTTAGTGTCATAGCAGACTGTATCCATGAAAGGACCACTTTTGTGTCCCTCCAACATACATGCTATGAGCCATACCACATCTATTCTGTGTCTGGAAAATAGAAGGCTACACCCCTTCAGCAATGTTCTATGTCTTTTAGTGGCACTCTGAAAAACATAACCAAGTAACTGTGAGAAGAGCCAGTGGAATGCTGGGGTGCACAGGGAGAGCTATCTCCAGCAGAAGGAAAGAAGTGGTGATGTCACTTTATAGAATGTTGTTAAGACCTCATCTAGTGTACTGTGTCCAATATAGGAGGCCACATCTCCAGAATGACATAGACAGAGTACAAGCGGTTCAGAGAAGAGCAACAAAAATGGTGCAGGGGATGCACCAAAAGTCATATGAGTGGAGACTGGACAATCTCAATATGTATATCCTGGAGGAGAGGAGAGAGATCGGGGATATGATAGAGACTTTCAAATTCCTCAGTGGTATAAATAAGGTACAATAGGGTAGAATCTTTAAAAAAAAATATGTTCAAGAACAAGATACCATGATTTGAAAACAGAGGAAGGTAGACTTAGGGGTAACATGAGAAAATGTTTTTCACCGAAGGAGTGGTGGATCCATGGAACAGCCTCTCAGCAGAGGTTGTAGGCGCAAAAATGGTAGGAGAATTAAAAAATGCATGCGACAGACATAAAGGAACACTAAAGATAGGAGAGAGTGTAAGCCGCAGATCATTAGGATCTGCGATACATGAAACAGATAGGGAAAATGGGCAGACTAGGTGGGCCAAGCAGTCCTTATCTGCCGTCAAATTCTATATTTCTGTGTTTCTATATTAAGCAGATAGTGTTATACAGTTGCTCAGTTAATCAGTAAAGAAAATGATAAGTGGGGGGTTGCTCATCAATCCCCAACATTTGTCCCAAAACACTGTGGCCTGGTAAAGTTAGGATGAGAAGAAGGTCACCAAATAAGAAACATGAACGTGTCTGACTGAAAGTTTAAGGAAACCTGAAAACAGCAGTATTATTAAGCTTCATATGATCTGGAGAAAGTATCGTCAGTATGTAGGAGAAAATTGTACCAGTATGAGGAAAAGTGACTGTAGAATCAGCAGGGCTTGTGAACCAAGAGGCATTCAGCTACAATCAGTGTGCAGGGTTGTTTTGGGCATGAACAAATCTGGAATGGATTCAGGCAGATCTCACTAGGCATCAGCAGTTGTGGCAAATTGCTTTTTCTCCATCTGGTGTTGAAACTAGCTGCTTAGCTGGGTATACCATTTTAAATTTTATACCAGAAACAGAGAGTTTACTTTTCATGTCTTTGTTTAAAGCTCACCATGAGCATATCTGAGGGCTGAGATCATTTAAAATGTACTGTATAAGCAGTGACTCTCCCACCAAATTTCTTTCATTCCATGCTTTTTGGCCTGGATATGGATTTATCCAGAAAGTTGAGGACCTGGGCAAGGAAGAACAGTAACCTGACCATTGGATGGGCATGGGCCTGATTGCTCAGTGGGCTCATTCCACAGTACTGTATAAGGTAGGCCATTAGGTGAGGGTCCCGCAACCTTGTCCCAGAGTTTTTGTACAAAATGAAAGGCATCAATTCTCTCTGCTGATCTGGAAGACCACTTACAACTAAATTGTTGTGGTGGCTTCTTCCCTCTTGATCTTCCAGATGGTCTTCTAACTTTTGTACTTTGTGGCACAGGTTGATGATGTCAGGCTCCACTCACTTGGCATGCACCTCCAGAGAACTGATGTGGGCTTCTGCATCAGGGATATTCTGAGTAAATGTTTCCAGAGTGGGCTCAAAGGTTTTGAATCCCTGGAGAGATCTAACAGTCGCTTTAAGGGATTCCAGTTCCCAGACGGAATGGACTACACTTGTCCAGGTCAGCTGCTCACCCTGGTGGTGTGAGTGGAGAATTGACAAGCTTGTGGTTTTGGTGCCCAGGACCATTCAGGCAGAGGCACAGGCATTCTAAGTTAAGTCCATGTTTTCAGTCTCTGCATCCATCTGAGAGGTAATTTTAGTCTTTATGAAAAGATTACTTTTTTCAGCTGCAACTGTATTGGTTTCTGAATTTACATGTGAATATTTGTGCAAAACAATAATGTAAAATAGAGGTGCATTGTGAGGACTTAACTCAGGTTGCCTGTCTCCAAGCAGAGTTAGCCAAGCTGAAGGTGGCATCCATCCCCACCCAAAGACCATCGGGTCCACAACCTTTACCTCAAAGGATGCCATGGATGAGGAGAAATTGGACTACAGTTGGATCAGGGAGGGTGAGGAAGGGGGGCAAAAGCATATCCCCCTACTGGTCCCACTTACTAACTCCTACACTGTTTTGGAGGAACAGGAAAGGTCCCACTCAGGAACCCGAGGCTGCATCCAGGGAGGATGGGAGGGGCCTCCTGGATGGAGCCCTAGAGAAGGGAAGCAGGGAAACCTGGAGGATGTGGGGGAAGCTTCTCCTACTGGGGGACTCTATTGTCTGGGGAGTGGAGTTAGGGTCACCTAGCAGGGGAGAGAGGGAGGTCAAGTGCCACCCAGGAAGTGCTGCATGGACAGATGGGAAGTGGATCCATAGACTCGCTATGGCAATAGCAAGGCGAGAGCATCTGAATGTCATTGTCCACCTGGGGACCAATGACCAGGCCTGGAGAAGGGTGAAGTTAGCTGAGTCGAGGATGATTTCAGGAAGCTCAGGGAAAACCTGAAACAGATAGCATGTTCCAGTTCATTCTCAGAGGTGCTACCTGTCCATTGCACAGGGGAAGCTAGGGCACTCCACATCCATACATTCAACCCCTGGTTGAACAACTGATGTGGAAGGGAGGGTTTGGGCTTCATAGGGGACTGGGGCCTGACCTGGGTAGAAGCAGGCTTATATAAGGATGACAGCCTGCATCTGTCCAAGAAGGGGACCTTGGTCCTTTGTGAGAAGTTTAAATTCTTCAGCTGTGAGCATTTAAACTGGCCAAGGGGTGACCCAAGAGGCTTAGAAACAACCCTCCCCCATGAGAACATGCAGGAACATAAGTCAACTATGGGAATAGTGAACATAGGCAGGGAAGGGCAGGCAGGTGAGGAATATATAATGAGTAATATAGGGGTGGCAGGAGCACATAGGAAAATAAATTGGGGTGGGAGGAAGATGCTGGATAGGCAGAACAAGAGCAGAGAGAGGGCAGACTGTAAAACATGGAAGGTCATCCTAACAAATGCCCATAGCCTGGCAAATAAGGTTTCAGACCTGGAGGCCTTGTTGGCAGATGAAGACCTCAACATAGCAGCAATAACAGAGACATGGTACTCTGCAAATCATGGCTGGGAAGTCAATGTACCAGGCTATACATTGTTCAGGAGAGACAGAGAGACAGGGAGGGTAAAAAGTGTGAGGGACTGGCCCTGTATATTAGAGATGGTATAAAGGCTACAGAAGTTCAGGGAAGACAACAGGAGACTGAAGTAATGTGGGTCACCGTGAAGCCAGAGACTGCAACAGCGATATGCACTGGCGTGATCTACAGACCTCCAACATAGAGGGAGGAAGCAGACTGGGAACTAGTGGAGAACATACACAACATGGCAACTAAGGGCAAAATTCTGCTACTGGGGGATTTCAATATGCCGGACTTGGATTGGGCCACCCAGATGGCTGTCTCAGCCAGAAGTACAGCCATCCTAGAATCCCTTCAAGGGTTAGATTCAGGCAGCAGGTGCATGAGCCAACCAGGGGCAAGTCAATTCTGGACCTGGTATGGACCAATGGGTACTGAGTCAAAGAAATACATGTGGAAGGGCAGCTGGGTTCCAGTGACCACCGCATGGTGTGGTTCAGCATGGAGACATGGACTCAATAAAGCCATACATGGGCAAGAGTATTAGATTTCAGGAAGGCAGATGTCATTGAAATGGGTAGATATATACAAGCAATCCTGGGGAAGAGAGAGAGATAGTAGATGGGATGGAAAAACAATGGACGAAGCTGAAAGGAGCCATAGTGTATATAACAAACCAGTGTGTTAGGCTAGTGACCAAAGGGGAAGAAGAAGAAAACCACTATGGTTCTCTAAAGAGGTGAGGGACAAAGTTAGGGCTAATAAGCTGAGTTTCAGGATATATAAGGGGAGCCAAAGGGAGGAAGACAGGGAGGTGTACCTTGAATGTCTAAGGGAAACAGGGAAGGCTGTTAGGAGGGCGAAGGTGCAGACAGAAGAGAGCTTAGCACAGTCTGTAAAAGGGATAAGGCATTTTATAGGTACATTAGTGAAAGAAGAAAAACCGGGGGGGGGAGGGGCATTGTGAGACTCAAAGGGGAGGAGGGAGAATGTAAGGAGGGGGATGTGGACAAGGCAGAAATACAGAACAAATATTTCTGCTCATTATTCACTAAGGAGGGGACAGATCAAGGACCACAGTTGGGGTGCAGAAGCAATGGGAGTGGAGAAGTGAACACCAGTCCATTCACAGTGGAGAGAGTTCTGGAAGAACTCACAAAGCTGAAGGTGGATAAGGCCATGGGGCCAGACTGCATCCACCTGAGGCTATTAAAGGAGCTGCAAAAGGAACTGAGGGGGGGAGGAAGATAGCTAACCAAAGCATTTATAAACCTAAAGTGAAAATATTAAATAGAATTGTCAGTTTTAATTTGGCTTACAGGGTTTAGTTCTGTGGCAGTACACTGTACTTCTCCCCCAAAAGTGATTTAATTTTTTTAATTTACAATTAATTTATAACGCCTACTAATTATTATTCCATGTTATTAAATTAGTAGAGCATAGCTGTCCGATATTTGTGACTGCAAACATTGAAAATTTAACAATGTGCATATTAAATTCATTTATTGCTCTTGGATTCTGGATGTCAGTATATATTTACAGCAAGATCTATCTAGGTCAAATCCACTACCAGCAAGATTATGCCTGGGCAGATACATATTCATCATGTTTCAACCCCTTGCCTACACTTCCATTGCCTCCTTTTTACTGTATCATGGCATAATGTCAGACCCTTACCACAGATGATGACAGAGTTAAGCATGTTTCATAATGCATCCTGTCATGGCCATACTTAGTACTTGGTAATGACGTTACAAAAGTTGTTCTCATTCACTCCTTCCCAGAGCATCTGCTTACTGCCTCTCTAATGCTTCTCAGGTCTACAGTATTTATTACTTATTTACTGAAATTACTCTGAATGCATAAGGTGCCGCATCTCTTTGTTATGGGTGACCCAGGGAGGGCTGCAGCAATCAACTGGGAACGGGTTAATAACATGCCCCGTAACCTTGACCCCCACAGGAAGGATACTGTTACACAAGAAAAACAACACATTCCACTAGTGCTTTCTTTCCATCTGAGCACACCTTCTCTTCACAATATCATCACCAGTAACTTTCCCATTTTGCAAACTTATCCTAACATTGGTGCTTCCTTTATAGAACCACCTATTGCCTCCTACAGCTGGCCACCCAATCTGTGGAATCTCCTGGTTAAAAGCAGCCTACCTACTCCTAACAGTTCCTCCCTACCAGGTACCAAACCTTGTAACAGGACTCACTGCTACACCTGCAAATTTGTTTCCAGTGTGACTGAAATTTGGGGGCCCACAGATGTTTTTCACATCATCAAGGAGTTCTCATGCACCTTCTCTAATGTGGTATATTGTATTCTTGTGGGAAGTGTACAGCTATTTACATCAGAAAGACTGGTAGGTGCCTTGCTGCCCATTTCAGGGAACATTACAGAGCAGTCAGGAATGGTGACATTGCTACCCATTGTATCCCACTTTATCTCCAGGGACCACAGTGTCAATGACCATTCTGTTTCTATCCATCAGTAGTCCTTCTGGGATTCTTACCATAGAAAAAACATGGAAGCCAAGGTGATCATCTGCCTTAGCTGCCAGCAGCCCTCTGATTTAAATGATAGACTTATTTTCCACTAACATCTTTCAGCCACCCCTTATTTTCCCTAAAGTCTGTTTGTATATGTACACATTCAGTTTCTTTTTCATTTTCACTGTAAGTCTCCATCTCTGTCTCCTTCCCCCACATTTGTCACCTTTCAGCCTTTTTACCAGGCCCTGTTAATGGGTCCCCACCTCGGGACTTCTCTAGCTCTTTCACTCCTAGTATGCTTTATCTTTCCCATCATCACTGTTTTGTTTCACAGATTCTCTCTTAATCTTGCCATTTATCACTTCTTCTCCCAGAGCCTCTCCTTTTTCCTTTCCTCACATATATATATCCCTTATTTTACCTCCCCTCAACACTAACTTCGTTTTTTTTCTCTTTTAGATATTTCCTAAAGAAGACCTAGGGTCGAAACATAGATTTTTAACTCTATTTTCTATTTTCTGTGTGCATGTACTATAACCATTTTGTTTTGCTTTTAGACCACATGCTGACACAGCACCTTGTTTTTTGTTTTTATAGTCAACTGTAGGACTGTGCTCAGGGCAGACATTTTGTATTTATATTGTGTCTCTGGTATTTATATTTGTATCTGTATTTGTATTTTTTTGTTTATTTTTTTTTGCATATCACTGTTGTTAGTAATAACATAAGGCCAAAGGTTTAAGAGGTTACAATAAACGATGCAGTCATCATGAAAATATGCATTCATGTAATGAGCAACAGTAGTCACAGGTTTTTCACATCAGCCTAAACCAAGGTCTAATACTACTTTATGTGGCATAACACAAATACAAATATTTAAGTTTTACATCTGTATTTTCAAAAAGTGCAATATTTGTTAGTATTTGTCTCAAATAGTATTTATTTTGTGGAGCCCTAATCAACAGGTCATCATAGTCCAGCAGGAATAATAGCATTTAGGCTAAAATTGGTAAAACAAAAACATATTGTAAAGGTAATTTTGTCCAAACAGTACTCAACGCAAGCTAACACAGTAGGGTCACAGCAAATGAAGAACCAGAGTATAGTTATGCAACAGGACCATGATGTGTTTAAGCAGTGAAAGTGTGAGCTGGCTTGAGAGTCATATGCAAGCCCCTACATGGTTGCACCAAGGGAGGCCTGCCACATACCCAGGCCAGCTCAATATTCATCAACTTTACCATAACAAAACTAATACGGCATTAAAGCTAATATGTTCTTACCTATGCAGACAATGGAATTCTTCTCCCAAGTATTGCTTCCCCATGAATTTCTCACACATTTCAAAGTATATTTATTTTTGTCAGAGTGTCTCTCAAACCCATCTATACAAGAAACATCTACTTCTGAATTGCTGCTGTAATAGTCCTGGTCAGGTGTAAATGTGAGATATCCTCCTTGGTTATAAGGCTTTCTACACTTCTCTGTAAACAGGAATTATAATCTGTAAATAGACTATAGTAGTAGAAGAAGAAATCTTTATTGTTTCATTAAAAAGTCATACACAATTTAAAAATAAATACAATTACAAAGTCACATAAATTAAATTAGCACAGTTATGCAATCATACAGAAAGCACAGACATAAATATTTGATTAGAAATTACCTCATTAAAATCATCATATTACAGTGGTGTCTATGCCTTTCATTTTCTATCTTTTAATTTTGCTAATTTGCAGGAAAAAAGATTGCCCGCCAGGTTATAGTGTAATCATCTACTGTATTGAACAGCACTGATGTGATGAACACCTTATCCATATTATTCCAGGTATCAATTATTGTCCCAAGCCAATGTGCTCTGGCATTAGTATACCAGTCACATACCCATATGTCATGGAATAAATTTTCCTTCTCACCTAAAGTGCAAAATCATTTCTGAATGACTTGTGGAAGTTTTTAAAATCTTTCTGCATTCACATTATCATCAAAACATTCAGTGCCAGATATTCAAAGCTTTTCGCAGGGCAAAAAATGTTTGCGCGGGTTTAGCGCGGGATTAGCGTGGGTCTGCTATATTCAAAAGACTGAATAGTGCAGGCAAACTGCAATAGCGCCAGGCAAATAATAAGTATATACAAGGGGCAACGTGAACATGAATACAGATGCAACGTGATATTCAGTGACTAGCACCGCGCTAAGTTGTTTAGCGCAACTTAGCGCGACCCATAGCGCAGTACAGATTATCGCCCAGGAAAAGCCGGTCTTATCTGTAGGCAAACAGCCTTGTGCAATTTGTGCAGTGCTATCTCAGCATTAGCGTGGCTTGCGCGGCCCTAACATATGAGTATGACACTTAGAAACTGCCAGACATGGAGGTCACATGCTGCTCACTGATGGCACCACCATGATGCCATCAGCTGCCACCTGTCGGAGCCAAGCACAGACAGTGATGGATGATTTGACCCACAGGGGACAGCATGGTAGCGTGGCCATATAGCACACACCTGCAGACCATACGTCTGTGGTGTGCAACAGATGCCAGCACACACTGGCAGCACTGTGGGCATGGTGGCCAGTGAGGGGAGGGTTTAGGGGTGGCCAGACCTCACCACAGCCCACGTGTGGCCACAAGGCTGGGACACATTGCTCAGTGCACATGGGCCAGTAGTGGGAGTACGCCACCACCTGTGTGCCTGTCGGATCCTACATGCCCCCCGAACCACCTACCACCCAACTGTACAGAAGTCACAGCACACACTGCCGGCCATGTACATGACACTGTGCATCCCATGTCACAGGTGCAGCATCTGTGGATCACACAACAGTGTGAAAGTACTTTCCACATTCAGTAACTACCAGCATGCTGTGCCTGTCACTGTGTACAGTGCAGTGGCCATCACTGCCCTACATACCATAGGCAGTGTTGTGTCCCTCACACTACCCGCCCTCTTGCTACTGTAGTCTCTGCTGTGCACTGTAGCATGACCTTCAGTGTGAAGGTTGAATGCAGCACTACCACCACCTGTGCCTATGCTGTGTTGTCCCCTGGGGTTCGATATGTTATGCTATGCTGCGCTGTTTACATGAAGCCTGCAGCTATCATCATGCACTGCCTGACTGACCTACAGGTAGAGCTGCGGTTGGACCTGTCCAGCCCCTGTACCTCCAGACTGACCTACAGGTGGAGCAGTGGGACTCTGCAGTAACGCTGTGCAAACCGCATGCAAATCAGGGCATGATGAGATGCTAATGTGGCTGTTTGCCCAGAGACTATGTAAGTAGGCTCATTTGCATGTCGCTGTTGAATATGGCAAAGTTTAGCGCGGGGCTAACGTATTTGCACCGGGCAAGCTGCTTAGCTCCACGCTATCGGTTCGGGGAATATTATACAGATTTGATCATTGTTTTTTCATGCGTGCTGCTGCCTGCAGCTGTACTGGGTCCATGCATTTGCCAGAACACATATTGGCCACATAGTTCCTCTCTACCTACCCTCACGTCGCTGTGCACTGTGTTGTTGTTGTGGTTTGCACTTCCTGGTTGCTGCATTTAGTGCTGTCATATTCCAGGGTTACGTTTGCCCTGCACTCCCAGCCCAGTTTGCACGGCCTCATTCCCATGCTATATTCAAAAGCTGTTTGCCCTGGGCCATTCCATTTGAATATAGCTTGCTCTGTGCTCCAGGCTAAGTTTGCACACCAGGCAGTGCAAATTCAGCCCAGGGGCAGACCTTTGAATATCTGGCCCTGAGACTGGTATTTGATGTATACTTTTCTTAATTCCGGTTTGGTTTGAATATCTAGACAGTATTTAATACCATGTCTCCTTGAAATAAAATAAACTAGGGAGAATATTTTGAGGAATTAATATAATCCAAGTCTGTTTTAAACCAACTGTTTTGGATTTTCTTCTTAGTATATTTGACACATTTCCTGCTTAACATAATATTCCTGTCACAATAGCTTTTATGTTTCAGTAAATCATATTTTTTGAGAGGATTAACATTTTATCATATCAACTACTGTTATTAAGTTTATTCATATGCCACTCTTCCTTTTCAATAAGGCATTTATAAGGCAACCTTTTTGTAGGCATTCTAGTTAATTTTAATCAGTAATTTATTTTCCTTATGTCCACAAATGCGTTGACATCAATTAATCCTAATTCACGCCTTATATAAGCAGAGGGGCAAGTATACCTTACTCCTAAAGTAGTGCTCAATACTTTTTATAGTGGAACTGTTAACTTATCCACATTTTTGTGCTCCCAGATCTTGGTGCCCTATGAGAGATGGACTAAAAGTTTAGTCCTAATCGCAGTAAGAAGAGGCCTAATAGAATTACCTCCATATGAATAATTTCATTTGTTTTGACCATTAACCATTTTGTGGCCTGCATCAAGAGATGATTAAGTTGCATTGACCACAATAGATCTGAAGAAAAAGTGAGACCCAGATATGTATAATTATTTGTATTGGGGAGTTTGTCTTTACCAAGAACCAAGTTCCCATGATCTGTTTTAGCCCTCAAAAATCATAATTTGGGACTTCTGTGTATGAACTTTTAATTTCAGAACCTCTGATGCCATTTAATTTAACAAATTGAGCTGTTTTTGAAGTCCCAATTTAGATAAAGACATTAAAATAATATCATCAGCATAAGCTAAAGTGGAGTAAGAGACAGATCCTATATTGGGAGGTTCTGAGACTAAGTTATTCAGTTTTCTCAAAAGGCCATCAATGTATAAAGAGAAAAGGGTGGGAGCTAGTACACACACTTGGTGTACCCCTTTGTTAATAACATAGAGGATAATGTATGGTCCTCTATCGTTAACCGGTCAGTTAACAGTCGAGAGGTTGCCAGGGCGACCATGTAAACCTTGAGAGCAAAGCTCGAGAGGTTTACATCGCCATGGCAACCTCGAGATGGTTAAAATTGACCAGTTGCCGATAGAGGGACCATACATTATTTTTTATAGTGTATGGTCTCACTATCAAAAATTAAGCAGCTTACGTTTTTTAAAAAGTCACCGCCGCGGCCCTTCAGTCCTTCCCCATCAGTTTCCCTTCAGTTGGTTCCCCGTCGAAAAAAAAGCACGCACATGCGCAGACCACTCGCTGTTGTTAACCTATCGATGTGACGAGGATCGATAGGTTAACAACATATCTACGTCACATCAAAAGGTTAACAACCTTAGGAAATGATGATTTCCAAAGGTTAACAGCGTTCTAACATACATTATAATTTTTTTTAGCTACCTCACCCTTCAGACCCAATCTTATAATGGCACAGTTCTCACTGAATAAATTAGCAATAAAAACAAACAAAGCTGGATCAATACCTCTATCTCTATCAGATGCCATAATGTTAACCTGTCTATTGTATCAAATGCTGACGAAAAGTCAATAAATGCACACTAATGTTTTTGTTTTCTTAAAAGTGTATATTTTTCAATAATGTGTGCCACAATAAAGCAATTATCAATGGTTGAATAATTATCTTTAAACCCAGCCCAAACTTCTGTAAAGCCCCCTGTAAGTTCTATTTGTAGATGTAGTTTCTCCAGAATAATCTTAGAGAAGATTTTCAGATTTATGTCTAATAGGCTGATTGGCCTGTACATCTTGGGTTCATCCACTTTCCCCCTCCTATGAATAGGAACAACCAGTGCTCCCTTCATTGATTCAGGATAGTATTGCTCTTGAGTGGTTATATTAATTGTTTTTTCCAGTATTTCATAGCACTCTGTAGTGTTAGTGAGATATACTTCTGCTGGGATTCTATCCAAACCAGGGGCTTTATTAAGTTTCAAAGATGTTATTGTTATTTATATATCTAGTCTGGAAATTGACAAATTATTAAAATTAATATCTCCCATAGTATAACTATTGGCAAGTTGGCTATCATAAAAAATTTCAGAGAACATGTCTGAGGAAGATTTGTAATTGTTCGTACTCTTACTTACACATAACCAAATATTTTTGTATCTTGTTTTACAATGGCTAATAGCATTTTTTCCCATTGTAATTTGTAATATTGTGCTTTTTTCTCTTTTAACAAAAACATATTTTTTCCGATCTTGGATTAGACAGTTAATCAACAGTCTATCAGACAGACTGTTTATGTTAACAATAAAACAGAGTACTGAGTCAGTGGGTGGGCAGCAAATAAAACAAAGGGTTAAATTAAATGTATACTGCAAACAGAAAATTAGCTTAGAGTTTTACCCTAGGTCTTCTTCAAGAATATCTAAAAACAAAAGGTCTTTCACTCTAAGTATTCTTCATGAATCTCTAAAAAAGAAATGCAAAGCAGTTTGGTAACACTATAATTTAAATGCCCTTAACTACACTATAACTACTACATAACTATGCTCTCTGTAACTACTGTGTAGTTACATGTAACTACTATGTAGTTGTGAACTAGTTTCACATTTGCATGTTGTGTACACACAATTTACATAAAGTAGCTACACTGTAACTGCACTGTAACCATTATGTGGTTGTCAACTTGTTACACATGTGTGTGTTGTGTACTTACAAAACGTGTATACATGTGCAACTACTACTGTCTCCCTTTCAGCACAAATCAGTTTATTCTGATAAGTGAACATACACATGAAACAGCTGCTGCAAAGTGTAACTGAAAAACTATTGTGCAACTATCACTCTGTCTCTTCTGGTATGATATTTGTTTTTATAAGGCAACTACTGTACACATGTAAGAGCTACAGTTTTGCAGATTGTAACAGCAAATCTATTGTGTAACTACTATGTTACTATTTTTGGCATTATTAATTCTGCTCTTACAAATGTAACTACATATAAATGAAGGTGTTGTGCACTGTTTAAACTGTCTGTATCTACCTGATATTTATTCAAAAGGTAATCACACAGAAAAATGTTTTAAGTGTAATAAGAATGATAACTAAAATGTGAATACAATGCAATGTCAGTCTGTTACAGTTAAATGCACTGACTGGTGCCTCATTAAATTATATTCTGTGTCTGTATTCCAGTTTTTCATGAACTTACCATTTTTTGTAACAATAAAATTTTGTCTACTTAGAATGCAATACAATACACAAAAATAATACCATAAGTAATCAACAAATACAATACAGCAATAACCATTCATGCCTCGCTTAAAAGATAAATAAACATTACTTTAGTAACTTAACAGAAACTTCTAAAGCTACACACAGTACCCATTAAATTATTAATTATAGATGAATTACCTTAGTATTAGCAGGAAGTTTCTCCACTAATCCTTGAACAACAGTCCCCTGAAGAAATACTGTAAGTCAACATGAGAAATATGCCAGAAAAAGTCTGTTCTGTGCTCACTGCTGCTGTTCCATTCTAGTCTACTCCCTGCCCCTGACTTGTTGTGCTCTCATTAGTCTCCATAGTACTGGGCAGTTTCTTGGGAAATGGAGAGCTGGCAGCATGCTACATCAGGAGAGTCAGGTTGGTGACCTTGGATATCAGTGTGGTAGTGGCAGTAAGCAAATACTGCCACTACCACACTGATATCCACGGACACTGACCTGAGTCCCTTGCTGTAGCAGGCTGCTGGCATGTCATTTCCCCATTACCCTGTGCCAGGTCTCATTCCAGAACTGGCATGCTGCTTCAAGGAAGAACTGGACTGCACTTCTGAGCTGAACCGACTCAACAACTCGAGTCGAGCCATGAGAGGTTTGGTATTATCAAGTCGAGTTGAGTAGTCCAGGTCCAAGGAGGTTCAGAAGCACTGCAGAGCCAGTTTGCCCACTCCTGATAGAAACACTAGTATGTAACACAGAAACATGTAACCATAAGCAAAAAATGGAACTGAGAATATGAATCTTGTATAGGTACCCCTCGATTTCTGCAACCATTATAACTACTAGGCATGTATGTCCATTAGCTGTGGAGGTACATCCTGGGGATGTGCAAAAGTGGTTGAAATAAATCATAGGTGTATGAAGAACTTGCTATCAACTACAGACTGCCACTTGCAATTTATAAACTAAAGTTTAGTGTCATAGCAGACTGTATCCATGAAAGGACCACTTTCGTGTCCCTCCAACATACATGCTATGAGCCATACCACATATATTCTATGTCTGGAAAATAGAAGGGCACACCTCTTCAGCAATGTTCTATGTCTTTTAGTGGCACTCTGAAAAACATAACCAAATAGCTGAGAGAAGAGCCAGTGGAATGCTGGGGTGCATAGGGAGAGCTATCCCCTGCAGATTGAAGGAAGTGGTGATGTCACTTTATAGAATGTTGTTAAGACCTCATCTAGCATACTGTGTCCAGTATAGGAGACCACATCTCCAGAATGACATAGACAGAGTACAAGCGGTTCAGAGAAGAGAACAAAAATGGTGCAGGGGCTGCACCAAAAGTCATATGAGTGGAGACTGGACAATCTCAATATGTATTTCCTGGAGGAGAGGAGAGAGAGCGGGGATATGACAGAGACTTTCAAATTCCTCAATGGTATAAATAAGGTACAATAGGGTAGAATCTTTTAAAAAAAATATGTTCAAGAACAAGATACCATGATATGAAAACAGAGTAAGGTAGACTTAGGGGTAACGTGAGAAAGTATTTTTCACTGAAGGAGTGGTGGATACATGGAACAGCCTCTCGCAGAGGTTGTAGGAGCAAAACGGAGAGAATTAAAAATGCATGAGGCAGACATAAAGGAACACTAAAGATCGGAGAGAGGGAAAGCCACAGATCATTTAGGATCTGCAATATACGAAACAGATAGGGAAAATGGGCAGACTAGGTGGGCCAAGCAGTTCTTATCTGCCATCAAAGTCTATATTTCTGTGTTTCAATATTAAGCAAATAGTGTTATACAGATGCTTAGTTAATCAGTAAAGAAAATGATAGGTGGAAGGGGGTGCCTCATCAATCCCCAACATTTGTCCCAAAACACTGTGGCCTGGTAAAGTTAGGATGAGAAGAAGGTCAACAAATAAGAAACATGAATGTGTCTGATTGATAGTTTAAGAAAACCTGAAAACAGCAGTATTATAACACTTCATATAATCTGGAGAAAGTATCGTCAGTATGTAGGAGAAAATTGTACCAGTATGAGGCAAAGTGACTGTATAATCGGCAGGGCTTGTGAAACAAGAGGCCTTCAGCTACAATCAGTGTGCAGAGTTGCTTTAGGCAGAAAAAAATCTGGAATGGATTCAGGCAGATCCCACTAGGCATCAGCAGTTCTGGCAAATTGCTTATTCTCCATCTGGTGTTGAAACTAGCTGCTTAGCTGGGTATACCATTTTAATTTTTATACCAGAAGCAAAGAGTTTATTTTGCATGTCTTTGTTTAAAGTTAACCAGAAGCATATCTGAGGGCTGAGATCATTTAAAATGTATTGTATAAGCAGTGACTCTCCACCAAATGTCTTTCATTCCATGCTTTTTGGCCTGGATATGGGTTTATCCAGAAAGTTGAGGACCCGGGCAATGATGAGCAGCAACCTGTCCATTGGTTGGGCATGGGCCTGATTGCTTCAGTGGGCTCATTTCACAGTACTGTATAAGGTAGGCCATTAGGTGAGGGTCCCACAACCTGGTCCCAGAGTTTTTGAACAAAATGAAAGGCATCAATTCTCTCTGCTGATCTGGAAGACCACTTCCAACTAAATTGTTGTGGTGGCTTCTTCCCTCTTGATCTTCCAGATGGTCTGCTAACTTTGTACTTTGTGGCACAGGTTGATGATGTCAGGCTCCACTCACTTGGCATGCACCTCCAGAGAACTGATGTGGGCTTCTGCATCAGGGATACTCTGAGTATATGTTTCCAGAGTGGGCTTAAAGGTTTTGAATCCCTGGAGAGATCTAACAAGTCTCTTTAAGGTATTCCAGCTCCCAGATGGAATGGACTACCCTTGTCCAGGTCAGCTGCTCACCCTGGTGGTGTGAGGGAGAATTGACAAGCTTGTGGTTTTGGTGCCCAGGACCATTCAGGCAGAGGCACAGGCATTCTAAGTTAAGTCCATGTTTTCAGTCTCTGCATCCATCTGAGAGGTAATTTTAGTCTTTGAAAAGATTACTTTTTCAGCTGCAACTGTATTGGTTTCTGAATTTACATGTGAATATTTGTGCAAAACAATAATGTAAAATAGAGGTGCATTGAGGACTTAACTCAGGTTGCCTGTCTCAAGCAGAGTTAGCCAAGCTGAAGGTGGCATCCATCCCCACCCAAAGACCATCGGGTCCACAACCTTTACCTCAAAGGATGCCATGGATGAGGAGAAATTGGACTACAGGATCAGGAGGGTGAGGAGGGGGTCAAAGCACATCCCCAACTGGTCCCACTTACTAACTCCTACACTGTTTTGGAGGAACAGGAAAGGTCCCACTCAGGAACCCGAGACTGCATCCAGGGAGGATGGGAGGGCCTCCAGGATGGAGCCCTAGGGAAGGGAAGCAGGGAAACCTGGAGGATGTGGGGAAGCCCCAGTGGGGGACCCCTATTGTCTGGGGAGTGGAGTTAGGTCACCTAGCAGTGGAAAGAGGGAGGTCAAGTGCGCCCAGGAAGTGCTGCATGGATGGATGGAAAGTGGATCCATAGACTCGCCATGGCAATAGCAAGGAGAGAGCATCTGGATGTCATTGTCCACCTGGGGACCAATGACCTGGCCAGGAGAAGGGTGGAGTTAGTTGAGTCCAGGATGATTTCATAGAGCACAGGAAAACCTGAAACAGATAGCATGCTCCGGCTCATTCTCAGAGGTGCTACCTGTCCATTGCACAGGGGAAGCTAGGACACTCCACATCCATATCTTCAACTCCTGGTTGAACAACTGATGTGGAAGGGAGGGTTTGGGCTTCATAGGGGACTGAGGCCCAACCTGCGTAGATGCAAGCTTATATAAGGATGACGGCCTGCATCTGTCCAAGAAGGGGACCTTGGTCCTTTGTGAGAAGTTTAAATTCTTAAGCTGTGAGCATTTAAACTGGTCAAGGAGGGAGACCCAGGAGGCTTAGAAACACCCCCCCCAAGAGAACATGCAGGAACATAAGTCAACTATGGAATAGTGAAAATAGGCAGGAGGGCAGGCAGGTGAGGAATGTATAATGAGTAATATAGGGTGGCAGGAGCACATAGGAAAAGAAATTGGGGTGGGAGGAAGATGCTGGATAGGCAGAACAAGAGCAGAGTGAGGGCAGACTGTAAAACATGGAAGATCATCCTAACAAATGCCTGTAGCCTGGCAAATAAGGTTCCAGACCTGGAGGCATTGTTGACAGATGAAAACCTCAACGTAGCAGCAATAACAGAGACATGGTGCTCTGCAAATCATGGCTGGGAAGTCAATATACCAGGCTATACATTGTTCAGGAGGGACAGGGAGGGCAAAAAGTGTGAGGGAGTGGCCCGGTGTATCAGAGATGGTATAAAGTATACAGAAGTTCAGGGAAGACAGCAGGAGACTGAAGTAATGTGGGTCACCCGGAAGCCAGAGGCTGGAACAGTGATATGCACTGGGGTGATCTACAGACCTCCAACATAGAGGGAGGAAGCAGACAGGGAACTAGTGGAGAACATACACAACATGGCAACTAAGGGAAAAATTCTGCTACTGGGGGATTTCAATATGCCCGACGTGGATTGGGCCACCCAGATGGCTGTCTCAGCCAGAAGCACAGCCATCCTAGAATCCCTTCAAGGGTTGGATTCAGGCAGCTGGTGCATGAGCCAACCAGGAACAAGTCAATTCTGGACCTGGTATGGACCAATGGGTACGGAGTCAAAGAAATACATCTGGAAGGGCAGCTGGGGTCCAATGACCACCACATGCTGTGGTTCAGCATGGAGACATGTACTCAAAAAAGCCATACAAGAGCAAGAATATTAGATTTCAGGAAGGCAGATTTCACTGTAATGGGTGGATATATATGAGCAATCCTGGGGAAGGGAGAGATAGTAGAGGGGGTGGAATAACAATGGAAGAAACTGAAAGAAGCCATAGTGGATATAACAAACCAGCGTGTTAGGATAGTGACCAAAGGGAAAAGAAGAAAAAAACACTATGGTTCTCTAAAGAGGTGAGGGACAAAGTTAGGGCTAATAAGCTGAGTTTCAGGATATATAAGGGAGCCAAAGGGAGGAAGACAGGGATGTGTACCTTGAAAGTCTAAGGGAAGCAGGGAAGGCTGTTAGGAGGGTGAAGGTGCAGACAGAAGAGAGCTTAGCACAGTCTGTAAATAAAGGGGATAAGGCATTTTATAGGTACATTAGTGAAAGAAGAAAAATGGGGAGGGGCATTGTGAGACTCAAAGGGGAGGAGGAGAATGTAAGGAGGGATGTGGACAAGGCAGAAATACTGAACAAATACTTCTGTTCAGTATTCACTAAGGAGGGACAGATCAAGGACCACAGTTAGGGTGCAGAAGCAATGGGAGTGGAGAAGTGAACACCAGTCCATTCACAGTGGAGAGATTCTGGAAGAACTCACAAAGCTGAAGGTGGATAAGGCCATGGGGTCAGACTGAATCCACCTGAGGCTATTAAACAGCTGCATAAGGAACTGAGGGGAAGGAAGATAGCTAGTCAAAGCATTTATAAACCTAAAGTGAAAATGTTAAATAGAAATGTCAGTTTTAGTTTGGCTTAAAGGGTTTAGTTCTGTGACAGTATACTGTACTTCTCCCCAAGTGATTTAATTTTTTTTAATTTACAATTGATTTATAAAGCCTACTAATTGTTATTCCATGTTATTAAATTAGTAGAGCATAGCTGTCAGATATTTGTGACTGCAAACATTGAAAATTTAACAATGTGCATATTAAATTCATTTATTGTTCACGAGCAGTTGCAAACTGTATTTTGTTCTTTTTTCTTCTTGGATTCTGAATGTCAGTGTATATTTACAGCCAGATCTATCTAGGTCAAATCCACTACCAGCAAGATTCTGCCTCAGCAGATACATATTCATCATGTTTCAACCCCTTGCCTACACTTCCTTTGCTTCCTTTTTACTGTATCATGCCATAATGTCAGACTGCTTACCACTGATGATGACAGAGTTAAGCATGTTTCATAATGCATCCTGTCATGGCCATTTGGAGCTGAGTACTTGATAATGATGTTGCAACAGTTGTTCTCATTCACTCCTTCCCAGAGCTTCTGCTTACCGCCTCTCTAATGCCTCTCAGGTCTACAGTATTTAATACTTATTTACTGAAATTACTCTGAATGCATAAGGTGCTGCATCTCTTTGTCATGGGTGACCCAGGGAGGGCTGCAGCAATCAACTGGGAATGGGTTTATAACATGCCCCTTAACCTTGACCCCCACAGGAAGGATACTGTCACACAAGAAAAACAACAAATTCCACTAGTGCTTCCTTTCCATCTGAGCACACCTTCTCTTCACAGGATCATCACCAGTAACTTTCCCATTTTGCAAACTTACCCTAACATTGGTGCTTCCTTTATAAAACCACCTATTGCCTCCTACAGCTGGCCACCCAACCTGTGGAATCTCCTGGTTAAAAGCAGCTTACCTACTCCTACTCCTAACAGTTCCTCCCTACTAGGTACCAAACCTTGTAACAGGACTCACTGCTACACCTGCAAATTTGTTTCCAGTGTGACTGAAATTTGGGGGCCCACAGATGTTTTTCACATCATCAAGGAGTTCTCGTGCACCTCCTCTAATGTGGTATATTGTATTCTTTGCAGGAAGTGTACAGCTATTTACATCAGAAAGACTGGTAGGTGCCTTGCTGCCCATTTCAGGGAACATTACAGAGCAGTCAGGAATGGTAACATTGCTACTCATTGTATCCCACTTTATCTCCATGGACCACAGTGTCAATGACCATTCTGTTTCTATCCATCAGTAGGGCTTCTTGGATTCTGACCTTAGAAAACATGGAAGCCAAGGTTCATCTGCCTTGGCTGCCAGCAGCCCTCTGATTTAAATGATAGACTTATTTTCCACTAACATCTTTCAGCCACCCCTTGTTTTCCCTAAAGTCTGTTTGTATCTGTACACATTTAATTTCTTTTTCATTTTCACCATAAGTCTCCATCTCTGTCTCCTCCCCCTCATTTGTCACCTTTCAGCCTTTTTACCAGACCCTGTTAGTTAATCCCCACCTTGGGACTTCTCTAGCTCTTTCACTCCTAGTATGCTTTATCTTTCCCATCATCACCTTTTTGTTTCATAGATTCTCTCTTAATCTTGCCATTTATCACTTCTTCTCCCTAAGCCTCCCCTTTTCTTCCTCAAACATATATATATATATATATATATATATATATATATATATATATATATATATATATCTATATCTATATCTATATGTATATATATATCCCTATTTTACCTCCCCTCTACACTATCTTTGTTTTTTTTCTCTTTTAGATTTTTCCTAAAGAAGCCCTAAGGTCGAAACATAGATTTTTAAGTCTATTTTCTATTTTCTGCGTGCATGTACTATAACCATTTTGTTTTGCTTTTAGACCACATGCTGATGCAGCACCTTGTTTTTGTTTTTACAGTCAACTGTAGGGCTGTGCTCAGGGCAGACATTTTGTATTTATATTTGTGTCTCTGGTATTTATATTTGTATCTGTATTTGTATTTTTTTTTTTTTTGCTTGTCAGTGTTGTTAATGATGACATAAGGCCAAAGGTTTAAGAGCTTACAATAAACGATGCAGTCATCATGAAACTATGCATTCATGTAATGAGCAACAGTAGTCACAGGTTTTTCACATCAGCCTAAACCAAGGTCTAATACTTCTTTATGTGGCATAACACAAATACAAATATTTAAGTTTTACATCTGTATTTTCAAAAAGTGCAATATTTGTTAGTATTTGTCTCAAATAGTATTTATTTTGTGGAGCCCTAATCAACAGGTCATCATAGTCCAGCAGGAATAAAGGCATTTAGGCTAAAATTGGTAAAACAAAAACATATTGTTAAGGTAATTTTGTCCAAACAGTACTCAACGCCATCTAACACAGTAGGGTCACAGCAAATGAAGAGCCAGAGTATAGTTATGCAACAAGGACCATTATGTGTTTAAGCAGTAAAAGTGTGAGCTGGCTTGAGAGTCATATGCAAGCCCCCACATGGTTGCACCAAGGGAGACCTGCCACACACCCAGGCCAACTCAATATTCATCAACTTTACAATAACAAAACTAATATGGCATTAAAGCTAATATGTTCTTACCTATGCAGACAATGGAATTCTTCTCCCAAGTATTGCTTCCCCATGAATTTCTCACACATTTCAAAGTATATTTATTTTGTCAGAGTGTCTCTCAAACCCATCTATACAAGAAACGGCTACTTCTGAATTACTGCTGTAATAGTCCTGGTCAGGTGTAAATGTAAGATATCCTCCTTGGTTATCAGGCTTTCTACACTTCTCTATAAACAAAAATTATAATCTGTAAATAGACTGTAGTAGTAGAAGTGGAAATCTTTATTGTTTCACTAAAACATCATACACAATTTAAAAAAAATACAATTACAAAGTCACATAAATTAAATTAGCACAGTTATGAAATCATTCGGAAAGCACAGACATAAATATTTGATTATAAATTACCTCATTAAAATCATCATATTACAGTGGTGTCTTTGCCTTTCATTTTCTATCTTTTAATTTTGCTAATTTGCAGGAAAAAAGTTTGCCCGCCAGGTTATAGTGTAATCATCTACTGTATTGAACAGCACTGATGTGATGAATACCTTACCCATATTATTCCAGGTATCAATTATTGTCCCAAGCCAATGTGCTCTGGCATTAGTATACCAGTCACATTCCATATGTCATGGAATAAATCCTCTTTCTCACCTAAAGTGCAAAATCATTTCTGTATGACTTGTGGAAGTTTTTAAAATCTTTCTGCATTCACATTATTATCAAAACATTCAAACTGGTATTTGATGTATACTTTTCTTAATTCCAGTTTGGTTTGAATATCTAGATAGTATTTAACACCATGTCTCCTTGAAATAAAATAAACCAGGAGAATATCTTGAATAATTAATTTAATCCAAATCAGTTTTAAACCAACTGTTTTGGATTTTCTTCTTGGTATATTTGACATATTTCCTGCTTAATATAATATTCCTGTCACAATAGCTTTTATGTTTCAGTAAATCATATTTTTTGAGTGGATTAACATTTTATCATATCAGCTACTGTTATTAAGTTTATTCATATGCCACTCGTCCTTTTCAATAAGGCATTTATAAGGCAACCTTTCTTTAGGCATTCTAGTTAATTTTAATCAGTAATTTATTTTCCTTATGTCCACCAATGCGTTGACATCAATTAATCCTAATTCATGCCTTATATAAGCAGAAGGGCAAGTATACCTTACTCCTAAAGTAGTGCTCAATGCTTTTTATAGTGGAACTGTTAACTTACCCAAATTTTTGTGCTCCCAGATCTTTGTGCCGTATGAGAGCTGGGCAAAAAGTTTAGTCCTAATCACAGTAAGAAGAGGCCTAAAAGAATTACCTCCATATGAATAATTTCATTTGTTTAGACCATTAACTATTTTTGTGACCTGCATCAAGAGAGGATTAAGTTGCATTGACCACAATAGATCTGAAGAAAAAGTGAGACCCAGATATGTATAATTATTTGTATTGGGGAGTTTGTCTATACCAAGAACCAAGGTCCCATGGTCTGTTTTAGCCCTCAAAAATCATAATTTGGGACTTCTGTGTATGAACTTTTAATTTCAGAACCTCTGATGCCATTTCATTTAATAAATTGAGCTGTTTTTGAAGTCCCAATTTAGATAAAGTCATTAAAATAATATCATCAGCATAAGCTAAAGTGGAGCTAGAGACAGATCCTATATTGAGAGCATCTGGGACCAAGTTATTCAGTTTTCTCAAAAGGCCATCAATGTATAAAGAGAAAAGGGTGGAAGCCAGTACACACACTTGGTGCAACCCTTTGTTAATAACATTTTTTTTTAGCTACCTCACCTTTCAGACCCAATCTTATAATGGCACAGTTCTCACTGAATAAATTAGCAATAACAGCAACCAAAGCTGGATCAATACCTCTATCCCTCATCAGATACCATAATGTTAACCTGTCTATTGTATCAAATGCTAATGAAAAGTCAATAAATGCACAATAAGTTTTTTGTTTTCTTGAAAGTGTATATTTTTCAATAATATGTTCCACAATAAAGCAATTATCAATAGTTGAGTAATTATTTTTAAACACAGCCCGAACTTCTGTAAAGCACCTTGTAAGTTCTTTTTGTAGATGTAGTTTCTCCAGAATAATCTTAGAGAAGATTTTCAGATTTATGTCTAATAGGCTGATCGGCCTGTATATCTTGGGATCATCCACTTTCCCCTCCTATGGATAGGAACAACCAGTGCTCCCTTCAGTGATTCAGGATAGTATTGCTCTTGAATGGCTATATTAATTGTTTTTTTCCAGTATTTCATACCACTCTGTAGTATTAGTGAGATATACTTCTGCTGGGATTCTATCCAAACTAGGGGCTTTATTAAGTTTCAAAGATGTTTTTGTAATATATATCTCTTGTATGGAAATTGACAAATTATTAAAATTAATATCTCCCATAGTATAACTGTTAGTAAGTTGGCTATCATAAAAAATTTCAGAGAACATGTCTGAGGAAGATTTATAATTGTTCGTACCCTTACTTACGCATAACCAAATATTTTTGTATCTTGTTTTACAATGGCTAATAGCATTTTTTCCATTGTAATTTTTAATATTGTGTTTTTTTCTCTTTTAACAATAACATATTTTTTCCGATCTTGGTTTAGACAGTTAATCAACAGTCTATCAAACATATTGTTTATGTTAACAATAAAACAGAGTACTGAGTCAGTGGGTGGGCAGCAAATAAAACAAAGGGTTAAATTAAATGTATACTGCAACCAGAAAATTAAGTTAGAGTTTTTCCCTAGGTCTTTTTCAAGAATTTCTAAAAACAAAAGGCCTTTTACTCTACGTACCTGTGGAGATGGTCAAGTATCGCCCTTTATGGGTTGTGACTCCCAATGGTCTAACTGCGGCACTTGACCTATCAGAACTCCCTGTGATGTGCTAGGATCCAGAGGTTTTGGTTCTGGTCTATAATAAGGCCATTTCCTCTGCTCTGGATTCTATTGCACCATTCTGTGTGCATCCTCTCTCCCTTCATCCTCGGTCCCCATGGTTCGATGGGAACCTGAGGGAGATGCGACATTTAGGACACAGGTTAGAGAGATGTTGGCAGAAATCCTGCTTGAATGCCGACCATCTTAAACTGCTAGTGCATTATCAACTCTATCAGTCAGCAATTACCCGTAAGAAGGCAGTATTCCTATCCGGAAATTGCTGCACAGAACTGACCATCCCAGCTCTTTCAAACTGTGGATCAACTGTGCAACCCAGCCTGTCTACAGATTCGTAGAGCCTTTTTGCAATCCCAGTGTGAGGAGCTTGCTCGGTTCTTTGCAGATAAGGTGGAGGACATCAGGTTGGAGACCCACACAACACTCTCTATGGGAGGGGCAGTGGACCAGTCCTTGGTCGCTTTCCCTCTACATTCCTGGAATCTCTTCAAAAGGCCGTAAATCAAAGAAGTTGTGAGGATTTTCCAGGATATGCACACTGCATGCTGTAGTTTAGATCTGGGCCCTACAGCCCTGATTATGGGCTGTGGGGAGATTATTATCCCTGTTCTGGTGAGGATAGTCTGGTGCTCCTTAGCCTCTGGTGAATATCCCTGCTCCCTGAAGGGTGCTGTGGTGACACCAGTGTTGAAGAAGGTTTCTTTGGACCCCGACTCCCTCACAAACTACAGATCTATCTCAAACCTTCCCTTTGTTGGGAAGGTAATTGAGAAAGTAGTGGCTACTCAGTTAGACAACCATTTGACCATCCATAGCATCTATGATCCTCTCCAATCTGGTTATAGAAAGAGGCATAGCACTGAGACTGCACTGGTTCGGGTGCTCAATGATCTCTAGATGGTGAGAGACCAGAAAAAATGGTCCATTTTGGTCCTGCTGGATCTGTCATCAGCATTTGTCACTGTAGACCATGGGGTACTGCTTGAGCACTTGAGAATCATCTGTGGGCTTTCAGGTTTGGTCCACAGATGGTTTACTTCTTTCCTCACTGGTAGAACTCAGAGAGTGGTGTCAGGGACATTTTCCTCCAACCCTGTCTCTCTGTCTTGTGGGGTGCCTCAGGGCTCAGTGCTGTCCCCCATGCTGTTTGCGGTGTACATGCTTCTCCTTGGAGACACTGTACGATGGTATGGGCTAGACTTTCATTGTTATGCTGATGATACCCAGCTCTACCTGTCTTTTGCACCTGACCAGAATGGAGCACTCTCGGTGTTTAATAACTGCCTCAATGAAATCCAAGGATGCATGAGGTCTAGCTGGCTGAAGCTGACTTCTGGAAAGATGGAGGTGATGGTCGCGGATCCTGGTCACTGGATAGGGGTATGTGGGACAAACCATCCCTCAGGTTTATTCCTGGGGGATGTTGAGCTCCCTGTCTCTGAACAGGTGCATGACCTAGGGGTAATTCTTGATGACCGGCTGACACCGTGTACGCAAGTGTCGGCTGTCATTAAGTTATCCTTTATCATCTTAGGAATATCGCTAGGACCAAGCACCTTTTTCCATCCGGAGACCTACCTACTCTGATCAACGCCTTTGTGACCTACTCACTTGGACTACTGCAATTCCCTTTACTTTGGGCTTCCAGGGGTTGATATCCACTGCTTGCAACTGGTGCAGAACTCCGCAGCCTGGTTGTTAACTGGACACCTCGTTCCTCCATATTACTCTGGTGCTGCGGGCCTGTACTGGCTGCTGGTTCAGTGGTGGATCTCCTTTAAAGTCAGTTTGCTGACTTACAAACCCTGCATGGTTTGGGCCCTGACTACCTGAAAGAGCTTCTGGTCCCTTACATCCCGGAGCGACCACTCCGCTCAGCCAATGAGGGGTTGCTAGAGAATCTGAGGGTAGTTTTGAAATCTTCTGGTGCCCGGGCCTTCATGTTCATGGCACTGACCGTCTGGAATTCTCTGCCCCATTGGATTAGAAAGTGCACGACGGTGGGGGAATTTAAACAAGCATTGAAATCCTTTTTGTGGAGGAAAGCATTTGGGGATGATGCTGAACTAATCTGATCTTAATATTTATTATTATGTTGATATTATTTATTCTATAGATTTTTATTATGATGTGTTATCTGGATGTATTTTATAAACTGTTCTGCGCCTTGATTTTTTGAAAGACGCATTAAAAATAAAGATTATCATTATTATTATAAATATTCTTCATGAACCTCTAAAAAGGAAAGGCAAGGCCGTTTGGTAACACTTTAATTTAAATGCCCTTAACTACACTATAACTACTGCATAACTATGCTCTCTGTAACTACTGTGTAGTTACATGTAACTACTATGTAATTGTGAACTATTTTCACATTTGCATGTTGTGTACACACAATTTACATAAAGTAGCTACACTGTAACTGCACTGTAAATACTGTGGAGTTACATGTAACTTCTATGTGGTTGTCAACTAGTTTCACATGTGTGTGTTGTGTACTTACAAAACGTGTATACATGTGCAACTACTGCTACTGTCTCCCTTTCAGCACAAATCAGTTTATTCTGATAAATGTACATACACATGAAATAGCTGCTGCAAAGTGTAACAGAAAATCTATTGTGCAACTTTCACTCTGTCTCTTCTGGTATTATGATATTTGTTCTTAAAAGGCAACTACTGTACACATGCAAGAGCTACAGTATTGCAGATTGTAACAGCAAATCTATTGTGTAACTATTACGTTATTATTTTAAGCATTATTAAATCTGTTCTTACAAATGTAACTACATATAAATGAAGGTCTTGTGCACTGTTTAAACTGTCTGTGTCTACCTGATATTTATTCAAAAGGTAATCACACAGAAAAATGTTTAAAGTGTAATAAGAATGATAACTAAAATGTGAATACAATGCAACGTCAGGCTGTTACAGTTAAATGCACTGACTGGTGCCTCATTAAATTATATTCTGTGTTTGTATTCCAGTTTTTCATGAACTTACAGTTTTTTTGTATCAATAAAATTTTGTTGACTTAGAATACAATACACAAAAATAATATTTTTTTTATTATTATTTATTTAGATGTTTAACCAGGTATAGCACACTAAGCTGAAAGCTTTTTTACAGGAACAACCTGGGAGCACAAGGAGGTTAAGTGACTTGCTCAGGGTCACACAGTATGCAAGTGGAAGCCATATGCCATAAGTAATCAACAAATACAATACAGCAATAATCATTCATGCCTCACTTAAAAGATAAATAAACATTACTTTAGTAACTTAACAGAAACTTCTAAAGCTACACACAGTACCCATTAAATTATTAATTATAGATGAATTACCTTAGTATTAGCAGGAAGTTACTCCACTAATCCTTGAACAACAGTCCACTGAAGACTTAGTATTAGCAGGAAGTTACTCCACTAATACTTGAACAACAGTCCCCTGAAGAAATACTGTAAGTCAACATGAGAAATATGACAGAAAAAGCAGAAGGGGAAGGGGGAGAGATCAGGTAAGGAGGGGTAGGTTACTGACAGTCTGAAGGCTTACTAGGTTGGGAAAGAGAAACACTTATAAGTTGTGCCCCACTTAGAGCTGAATATATGAGCCTGGTCTATCATTAAGTGAGTGAGCCTCTCCAATCTCAATACTTACAAGCACTCTGCCTTCCATTCATTAAATGACAGTGCCAACTCCTTCAGCCATATTCTGAGGGTGGAGCTACCAACTGACATTGAAATTAGAGCAATGATGCAATGCTGTTCTTCACTCCATGTATTTGGTTCATCCAGATGATTGACAAGAACGGTCTTTTCAAATTCTCCTTTAGCAATGCAATGTGTTTAAAAAATAAATACTCTTGCCCCACAACGATACCATTTTTGGACACAACCAGAACATATGGATCAAGTCACAACTGGCATCTCCACATCTCAGACAGCTGGACGTAGCTCTCAATCCCATTTTGTTCAATTGAAAAGGGGTATAATAAAGTTTGTCAACTGTTTTGAATTGTATCCATTTGGCACTGACTGTTTTAAATGTTTTAATAGAGTTTAACCAAATCTTGATCTAACTCAAACCATCCGCATCATTACTGAGAGCGTTAGCCCACCACCTGATACACTGTAGATAAGGACCATTAATGTCACTAACAGTAAGTCATAGAAACTGTACTGTATATTCTAGGCCTAGCTTGAATTGTGGCCAGGAAGGTTTGAGTGTTAGGGTTAATGTCTAAGTAGGACCCATCCTCAAATGTGAGACCTTGTATACTATTAACTATGCTGTTATACATATCCTCATTATCTGGCTGCAAATCATACTTATGCGCTAAAGTGTCAAACTATACTAAGGTCCTATCCGTTATTAAATTTTTAATTCTGGTTATACATTTCATCTCCAAAATAGTGTTCTTGAAGAGACACCCATCTGCTGTAACATTAGGATTCAAGAAGATTGGTTGTATTTTGGATCAAGTTAGTTTTAGTGTAAGAAGACAGGACCGCCTCTTCAGGATATGAATATTATCTGTAAGGATTTTATTTTTAAGATGTTTAACAGGTTTGTTGAAAACTAGGGATCCCAGGTAAATTGAGTTATCCTTAGCTGAATCTAATTCCATATCAAGCCTTTCAGGATTAATGATGTGTCCCCCTTGACTATTACACCATTTTGACATTCGATTCATTCTACAGGAAAGAAAGTAGTAATATAGGTCTGGGACATTGAGCCTGCCCATATCTTTTGGCCTAGTTAGTCTTTGATAGACCATTCAGTACCTTTTTTTGGCCCAGATAAAGTTTGAAATGGAACTCAATCTTCCAAGTTGTGTACAGGGTGTGCTTGGAAACAACTGAGAAGCTGCGTGGGATATACTATTTTGGACTAAATATCTGTAACTAATCTCTCTCTATATCTTGCTTACATCTGAGAGAAGTTTTCCTCACTTTTAAAGTGGTATTGCTTTGTGTTTGTTTTAGTTTTTAATTCAGGAAGGCTTTTTTTAAAGCTGCTTATCTTGTCAGCATCCTCAGAAGGGCTGAAATAACTGCATATTTGATTTTCCTTTGTGGCTAACTGGACTGATTAATAGAATTCTGTGAGAATCTGCATCAATATATTTTGCAACTTTTGGTGGGGTTGTGTGATTCAAAATAGTAAAAGCTGCAGTTTGTAATTGGATGCCAGACATAGCCTGAGGTGGGGGAAATTGTCTTCACAAGTCAGAGGTCTGCATCACAGCCATTTGTCTAGCTAGACCATTTCAGCATTGTTCAATTACTATAAACTAGTGGTGTGATACTGTTTGAGGCAGAAGTCCATCTTCTTCCAAGTTGTGTACAGGTGTGCTTGGAAACAACTGAGAAGCTGCGTGGGATATACTATATTGGACTAAATATCTGTAACTAATCTCTCTCTCTCTTGCTTACATCTGAGAGAAGTTTTCCTCACTTTTAAAGTGGTATTGCTTTGTGTTTGTTTTAGTTTTTAATTCAGGAAGGGGGCTTTAAAACTGCTTATCTTGTCAGCATCCTCAGAAGAGCTGAAATAACTGCATATTTGATTTCCCTTTGTGGCTAACAAACCACCAGGCTGTTTTGGGGCTGGAGAGGTTTACCTGTGTCTGACTTGGATGTCTGGATTTTTCTCTGTTTGATTAGCAGGGTACTTTCTCTGTCAAATTGTTGTGTAGGGTATCTTGCTGACAGGAAGGCACTCATCGCAGAGGTGGGAGAGAGCTTTTAGCTGATTGTTTTGTGAGGGCACAGTTTAGGCCCAACCCCTTCCCACCCCTCACCCCACACACCCCTGGAAATAGTTCCTTTATACCTGAGGTTCTGACATCATTTCCTCGAGTGCAAGGTGCATTTCACTGTCATATCCTCTCTAGCACACTGCACTGACAATATAAGCATACACATTGTATAATATATATATTTCTAACAAATCACACATGCATGCGCACATACACACACAAATACAAAAAGAAATAGATAAAAATGTGGGGAGTAGTGCAATGTAATGGCTGTGGGGCAGCAGTCTTCGGGGAGTCATTCTGGAGGCTGAGATGCTGCCCTATTTGGAGACAACTATCTGCCCTAAGGGAGGAAGTTGCCCGTCTTCAGGCTGCACTGGACAGTATTAAGGAAACCTTCCCCCCAGGCCACACTGGACAGTAGGAAGGGAACCTCCCCCATCCAGGGAGCACTAGCGCCACCACCACTACCTCAGAGGTTGCGAAGAAAGCACAGCAGTTGGACCACAGTGGGCTCAGGGAGGGTGAGGAGGGTGGAACAGAGGCACACCCAGTCAATTGTTCCACTCCACAATCCATACACCATTCTGGGGGAGCATAGCTCCCCTATGGATGCACCCACAGAGAAGACTGATGACAACTGTCACAAGGGAGGCCCACAGGAAGGAGGCAGAGGACACCACAGGGAAAGGAAGCAGCTCCTGGTGGGGGACTCAATTATTAGGGGTATAGAACTGGGGGGAGCTGGGAAAACTGAAGTAAGGTCCCTGTCTGGTGCCATGGCTTGGAGGGACAGGAAGGCATCCTCAGGATCACGAGAACAGCTGCAAGGGATTCTGAGCTGGACATAATTATCCACCTAGGGACAAATGATTTGGCTCATCATGAGATTAGAGCAGTGTAGGAGGACATTGCAGAGTTGGGAAGGGACCTAAGACAAGTAGCACACACAGTATCCTTCTCAGAGGTGCTGCCTGTCAAAGGCATGGGGGAGGCGAGGGCAATTGGCACCATGCAGTTTAATGAATGGTTGAAAAAATGGTGTGGAGCACAGGGGTTTGGCTTCATTAGGGACTGGGGTTCCACCTGAAGGGACACCAGCCTATACTGGCAGGATGGTCTGCATCTGTCCAGGAAGGGAACAAGTCCTTTGAGCAATCGGTTTAAATGCTTAATTTGCAAGCTTTTAAACTAGTCAAAGGGGGAGGCACTGACAAGCAGCAGGAAAATCCCAGCCTCTCCCTACAAAACAGGGTACTAAATGAGAAAAAGACTGAGGTAGAATGGTCAGTGGGGATGCTGCAACAGAAGGTAAAGCCATCAAAAATGGAGAGCAATGAGTACCAATGCCCATAGTCTGAGTAACAAGCTTCCTGGAATTAGTGGCCTTGATGGAGGAGAAAACATCTGGATATCGTAGCAGCTCACAGAAACATGGTACACACAAAACCATGACTGAGACATAAACATACCAGGATACACTGTCCACAGGAGGGACAGGGAGGGTAAAAGAGGAGGAGGAGTAGTTCTTTACATAAGGGAAGGAATAAAAGCAACAGAACAAAAGGGTAAACAGGGAGGAGAAGAAGCAATGTGGGTAAATTTGGAGACAGGCAATGGCACCACAATACGCACAGGGGTTATATACATACCCCCTTCTCAGGGGGAGGAAATGGACAGGGAAATGATAGAAAGTATACTTAGAATGGCAGAAAAGGAGATATTGCTGATGGGTGATCTGAATATGCCAGATGTTAACTGAGTGCAGCTGCCACTTGAAGAGTGCAGTTATTCTAGATGCCCTACAGGGGCATGCCTTAGACAACTAGTACTGGAGCCCACTCAAGAGGGAGCAATATTAGACTTGATTCTCTCAAATGGAGATGGAGAGGATCACAGATGTAAGTGAGTAGCCATCTGGGAACTAGCGACCATCGAACAGTATGGTTGCAGTAAACACAGCAATAGAATCAAGCATACAAAGACAAAAGTACTGGACTTTAGGAGGGCTGACTTTGCCAAAATGGGTGAGTGCCTAAGGAATGCACTAGCAAACGGGCAGGAAGGAGGGGTGGAAGAACAATGGGAATAATAAAACTGCCATCACAGAGGTAACGAGCCTTGTGTGAAGCAACAAAAAAACAACAAGACGATGTACGAAACCACTATGGTTCTCAAAGGAAGTGGCAGTGAAGGTTCAAGAGAAAAAGAAAGCATTCAGGAAGTACAAGGAATCGCAGAAGGAGAAGACAGAGAACTATATCAGTTCAAGCAAAAGGAGGCTGGGAAGGCAGTCAGAACAGCAAAGGCCCAAACCGAGGAAAAGATAGCCAACTCAGTTAAGAAGGGGGATAAAACCTTTTATAGGTACATCAGGGAGCAAAGGAAGACCAAGGAAGGGATAGTGAGGCTTAATAAAGGAAGGAGGGTGGGCAGAGGAGACCGTGAAAAGGCAGAGATACTAAACAAATATTTTTGCTCAGTATTTACAAATGAAGAGGGGGAGGTACATAAAACAAACAGTAGTAACACTCTGGATACAGAAGTTGATACCAGCCCATTTACAGAAGAAAGGGTTCTGAAAGAACTCTTAAAACTGAAGGTGGACAAAGCAATGGGGCCTGATGGGATTCATCCCTGAATTCTAAAAGAGCTAAGGGTAGAACTAGTGACACCACTGACTACCCTTTTTAACAAATCATGGGAGGATGGGGTGGTACTCGAGGACTGGAGGAGGGCAGATGTGATTCCCCTTCACAAAAGTGGGAGCAAGGCAGAAGCAGGAAACTACAGACCTGTTAGTTTAACCTCAGTGATAGGGAAAATGATGGAATCACTTCTGAAGGAAAGAACTGTTGAGTATCTAGAGGCCAGAGGGGCACAGGACCCTAGGCAGCATGGATTCACAGTGGGAAGGTCATGCCAGACAAATCTGATAGATTTCTTTGACTGGGTGACCAAAGTAGTAGATCAGGGAGGGGCTGTGGACATGGCCTACCTAGACTTTAGCAAGGCATTTGACACAGTCCCACACAAAAGATTAATATACAAGTTAGCCAGCCTGGGAGTGGGTCCCAAGATGACAGCCTGGGTAAAGAATTGGCTGGAGAATAGGACACAGAGAGTAATAGTAAATGGAGTCCACTCAGAAGAAAGGAGGGTTACTAGTGGGCTACCGCAGGGTTCAGTATTAGGACCGGTCCTCTTCAATGTCTTTATAAGTGACATTGTGGAAGGACTGGAAGGAAAAGTATGTCTCTTTGCAGATGACACTAAGATCTGCAACAGAGTTGATGCACAGGGCGGGGTGGAAAGGATGAGAAGGGACTTGGCAAAGTTAGAGGAATGGTCAAATGTATGGCAGCTTAGATTCAACACTAAGAAGTGCAAGGTAATGCACCTGGGAAACAAAAACCCAGGGGAAGAGTACACAATGGGGGGTGAGATACTAACAACAACAAAAATGGAAAGGGACCTGGGGGTAGTCATATCAGATGACCTAAAGGTGAGCAAGCAATGTGAGAGGGCAGCAAGGAGGGCTGGGGGGATACTGGGATGCATAGGGAGAGGCATCACCAGTAGAAAACAGGAAGTTATTATCCCTCTGTACAGACAGCTGGTGAGACCCCATCTGGAGTACTGCGTGCAGTTCTGGAGACCCAATCTCCGCAAAGACATAGACAGGATGGAAGCTGTCCAGAGGAGGGCAACTAAAATGGTGCAGGGTCTGCACCGGAAGACATATGAAGAGAGACTTAAGGAGCTTAATATGTATAGCCTCGAGTAAAGGAGGGAGAGGGGGGACATGATAGAAACTTTCAAGTACCTCAAGGGAATCAACAAAGTCCAAGAGGGTAGCATCTTTCAAAAAAAGAGGTGTGCAAGAACAAGGGGGCACAATTTGAAGATAGAGGGGGGCAGCTCAGATGTAATTTAAGGAAGTATTTTTTCACAGAGAGGGTTGTGGGTGCATGGAACGGCCTTCCGGAGGAGGTTGTGGAGTCAAAATCAGTGGTGGAATTCAAGCATGCATGGGACAGTCATAAGGCAATTCTGGGGGGTGGGAGTAAGAAGAAGTAGGCTGCTGGTTAACTAGGATCTGCAGCTTATCCATTAGGTAGGGAAATGGGCAGACTGGGTAGGCCAAGCGGTCCTTATCTGCCGTCAAATTCTATGTTTCTATGTAACTCTGTATATTGAAATGGAACTCTGTATATTCACAAACCATTTTTTTTCTGATGTTAAAAGGTAACATGGAAAATGTGTATAGACATTTCGTTAGTATTATCATTTTCACAGAGTCCAGGCACCACCATATACCAAGTGGAACTTACAGGTTAGTAAATATGTGGTCTAATATTGTGAATCGATATATAACTGTACAGAAAAAATATTTCATTTGCATAATAACTAATTGGCACTATTACAAAATTAAGTGTAATAAGAAGGGTGTACTAGTGCTGAAGTTAATAAGGAATGTGCTGCTTATGTGACATTGTTTCCACAGTTAATGACTAACATGTATTTGCAAAGTAAGTATGCAGAAGCTGACACTTAAAATAAAGTGTAAGAAGAAGGGTGTAACAGTGTTGTAGTTACTAAGGAATGTGCTGCTTCTGTGGCATTGTTTCCACCTTTAATTCCAAACTGACATGTATTTGCAAAGTAAGTATGCAGAAATTGATATTTAAATAAATCATAAGCATAAGGGTGTAACTATTATACATGTACATTGAATGTACTTTAAATGTTGTAGTACTGATGTATGTTTTCCTTCAGAAATCATTCCCTCATGCATGTACTGCTTTTTAAACATGCAATCTAATACTGTTAATTGCTATACAACTACATTGTTTACTTATACAATGCAAATCATTTATATAATTATTAATTGGCTTGTAACAGTGCTGTAGTTACTAAGAAATGTGCTGCTTCTGTGGCATTGACCCACACCTCTTTTACACCCACACCTCTGTCCTGGTACTGCCCAGGTGGGTGGCTGGAGGTGGGGCATGGCTACATACCATGCTTTCTCACCAATCTGCTGTGTGGAGTGGTGGTGGTGGGTGAACCAGATACACAGGCAGGGACCCTTTCTTAGCAATTACATACCCTTCCCCCTGGCTGAATGGTGTGGCTACCCTAGCACCATCCTTCACATCAAGCTACCCCAGACATCTGACTATACCTTGAAGGCTAGGGGCAAGGTGATAAATATAGGCAGACCAGTAGGTCTCCTTACTGGAAAAGAGCAGTAATGGGAAGATCATCCATAACACACAATTCCCCACTCCACACACAGTGCAGAATCCAGTCTACTACTGATCAGTCCATTTGATTGGATAGCTGCAATTGATCACCAGGCCTGGGAATGCACATTTGATGCATTCTCTGCAACCTATATTAGATTGCAAGTTTAGTAAGCTGTAAGCTCATGAGGGACTGATTTCGGAATGAGAACTTATATCACAGCTACAGTGTGAACATTAGATAAATGTAAGTGTGTGCAACTGAAAATACATGTCACATAGGCATTAACTGTGAAAACAGTGCCATTATTTCTTAGACACAATATTGTTATAGTGCCAATTAGTAATTACACAAATGAAATATGTTTGTGTACAGTTACATATCAATTCACAATATTAGAGTGCATGTTTACTAACCTGTAAGTTCATGAAAAACTGGAATACAGATCTGGAACATCATCTAATGAGTTTTTTATTTTTTATTTTAATGGGTTCACCACAACATATCCAAGACACACTGTCTTAGGGTAGCTGGTCCATTCCACTGGGGTGTCAAACAGATGAGGCATACTGATGTTCCTGGTAGGACGAAACACGTGTCTATGTCTTCTGTTAGCACCCTTTGCGAACTGTGTGAGAGGCCTTTCGGCACCATGCAATTCTGCTTAAAGTTGGACCAGCATAACATTCTGTGGTGATTTGCATATGCAGCCCATGATGCTTTGCATTGTGTGGGCATGTGTAATTTTGTATCTAATGAGTTACCAGTCAGTGCATTTAACTGTAGCAGACTGAAGTTGCATTGTATTCATACTTTAGTTACCATTCTTATTACACTTTAACATTTTCCTTTGTGATCACCTTTTACATAAATGTCAGATAGACATAGACAGTTGAAAAAGTGCAAAAGACCTGTATTTAGATGTAGTAACACTTGTAAGAAAAGATTTAATAATGAAAAAAGTAGTAACATAGTAGTTACACAATGATTTGCTGTTACAATTTGCAATAGCTCTTACATATGTAGTTGTCTTTATAAGAACAAATAACATAATGCCAAAAGAGATAGAGTGGTAGTTGATAATATATTTTTTGTTGCTCTTTGCAACAGATATTACATTTTTAGTTACACTTGTCAGAATAAATTGATTTGTGCTGTAAGGGAGACAGTAGTAGTTGCACATGTATGCAAGTTGTGTAACTATACAACACACACATGTGAAACTAGTTAACAACCACATAGTAAATACATGTAACTACACAGTAGTTACAGAGCAGTTATAGTGTAATTAGTTCATGCAAATTGTATGTAACTACACAACATGCAAATGTGAAACTAGTTCACAACTACATAGTAGTTACAGTGCAGTTACAGCATAGTTGTACAGTAGTTTCGGTGTAGTTAAGGGCACTTAAAATAAAGTGTTATCAGCAGTTTTATTTAAAATGCTACAAATATGAAACTCTCAGGGCACTTCACCTGCATACAACAAAACAAATAATTACACAACAATACTCATAAAATAAATGATACATATTAAATAAATACAGTCAAATAAAGTCAAAAAAGTGGAGGTAGTACTGAATAAAATCCATTATCTGTCCCAAAAGCTTGGTTAAACAAATGCTATTTAATCCACTTTTAAATGCTTTCACCAAGGGGAAACTCCTTAGATACAAAGACATGGAGTTTCATGTATTTGGAGCCACCATGGAGAATGGAGTATCCCCTGATTGCTTAAGGTGATATTTTGAGAAAACCAACAATAATTCCTCAGTGTAGTGGAGAGAGCAGCTGAGAGTATACCAGACCAAGTGGTCTTTTAGCTAGTCAGGGCCTGATCCATGTGGGACTTTGTATTTTAACAAAACAATCTTGAAGGCCGTGCACAACCTAATCAGGAGGGAATTCAGCTGCCATTACACAGGGAAGTTATGGTCCTTGGGTGACACACTTGATATCAACCTGGGTGTGGCATTCTGTGCCAGCTGTAAGTGGTACACCAGTCTTCCACATAGACACGGGTAAAGGAGTGTTGCAGTAATCTATCCTCAAAGTCATGAAAGCATGCACTAGGGTCCCCAGATCCACTTGCCTACGATTGGGTTTAATCTGGGAGATATTCCTTAACTGGAAAATCCTCTGACAACCATGGCTGACACCTGATGTTCTACTGTCAGCCAAGAATCCATAATGACTCCCAGATTATTCACCCAATTCATAGCTGTCAGAAGGGTGCATTCAGAGATTAAACTGACTGCACCCAAACTTCCAGTTGACCACTGAGGACCTGGTTCCACCAGTATCAACTCCATCTTGGTCAGACTGAGGCCCAGCCAGCTGGAGGCTATCCAATTAGAGATTTCTTTAAGGCACTGCTCCAGTACAGAAACCCCTCCCACCCATCTTATGAAAACAACAGGTACAGCATTCTATCATCTACATTGCAATGAAAACTGACACTGTACCATCTGATGACCCTTCCTAATGGCGGGCATATACACTTCAAACAACATGGGGACAGAATACAATCATGAGGAACACCACAGCAGACTACAGTCAGCTGGGATGAGTAAGTACCCATCATGACCTGCTGCAATCTACCACAAAGGAAGGCTACTACTTAAGGAAAGGATAGTGGAATAGCTGGAATCCAACAGATTACAGGACCTTAGGCAGCAAGATGGAGGTCATGCCAAGCACATGTGATATATTTCTTTGACTGGGTGACCAAGAAGTTAGACCAGGGTGGAGTGGTGGATGTGACCTACTTGAATTTTAGCAACACTTTCAAAAGTATTCCACATAGAAGAATGTTAAGCAAGTGTGTGAGCTTGGAAGTGGGCAACAAAGTGGTAACCTGCATAAGGAACTGATTAGAGGATTGTAAACAAAAGGTTGTGGTAAATGGAGTACACTCCAAGGCAGGTACGGTGACCAGAGGGTTACCTCAGGGACCAGTCCCCTTTAATGACTTTATTACTATCATAGAAAAGGGACTTGAAGGGAAGATCTGACTCTTTGCAGATGATGCCAAGATCTGCAACAGGGTGGACACTCGGGGGGGTTGATAGGATGGGAAGGGATATGAAAAAAATTAGAAGAATGATCAAGGGTATGGCAGCTGGGCTTTAATGCAACGAGTGCAAAATAATGCACCTAGACCATAGAAATCCAAGGGTGGAGAACAAAATGGGAGGAGTGATGCAATAACCAAGCAGGAAAGTGACCAGAGTATAATTGTTTCTGATAACCTGAAGGTGGGCAGACAGTTAGACAAGGCAGTTGGGAGGGCTAGTGGGATGCTGAGGTAAATAGGAACGGGTATCACCAGCAGAAAAAGGGAGGTGGTGTTGCCCATGTATTGATTATTATTAAGACCCACCTAGAGTACTGTATCCAGTTCTGGAGACCGCATCTCAGGAAGGATATAAACAGGCTGGAGGTGGTCCAGAGCAGGGTACTAAAATAGTGCAGGGTCTGCATTATAAGTCCTATGAATAGAGGCTAAAGAAGCTCAGTATGTACACCTTGGTGGAAAGGAGGGGGGGAGAGAGAGAGGGGATATGACTGAGATGTTTATATACCTCATGGGGTTAATAGGATACAGATGGGGAGTATTTTTCAGAAAAAAAGATACTCTAGAGTAAGGGGACATGCTGCGAAAGTGGAGGGGGGGAGGTTTAGGGAAACTATGGAGAAATGCTTATTTACGGAAGGAGTGATGGATTTATGGAACAGCCATCCAGCTGAGGCAGTAGCGGCAAAAACAGTGGCAGGATAAAAAAAACACCTGTGATCAGCACAAGGGAATCATAGTGGTAAAGAAGGGGGGGAGGGGCAGCACCATAGATCATGTGTGTCTTCAGCAAAAATGTAGGTAAAAGAAAAAAGTCTGAATAATATGAGTGAACTGGGTGAGCTAAATGGCCCTTATCTGATGTCAGATTTTATTTTTATATGTTTCCAAATGAGCAGAACAGCATGTCCATGAGGACTATGTGGGGTATGATACAAAGAATTGGCTAGGACAAATGTCAATCACCCTAAACAGCTCCTAATTGGCAGGCTACATTCAGTTCCCTGAATACCAATGAGTGTTATCTTTGCTAGTCATGAAGTTTGGTAGCCGCAGGATTACAAAAAGTATACATTTTTTTTAACCCACTGACCTGACCTCTGCTCACAGTGAAAGAATTTATGCTAAGTGTCAAAAAAATAATTATTTATTTAAAGAATTCCGTGCTGTGCTCACTGCTGCTGTTCCATTCTGGTCTCCTCCCTGCCCCTGACTTGTTGTGCTCTCATTAGTCTCCATAGTACTGGACAGTTTCTTGGGAAATGGTGAGCTGGCAGCATGCTACATCAGGGGAGTCGGGTCGGTGACCTAGGATATCAGTGTGGTAGTGGCAGTAAGTAAATACTGCCACTACCACACTGATATCTCTGGACAAAGACCTGACTCCCTTGCTGTAGCAGGCTGCCGGCATGTCATTTCCCCATTACCCTGTGCCAGGTCTCATTCCAGAATTGGCATGCTACTCCAAGGAAGACCTGGACTGCACTTCTTAGCTGAACTGACTTGACAACTCGAGTCGAGCCATGAGAGGTTCGGTATTATCAAATCGAGTTGAGTAGTCCAGGTCCAAGGAGGTTCAGAGGCACTGCAGAGCCAGTTTGCCCACTTCTGATAGAAACACTAGTATGTAACATAGAAACATGTAACCATAAGCAAAAAATGGAACAGAGAATATGAATCTTGTGTAGGTACCCCTCCACTTCTGCACCATTATACTGTAACCACTAGGCATGTATGTCCATTAGCTGTGGAGGTACTTCCTGAGGAAGTGCAAAAGTGGTTGAAATAAATCATAGCTGTATGAAGAACTTGCTGTCAACTATAGACTGCGACTTGCAGTTTATAAACTAAAGTTTAGTGTCACAGCAGCCTGTATCCATGAAAGGACCACTTTCATGTCCCTCCAGCATACATGCTATGAGCCATACCACATCTATTCTGTGTCTGGAAAATAGAAGGGCACACCCCTTCAGCAATGTTCTATGTCTTTTAGTGGCACTCTGAAAAACATAACCAAATAGCTGTGAGGAGAGCCAGTGGAATGCTGGGGTGCATAGGGAGAGCTATCTCCAGCAGAAGGAAGGAAGTGGTGATGTCACTGTATAGAATGTTGTTAAGACCTCATCTAGCATATTGTGTCCAGTATGGGAGGCCAAATCTCCAGAATGACATAGACAGAGTACAAGTGGTTCAGAGAAGAGCAACAAAAATGGTGCAGGGGGCTGCACCAAAAGTCATATGAGTGGAGTCTGGACAATCTCAATATGTATTCCCTGGAGGAGAGGAGAGAAAGTGGGGATATGATAGAGACTTTCAAATTCCTCAATGGTATGAATAAGGTACAATAGGGTAGAATCTTGCAAACAAATATGCTCAAGAACAAGATACTATGATATGAAAATAGAGGAAGGTAGACTTAGGGGTAATGTGAGAAAGTATTTTTCACTGAAGGAGTGGTTGATCCATGGAACAGCCTCTCGGCAGAGGTTGTAGGAGCAAAAATGGTAGGAAAATTAAAAAATGCATGAGACAGACATAAAGGAACACTAAAGATAGAAGAGAAGGTAACCCACAGATCATTTAGGATCTGCGATATATGAAACAGATAGGGAAAATAGGCAGACTAGGTGGGCCAAACAGTCCTTATCTGCCAACAAATCCTATATTTCTGTGTTTCTTTATTAAGCAAATAGTGTTATACAGTTGCTCAGTTAATCAGTAAAGAAAATGATAGGTGGGGGGGGTGCCTCACCAATCCCCAACATTTGTCCCAACACATTGTGGCCTGGTAAAGTTAGGATGAGAAGGTCAACAAATAAGAAACATGAATGTGTCTGATTGAAAGTTTAAGGAAACCTGAAAACAGCAGTATTATTAAATTTTATATAATCTGGAGAAAGTATTGTCTGTATGTAGGAGAAAATGGTACCAGTATGAGGAAAAGTGACTGTAGAATCAGCAGGGCTTGTGAACCAAGAGGCCTTCAGCTACAATCAGTGTGCAGGGTTGCTTTGGGCAGGAAAAAATTCTGGAATGGATTCAGGCAGATCTCACTGGGCATCAGCAGTTGTGGCAAATTGCTTTTTCCCCATCTGGTGTTGAAAGTAGCTGCCTAGCTGGGTATACTATTTTAAATTTTATACCAGAAGGAAAGAGTTTATTTTTCATGCCTTTGCTTTAAGCTTACCAGGAGCATATCCGAGGGCTGAGATCATTTAAAATGTGCTGTATAAGCAGTGATTCTCCCATCAAATTTATTTCATTCCATGCTTTTTGGCCTGGATATGGGTTTATCCAGAAAGTTGAGGACCTGGGCAATGATGAGCAGCAACCTGTCCATTGGTTGGGCATGGGCCTGATTGCTCAGTGGGCTCATTCCACATTACTGTATAAGGTAGGCCATTAGGTGAGGGTCCCGCAACCTTGTCCCAGAGTTTTTGTACAAAATGAAAGGCATCAATTCTCTCTGCTGATCTGGAAGACCACTTACAACTAAATTGTTGTGGTGGCTTCTTCCCTCTTGATCTTCCAGATGGTCTGCTAACTTTTGTACTTTGTGGCACAGGTTGATGATGTCAGGCTCCACTCACTTGGCATGCACCTCCAGAGAACTGATGTGGGCTTCTGCATCAGGGATACTCTGAGTAAATGTTTCCAGAGTGGGCTTAAAGGTTTTGAAATCCCTGGAGAGATCTAACAAATTCTTTTTAAGGAATTCAAGTTCCCAGACGGAATGGACTACCTTGTCCAGGTCAGCTGCTCACCCTGGTGGTGTGAGTGGAGAATTGACAAGCTTGTGGTTTTGGTGCCCAGGACCATTCAGGCAGAGGCACAGGCATTCTAAGTTAAATCCATGTTTTCAGTCTCTGCATCCGTCTGAGAGGTAATTTTAGTCTCTATGAAAAGATTACTTTTTTCAGCTGTAACTGTAATGGTTTCTGAATTTGTACGTGAATATTTGTGCAAAACAATAATGTAAAACAGAGGTGTATTGTGAGAACCTAACTCAGGAGCAACCTCTTGAGCATCAAGTGGCCCTCTATTTTTTGTTTTCCTACTGGTCATTCCACCGGAATTCCTTTACATTTACTATATAAGTATTGATCAGAGTTGAGGGATATACTGTACAGTAATGGGAAAATGCTGCTCTGGAGGGATGAACTATTGCCTGACAAGTGTTACATTGCCCAAAGCTAAAGGCTGATGATAGTGGAACCAGTAAACCGGAGGAGTGGCTATCTCTACAAAGCAGTGTGCAAAAGATGGAGATTAGCACCCAAGAGGTGGATCGGCAGAAAAAGAGCAAAATCAGCAGAAGGGCAGACATCAAGGAGAACCAGGGATAAAGGACAACCAAGGAAGGGGCTGGAGTAGAACAGTGAAACAGTCTAGGGAGGTCAAATCATGGAAAACCATGTGTGCCAATGCCAGGAGCCTTAGCAACAAGATGGAAGATCTGGAGGCTGTCATGGTGCAGTCAGACCTGGACATTGTGGCCATCACTGAAACCTGGTGTAATGATAACCATGACTGGGAGATGGCCATACCTGGCTACAACATATTCAGAAGAGATAGGGCAGGTAGGAAGGGAGGAGGAGGAGTGGCACTGTATGTGAAAAATGACATAAGGGCCACAGAGATCCAGGAGAAACAAAATGGGGAGAGATACTGTGAGTTGCTGGAAAGAGGAAAATGGGAGCCAGCCATCCTCACAGGTGCGGCCCATAGACCACCAGCCCAGGAGGAAGAAACAGATAGGGCTGATGCTAGCCTCAAAGGATGGCAGACAAGGGTGAGGTAGTACTGGTTGGAGACTTCAATATTCCAAATGTGGACTGGAGCATCCCAGCAGCAGCATCAACTAGGAGCAGATTTATCCTGGACTCCCTTCAGGGTTCCTTCCTCAAGCAACTGGTCATGGAACCAACTTGGCAGAAGGCAATATTGGACCTTGTGCTCACAAACAGGGACAGTGTGATGGGGGTAACAGTGGGGGAGCACCTGGGGAACAGTGACCACCAGTCATTGTGGTTTGAAATCACAGAAAGAACAGAACCAAACCACACAAAAACACGTATCCTGGATTTTAGGGGGGCAGACTTTGGAAAAATGGGGAGATACTTGAAAGAAGCATTAAGGGAAATGGGGCAGGAATCAGGGGTAGAGGAACAGTAGGCAGTATTTAAAATGGGGATTACAAGAGCAACATAATTATGCATTAAGCAGGTTAGCAAGAGGGAAAGGAAGAGGATACCATTATGGTTTTCCAAAGAGGTAGCAAAGAAAGTGAAAGCCAAAAAGATTGCATTCAGGCAATACAAAAAGACACAGACAGAAGGGGATAGGGAGAAGTTCCAGGAGAAGCAAAGGGAGGCAGGGAGGTCAGTAAGGGAAGCCAAAGCTCAGACAGAAGAAAACATTGCAAAATCAGTGGTTAGAGGGGACAAAACCTTTTACAGGTACAAAAGTGAAAAAAGAAAGGCAAAGGGAGGGATAGTGAGACTGAAGGGGGAGGATGGGGGCTGCGTGGAGGATGACAACAGTAAAGCTGACATATTGAACAGGTATTTCTGCTCAGTTGTTACTGAGGAAGAGGAGAGTAATGGGTCTGAAGGGAGTACAAGGGGTGAGAATGGTGCAGAAATGGACACAAGTCCCTTTACTCGAGAAAGGGTACTGAAGGAACTGGAAGTAATAAGAGTTGATAAAGCAATGGGACCAGATGGGGTGCACCCCAAGGTCCTTAAAGAACTAAGAGAGGTGGTGGCTGAACCTCTGGCTATCCTGTTTAGTCGATCACTGGAAACAGGGGAGGTACCCAAAGACTGGAGGACAGCAGATGTAGTCCCCTTACACAAAAGTGGGAACACAGAGGAAGCAATGAACTACAGATCAGTCAGCCTCACCTTGGTAGTGGGGGAAGATCATGGAAGCACTACTGAAGGAGAGACTGGTGGAACATCTGGTTGTCAATGGACTACAGGACCCAAGGCAGCATGGTTTCACCAGGGGGAGGTCATGTCAGACCAACCTCATTGAATTTATTTTTTTGACTGGGTGACTAGGGAGGTGGATCAGGGGAGGGCAGTGGACATGGCATATCTGGACTTCAGCAAGGCCTTTGACACTGTGCCTCATAGAAGACTATTACACAAACTGGGGAATATGGGTATGGGCAGGACAGTAGTGTGGTGGGTAGGTAACTGGCTGGGTGGCAGGACACAGAGAGGGTGGTGGTAAATGGCTGTCCTCCCACAGAGGGAAGAGTGACCAGTGAGGTACCACCGGAATCAGTGCTGGGACTGGTCCTGTTCAACATCTTCATCAGTGACATTGCATGAGCCCAAGAAGGCAGAATTTCACTGTTCGCTGATGACACAAAGCTCTGTAACAGAGTAGACACACCAGAGGGTGTAGACAGAATGAGAAGGACCTGCAGAAACTTGAAGAATGGTCAGGGGTTTGGCAGTTGAAATTCAATGCAAAGAAGTGCAAGATAATGCATATGGGGCACAAAAACCCTGGCACAATATATCAGTTGGGGGGTGAGGATATAGCTTGCACCAAGCAGGAAAGGGATCTTGGGGTTATCATCTCTGATGACCTCAAGGTAGGGAAACAGTGTGACAAGGCAGCAGGTAAAGCAAATAGGATTCCGGGATGCATAGGCAGGGGCATCACCAGCAGGAAAAGGGAGGTCATAATTGCACTATACAAGACACTAGTGAGGCCCCGCCTGGAGTACAGTGTACAGTTCTGGAGACCTTACCTACGTAAGGACATAGACAGGGTAGAGAAGGTTCAGAGGAGGGCAACAAAGATGGTACATGGATTGCATCAGAAGTCCTATGAGGATAGGTTGAAGGAACTGAATATGTACTCCCTGGAGGAGAGGAGGGAGAGAGGGGATATGATAGAGACATACAAGTATCTTACAGGGAGGAATAGGGTGCAGGAATACACTACTTTTAAGCGCAAAAGATGTTCCAGGACTAGAGGGCATGGGATGAAGTTGCAGGGAGAACGATTCAGAGGAAACGTGAGGAAGAATTTCTTCACAGAACGGGTGGTGGACAAGTGGAACACCCTTTCAGAGGAAGTGGGGGGGAGGGCTGAAACAATCACTGGATTTAAGAATGCATGGGATAGACATAAAAGAATTCTGGAGGTCAAGAGTAAGGGGCAACAGACGTCTAGGAAAACATAAACTGAACTTACAAGCTCAAATGGGCAGACTGGGTGGGCCACAGGCCATAATCTGCCGACACTGTCTATGTATCTATGTATCTATGTAATATGAACAGTGAAAAGCAATTGATCATCCTGAAGGGCCAATGTTTTCCCATAATATCCTGAAACAACTCCTGTCATTACTGTTTAAAAGGACTATGCCTAAGTAATGCAGCCCTTAGAAATTCCTGCTGCTATGCCCTCCCCTTGTCTACTAAATGCCTCTAGCCCTACTCTGCATGACAACACCCTTTGCTGTCTTCACCTCCCCCCCAACTGCACTGGTCAGCTGACACTTAGTTATGGAAGCCAATAATTGTAGTTGGACAGCAAAGGCACTGAATTTATTTGATTTCATAACAAGAGAAGGCTCCACAAAGACAAAGAGAGAAAGAAAGAGAGAGAAATACACAAATGAGTCTGCCAGGGGAAAGAGGGAAGGAGATGGAGCCAGTAGTAGATGTGAGAGAAGGATAAAAAATGTCCGCAAACAATGGTGGGAGTGTGCAGAGACTGTTATCAAGATCAGGATGGAAAGTGGGATACTATTGTACCAGGGAGAAAAATAGCTAGCACTCAGTGCTGGATACTGGCACCATATTTTTTGCTCTTAAACAAATGGTGCTGTGCACTTGCCAGTTTAGCAGGCAATAGTCTATGAACTGTTGCCCGTTTACTGGACTATTGCTATTTGCCAACATAAGGCAGAGCACTATTGCCGACTATTTCTGCTCCTTTGACTAGGTTATGTCCAGCCACAGGCCAGCATTTTTTGTCAACTTTTAATTGATGGCATTTTACACATTACATGCAATGTGGTTAACGGAAATCATACAACAGGAATTCTGACTGTGTTATAATCATTACAGAAAATAATATTTCTAGTTGCACATCTTCAGGGGCGTATCAGATGGTAGAAAATATCAACTTGGTTATATTAACTGGAAGTCACATGCAGCCAATACCATGAATGTATCTTCTAACATTAAGACAAAAATAAATATTTGATTTGATTTTTCATCAAGCATTTTAAAGTGTATGTAAAAAAAATGCTAGGAAGGTCATCAGGTCTGTGCCAACCCCCCTTTATAACATCAGGACCCCTAGATGAGAACTGAGGACAAGGTGGGGGTTCCATTTATTGTTTTGCACCTGCTGACCTGACCTGTTTGCTCACAGTGGCACAATTTATGGTGAGTGTCAAATAAATAATTTTAGAAAATAGGATTTTTATTTCCTAGGATGTGATTGGCTCGTACGCCTGGCAGGGGGTACATTAACTTTCAATAGATGCCCAGGAAATAAAAAGTGCCAGCCCAAACCTGCCTGATGCCCAGTCAGATATCATTGTGCCCAGCCTGCTTCAGCATTGGCTGAAGCACTGGGCACTCGGTTTAAAACAGCAGCCATTTTTTTCCCGCTTAGCGAGAGATATTTGCCCTACACTCTGCTTCAATGCCAGCTCTGAAACAAAACCACACACAGTAGTGTGTCATAATTTTTAAACACTAATCATATCGCAACCCATGAATCTGGGCTCAATAAACAGTTGTGTTTTTTTTTTGTGATGAAATGGAATAGAAGCCCTGCTCCATTCAGTTGGTTCCTCTTCAGCTTCACTTACACTGCTGGACACCTCCCTTCCCCGGATCACGCTCACATTCATTGTCCTATATTAACCTCTGAAGACCAAAAGAAACTTACTCTTGAATAAAAGCTTCTGCTGTTTACCTACACCGTGCCATGGTTCACAGCTCTGATGGTACCTTGCAGCCTTGACTCTCCGAACAGATCCACTGCCGCCAGTAATTTCTCCTCACTTGTCCGCGATACCGCTCATCTCATTTCTCCTTCTTACGCTGTCCAACCCCACACATCAATTGCTGCCCATGATATGTCCTCCCAATAAAGAAAACAACCCAAAACTCAATAGAAAAACAAAGAAATGAATTTGTTTTTCATTCAAATGCCTTCTACTTCCGGGTATGACGTCATGAGGCACACCGAAGTAAAGCTGCAACTCTAAATGATTAACATCACAAAGTGTATATTTTTTAAACCCATAAAAAAGGAAAGGCACTGCTGTTGAGACAGTAAATACAACCTCTGTGTCTTGGGGTGAGGGTCTAACTACAAGATTATGGTGGGGGGGTACACAACAGATGGCACAGCACAGAAATTGGGACTATTTTACTATGCAAACATTTAAACTTCATTATTAATAAATCTTGTAACTGTTTTTATTGGCTTTTTTAAATCCCATATGAAAATGCCACAGTGCCCATTTTCTAAGCGCAATAATACCCTCCAGAGTGGGTGGTATGGGCAATACCGGACCTTCCAGGGGTATAAGGCGGATGCCCTTGGGCGGATAGGTATTGCCCAATACTGCCCACCCTGTTAGGTATTATTGTTTGCATAAAATGTATTTACTAAAGTACATGCTGGGCACACTACTGCTGTTCCATTCTGATATCCTTCCCACCCATTCACTTTGTGTTTCAATAGTTCTTATGCTACTAGACAGTTTCCTTGGAAATGGCATGCCAGCAGCATCCTACCACAGTGGAGTCTTGTCAGTAAGTACAGTAAATACTGCCACTACCACATTAATATCTCCAGACACCAACCCAATTCCCCATTGTTTAGCAGGCTGTTGGCATGCCACATCCTCATTACTCTGTACTGGCTCTTGTTCCAGGATTGGCACGCTGCTTTGAGGAAGAACCGGGCCATCTCAACAACTCTAGCTGAGCCAAAAGAGGCTCACTATTCTCAAGTCAAGTTGAGTTGTCCAGGTCCAGGAAGGTTCAGAAGTGCTGCAGAACTGGTTTGGCCCACTTCCAGTTTAAGCATTAGCGTGTAACACAGAAACATGCAACCACAAACAAAAAATGGAACAGAGAATATATATCTTCCATAGTCTTTTTATACCCCCACCCTTGCGTGACCATTAAATCCACACATGTCCATTATTTGTGAAGGCATATCTTAAGGACATGTAAAAGTGGTGAAAAGAAAACATTGGTGTATGAAATCCTTACAATTAATTGCAGATCACTACTTCCAGCTTGGAAAATACACTTAAATTCCAGTCCAGCCTGCAACCATAAAAGGATCGCTTTGATGTCCCTCATCATGCATGCTGTTAGCATAACAAAGCTAGTATGTGGCTAGGAAACAGATGAATGCTCCCATTCAACAATGTTCTATGTCTTTCAGTGTTGCTGAGAAGAGCATAGCCAAATAGCAAATAGTGGTATACAGTTGCACAGTTAATCATTAAAGAACATGATGATGGAGGGTTGTATCACCAATCCCTGCTATGTGTCGCAACATGTTGCAACCTGATAATGTTAGGGTGAGAGGAAGGCCAACAAATAAGAAGTTTACACATGCAGAATGTAGCTTATGCACAAACAGTTGTCTTATTATTACCTGATTGATATACCCACCCGAAAGAAAGATTGTTTAAGTTACTGATCCTATATTCCATTGAATGTATCCTGTAGCTGGATGTTGAAGTCTGACATGAGATGCATTTCTTGTATTTTACTTCAAATAGAATAAAAACAAATTTAACAGAAAATAAATAAAAGCTTAAGGAAACCTGAAAACAGCAGTATTATTAAACTTCAAATAATTCAGGGAAAGCATTGTCGGTATTTAGGAGAAAACTGCATCACTATGAGGCAAAGTGATGCTAGGAATGGCAGGGCTTGTGAAGAAAGAGGATTTCATTTACAATCAGTGGGTAGGGATGCTTTGGGAAGGAAAAAAATGTGGAATGTATTCAGGAAGATCTCGTCGGGCATCAGCATCTGTGGCAAACTGTTTTTGTCCATCTGATGTTGAAACTAGCTCCTTAGCTGGATATGTCATTTTAAATTTTATGCCAGCAGCAAAGAATTTATTTTTACTATCAAAGATGTTTTTTCTAAGGAAAACTTTGAAGACAGTTACAGAAACAGAGGACTAAATCTCAGCAGGAACAGAGTTTCAAGGGCTGCCACCTCTAAAGCTTGATTGCTTGCAGACTTCAAGGGTGGCAATTATAAAAGCCCTTGCCCTATAGGTCACATTCCCCTTATATGAGTGCAGGCCATCAAGAGATCCCCAAAGGTTTGTTCAGGGCTTTAAATGTTACTAAAAAAGAACTCTGAACCTGTTTTTCACCTAACCGACTGCAGTCCAAAATGTAGAGCAACAGCATTATATGATCCAACTTTCATTTAGAAGCATTCAGTCTCATGCAAGCATTCTGAACTAGCTGCAGTGAGTGAATCTGAGCACTGGGTATGCCCTTGTATTAAGCATTGAAGCAGTGAAATATGGATAAAGTAAATGCCTGCACCTGCAGCATCAAGGAACAGGCACAGCCTGGCTATATTTGTAAGGTGATAATTGCAACCTAATCCATGGAAGATGCCAGTGATACAAACTGTCAAGTGCTCCAAGAGTGGATTTCCCATTTAGATTTTAACTCCACTTCATCAAAGATGGGGAATCACAGTTGATCTTTATTGACTGATCACAGTGCTCCTAAATTGATTTGGCATTTTCCCTGTAACACCAGGATGATATGCTTGGGTTTTCCTGTAGATTACATTATTTTCTATGGAAGCCAAATTGTTCAGTTTTCCTGTATAACCAATGCAAGTCTATGGGAAGAATTTCCCCGGAGATGGATCAAAATCCCTGTAAAATGCAGAAATCCCTGTAGATCTGGGAACTCTGATCACTGCGATCACTACAGAGTTGTTCCAGGGAGAAAATGAATTCATTCTTCCCCAGATTCAAAGACAAGAAGTCGAAGGCCAACTGTATCATTATTTCCACAAACAGCTCTGCATATGCAACACAGTCAATGAAAACAAAGGCAGGACTCACAGATGACTCTGTACAGCTTACATTAAACAAACACACTTAATTGTGAAGCCCTAATGAAAGACCTAGTCAGTCTAATGGACTGGGGAGCTTTGGTTGGGCCATGTTAATACTATTGCACTTTGTATGCAATGTTTATTTTGGTTAATATTAGCTATACTGAGTCATTTCCTAGCACTGCCTTTATTTTAACTGTCTGTTACCTATGTCCTGTAGTTGTTACCCTTGAATCGTGCTCTGGTCCAAGACTGGCCGCTGTCCTATCCACTTGTTTGCTACAGTATCACATTCAGAGACTTGTTAGAAAGAGGGTCAGATGTAGATGCATATCAATAGCTTAGCAGTGAAATGTCAAGCTGAATTTCCTTATGATCACCCTTAGTAGCAACATGTATACAGGAACAGATAGTTAAAAGGAAAACCCTGAGGTGAGGCACTCTGCTCCTGGGTGATGGGAAATCCACTTAACACTTCTACACCCCTAGAGGATAGACTCTGGGGAGATGTAAGGAAGTATTTATTCACAGAAAGAAGTGTGTATGCCTGAAACAGCCTTCCAGCAGAGATGGTGGGCAATTAAACTGTAGTGGTATTCCTGAAAGCATGGGATAGGTACAAGAGAACCTTAGTTCCAGTGTGCACATATTGAGGTCTTTTAGTCTCTCCTTATAGGCTTCTCTATTGAACCTTATTTATATCTGTGAGGTATTTGAAAGTCTCTATCATATGCACCCTCTCCCTCCTTTCTTCCAGTGTGCACATATTGAGGTCTTTTAGTCTCTCCTTATAGGGCTTTTGAAGCAGACACTGCACCATTTTAGTTGCCTGCCTCTACTCTGTCTAAGTCCTTCTGGATGTGTAGTCTCCAGAACAGGACACAGTATACCAGATGAGGTCTCACCAGTTATTTAAACAGTGGTATCACCACCTCCATCTTTCTGCTGGTGATACCCCTCCTCTCCATCCTAGCATCCCATTGGCTCTCCCCACTGACTTGTCACACTGTTTGGCCACCTTTAGTTTATCAGATATGATTACTCCCAGATCTCATTCCTGTTTGGTGGTCGCCAGTACCACTGCCCCTATTCTGTACTCTGCTGCTTGGTTTCTGCACCCCAAGTGGATGATCTTGCATTTCTTTTCATTGAAACTCAGTTGTCACACTGTTGCTGACTATTCAAGCTTTCTTAGATCACTCTTCATTTTTCCATCCCCCCACAAGTGTCAACCTTACTGCAGATCTTAGTGTGATCTGCAAATAAGCATACCTTCCCTTCTAGCCCCTCTGCAGTGTCACTAATAAAGATATTAAAGAGGACCAGTTCAAGTACTCATCCTTGTGGCAGTCCTTCTGATCTCCAACCCTTTCTTGGAGTGGACTCAGTTCAGCACCGCCTGCTGTCACCTATCCCCCAGCCAATTTCTTACCAGGTTTACCACCTTTGGACCCACCCCTAGGCTACCCAGCTTGTTTAAGAGTCTCCTATGAGGAACAATGTCAAAGGTCTTACTGAAATATAGGAAAAGCACATCAATTGATCCTCCCTGATCTAATTCCCTAGTCACCCAGTCAAAGAAATCTATCAGATTTGTTTGATATGACTTTTCACTGTGAATCCATGCCACCGTGGTTCTTGCAAGCCACTGGATTCAGAATATTCCACAATCCTTTCCTTCAGTAATGATTACATTAATTTCCCCACCACCAAAGTCATATTGACTGCCCTGTAATTACCAGCCTCCTCTCTGCTACTATTTGTGTGAAGCATGACTACATCTGCCCTTCTCCAGTCCTCTGGGACAACTCCCATCTATAAGGAGTGGTTAAACAGGATGGTCAGAGGTGCAGCCAGCACCTCTCTGTACTCCCTCAGTATCCTCGGATGTATCCCATCTGCGATTGATTTGTCCATGTTTAGATTCACGAGTGCCTTCATCATTCCCTCCTCTGTAAATGGAGCTTAGGCCACCTCCATTCATCTGACACCCCTGACACTTATCTGTGGTCCCTCTTCTACTCTTTCCTTCATAATACTGTACCTCTCCTCCACAAGTGATTAATTTTTTCATTCATAATTGATTTGTAAGGTCTATGTAACATTTTTACATGTTATTAGACCAGTAGAGCATAGCTGTCAGATATCTGTTGAATGCAAACATTGGAAATTTAACAATGTACATATTAAATTCATTTAATGCTAGTGAGCAACCCCAAACATTTTATCCTTGGTTTCTGGATGTCAGTGTAAATTCCAAGCTAGACATACTATATCTAGTTCAAACCCACTACCAGCAAGATTCTGCCTCAAAAAGAGGTCCATATTTACAAAGTTTCAATCCCTTACATACCGTTCCTTTGTCTGCTCCCTAATGTACTGTGCCATAGTTTCACACCCTTGATACTGGCTATGACAGAGTTAAACATGCTTCACCATCCACCCCAATCATGGCCATTAGGAGCTGAATACTTAGTAATGATTTTTCAGCAAACAGTCTTAGTCATTCCTTCCCAAAGCTAAACTAACTGCCTCTAATTTGCCTCTTGGGCTTCTTTATTAACCATTTATTGAAATTACTCCAACCACATAGTGTGAAGCATTTGTATGTCATGAGGTACCCAGGGAGGACAGCAGCAGTTAATGCTAGGGCTGTGCTCAGGGCAGACTCTGTATTTGTGTTTGTGTCTCTGGTATTTACAGTACATAGAATACATCATAGATACATAGAATTGGCAGGCCTGGTGGTGCTGAGGGCTGAGGCGCTGGATACCTTACCTCGCACAAAGCTGGTGCCCCATGTTCAGGAATGAGCATTAGCCACCGGGGTCAGCAGGGGCAGAGAAGGATTGAGCATCCGATGGACTGCTCTCCTTCTCTGTGGAGGGGGGTTCCTAGATGATGGTGCAGTCTGCTCCTTAGAAGAGGCTGGGGTACATGGCTGTCATGCTACAGACAGGGGAGGAGTTGGGGCAGATGCTTGAAGGGAGCACATCTAGACACGTTCGGACTCCACTCCACAGGCATCATTGCACACCTCGACTCCAGGAGAGAAAATGCAAGAAAAACAATTGCCACAGCAGAGTGGTGGAGGGCACCTTACAGGCTCCCACTCTTGGCCAGCCATGGCACTGGTCCATTAAATCTAGTCTCCGGTGGGGGTTGGGAAACCCTGCTGGTCCTACTGGGGTGGGTAAGCCCTGGGGACGGGTCAGTGCCAGATGGTGGACATCAGGGGATGGAGCTAGGGGCTCCCTCCAGGAGAAAGCCTGCAATAATAAAAAAAAAAGATACATGTCCACAGGTAAGGACTTCCTGGCCCATCTAATCTGCCCATACAGTATTTGTATTTGTATCCATATTTGTTTATCTATCATTGTTTGCAAAATATTTTATTTTACATTTCAGACTTGTTCCTGTTGTTAATGATGACACAAGACCAAGGGTTTCAGAGGTTTAATTAAACCAAGCAGTTATCATGGAAATATGCATTCATGTAATGAGCACCAGTAGTTGTAGGTATTTCACATCAGCCTAAACCAAGATCTCTTACTACTTTATGTGGTGTAACACAAATACAGATATTTAAGAGTGATATTTGTATTTGCAAAAAGTGCAGTATTTGTCTGTATTTGTCTCAAATAGTATTTGTTTTGCACAGCCCTAGTTAGCAGGTCAACGTAGTCCAACAGGAATAGTTGCACTTAACTCACAGTAACACTGGCAACACAAAAACACCCTGTAAAGGTAAGTTTGTCCAAAAAGAATTCAACACATTCTAACAAAGTGGGTCACAGCAAATAAAAAGAAAGAGTATGATGATGCACCATGACCATGATGAGTTCAAACAGCAAAGGTGTAAGAGTTCACTTGAGAACCATGCAAGTCTCCCACATGGTTGTCCAAAGTGACACCTACCACACCACCAGGCTAGCTCAATATTCATTGCCTTTACAATAACCAAACTAATACAGTTTAAAAAAAATATGTTCTTACCTATGCAGGAAACTGAATTACTCTCCCAGGTACTCCATTCTCCAGCTCTCACACATTTCATAGTATATTTATTATTGTAAGAGTATCTCTCAAAATCCCCTTTACAAAAAACTTCTACTTCTGAGTTACTGCTGTAGTACTCCAGGTCAGGTGTAAATATAAAAGATCCTCTTTGGTTATCAGGCTTTCTACACTTCTCTGTAAACAGAAATTAAAATATATAGATAGTTTACATTAACAATAAAACAGAGTACTAAGTCAGTGTGTAGTCAGAATAGCAAATAAGGTCAGAGATTAAATTTTTACAGGTTTTCTTCATGAATATCTGAAAATGAAAGGCAAGGTAAGGTGGTTATATTTATGAACCTCCTTATATGAAACTCTCAGGGCATTTCTCATACAGTATGTACATCAAAAGAAATAATCAACAATACCTACACAATAAATGATACATAATAAATACAGTCAAAAATAAGTCTAACATGTGGAGATACTATTCAATAAAATCCAATATCAGTTCCAAAAGCTTAGTCAAACAGATAACTTTTTAATCTGCTTTTTAACGCTTCCACTGAGGGGGAACTCCTTAGATAGAAAGGCATAGAGTTCCATATATTTGTGGCAGCTATGGAGACCGGTGTGTCCCTCTGACTGCATATTGAGAGACCTTAATATAACAAACAATAGTTCCACAACAGGGTGGAGAAAGCAGTTGGGATTACACCAGATGAAGTCATCTTTTAGATAAGCAGTGGCCTGATTCATGCAAGGCTTTGTATTTTAACAAAGCAATCTTGAATGTGATGCACAACCTAATCAGAAAGGAGTGCAATTCCTACCACACAGGGGAGTTATGGTCCCTGGGTGATAAACTCAATATCAACTGCACTGTGGCATACTGCACCAGCTTAAGGTGACCCACCAATATCCCACATAGCCACATGTAATGAGTGTTGCAGTAGTCCAGCCTCAAAGTCATGAAAGCATTCATTAGGGTCCAAGACCCACTTTGCCAAAATATGGTTTAATCCAGGAAATATTTCTTAACTGGAAAAATCCACTGAGAACCACAGCTGACACTTGATGTTCTACTGTGAGCTGGGAATCTGCAATGACTCCAAGATTCTTGACCCTATCCACATATGTCAGAAGGGTGCATTCTGAGATGGTAAACTGACTGCATCCAGACTTCCAGTTGAGAGGACTGGCTTCCACCAGCATCAACTCCATCTTGGTCAGATTGAGACTTAGCCAGCTGGAGGCCATCCAGTCAGAGATTTATTTAAGGCATTGCTCAAGCACATCATACTATTCCTGCCCATCTGATGCAAACAACAGATTAAGATGAATACCATTTGCATAGCAATGAAAACACACACTGCACCATCTGGTGTAAACAGAAGATACAGCTGAGTACCATCTACAAAGCAATGGAAACTCACACCATACTATCAGATGACTCATCCTAATGGCAGTATTTACACTGCAACCAACACGGGGATAGAATCCAACCATGACGAACCCCACAGCTGACCTCAGCTGGCTGCAGTGAGTAAGTACCCAACATGGCCCACTGCAATCTGACAAAAAGGAAGTATAATGCTTACATACAATCATATGAAGAAGCCAGCAGAATTAGGCCTTTTGGTCTATCTATTCTGCACAGTGTGCAGGGATCTCAGCTCAGGATGACGTCCCAGCTCCCCTTCCCCCTCCCCTACCTTCCAGTCCCTGTCCTCCTCCCCTTCCATGAACTTGATTCTCCCTCTATATCTATATCAGCCTGTCTTGGAGCTGTCCACCATCCTTGATGATATCACCCCCTCTGGCAGCTTGTTCCATTTGCTCACCACCCATAGATACATAGATAATGTCAGTGGATAAGGACCACCAGACCCATCCAGTCTGCCCATTTTATTGCTTGTAGAAGCAGCCCATGACCCTACATGGTCATTGGCTGTAGCTTTACAGTCCCATCACTAATGTTTCTTTATTCCTGTTCCATGCTTGTTTACATTCTACCACTGTACATGCAGCCTCTACCTCCTGGGGCAGGCTATTCAATAATTCCACCATCCCCTCAGTGAAAAAGAAGTTACGCACATTTCCTCTTAATTGGCCTCCCTCTAGTCCCACATCATGTGCTCCGATCCTGGCATTGTTTTGAACTGGAAGAATAGTTTCCCCTTTAATCTTGTTTGTATCCTTGAGGTACTAGAACATCTTAATCATAATGCCCCTCTCCTTCCTTTGCTCCAGAGTGTATATATTGTGGTCCATCACTCTCTCCTCTTTCTGTGAAGAAGTGTCTTCTAATCTCCCACTTAAACAGCCCCCTCCAACTTTAGGCTGTGTCTGCTCATGGTTTTGCTGCAGCTTAGCTTGAAGAAACCCTCCTTCTACACCTTAGTAATACTCTTTCAGGTACTTAAAGATCTTAATCATGTCTCCCTTCTCTATCCTGTTCTCCAAGGTGTACATGTGTAGGGCCTTCAGTCTCTCTTCGTATGATTTCCCTTGTTGCCCTGAGACCATCTTTGTCACTCTCCTCTGGACCGTCTCCATCAGGTTGATGTCATTTAAAGATGAGGTCTCCAGAACTAAACTGCATGCACCAGATGCTGTATCATCAATGACCTGTATGAGGGCAGTACCACCTCCTGTCGCCTACTACTGATCCCTCTGGCTATGGACCCCAACATCCTGTTTGCCCTTGCCACTGCCATTATGCACTGCATAGAATGCTTCAGGTTACTAGTTATCATCACTCCCAGATCCTTCTTCTCTGCAGGATATATCCAGAATTCTCCTGGTAATACCCTGGCCTGGGGTTTTTGGTTCCAATGTGCATAACCTTGCACTTCTCACTTCTTTGCATTGAAGCTGTTACCAGATCCCAGATCACTTTTTCGAGTCATCTTAGGTCCTCTTTAAGGTTCTATATGTATCCCCCCAATACACCCATCTGGCAATACAAGCACCACCTGTCCCTGAGGGAGTGGCATACATTAACATAAAGGGCTACCCACTCCTTAAACTGCCAGGTGGTGTGCAATGCCATGAGGCACATTACCAGTGTGTGTGCCATGCACCCTGGAAGTGCACATGATGCCAACATCTGGCACCAGTTAGTCCTGTGCCACCTGTCTGAGAGTGAGGGGGATCCCCAGTGGCAACCTAGTAGGTGAGTGAGGCATGATAATGGGCCCACACAGCACACAGTGGCATGCATGACAGTGTGTGGAACTGCTTTGTGGGAAACAGAAAGGTGTCACAGTGCCCAACAGGCATGCAGTGCCATAGCCATGCATGCTCACTACACTGTGAACCACAGGTGGCAGGTGTGTGCTGTGCTGCAGGGGTCACACACAGCATGCAAACCCATACAGGCATGCAGTGGCATAGGGACTGGGCCTGACACAGGTGCACTGGTGATACAGAGAACCACAGCTGGACAGGTCAGTGGCTGTGCACTAGCAGGGGCAGAGCATGGATGTGGGAGGCCACGGGATGCCAGAAACACATATGCAATACACCCACTGATGATATTGCATCCATGGACTGTATGCTGTGAGGTGGGACAGCCAGGGTGGGGACCATGCAGCTCACTGGCAGACATGCAGTAACATAAGACTGTAGCACACCCGTGAATGTATGATGTATGATGTATACCTAATGCCTATTATTTTTCCAAGGTGATTGTACATACCCTCTACAGCCATGGCTGCTCACCCCCATATGCTAATCCTCATCTGTGGTGGAAAACCAGTACAACAAGGCACACACAATAACACACAGCATCATCAAATGTGTGTTCAGCATTCTTAAAATGAGATTCAGATGCCTGGACAGGCCTGGCGGTGCCCTACAGTACAGCCCAGAGAAGGCCTGTGGCATATTCCTGGCCTGTTGTATGCTACACAACATGGCCATGAACCATGGAATCCATGTCAAGGCCAAGTTGGGAGACAGCTCTGAAGATGAGGTTCTCAGACCGGGGGTAAGCAGGATATCCATGATGATAGGGACCCACTGCTGGTCACCAGGGCACAACAGCACAGGGACTCAATAGTGGAGGAGCATTTTGGAGACCACAAGTGAGTAACCGAGTGGGATACTGAGGGGGTTATGCAATGTTGTGTGGGAATGGGGGGATAACATGTGAAGGTTGGCAGATGTGGCATGGCTGACAGGACCACAGTGGCAGAGGGACACACCCATGCAAGTGTGGACACAGGGGTACAGTGATGTCCCGGTGTACATGGGGCACTGTGGTGTATAGCTTGGATCAGTGGACAATGACCACACACATGCACAGCGAACACACAAGGATGAACTTATCACACCCATGCCAGACATCACAGCAGCAGTGCCCCAGCAGAAGCCCTGAATACCACACAGACAGCACGGACACACCGGCTCATGTGTGTGTAACCCCGCATGCAGACCTGGGTACAGACAGCAAGGTGTGTGTGTAAACAATTCTTGGATGGTGACTGTGCCATGAAAACAGCACACAGGTGGAATCACTGTGACATACCACAGCCCCCACAAACATGTGAGCAGCCACACCCATGACAGGTGCCCTCTGATTGCCAACCACCTCGGCAAGGGACCCAACTGCTCTAGCAGGGGTAGATCCATGAGACTGTGATCATGTGCTCATGGGTGTCTCATACCAAAGTCCAGAAGGGACCCAGGGGTGTTGGGGATACCTGAGGCAGGGGATGGTGTTAGAAGCAATAGGGCCACACTATGCCATGAGGCTGGAGTGCTTGTGTCACTACGCAGTATGTGGTGGACACTCCTGCATCCACAGTGTGTAAGGGTGGCACAGCACATCTTGATGACCTGTGCTATCCTCTCAAAGCCAGTGGCCATGTCCTACCGCAGTTGGCAAATCTTGCCAACAATGTTCAAAAGGAATTGGCGTATCTCGCCAACCAACCAGGAGTAGCCCACAGAGACATGGTCATCCATGATGCCCACCTGCAAACACAGGCCCTGACACACCTCCCAGAGAGCACCCTTATGCCCAATGGAGGCCTGCAGGACTTGGATGTGCTCATTAAGTCCGTCAAGAGGGAACCTGTCCTGGTGTGGGCAGTGTTGGGCAGGTGGTGTACAAGCCTGCAATGTAACATCCATGGCCTGAGGATGCTGCATGGCTGGATGCTATTTGGTTGGGGACTGTGCATGGGCAGGCACAGTTGGTCCTTGTACAGTCATGTCATGTGCATGGGCAGCACATTGCTGCCACACAATGCCCCTGTCCCCACAGCCACACCCTGGACCTGGCCACCCACAACTGCCACAGGTGTGGTAGTCAGTGGGGCTGTCTGGCTGAGGACATATGTGGGTGCAAGGTACCCCACCCTGTCCATCCATATGACCACTTACACTGTGTCAGTGGCACCACTGTGAGTTGTCACCTCGAGCTGTGTGGCATCATCATCATCATAATCCTCCACGGCTAATGCCAGCACCGTGAGGTTATCAGGCAAATGTATGTCAGGCAGGACATTCAGACTCACAAAGCTCAGCAGGTAATGGAATATGAGTTCTCTGCCTGCGCCAGCCATGGTCCTGGCCAAATGGTGATAGTCTAAGTTCCTCCTCCAATTCCTCCACTGGACCCTCCTCCTGTGGGATGTGACCTGCAGCTCCCCTGAGGTGTAATGGTGCTGTAAGGCAGACAGGTGTGCACGGTGAGGGTGGCATGTCCATGGATGTCCACTGACAGGTGTGCATTTGACCATGTGCCATGAAGCACAGTTATGTGGACAATGCCACACATGGCATGCACTGACACTGTGACCTGTGTCACCCACACCACTGTGTGCTGTGTGCATTGCAAGCCACAGGGCTATGCATGCATGGTTCCACAACATGGACAGCCACTGAGCCAAGACTGTGCACAGCCCCTTCCAGGCAAGGGGTACTTCCGCCTGCCTATGGGCACACCAGAAACAGTGATAGGTCACTTTGGTGCCATGCACCATAATGTGAGTGGACATAGAGGAATGTGGCAAATGTGCACAGGTGGACAGTGACCACTGCAGGCTGCCACACTTCAGCAGGCAGATGTCCCTGGTGATACAGCCTGACATGGCAGCAACATGGGCTGCAAGGGGGACACTGTGTGGCCATGTGGGAGGATGTACAACAGTGGATTACTGCACTGCAGAATGGTGACACAGTGTACATCCATGGGCATGCCCTGCACACCCAGGATCACAGTACAAAGCCATACAGGCAATGTGACACATGCATACTCACAGTGCTGTGCAGGGCCTCTGCCTGTGTGGAAACCACCTCTAGGGACACTCTCCACAGATGCCCGGGACAGAGTGGATGCGAGCACCTCCTCCCAAGATGTTAGTGGTGGCACAGTGCATAGCCTACTCCCTGTGACTTGCAGGGATGCCCGCATGGTGGCAAGGTGCTTTCTGGTCCTTGCTTTTTCACTGTTCATGTGCTTAATGCATCCCTGGGGGCATTCAGAGCCTGTGCCATCACATACCAGCCCTGTGACCTCTCCTGCCATGTGCCTGTCTTCCATGACAGGAGGTCCTCCATTCAGACATAGGCCTTGACCAGGGCCCCCGGCTAATCATCTGTAAAGTCCAGACATCTCCTCCATCTCTCCTCCTCCTCTGCCATACTAGTGCCTGTGGGGTTAATGTGTGACAGTCATTAGCAGAGTACACAGTCATCATGCACTGCTCCCAGGCATGGGGTCTTCCTGTCCAGAGACCCATCTACTGTATGGCTGTGGTAAATAAACCTCCAAGGTGCAATACCTGCTGGTCACCAGTGGTGTGTGGTGGTACAGAGCAGCCCATTTATGGCTCAGTACATGCAAATGAGGATCTGAACAGCCTGTAATGAGATGCTAATATAGGGACTTATGCTATGATTGTGCAATGGAGCAATTTGCATATCCTGGCTGAATATGGCTCATTTGCACCCAGCCCATCTCAGTTTGCTCCACGCATGTTTTTGGGCCCATATCTTCTGCATAGTGCATCTCAGCTCGTGCCCAGTATGCTGGCACATAACCACCATGCATGGCACCGCAGCCAACCATTACCTGGCAAAGCATTGCTCCTTGCAGTGCAGCACATCATTTCGCATGCACGATGATATTCAGTGCACATGGAATGCACAGCAGTGCAAGCACTGTGATGTTGCATGGTGCACGTACACCTTGATACACGATTCCATTGGCTGATGTGTGGCATGTTAGGACCTTCGCAATATGGCCGCCAGTCCTGTCACATGTATGCAGTGTGCCATGACATAACCCTGTCCTCATGCCCATCGTTGAGGCACAGTGCATGTACAGTAATATGCAATAGACTGTGTATTGCACATTGGCATTGCACATCTGTGTACTATGCAGGCTGTCACATGCAAGCCTGTTGTGCATTGGCCATGATCAGGCCATATGGCATGCAGTGTTGCATGCTGGAGTTGATACTGTCAGTTGGCACACTGTGTTAGCAATGGTACATGCTGGAGTAGCAGGGCCATAGACACTCATCTGGTGCAAAATGGAGCTGGCCAACCTGGTGGCAGTGGTGCAGCCTGTGAAAAGCCAGCTGTTCGGGGTGAGGCCTTGCAGGAGGCAAGGTCACAGGTCCTGGCCAGGGTTGCAGACAGGCTAGTGAAGAGGATGGGGTGGCTCATACTGGAAAACAGTGCAGGAACCACTATGGGGACCTGCAGAGGAGGGGCCTGGAGCAGCTGATGGTGCTGCAGGAGTGTGCCTGCAGGGGTGATGTGCCATGACCAGGTATGTACACTGCTTGCACACTGTGCCATAGCCTGCATGCTGTTTCAGTAGTTGAGAGGTTGCGTTGATGTATCTAGTGGGTGCTGTGGGATTGGAGGGATGCGGTGGGTTTGTATGTAGAGGTGCTGGGAGTAGTGGTGACAGCATGCTGCTCATATTTCCTTTCCATTCTGTTCCCCTTGCAGGCTGGGAAGAGTGTTAGTGGGTGGCATACAGTGGCCATGAACATGGTAGGACCAGGAGACTATGGGGAGTGGGTGCTGGGCCACGCAGGGTGCCATTTCATATCATCCTGCTGAAGGTTAGTGTGCCTTTTTGTTCCTGTTCTGTGCTTTTTGAGATGGGGGTGTGGGCGGTGTGGGGTTCCCATTCCCAGCACGGCACCATGGCTACCAGCCATGTATACCCCAGTTGTGCCAGTCAACATACTGTGGCTGTTGTCCTGGCACTGTGTGGCTGTCCCACTGTGCATCATGCCCATGTGTGTCCAATGTGTTGTCTGTGTCCCATCAGGACTGTGCATGCCTAGCATGGCACACATGTGGTCTACTGGGCCTCTGGACCGGGTGGACATGGCAATTGGCAATGTACTATGTGGGTGGGCATGGCATCATGTCCCATAATGATGTCCATTGCATGCACTTGCTGCCATTAAATCGCACTGTCCCACAGTTGTGTCACTGTATGGCACCATTGTGTGGTATTTCACTGGTCCATCGTGTCCATGATGCATTGTTGGGACAATGCCTGTTTTCCATCAATGTTCAGCATATATGTCATTCCCAAGGGGGGGCATAGCCTGTGTATGTTGTGGCACTGAAGGCAAGTCCTCTGTTTCACCACACAGGTCAGTCAGCTGAGGGTGGCCCCGTGGTATGGGCCAGTGTGGAGGTGGTAGATGGGACCAGTTTGAGGAGCAGTAGGGACATTGACCACAATACATCGCAGGAAGGGGGTAATTTTTCAGTGGCTGGAGGCCATACTGCATGCAGTAAGAGAGCAGACAGCAGTACTCAGAGGGTTGAGCTAGATTAGCCACCTCCCTGATGGGGACCAACAATGATCTTCAATGTGTTTGGCCATTGAACAGGCATTGTCTGGACTTTATGTTGTGCACCTCTACATTCATCCCCTCTGTTTCCTCACCTGAAGTTATCTGCCCCACCTGCATTTCCTGTACCCTTTTCATCCCTGCCACACCACGGTTTTGGTGTTTTGGTTGTTGTTCTTGTTTTTCATTCATATTTGTGTTACCATTGTTTTTTCTGGGTTACATTAAAGCCTTTTCTAATGGACATTCTGTGTGTCTGTAGTCAGTCTGTGCTGTGGTGATGTCTACTGTTCTGTTTCTTCCTTTGCCCACTGCCCCTTGGCCTGCATGACTTGCCTGTTTGTGTCCTGTGGCATACAATCTCCCTGTCTGCCCACACAGACCACCACCCTGCTTGCCATTGTCATCTCTGTGATGCATTTGTGCTGACTCTTCCATTTCCCACAGTGGCATATTCAGTGTATCTTATTGCCAGTGCTGTGCATTCCATGAGTTTGTACTGTGAGCCATGCTGTACTGCTGCACTGTTTGCCACATCATGTGCCCCAGGACAATTGCACCATATGTAGCCTACACATATCTGGCACTTTTGGCAACCTGGCACTGTTAGGCCAGTGCCCTTGTTGGCCATGCTGTCCATTGACATCTGCAGTGTTCTGTCCTTTCATGCATGTCATCAGTGCTGTGCCATCGGAGTGTGCTGGGCACAGTGCATACCTCTGTGTGTTTGTGTTGCCAAGTCCTGTGTTCCTACTGTGCTTCACAGTGCCCATCATGCACCTGTGCAGTGCCACTCTGTTCACCATGGCCATGGTTGCTGGGGGCCTCTGTCTCTGGACTTGCATTATGCTCATGGCCCAATCTGATTACTGACATGTTGCTCTAGTCTCAGGCAGGTCTGCTCCACTTGCTATATTCAGTTCTGCCCTTCTGTTCTGCACATGTGCAGTTGCACTATAGTGCACCCATGGTATATTAATCCGCAGTTGCACTGGCACATCCAGTTGCGCATAAGCTGAACACAGCAATTTCTTGTGGTGGTGCATCTGGGTTGCACTGAACAGGCACATGCTCAGTGTGCCTGGGGACTTCTGAATATTGAGTTCATGCTGCCTTGCATCTTGGACACCATGATTCTCTAAATGCTTTATAAAGCATTTTTTCAGTATGGTCTCCAGAAGTTTTCACACTGTTGAAGTGAGACTAACCACTTCTTATTTCCTGAGGGTTGCCTTGGCACTGCTGTTCTGGAGGGGCACCACATATGCCATTCTACAATCCTGTAGGACCATGCCTGACTCTAGTAAACAACTGAACAGGTCTGTCAGTGGCTTCACAAGCTCCCCTGTAAGTTCCCTCAGCCTCCTAAGGTGCAACACATCTAGTCCTTAAGCAATGGATGGTGGAATATCTGGAATCGAGATCCAAGTGTAAAACACAAGGTTCTTGGCTAGTGGTCCCTAGTAATCCAATAAAGCCACCTGACACCAAATGTTATTTTAAATCAGTTGCAATTTATTAATACCAAATGAGCCCTAACAATTTTACCTCTAACATAATAAAATCTAAACAGCTGATGGCTTTTTATCACCAGGGCTACAGCATTTCAGAGACACATGTAACCATACATCTCTGGATCCCCCGAGCAATCTATGGATAGTCTCAGACTGCATCTTGTCCCAGACTGCGTCTTCTTGAAGGGATGCTGGACATAACCATAGGTCCCATATTTATGTGTAGCAAGTTTAGAAAAAAAATGCAAGGCTGGAATTTTCCAAAAACTACGACAGCAGATTTAGCCTGGACACCTGTTCATTAATACATTCCCATAATCAAAGTTTTTGACACATCCTGTAACTACAATTTCTGAGACATCCTGTAATCAAAGTTTTTGGTTACGAGATGTACCTGACATTTTGTCAAGACAGGGGAGTTATTCTCATCCTTGGAGGGGAAAACAAATGGTGACGGAATTGTATATTTATCACAAATAACTTTTGTCTTAGGAGCCAGAAAGCATATGAGAGACATGACTAGCTTGCTAAAAATGTCAAAGTAACCTTGTGCCAGCAACCAAATGAAGTATCTCATTATTTCTTATCAGTTTTCTGTTAAACATCGTTTTTAAACACAAGAGAATTATATGATGAGAAACTTTTAACAGTCAAAACTAAACAGTTATTAACAGCTATGTATATCTAAGCCACAACCTCACCATATGCTTTCGGCCTTTCTTCATTTTATAGAATCTTACAATTAACCCTTTTAAAGTCTTACACACACACACACACACATATTAAGTGACATGGTGGTATTTAGCCACTTGCAGCCTTTTGCTACTAGATATATCAATTCAAATGTTGGCATCATTTAGTCATCTACTAGCCATCTTCACCTTTTACTAGCCCTTTAGCAATCTACACTAGCCATTTTACACCTTTCTATCTCCTCAACCTTTTGGTTAGCCAACTACATATTGTTGATACAAGTTTGGTCACTGGTTACTAAAACCTTGGCCATTGGCCACTTTCAACAGTCCCCACCTTGAAGGTAAAGAGGCCCCTGAGGAACTCGAACCTTCACAAAAAATGGAACCTAAATGTAAAGATTAGTTATTAACTGAAGGTTTAAAAAAAACTAAATAAACATTTTTACTCTTAAACTGTTAGACTAGGTGAACAGGTGTATGATTTAAAACTGGTTGCCAGCATACAGATAGTGAAGGCATTTATAAAAAGCATCCTGTTCTGGAGTTGATACAGGGGTGGTTACAGATGGAGCACAAATGGTAAGTTTGTAAAACGTAGTGCAGAACTCAGGGACGTCAACACCACAATTGAAATATGTTAAAAGATGCTAACATGTGATACCACATATAACACAATATGACATAATAATATTTGTTGATGAAGAAGAGTTCATGAAATCCACTTTGAGAGTGGATAAGGTAGATGCTACCTTGTGTTGAGGTGTGGCAAACCCTTGGAGCTTGATTGAAAAATCTGTTAATAATGTTTCTTGACAGATAAGTCCTTTTAAAACATAACAGTCCATGAAATTAACAGTTTATAAGTTCATATAAGTAACCATAAGTTGGTGTAGTTACAGTACAGGTGAAATGTCATTTGCAGAATGAGGGTAACCCCACAAGGCACATGGGGCAATGCAGACAGTACTTTAAAAACAAAACACCAGCACAGTGGAAAAGTCAGTGTTCATGTTGCTGGATGCTGGATGGCTGATTGGCAGACACATTGGTCAGGGGTGCATTAGATTGTGCGTTGAGTCCTTTTAGTGGAGTAGCCACACACACACACTGGCATGGTATTTGTGTTGTGGTAGTTGGTTACACCCCAGCACAAAGATTAACCATCCATAAAAAGGTAACAGCTTACAAAAAACCATTAAAAGCACAGTCCATAATGGAGCAATAGGTTTGTATAAAGTACTAGTCGTGTTTGGAACAAGCAGCAGTGAAGAAAATGGATGTCTTGCTTGAAGATCAGTTGAAGAGGAATCTTCTTGCTGAAGTTAGGGGATTGCTCCTACCCCAGACTTAACTTCATAGTAAACAGAAACAATAAGCTTGATTGCAGAGTCTGAACTGACTGGACATTTTTCAGTTGATTTAAAGTTCTACAAATAGATGTAATTTTGCTAAAAACATTACACTTGCAGAGGTAATAACAACTTGATTCATGTAGTAGTCCTTATGTGGAACAAGTCAGGCACAAAGATGGTGATGACATCAAAGCTGTGGCAACTGTTTTCTTTTCAGGGAAAAAGAAGAAGGTCTTGGCAACTTAGATGAAAGTATTACTGCCATTGAATGTGGAGATCTTATGTGTGCCACATCGTGAAAACCTCCAAACTTGCAAAGTTTGTTAGAAACTGAGTTAAGAACACATAAATAACAATCTTTTAAACCAATGACTTTTTGTTTTGTAAAGGGTGGTGTGATAGAGCCTAAATTCTGGCAATTGGAAAGAGAAAATTAAAAATGGGACGTCAACCGCACACCTGGGGGTGCAGGCCGAGGTCCAATATACCATTTGACCATCTGTAAATCCATAACAATGTTATGGTTATACCTTGCTTTTAAATCACAGAAGCAGTTATGACAGTGATGAACATTATTTTCCTGTCTGTTGCAAGCAGGCCTGACTGAGACCTGAGTTATAAAATCTTGTAATGTTACAATAACACGCTTCAAACATATAGTTCATAGCAATATGCCTGTTACACTATGCAATAGTGGGACACATATATATATTGTTGGCCTATGCCAACTTAATAATAGTGCCTATTGCACCTGTGACAAATGAAAGGGCCTACCTTCTTTACCCTTTATAGTAAAATACTCCAAAGTACTGAGTGAGGTAAGGCTTGAAGCATAGGTTTAGAGCACAATCTAAATTCTGCATATTATAATTGTTAAGATTTAAAATGACAAAAACTGCACAGAGTGCACTCATTTTTCAGGGGTACCTGTGAGTAATAAGACAAACATAGCATTGATTTGTCTGGGGTTTTGCTTTGGAACATATTGTAGGGGTGGGTGAGCAATGTTGGCCCCAGTATTTAGGTTTGGTTATGAGCAATAAAGACATTTATACACGTGGAGCACTTTTCTGAATACACACATGATACAGTGTAGCAAGATGTATATTAAAACATTATAACATAAACCTGAGACATAAGCATTTTTGCAATCGAACAATTTCAGTATTGAGCATAATGTATAAAATACACTTTTGCTACCTTGTAAGACTTTTTCAGGGTCTGCAATGCTTAGAACTTTAAAATTATATATAAAAAACCTTGTTTACAGTTATAGAAAGCAGATGATTGCATCCATTGCTGGAAGACTATGAGAAGTTGTTTTATATTTGTCTGACAGGATAAGAAAGCTGAAAAGGCAATTAAAAGACATGAATAGTGTGGAAATACATAAACAATTCCCCCTCCAGATTGACTGATTACTTGCTGAGGGCAGAAGCCCTTGTACTAATAATAGGTGTGATGTTTAACTGTTTGCACTAGAAAAAGCAGAAGGACTGAGCTGGGTTATACTGTTAAAATACCTTGTCTCTTTTTAAGACCTGTAAATAAAAAAACAATTATTAGCAAATACACATTTTATTTTATTTACCCCGTTGGGGAGACAGTGATGTACCTTGCAACCTTTGTGGGTATTACACTGGAAGTAAGGGTAGTATGCCCCCCCCAGCTCCTACTGGTGGAAGAGACAGCTCGAATACTGTAGCAATAAAAAGGTTAGCTGGATGGTGACATGAATATTAACCCAGAAATGGTCTGACAATATTAGTGGCCAGTCGTGCAGTACCTTAAAAAAAAATGTGCACTGGATAAAAGGTAATGGGATGGCCCCATTGCAGTCCCCACCTACTATACTTTAAATTATAACAAGATAATATTATTATTAGTTTAGTAAGTTTCATACCTTACTATAAAGATGGGGAACTTCTTTTTCTCTAGAAGAAAGAGAAGAAACACACAGACAAACAACAAAAACAAAAACAAACATACACAAGTCTAAAAATAAAACAAGATTATTTTTATAGGATAAAAGAAGCCAAGCGTCCCTGGGTTCCCTTATCCTAAGCATGACAAAATATCAGCTGAGTTTATAAAAGATCCGGATTGATGGTAATACCGTATGTATGTATCTCCTAGAATGCATTTTAAAAAGAAAAAAAATGATTACACCATGGTCACATATAAAAACAAAATTTATTGTTTTGTTTTTTTCTAACTGTAGATGGTAAACTCTCAAAAACAGCTGTAATAGCCCTTTTTCAAAAGTGTACTGTATATATATATAAAAAAAGTAATAAAGAAAAGTATGGGGAAGTGATGAATAATTCTCTCCTTCCAGCTGGAGTATTGCCTGTGCTGGCTGCAAGCCCAGACGAAATGAGAAGAGAAAAAAAAATGTTGTTCCTCTTTACTTAGAATGCCAGTTTTGCAATAAAAAGTCAGATTACATGGTTCACTCTTGGTGTGCTTTCATGAAAACATACATTTTGTGTAAAAAGTTGTGCTTTAGGTAGGGAATACACATCAAGTTTGAACTGGTAGTAACATAAAATGTTGAAACACAAGAAGGTCAAATAACATGCAAAAGGTCACACTGTGTGCATGCAAGGGCCGTTCAAACCCAGTTGTTTTTGTAGTGCCCTTGAACACTACTGATATTAAAATATCTTTAAATAATAATAGAGCACAAAATAAGACTGCTGACAAAGACAGTACACACACACAAAAAGAAATACTTAACATGAAATAAGACTGACATTATTTGACACCAATTTGCTGAGGTAATGCCCATAGTTTCATTAGAAAACTGTACGTGTTTTAGATATATGTGCTGCCTCCTGCCTGTCTTGTAACACCGACAACCTTTTAAACCAACAAATTTATACATATCTCCATGCCAAATCTTTTCAGAACAAAACATTTTTAAATACCTTCCAACTCATTTAAAATACAGTACAACAAACCATCTGTAAGTGAACACATCTAGTATAACATGGTTACACCATTTGGCGCATAGCCAAAATATGGCACTCTGCCATTTTGCAAAAAGTTTCTGGTTTTAACTAGAAGTATGATAAAGCCATTTATAGCTAATAACACATTACATTTTCACCTAGCAGTGATTTGGCACATTGCCTGTAAACTACAAATCTTTCTGCACATTGCAATCTATGACGTCAGATCTCTTCACCTTCAACACTACCTGCTCCAACCAACAACTACATACAAAAGTTCTTCACTGACCCTATCTAGGCAGCACAAATGTTTCATTAAAAATAAAACCAATTAAAACAGATATGAGGCAAAGAAGTTTCTTCTTTTTTTTACTGTAACGTCATGCACCAAAGGCAGTCAATGCTATCATGCAACTTTGATAACAGAACATAATTACAGAACACAGATATAAGCTGGAAAATATGTACGAGAGAGATGGAGCATTACCTTGTTTAGTATATGTATCACAGAAATAAAACAGACAGACATAAAAAAATAATTTTTAATAAAAAAAAAATTCAGACTTACCCAGTGCCAAGGTCTTTTCCTTCTTCTTTTCTGATACACTGGTCCAACTGAGAAAACTGACTGCAGGACCTTCATGATAATCTCCAAATGCTGCAGCTATTAACCCTTTCAAAGATTTTCTTTTGGCCATTTCAGTAACCTGCCAAACCAAGTCTTTTCCCAGAGCGATGGTTTGCAGTTTTAAAAAAAACTGTAGCAGTACTAGGTTGAGATTCAACTGGTGGAGGTCCCCAGTACCTGGGTTTGGGATTAAATGTTTCAGCCTCTATAGGAAGCAAGGGAACTTGAAATGGATACAAAAAAACTTGAAACTACACAGATAGGCAACATGGGGTTGGGGGGGTTGAAATCATCCCGTCTGTAGTCACACCTACTGTGCATACATCCACAGTAGTTTATTTTTTTTCTTTAAATGTTGCTTATCTAACATTACTTAATCAGCCACTGCTTTGCTACTAAAAGCAGCCTGAACTGTGAAAGCCTTCATCGGCTCTAACAGTATATACTTGTAGCAAACACAAATTACAAGGGCATTTGCCCTTGCTTGTTTGAGAGACTTTTCCTTAATACATCTCTCCACATATTCTTAAACCTGGGGTCCTCAAACCCCGGCATAAATATCCTTAAACCTGGGGTCCTCAGACCCCCATATAAATATACATTACCCTTACCCAGCTTATAGCTGTCCATAGACATTTTTGCTGTAGGTTGAAGTACACTCGAACACTCAGAGTTTATTCAACTCTTTTTCCCAGCCCCGCAGTTAGGTTATGACCCTTACCTGTGCAGACTCTGTTTAGAGTAAACACTAGGCTTTACCAGATTTACCAAGATCAGAACCAAAACCACCTCCTGGCTGGCTCACCAATTTGTAAAACACAAGGTTCTTGGCTAGTGGTCCCGGGTAATCCAATAAAGCCACCTGACACCAAATGTCATTTTAAATCAGTTGCAATTTATTAATACCAAATAAGCCCTAACAATTGTATCTCTAACATAATAAAATCTAAACAGCTGATGGCTTTTTATCACCAGGGCTACAGCATTTCAGAGACACATGTAACCATACATCTCTGGATCCCCCGAGCAATCTATGGATCATCTCAGACTGCATCTTGTCCCAGATTGCGTCTTCTATAAGGGATGCTGGACATAACCATTGGTCCCATATTTATGTGTAGCAAGCTTAGAAAAAAAATGCAAGGCTGGAATTTTCCCAAAACTATGACAGCAGATTTAGCCTGGACACCTGTTCATTAATACATTCCCATAATCAAAGTTTTTGACACATCCTGTAACTACAATTTCTGAGACATCCTGTAATCAAAGTTTTTGGTTACGAGATGTACCTGACATTTTGCCAAGACAGGGGAGTTATTCTCATCCTTAGAGGGGAAAACAAATGGTGACGGAATTGTATATTTATCACAAATAACTTTTGTCTTAGGAGCCAGAAAGCATATGAGAGACATGACTAGCTTGCTACAAATGTCAAAGTAACCTTGTGCCAGCAACCAAATGAAGTATCTCATTATTTCTTATCAGTTTTCTGTTAAACATATGTTTTTAAACACAAGAGAATTATATGATGAGAAACTTTTAACAGTCAAGGCTAAACAGTTATTAACAGCTGTGTGCATATCTCGGCCACAACCTCACCTTATGCTTTCAGCTATTTTCTTCATTTTATAAAATCTTACAATTAACCCTTTTAAAGTCTTACAAACACACATATTAAATGACATGGTGGTATTTAGCCACTTGCAGCCTTTTGCTACTAGATATATCAATTCAAATGTTGGCATCATTTAGTCTTCTACTAGCCATCTTCACCTTTTACTAGCCCTTTAGCAATCTACACTAGCCATTTTACACCTTTCTATCTCCTCAACCTTTTGGTTAGCCAACTACATATTGTTGACAAAAGTTTGGTCACTGGTTACTAAAACCTTGGCCATTGGCCACTTTCAACACAAGGCAGCATGGATTCTCGGGGGGAGATCATGCAAAATAAATCTGATATATTTCTTTGGCTGTGTGACCAAGGAGTTAGATCAGGGTGGAGCGGTGAAATGGTGGATGTTGTTTTCCTGAATTTCAAGAAGGTTTCAAAGCCATTGCACATAGGAGACTGGCAAGCAAGCTGATGTGCTTGGGAGTGGGGAACAAGGTGGTAACCTCTGTAAGAAAATGGCTAGGGGATAGGAGACAGAGAGTGTTGGTAAATTGGGAAGGTCCCAAGGAAGGGGGGGGATGACCAGTGGGATACCTCAGCATTCAGTGCTTGGATCAGTCCTCTTTAATGTCTTTATTGGGGTTCCATGATGTTAGTTCAACAGCAAACCTCTCAATCAATTTTAAAGCAATAGTACATATGCCAACAGTAAACACTAGTGTGTTTTCTGCGATGGTTGTGTCCTCACACACCCTCAGATCTTACTATATCACCTCCACAGTGGACATGTTTCAGGGAAGGGGTGCAATGCCCAGAGAAGCTGTACCGGTGATCCTGATGCTGTAGTACAACCATTGCAGTGACCTACAGTGACCTGTCATTGTGTCACTGTAAATAACCAGTCACTGCAGTATTTTTGCTTTATCAATGGTATACCCTTTACTAGTGACATACTAGAGGGGCTGATAGGGAAGGTCTGCCTCTTTGGGATGACATAAAGATCTGCAATAAGGTGGGCACTCCAGTGGGAGGTAGAAAGGACAGGTAGGGATCTGAAAAAAAACTAGAAGAGTGGTCAAGTGTAAGGCAGCTGGGTTTTAATGCAAGAAAGTGCAAATAGTGTACTTAGGCCATAGAAATCTAGGGTTGGAGTACAAAATGGGTGGTGTAGTACTCACAATGACCAAGCAGGAAGGAGATCTGGAGGGGGTAATCATAGCAAATGACCTAAAGTAGGCCAGATAATGTGATAAGGCAGTTGGGAGGGCTAGTTGAATGCTGAGGTCCATAGGAAGGGATATCACCAGCAGAAAAAGAAAGTGGTGTTGACCCTAAATTGAGCCCCTATATAGATCATTAGTAAAACCACACCTTGAGTTCTGTGTCCTGTTCTGGATACAGAAGTACATAGACAGAATGGAGGAGGTCCAGCGGAGTCTACTAAAATGGTGCAGAATCTGCACCATGAGCCCTACAAAGAGAGGATAAAGGAGTTCAACATGTACACCCTGGAGGAAAGGCAGAAGAGAGGCAATAAGATAAGAGACCTTTAAATACTTCATGGGGATCAATAAGGTACAGGTGGGGAGTATTTTCCACACAAAAAAGGTACTCTAGAACAAGGAGACCTGCTATGAAGCTGGGGGGGGACATGGGAGCCGTAAGAAAATATTTTTTTACAAAAAGAGTGGTGGATTCATGGAACAGCCTTCCAGCTGAGATAATTGGGACAAAAACAGTGGTGAGGTTCAAAAACATCTGGGAATCATAGGGGTAAGGAAGGATGAGGTAGATGCAGCACCAAAGATAAAGTGGGTGTACAGCAATAATGAAGGTAGAAGATAAAAAATATGAATAATATGGGTGAACCGGGTAGACTAAGTGGCCCTTATCAGCTGTCAGATTCTATGTTTCTAAGTTTCCAAATGAGCTTAACAGCATGTCTGTGAGGGCTATGTGGGAGTGTAACAAAGGACTGGCTAAAGTAAATGTAAATTACTCCAGTCAGCTCCTAATTAGCTGGCTACATTTAGTGGCCCTGTACATGCATATTGGTGACTGTTACCTTTGTTGGTCATGAATTATGGTAGCCACAGGATTATAACACATTCTATTTTTATGTAAGCCCCCCCCAGTAAGGTGGGCTTACTAGCCTATGTTTTAAGGCTTGATCTGCCATTCTTAGTAGGACCCCCATTTAGTCAGCATTTAGTAATACCCTTCTACTGTCACCAGGGGGCAAGGCTTTGCAAGTATTTAGGCCCTGGATTTTCCCAGTGTTGGGGAGAGATGGGGAGATGTCGGTACTGAAAAGGGCAAGGTGGCCAGGGGCAACCCCTCCTGCCCCCTAGAAGTCAGCTGGCAGTGTTGGTGTGATGCAGGAAGGACTATGAGGGAAGACTGTTGGGAGTTTAATGGCCATGGGGCCAGGGAATTCATCAGCCTCTGCAAGAGGGAGGAAGGAGGAGAAGTGTTTGAAACCTGGTGGAGAAGGAGCAGTTGTCCCAGTAACCAATCAATCAATTAATCTTTATTTAACCAGGAGAAAAACCATTAAAATAAACTCATTTACAAAGTGGTCCTTGGTTGACAAAGAACATAAAATTAACACTCAAAAAGAACAAATTTAGGAAAGTAATATACAATAAATAGATATAAGGAAGCCAGAATACAAAATATAAAATATGCAATAAACTATGTATAGCATGAGATATTTATTAAACAATATGTACAATACTGTATATACAGTCTAGAGTAGTAGAGGCAACAATTTAATAGGGCAGGGGAAAAGAGAAGCGGAGAGAAGGCAGACCACATGAGTAAGTGCTGCTTGGGAGACGGGAAGCCAGGAGGGAAGGGGTGAGGTAGGAAGAAGGGGGCGAGGATGGTGTAAGACTAGGTAAGGATCACTGGGGACTTGAGTCCTACATAAAACAGTAAGAGAAGAGGGTAAGAGGAGATAAAGCTCACAAGGGACTCCAGTCTAACCTAGAAGGATAGGGAGGCAGATGGGTTTAACCAATGAGCATGCTAGAGTTCTATGACTTGTGGAAACAGTTGCAAGTTTCTTTCAACAGATGGCAAAGGTAGACATACTAACAATTTGTGGGAGTTTTAGGGATTTTTGGATACTATTCCAGATGGAAGGAAGTGAATAACTTAAAGAAGAGATACCATGCAGAGTTCTGACTTTGGGGATGCTGCATGAGATGCAAGAATATCGTCTAAGGGAATAGGATCACTTGGAGCAATAGAAGATTAGAACTATACTGGGGGAGCTTATCCGATATGGCTCTGAAGATCCAGGTTAACACATTTTTTGTTCTCCCAATTTTTAGGGAATGCCAGCCAAGTTGGGCACAGAGGGTACAATGGTAGGTGTTGCATGGTGCATAAATGATGAATTTGAGGGCTCTGTGGTACAGGGTGTCCAGTTTGGAAAGAGAAGTGATGAGACAATGACTATAGAAAAGATCAGTGTAGTCCAGGTGTGGAAGGAAAGTTTTTTGCACTTGCCTTATAGTGAGAAGGTGCTTAATTCTGTAGAAAATTCGTAATCTTTGTCTAAGTTTTTTGGCTAATTCTTCGACATGTGGTATGAATGTGAGCCTACTATTGTTCCAGAACCTTGGGTATTTTAATTTATCTACTGGCACTAGAGGTTCACCAAGGAGTGTTGTGATTAGGGGATGAGCACACTGAAGATGGGTGGCTGTGGAGTCAGCCTGGGGGAAAAGAAACATTACTTTAGTTTTTTGGGCATTGAGCAGCAGTTTGAGGTGCAGTAGGTTGTGCTGCAGCAGGCAGAATTCTTGCTGTAGGTATCAATATGCCAGTTCCAGGGACAGTTTTACACTGTACAGTATGGTATTGTCTGCGAAGAGGTGTACATTTGCTGAGGAGATGTTAAGGTCAATGTCGTTAATATAGGTCGCGAATAGGATAGGCCCAATAACAGAACCCTGGAGGACTCCTCTCATAATAATTTTCAGTGGGGAGAGTTCACTCTGAGCTTTAACCTGTTGCTATCGGCCAACTAGGTAAGAGGTAACCATATGAGAGAGGTGTCATTTAGGCCAATATTCTGCAGTATGTGCAGGAGGAGATCATGATCTACCTTTTGAATGCTTTACTTAAATCTAGAAATAGAGCACAGATATAGTTCTTGTCATCAAGCGCTGATTGCCAATCATTGGTAACTTTGGCTACAGCAGTTATGGTGCTGTGTCTGGGTGTGAAGCTGGATTGAAGGGGATTTAATATGTTGTGTGTTTCAATGTGTTCTTTGATTTGGGAATTAACTAATTTGTTTGAGTAATTTGGAGAGGATTGGTAATAGGTATATGGGCCTGTAATTGTTTAGATCACGTGGGTCTCCTGATTTAAAGAGAGAGACAACATATGATACTTTCCACTCCTGGGGGAGGACTCCTTCGGTGAGAGATTTGTTAAAGAGATGAGTGATAAGGGCGTTCAGCACTTGGAAACCAAGTTTCAAGAAATACGGGTCAATTTGGTCTGCTCCAGCACTTTTAGTGATGTCAAGGGATAGCAGAAGGTCATCCACCTGTTTAAACGTGATTGGACTAAAACTAAAGGAATTTGTGTGGGACAGAGCTCTAATAGGAGGAGGAGAGGTGTCCAAGTTAAGAAGACAGGAGCGTATCATACTAGCAGGGGATGAGTCGAAGGCAAGACCCGCCATAGCAAAGTTGTCATTTAGAAGGTTAAGGATGTCCTTTTTGCTAGTGATTGTAATGTTGTTGGTGGAGATCTTTACTGGGAGGATGGGGGAGGGTTGTGGCCTTGTATTTCTCTCTTTGTCTTCCAGAATTTGTTTGTTTCATTAGAGGATGAGTCCAGGGCTGTCTGCTCTGATTAACTTTGTGAAGAGGTTCCTGGAGGCTCTAAAAACTGCCTAATTGGCTGGTAATCTAGTTTTACATGCCTTTTTCCAGAGGGCATCTCTTTTGTTTAGGGATGACTTAAGAGAATTGTTGAACCAGGGGCAGGATTTTTTCCTAGTTCTGATTTTGACTAGTGGGGTGTGTTTATTGATAACCTGGAGTAACGGTTTTGTGCAACCTAAATCCACTGAGGGAGCAAGTTAAAAGTCTTGCCATCTGATGTTACTGAGATCTGACAAGAAGTGAACACAGTTGATGTTGTGGTGGCTTCTTTTGTAGATAGACATAAAAGAAGAGATGGGTTTGGGCATGTTTCTCATACAACCGATGGCATTATGATTGGTTATATCATTAGAAAACCTAACTGGTAAAATTGTGAGGTTTGTTAACCAGGATGAGGTCAAGTAAAGTACTCTTTGTGCAGTTTTTGGAATTAAAATGAGTGGCCTCCATGATTAGCTGGGAAAGCCCAAGTATATCAAATGGAGCTTTTAGGGGTGATGAACAGGGAACCAAAAGGTTGCAGTTTTCAGGCAGTGGAGCCATTGCTGTGATGCCAGGGTGGCAGCAGGGTCCTCAGAAGGTGTCAGGTTCAGGGGACCATTCCCAGGTGGCACACTGCATGGAGGGTAGACTTAGAAAGGGGAGTGCCTCCTGGAATTTGCCTCTGGGCCTGCTGTGCCCATGTCTGGGGCAGGGCCATCAGACCCATTAAAGGACGTGGCTCTTGGGGAATTGACAACTAAAGTAAGGAGGGAACCATCGTTCAGGCTGTAGTCCAGCCCTGGTGGGATCTGAGGGAAAAGAGGAGGCTCTGCACCAGTTCTGGCTTAATGGATGAGTGGGTATCTGTTTTGGGAGCAACCATGGAGGTATTAGGCTGCATCACCCCATGTTCCAATTTTGGCTCGACTGGCATGGGAGGAGTAAGGCACTCCCCCATCTGCAGGATCACATAGCAGTGAAAATGAAGTCATGTTAAAGGTGTTTAAAAATCTCTGCCTAAGGGATGTTTTCAATGTGGAGCCAGAGTGGTTTGTGTTCTACGCCCACAAGAAATCTCAGTAGCTGTGGTTGACTTTTAGTGCCTAAATGCCATCTGTAATCTAGCCATTCTCTCAGTCCCATGGAGCTTCTCCTATTATTTATTATTTCTTTGAACATAATCATTTCCCATCTAAAATAAAGTATTTTATGGTTGCTATGATGATTCTTGTCATGTGTAGGTTATTGAATACATTTTTAAAATAAACTTAATTCCTACCCTTTGAGTAGTCAAATAGCTCTTCCTCCCATGTTCAATATCAGTGGGATTCTGTTGACTCTGTGGTCTATCTCCAGGGTAAGAAAAGGCATTGTGAATGAAAATATCTGTAAGGTAAGGCCTTTTTGTGTTCCAAGTAATATGGAAATGCCAGGAAGGTCATCAGGTTTTTCCGCCCCCTCTTTATAATGTCAGGACCCCTAGACAAAAATTGTAGGCAGGGGGGTTACAGATGTGGGGGTTCAACCAGGATTCTTTTTTACTTTATTGATGAACAAGAATTGATATCGTTTGTGGAGGAGTTGAAGCTAAAAGGAACAGAAAAAACAAAGGGGTCCTATCACGGACATGAGACCTATATTGTAATGATGCAGTTTACTGGGCCAGGTGGTGTGGTGGCAGGTTCCTGGTAGACATGTCACATTCTGGTGCCTCCTGCATCTAAGGATGGGTCACATGAGCTGAATAAGCTAGTCTGCTGCTTGAGGCAAGCTGGAAGGGAACAGAAAGGAGCACCATTTTTTGGTGTGTGAAGAGAGAGAGTGACACAGATTGAGAGGTGCAAAAGAAGAAAGAATAAAAAATACGGCAGAGATGTTGCTTCCGAGGAACCCACTGTTACCATGCTGGCATCCCTGCTTGCATGGCTTTGCAATTCTGCAGGAGGGGGACAGGCTGTGGAGAGGTGTATCCAATGTGGCTTTCATGGAGAGAGGCTAGTGAAGCTCTTACTTTGCACAATCTGTACAAATGCCACCTTAGAGGGACTGTTTAAAGGCCAGCCATTTGGGTATCCTTGGCCTCAACCGGTAAGCACTTCAGTGACCAAGACCACTTTAACCTCCCAGGGGAGTTTGGATCTAGAAGCAGAGGCAAGGTTGGAAGTACAAGCTGAGGACGTGAAGTGGGAGTCCCCTGATGTAAAGGTAGAGGCTGTGGAGGAGGTTGTTGAAGAGAGTGAGGTGGAGCATAGCCATCTGCCCAGCTCTACCCCACTGACCATCAACTATCCCTGTCTCAGAGTGGGAGGTAGGGGACAGAAGAAGTTAGCTGGCAACTCACTAGGGCCCAGGTGGTCACCCGTGGGTTCCCTGCCTAGTGACAGTGAATTTACCAGTGCAATCAAGGTAGAGGCTCCTCCACCCTATATCCCATGTCCTGTTTCAACTGTAGAGCCTGAGGCTCACCTGGGTTGGGGAGAGACTGCCACGCTGCCCCTGGGAGGACAGCTTGAGAGGTATCGGTTTGCTGACCATGAAATTCAAAGGATCATTTCATGGCCTTTCCAGTGGCCTACCATTACTGTATCAGAAACCACCTCAAACCTGGTGATGCAGAGCAAAGCCTTAAGGAAATGAATGGATGGACTATTGAGGAGTGACCCTTTAAAAAAGTTGTATAGGACACAGGTGTGGCTGGAGTCAGGGGTGGCTCGGCACACTAGCGTAAGAGTTCTGACGGAATGATCAAAGCTTAGAGATGGGTGAGAAGACGTATTCAAGTGGAGTACCCCACTAAAGAGTATCCTTACATTTCAGAGCAACTATGGGACATAATCAAGGAGAAATGGTCAGACTGGATCTTTAACGCCATGATTCAGAAGCTGAAGAAGTGGCCTGGGGCCCCAGGAAGACACAACCAAACACTTATTCAAAAGGCACATTCCATGTGCTTCACCACACCATGGGTTGGCCTCACCCTCTGTAAACATTTTGCCTTGGTACATTTTCTTCTCCTCTCTGTGAGATGGTAACATTCCAGGTTGAAGAAAAAAAAAGGAAGAGACTTTTTTTCTGAAACAATTTCAGAGTTTGCCACTAGTGCTGTTCCTAGTTTGAGTGGCCTAGTAATTCATTCATTCAGTACAAATACTGGTACTACCTCCCTATGAATGGTGAGAGAATGGTTGTATGAATGGAGTGTGAGTGTGGTGGCAAGCTTAAAAATTAAGTTTATAGACTTAATCTGCATGCTTAATTGTTTCTAGTTTGGATAATAAGATTTCATAGCCTGGCTAAAATAAGAAACAGCTTACTCTTTTTTAGAAGTTTATAAGCAAGTTACAAAAAAAATAAAAATATTTTATTGTTCATTTTATTGGCCCAAATTTGCTCAACAGGGCAGTGGAAGGCAGTGAATCCAGAGGAAGGGGGTCTGGTGCACCAGAGAGAGGGAACTCTGGGTTGGAGTGAGGAATGCGCATACTCACCCTGTTCACAGTTGCTTCTGTTAGGTGCCTTTTTGCTGCCCCCGTTTTCAGGAGGAAATGGTTTTTAAGGGAGGGGACAGTGTTAGCCTGCCCCGGGCTGGGATTACTAGCCTGGGTTTTGTGCTTTGAGCCTCCCCTCTTGGTATGGCCCCAGTTTAGTCAGCATTTAGCGATAGCCTTCTACTGCCACCAGTGGGCAGGGTTTTGCAAATATTTAAGCCCTGTTGTTTCCTGGGGTTGAGGAAAAATGGAAAGATGGTGGTATTGAGTAGAGTGAAAAGGCTGGGGGGCAACCTCCTCCAGCCCCGTAGAGGTCAGCTGGCAGTGTTGGTGTGATGTGGGGAGGACTCAGAAGGAGGGCTGTTAGGAGTTTGGTGGCTGTGGGGTCAGGGAATTCATCAGCTGCTGCAAGATGGAGGAAGGAGGAAAAGTGTTTCTAGCCTGGTGGGGAATAAGCAGTTGTCCCAATAACCAAAAGGTATGGTTGGAGTTTGCAGGCAGTGGGGCTATTGTGGTGGTAGCAGGTCCGCACTAGGGTCATCTGGAGGTGGCAGGTTTGGGGAAACCATTCCTGGGTAACATGCTGCATGGAGGGTAGGCTTAGAAAGGGGAGTGTATCCTGGGATTTGCCTTGGGGCATGTCATGCCCTCATCTGGGGCAGGCCCATTGGGTCCAGTAAAGGACATGGCTCTTGAGGAAATAGCTGCTAAAGTAAGGAGGGGACCATCATTCAGGCTGTGATCCAGCTCTGGTGGACTCAGAGGGAAAAGAAGAGGCATGGCACTGGTTTTGGCTCAGTGGGTGAGTGGGTATCTGTTTTGGAAATAGATGCAGAGGCATTCAGATGCATCACCCCAGGTTCCAATTTTGGCTTAGCTGGCATGGGAGGAGTAAGGTATTCCCCCATCAGGAGGATCAGATAGCAGTGAAAAGGAAGGCAAGTTAAAGGTGTTTAAAAATCTCTGCCCAAGCTGGCCCAGTGGCGCTGAGAGTTGAGGCACTGGATGCCACACTTTGCACCACACCGTCGACCTATGTTTTGGAACAAGCACAGGCCACCATGGGCTGGCAGGGGTGGAAATGAAGAAAGCATCTGATGGACTGATCTCCAGGGAGGGAGGGGAGGAGGGAGGGTGGGACAAGTAGCCAGTGCATGCCTGATCCCTAGCAGAGGCTTCAGGCTCAGTGACAGGGCGCAACAGTATGGGGCGGGAGTGTGGTAGACACCTGACATGGTCATGCACAGGAGTGTGTGCAATCCTGTCATATGTGTCATTGTCCACCATGTGCCTGCAAGGGGGGCTGGAAATGGGAAAAAGAGCAGTGCAGCAGGATGAAGGAGGATGCTTCGAAGGCCCCACATCTGGCTAGCCATAGTGGTAGCCACACTGTAGCCGGTCTCTGGCAGGGGTTGTGGACCCCCCACCAGCCTCATCACAGTGGGGGAAAGCCCTGGGGGTAAATGCCAGCACCAACTGGTGGACACAAGGGGACGGGGCTGGGAGCGCCTTCCAGATGGGGGACCACAGTGAGAAGGAGAAAAAAATAATAGCAAAAAAAAATAAATAAATACAAATCTCCACCCAAAGAAAGTTTTCAATGTGGAGCTAGAGTGGTCAAGATTCAAGGCCTGTAAGAAATCTCAGTAGCTCTGGATGATTTTTACTGCCTGGATGCCGTCTGTACTCTACCCTGTCTCTGAGCCCCATGGAGCTGCTCTTTTTATTTAGTATTTCTTTAACACAATCATTTCCCATTCAAAATAAAGTATTTTATGATTGCTATGGTTTTTCCTAACATGTGTGAATTAATGAATTCATTCTCAACATAAACTTTATTCCTGTCCTTTGAATAACCAAATAGCCCCTCTTCCCAGATTCAAGATCAATGGGGTCCTGTTGGCTCTGTGCTCTATCTCCAGGGTAAGAAAAGGCCTTGTGAATGAAAACATCTGTAAGATAAGGTCTTTTTGTTTTGCAAGTCATGTAGAATTGCTAGGAAGATTGTCAGGTCAGTGCCGCCCCACCCTTTATAACATCAGGACCCCTAGACTAAACTTGAGGACAAAGGAGGGTGGGTTCCATTTATTTGTTGTGCACCTGCTGACCTGACCCATTTGCTCACAGTGACAGAATTTATGGTGAGTGTCAAGTAGTTATAAAATGTATTTACTAAAGTGTGTGCTGTGCACACTGCTGCTGTGCCATTCCAATATCCTCCCCGCCCATCCACCTTGTTTTCCGATTGCACTCATGCTACTAGACAGTTTCCTTGGAAATGGCATACGAGCAGTATCCTACACCAATGGAGTCTGGTCAGTAAGTAAATACTGCCACTACCACACTAATATCCCCAGACATCTACCCAACTTCCCTGCATTAGCAGGCTGCTAGCATGCCACTTCCTCATTAGGGGGCATTTTTGAGGGAGGATTATACTCCAAGCATTCCGGAAAGAAGAACGTTCTCCCAGAGGTTTAGGTGTAACAAACAAACCAGGTTATGTTTGGGATAGACCAACGTTTATGGGGGACTGGAAAAACTCTCTGCAATTAGGCACAGATGCTCTAATTAATACAGTAATTAAAGATTATGAGGCCCAGCAGCCAGAGGTGGCAGAGGACATCAAAGAAACATCAGTAACAACATATAAGGATCACCCAGAGTTCAACACATCTGAAAGGAAATTAATAGAGGCTGCACAAAGAGAAGAGAGAAAGATAAAGCAAACCAAGTTACACAAATTTGACAGGCATGATTACCTGCATGATCGTGTATTTGATCGGAATAATAAAAAAAAAAACTAGGAACATTAGAAGTAGAGCCAATAGGAACAGCACACAGTTCAGGCAACCAGCCAACTGGGGGTCAGTTAAGACCTACAGTATACTTAAGAATCATAGTCATTCACCAGTATGCACCTCTAATAGTGAATCAGAAACAGAGGATCCTTTTTCATCCAGAGGCCAAGAGGAACAACTGGATCACAGAATACAGGAGAGAGCCACAGAGAGAATAGTACAATTCCTGGACCAACCCAGGGAGACACAACAACTGAGGGGCCAGGTACAAGTAACACCATCACCACAGCAAACAGTTTCTAGCAGACGAAGAGGGTCGGGAGGAAACACAAGAAACAGGTTCTTGGACAAGAGAACTGGTTAAGACAGCAGACTGAAAATATTGTATTTAACATTTCGGTTCTATGCAAAGGCTTGTCATTTGTTCTGACTGCAGACTCCAAGATGTTTGAACTGTATATTGATCTTCATAGATTTACAAGAAATTTGAACGTAAAAGCCTATTTTGAAAAAGCAGAAATGTGCTGGGGTGTTGACTCGAGAATGGTAAAGGGGACCCAGACAATATGTATACAACAGGAGGTAAGGTGCTTTAAGCCACCATCTAACATGCCAGTCTACAATGACACTGTGTGTGCTTTTGAGAGCATGTGAAAATGATTTTAAAACATTGTTGGCAAGTAAAGACAAACTACAATTTGTGAATATGACACAAGAGTCATCAGCTTTGAGATCTTTGATGGAAAATAAAGCTCTAACAATCAAACCCGCAGACAAAGGGGGGGGGCAATTGTGGTTACGGCAACAGTGCAATATATAAAGGAAACTGAAAGGCAGTTGTCGGATCTAACTTTCTACAAAAAATTACCAAGAGATCCAACATTATAAGACAAAAAATCTATGGGTTCCTTTTAGTATTGTGATGAATCAGAAGGGATCATTGACCACAATGAACTATTATTTTTGATAGTGAGCCATCCAATACAAGCCAGCATTCATGTTTTACCAAAGATACACAAAGACCTCCAGAAACCCCCAGGGTGCCCAATAGTGTCAGGTATTGGTTACCTTTTTGAACCATCATCCAAATATGTAGATTCACATACTAAAAATTATGTGCCAAAACTACCATCATATATTAGGAACACAACACACATATTGGGCATCCCAGAAGACATCTAGTCAGAACCGAACTGGTTATTGGTGTCAATAGACATATGCGCACTTTATACCAACATGCCGCAGGAGGAAGATCTGGAGACCTTACAGTATTGGCTGTATGTTGAGGCATCATTACATACTGACAAAAAAGTATTTCTGTTAGAATGTGCAGAACATGTCCTGAGTAAAAATGATTTTCTTTTTCAGGATAAATTCTACCTACAGTTAAAAGGGACAGTTATGAGGGCAACTTTTGCCCCCAATTACATTAATCTCTATATGGGCAAATGGGAAAAAGATCATGTCTATGACAGCCAAGTCAATCCATTTACAGTATGACTGACATTTGGCATCACTTTATAGATGACATATTTATGGTGTGGCATGGCAGCAGTGAAGAACTTATGAAATGTGTTGCTTATTTGGAAAATTCAAATAACAATCTAAAGTTTACGTTTCAGTGTGAGTTTTACTCTGTGTCCATCTGAAAAATATTATTTATTTATTTATTTATTATATCAGAATTACAAACCTTTGAGTCAGGGACTCATTTACAAAGGCTCCTTGTCATGCAACAATACAAGATGGGGCAGGTATACAGACAGTGAGTGGAATTCCAGACATCAGTGCAGATACGTACATAATTTACGTTCTATACAGAATTGTAGTAATAACAGCGAGAGATAAGACAACAGTAAAAAAGTATTCTACCAGTTCTAACAGTGTTACAAAAGAGGATGGTACATGCAAAACAGACCTATATAAGAAGGACATAGACAAAACTTCACTGTTGATGTCCTCACGCTGACACTCACGTCATATGATTAAGAACATCCCCAAGGCCCAAATGATCAGGATATGACGTACTGTAACTGCAGTGAGGACATTGACTATATAGTCAATGTGTCTGATCTGTGCCACAAGTTTTTAGCAGGTGGGTACAATGTGGACACAGTGGTAAATGCTTTTAATAAAGTACTTGATATGAACAGAGGAGTTACAGTGAGAGAGAAAGAAGGAAACCCCCAAATGCAAATTGTCACAGAATATACAAGACATGCCAGGGGTATCAAGAACATTATGTTGAAACATTGGAGCATTCTACAGTCAGATCCCCTACTGAAGGATGTAACAAAGGAAAAATAGAATGGTATACAAATGTGTGACCAATCTCTGGGATAGATTGGTGCACAGTTACCAGCCCCAGATGGAAAGGGAGATGGATCCAAGACAGTGGCTACCACCTTTATCATGTGGCAACTTTATTTGTGGTTGATGTAAATTCTGTGACAATATAATTAGAACTGACCCATTCAGTACATGTAACAGTGACAAGACACTTCGAAACTAGAAGTTTTTTCAGTTATAACACTGAATACAAAGCATACTTGGCTACATGTAGTTGTGGGTCCTTCTATGTGGGCAAAACAACCAGACAATTTAAAGTTTGAATAGGTGAGCATCTTATGAATATTCAAACAAATGATGTAAAAATGCTTTGGCCAACCAATGTAGACAAATGAGCACAAAAGGACACACTTTTAGATTCTGCGGCAAAGAAAAGGATATGTTTGGAACTGATAGAGGGAGACTTGGATGATCGGTTGAAACAAAGGGAATAATTTTGGGTCTACACCCTGGGTGCTTTAACTGACAAAATAACAAAACAGAGCTAATGACCTGCATAATGAACTAGCCTCCATGCAGCATGCTACCCAGGAATGGTTTCCCCAAACCTGCCCCCTTTTATTTAGTGATTCAGCCTTATGCTGTTCCTTTATTCTAGTATTTTGATTTGCCTTTAATAAACCAATCAGGAGGTTCACTAATTGCCATACATATTCCTTTTCCAGATGTTTGAGGTGGAAGATTTGGTCTCCTCCTACACCATGAATTTATTAGCAAACGTGAGATATGTGGACTCTCACTAGCTGATTAATGAATTACAGTTGGTGCTAAACAACATAGCACTGTTCTTTTACTCCATGTTATGCACTTTGCATTTTTGGTATGTTGTTCCTACAGCTGTGTATGTATTTAAGGTTATTTATGTGACACTGTATGAATTATTTATTTATTTATTCAGCATTCCACTAGGCACTTTGTAAGGGTTTGCACTGGTGAAAGTTTTTTTTACATACTGTCTCTTTAGATGAGCCCTCTATTAAAAACTGCCATTATGGAGCATTAAGGCCATCCCCAGATGATGTACAAGGTGCAAAACAGCTCCAGAGTATTTTTTGCCAGCAATCCTTATGGTATGTTGGAGCTTGGTATGCATTTTAAATTGTTAAAATAAAGCTTTTTAAACTTTCTGTGAGCTGTGCCATGTTTGCTGTTTCTGCCCGATCTTCTCCATTACATGTACGCTCAGTGCAGTTGAGCGGTTTTGTTGTTCTCCACTTCCACATTAACCTGTACTGGCTCTTGTTCCAGAATTTGCATGCTGCTTTGAGGAAGAGCTGGGCCATCTCAACAACTTGAGTCAAACCATAAGAGGCTCACTATTCTCGGGCCGAGTTGAGTTGTCCAGGTCCAGGTAGGTTCAGAAGTGCTGCAGATCTGGGACACCTACTTCCAATTTAAACACTAGTGTGTAACACAGAAACATGCAACCACAAAAAAAAATGGAACAGAGAATATATATTATGCATAGCCTTTTTGTTACCAACACCCCACACTTCTGTGACCATTATATCATTAGGCATGTATGTCCATTAGCTGTGGAGGTACATCTTGAGGAAGTGTAAAAGTATTGCAAAGAAAATATTGGTGTATGAAGATCGTGCAATTAATTTTGGATCACCACTTGCAGCTTGGAAAATAAACTTAAATGTCAGAGTAGCCTGCATCCATGAAAGAACCGCTTCTGTATCCTCCAACATGCATGCCATTAGTCATAACAGACCTGGTATGTGGCTGGGGAAAAGAATGGTGCTCCCCATCAGCAATGATTTTATGTCTCTCAGTGCTGCTGTGAGAAGCATAGCCAAACTGCAGACAGTGGTATACATTTGCGCAGTTAATCACTAAAGAAAATGACAAGGGAGGGTTGCATCACCACTCCCTGCTATGTGTCCCAACATGTTGCGACCTGGTAAAGTTATGATAAGAGGAAGGCCAACAAATAAGAAGCTCACATTTGCAGCATGTAGCTTATGCACAAATAGTTTTCTTATTATTATTATTACCGGATTGGTATACCTCCACAACTGAAAGAAAGATTGTTTAGGCTGCTGATCCTATATTCCATTGAATGTCTCCTGTAGCTGGATTTTGAACTCTGACATGAGTTGTGTTTCTTGTGTTTTACTTCAAATGGAATAAATATGTAGTTAACAAAAAAAAAAAGTTTAGGTAAACCTGAAAACAGCAGTATTATTAAACTTCAAATAAGTCACAGAAAGTATCATCAGTATTTAGGAGAAAACTGTAACACTACGAGGCAAAGTGATGTTAGGAATAGCAGGGCTTGTAAAGAAAGAGATCTTCAGCTACAATCAGTGTGCAGGGTTGCTTTGGGTGGGAAAAAATCTGGAATGGATTCAGGCAGATCTCGCTGGGCATTAACAGCGGTAGCAAATTGCTTTTGTCCATCTAGTGTCAAAACTAGCTGCTTAGCTCTGTATGCCATTTTAAATGTTATATCAGCAGCAAAGAGTATATTTTTAATATCAGAGGGGGCTATGCACTATTGGCTGGAAACCCCATGCCAGAGGCACACACCCCACCCATGCAACTGCACACCCACGGACAGATGTGCACTGGCAGACATTCACAAACAGCCACCACTTCTCCATAGCTCCACCCCCTTGGCATGCAGGTTTCTGCAGGGTGGCAGTGGAGGGAGTTATGGACCCAGGCAGGCATTCAATGGGATGCCTGTCCTGGTTCCTAGAGTAGATTACTTATACAGGATGGTGTGGATCTGGGTGTGTGAACAGCCCTCACAGGCAACTGGACCTGCACTGCCTTGCCCCTATATCCAGCAAACTGCCCTGCCAAACAACTGCCCCAGGGCCTCGCCTGCCCAGTGCGCAGTTGTTCCACCTAGCTGCACCACCACCTGATTCCCAACAGCCCACCCCAACCTGCACATGGCAGTCCAGTTCCCATCAAACAAAGGGCATCCCACCCCCAGCATATACATGCCTTTCCATGCAGTAGGAACTGCACACACCCTGAACAGATGCCAGCCCCTGCCCCAGTATTGGAAAGTGTACCCTCCCACATGAAAGCCCCATCCCTTGTGGTGATAGGCATAACCCCCACCCCCACCACCACCACATGCCATACCTGATATTGTGAGATCACCCTCCGGTACACAGAGGTGCACAGCAACCCTACACAGACCCCTGATCCACATGCCCCCATGGCCACATTGGTATTCAGTTTCCCCCCACCCACCCACGGTGCTGACAACCCCCCCGGACCAGTCCATGGGTGCTGCAGTCGAGGACAGTAAGTGGCACAGCCCTCTGCACACCTCCTTGGCCATCAGCTGAGTGATGCTGGGAACACACTGCCATATACAGGTAACTCGCTTCCAGCATCACTTGTGCAACCCCTAAGCAGCGCTACTACAAGGGCTACTACCCCTGCCCGTATGGCTATGCACAGGTTTAGGGGCCTGGGTTTCCAAAACTTACTTTAAACTAGTTCTTTTCCATGAGGTTTCATAATGTGCAGTGCCTGCACCCAGAGTTTAACTTTTAAGAGGTCTAGCTGTTCCCTGGTACAACCCCTGGGGATGTCATACCACTCACTGAAACCCTTTTGCCACCCAACACATGACCCCAATAACAGTTCACCACATTTCAGACATTTCTGTAATTAAAGACTCTGTCTAATGATATGCTGTCAACAATCAAATTTGCAAAACAGTAACAACAATATTTATTTGGGGTATAAGGGATTTAGGACTGGGAAAACAGGAGGAGTAGAGGTTATGCAGTGAATATTATTTACATATTTATAATTTTTTTTATTTGCAGCTAGGATTACAAAATACTTTTGAGCCAAGGCTCTTTTACTAAGGTTACACATCAGTAAGTACAGGCATAAAGATCATACAGGTTTTAAAGTATAGAAAAACAATCAGTAACTCAGTTGTCATAACTCATATTTATACCAACAGTACATAAAAACACTAGTAAGAAGCAGGCAACAAAGGAAAAGGGGCTGAAAAGAGGGGATGGCATGGATGGAGTAGGACTGAGTATAGCAGCCTAAGGGGCTTTGACAGGACTGAAACGGGGTAACAGCAATTGATGGGCATAGGACTGATGAAGCACTAGTAGAGAGGACAACAGCAGTCAGCAGAGACTGTTGGCAACAGTGAAGAGAACATGGCTTAAGCAGGGCAGTCACAGGTGCTAGTGCTTACTAGGGAGAGGTGGAGCTTAGCCTTGAAAGCACCTAGTGTTGGTGAGGTAGAGATGTCACTTGTGAGACTGTTCAGCCAGCTAGGAGCCCTATATGCAAAGGACCTTTGACCTTGGGATGTGCGGCAGTGGGAGATTTGCAGGAATTGGGGCTTAGAGCTCCTGGTGTTGCAGTTGTTGATTTTGGATTTGAGGAGGCAGCGGACTCTAGGGGGAGCCTTGCCCAACATTATTTTCTTTGCTGTGATGCATGTTTGATACTTTATTCGGTTGTTCAGTTGCAGCCATCCAGTTTGGGAGTAGAGGTCACAAGTATGGGTGAGATGGTGGGCTCCAGTAATGAGTCAACAGGCTTTATTGAGGGAGGTGGAAACACATTTGAGAGAGGAGGCAGAGGCAGAGCCATGGATAATGAGTCCGTAGATTATAACACTAACAATGGAGCTCTGGATGTTGACAGACAAGGCTTCAGAGGTTAAGTGTTTCCTGTGATGGAACAGTAGGCCCAGCCTGGTGTTTGCTACTTTTGCAACATTATTGATATGGACAACATAGGTGAGTTTAGAGTCAAGGGTGAGGCCAAGGTATTTAAACGTATGGACTTGTTCAAGGGTGACTCCTTGCTTGGTATTGATGGAGAGGTGATACTGTTTGTTTTTGTTGTGGGAGCTGCTGAAAATCATGGTTTAATGGTAATTGATTTAGTTCAGTTTGGTTGGTGCTGGTGAAAACCCTCCAGCTGGGTAGATGCCAGTTATCAAAATAGAAGAAAAGCAATTACATTGTACCAACACTCAAAACCCAGAGCCCTGGCTATCTAACTGCCTTAAAATCAGATGGATCACATTTCATGGTTTCCCACCACTGGTACCAGTTCCCCAGACTTGATATGAAACCCCACAATCTCATAACCATTTACCCATGGTACCCAGTTACCAAAGTCCTGTAGATGGGTGCAGGCCTGGTGAATGGTGCAGCTGTATGTTGGCTGGCTTGATTTTTATGTAGAGATAAGATTAAACTTGAAAACAATCTAATAAACAACAACTTTGGATCCATAGAAGGTGTGCAGGGGTTGCCTGCAGGTTGCAGTTCATATTTTAGGTGGGGTGCAACCAGCCGCTTAAACCAGATATGGAAGTTGAACATTTCTTTCTGAATGTTTAGCACATTTATATGATTTTAAACACTTGACGTATCTATATGACTTAGAACATTTCAGTACATTTATATTCCAGATACATCTGGTACATAAATGAAGGGATTGTGCCTTCAACTAGGAGCCAAGAGGGCCTCCCTGGTCCAATTACTAGCTGGAAAATCATAATTTCCAGGACACAGAATGGAAGAAGGTCATTTCCAGGTTATATAATGGAAAACCTGTCATTTCCAGGTTATAGCAAATCAGAATTTAACTTTGGGGTCTCAGTCCGTTATGTGGTTTGTGACTATGGCTTGCAGCTTCACAGGATGTCTTGACCATATAGTTAGCACAACCATACCTCAGCACATTTATACAATACTTTTGGGTCCACTTGGTTCCCCCACATAGTTACAATTAGCAAAAGTCCCAACATAAGGTCCCACCCTAGCTGAGCTAAGGTTATCTGCAGCTATTGCAAGGTGCAAACCCAGTGAACAGTCACAATCAGCAAAACACAGTTTAAGAGAGGTGCACGTGCGCTGGGCTAAGGTCATATGCAGCAGTTGCAATCAAACAGTTACTTGGACAAGGATGCCCCGATTTGACAAGATTTCTTTCTTGCACCAGGTGGTACAAGAGTACTCACTCAGGCTCCTCATGGTAGATTCTCTGCAATCAAGGTTCCAGATGATCTTCAGTTCTCTCACAACTGAGGTGAAACTTCATCTCTCTCTCAATTGGCTTGATGTCATCAAGTTGCAGGACCACGTCTTACCCCAATGTGGAAGGGAGGGCTAGCACTTGGGGGGCATTCTGGCAACCCCCAAGCTAGCAAGAACTACATAAAACTAAATAACTTTAAATTTTACTGCTAAGAAGGCAAATACCCCTTTCTGGGTGGAGAGGATTAGCTGGTTCTCCAGACTTGGCTGCATGGCTTGGGGACATAGCCACCACCCCTGTGGAGGGCTCCCACTCAAATCTGGCAAAATATTGGAAAACACAGTCTCTTATAGGACTCTCCTGAGGCTCCCGATTGGCTGCAGCTTTTGGGTGAATGGCCTCCAATTGGTTGAAGGGGCCTGTCAATCAAGAAAATGAATCATGCATGAAGCTCACTCGATGCAGTTGGTTTGCTGTTCTGGTGCCTGAAATTAGGTTCCTGCAATTCCCCATGAGTATTTGGTATTTCTGGCTCTGTTATCCTAGCTTTATGATTGGCTGTGCTGCTTTGTAATGGCTGCTAAAACTCACAGTCTCTAAAGCAGATTAGATGCAATCTCAAATAAAGCTCAGGTGCAGCCAGAATAAAGTAAATATTTGCCCAAATGCCCCACGGTTCATTAGCCCTGGTTGTGTACTTGTTGTCACTGCACAAATCAAGAAAATTGCTCAATCTGTTTTGCTGTCACTTCTGCCAATATTTAAAGATGCCTTGAAGCAGCAGACAGGCTGTCTTATCTGCGTTCCAAATTTACTGTTGCAGCCAAGAGTTAAGTTGTCTAATTATTTAAATACTCTTCCGCTTTCTTAACATTTGTTCCCAACACATACAGTTCAATGTTTGGGGAATAACGATAGGGTATTAGTGCCTGTGTAACTTGCAGTACTTTTTATAGCTTTACTCTGTTCCCACCCTTGAGTAGTAGGTATGTAGGTAGGAATTTGTTGGGAATAGAAGGCCCAGAAACAATGGTGAAATGAGTGCCAGAGAAGGAGGAGGAGCAGACGTTGGTGGACAAAAAAACACTCCCTATGCAAGGGAGGTGTGTTTGAGCTGGGTTTAAGTAAGGGTTGTGGGAGGAGCTATTCCCCAAGTTGAGCCTCGGGCTAAACCCTCCCACTCAATGTTTGGGGTGTAGTAATGGGGTATTAGTGCCTGTGTAACTTATAGTACTTTTTGTGGCTTTACTCTATTCCCACCCTTGAGTAGTAGGTATGTAGATAGGAATTTATAGGGAACAGAAGGCCCAAAAAGATACCTCTTCCAACTCACAGACAGTATAACTGCTGGCACTCAGCAGAGGAAACCTCTGAAGACCCATGGCCATTGATCTGCCTATCCTCTGGGCATACTAAGAGGAGAAAGACAATGTTCTAGTAACCATAGCTAATGTTAGGGAAGGTGAGCTTCTTGGAGAGATGATGGTCCATCCTCGATCCATGGATGACATAGTTTGGATGACAATCCTGAGACTGAAGAAGAAGGTCTTTTCTGAAGGAGCGCAGAATCCTAAGTGTGAAGCAGACCCAGTCGAAGAAGAGTGAATTAAGTCCATTTTCCTAAGGAAATGAATGATGTTTGTCCAAAGGGATTACAGGGATGTAATGTGCAGGGAGAGCATGATTTGATCGATATGCTACCAAACTGTAAACTGTGGGAAATGTGATGATTTGTAAAGTTATAGGGCAGTGAATGATCTGTCTTGTGTCAGGTTTGAAATTCTCTGTAAAGTCTGGAGGTAAGGAATTCAGTAGTAAGCAAGAAGTTGTTAATGAAGTATCCATGAAGTGGAAAAAGGAGTAGAGCAGAGTCTTTGAGTGCCTGATAGCAGAAATGCCATAAGTGATTTGTAGATGACTAGAGGAAGAATTGCAGATGCAGTCCAGATGGTAACCAATGATAGAGAATGATTGCAAGTTCAGTCTGAGGAATTGGATAGTTTACAGTATTTGGGCATGATTTCATAACTATACTTGTATATGCTCTGCTGGTCCACTGGCTGAAGTGAATATGGGTATTTCTGTGGCATAATTGCCCATGAGATGCCTGAGGTGGCAATGGCTGGTAATATTTACATGTAATCTGATACCTAAATGCTTGAGAGAAGCTTGGAGGTGGATATACAGTAGTAGCCATAGATATTGCCAGCTATTTCCAGATATTTCATGAAATTTTTATGAAGTTTCTGTCTGCTGCCCCTACTGTGGAAATGCAGAAAGCAGGACATTTCTCGAGAAATATCACAGAAATTTCAGGAAATAGCTGGCAATGTCTCTCTGGCTACTATTGTATGGAAGAGTCTGTAGGCTGGGTTAGTAGTGAGATTGAGTAGTATAGAATGCCAGAGGATCCTAGTCCTGAGGGTGATTGAGACCTGTTTGGTGGCAAGACTGGGATAGTGAATTCACCTTAACGGTTGCAGATTTCTGGATTGAGAATTAGAGGAGTCTGTTCACATTGAAAGTCTTCACTGTAAGGAGTAATGGAGAGAATTTGAGAAGGATATACTTGAAGGACCACTGGATGGGCAGTTAACTTGACTGATGGTTATATGATGAAGAAATGCAGATGACTGTATGCGGTATGGTGATGTCTAGGAACAAGAAAATTGTTGTTCGGACAGCATGATGTTAGTAAGCAGCTAGGCACTGGAGATCCAATGATGAATGTTCAGGGGAAGGCAGCTGAGAAGGTTTTGGGACAAGCAATGTCTGTTGAGGAGGTAAGAGTAGAATAACATGGTCAACAGAGTCAGTGTTAGTAGGAGAGGCTGCAGAAGGTAAAATGTATAGTGTCTGTAGTGGCATGAGGTATCTTGTGAGTCCCGGAATCTGTAGCAGTGATAATGGTTACTAAGTCAGAGCATAATGGAAGAATTTAAGTCCTTTCTGTGTAGGAGGATAGCCTGTGAGGTCTGGTAGATATGGAAGTCCACAGTGATTGAGTAGATGAGATTTGTAGGGAGTATCCAATAGAGAGAAATGAGATCTTTCTATTGTCCAGTCAAATGAGACTCTGGAATGATCGAGAGTAGCTGACTGGGCAGTATAGAAAGCTCTATAATGGCTTATGAGTTTATGAGGCATGTTATCCAAGAGATGTGTGCTAGAAGAAGTTTCCTCAGGTGACATGACCACTGATCCATCGAGTAGTGGATGGGAGCTGCTAGACTGGCCAGAGTAGGAGTATGAGATGGATAAGTGTAAGGAGTAGTTGACTGGGTAGAAATACTGGTCAGAGATATGGTAGTATGCCCAAAAGAGACACAGCAAACAGGATGAAGCCTCGAGCCTGCAAGGCAGAGATGAAAAGGCTGCTGTCTCAAGATGAAAGAAATGTCCAGAGTGAATCCTGATGGACTGAAGGAATGATCTAGGAAGGTGCTGGGCCAGGCAAAGCCAGATGACATACAGTGCAGGAAGGAACAGGACTGGATCAGCTCCTCAGCAAACAATACTGGAATGCAGGAAACATAGAAACATAGAAACATAGAATTTGACGTCAGATAAGGACTGCTTGGCCCACCCAGTCTGCCCATTTCCCTACCTAATGGATAAGCTGCAGATCCTAGTTAACCAGCAGACTACTTCTTCCTACCTCCACCCCCTAGAATTGCCTTATGACTGTCCCATGCATGCTTGAATTCCACCACTGTTTTTGACTCCACAACTTCCTCCAGAAGGCCATTCCATGCATCCACAACCCTCTCGGTGAAAAAATACTTCCTTAAATTACCTCTTAGATGCCCCCATCTTCATATTGTGCCCCTTGTTCTTGCACACCTCTTTTTGAAAGATGCTACCCTTTTGGACTTTGTTGATTCCCTTGAGGTACTTGAAAGTTTCTATCATGTCCCCCCTCTCCCTCCTTTCCTCAAGGCTATACTTATTAAGCTCCTTAAGTCTTTCTTCATATGTCTTCTGGTGCAGACCCTGCACCATTTTAGTTGCCTTCCTCTGGACAGCTTCCATTCTGTCTATGTCTTTGTGGAGATTGAGCCTCCAGAACTGCATGCAGTACTCCAGTTGGGGTCTGACCAGCTGTCTGTACAGAGGGATTATAACTTCCTGTTTTCTACTGGTGATGCCTCTCCCTATGCATCCCAGTATCCCCCAGCCCTCCTTGCTGCCCTCTCACATTGCTTGCCCACCTATAGGTCATCTGATATGACTACCCCCAGGTCCCTTTCAATTTTTGTTGTTGTTAGTATCTCACCCCAATTGTGTACTCTTCCCCTGGGTTTTTGGTTCCCAGGTGCATTACCTTGCACTTCTTAGCATTGAATCTAAGCTGCCCTACATTTGACCATTCCTCTAACCTTGCCAAGTCCCTTCTCATCCTTTCCACCCCACCCTGTGCATCAACTCTGTTGCAGATCTTTGTATCATCTGCAAAGAGACATACTTTTCCTTCCAGTCCCTCTGCAATGTCGCTTATAAAGACATTGAAGAGGACCGGTCCTAATACTGAACCCTGCGCACCCCACTAGTAACCCCCCTTTCTTCAGAGTGGACTCCATTTACTATTATATGTGGTTAATTTTAATACTATAGTTTAAACCCTTTCTGTATGTGCCTTTGGTGGTGTCTGATATTGAGAACCTAAGTGTCAATATGTGGTTAATTTTAATACTATAGTTTAAACCCTTTCTGTATGTGCCTTTGGTGGTGTCTGATATTGAGAACCTAAGTGTCAATTGTGGGTATCCTGTCTGTTTTGGTAGGTACTTTATTTTCTTTGTTAAACAGCTGAGTATACCTATTGCCTAATACTTTATAGTACATTGTATCTTTTTGCTCAGTCTCTGATTTTTCTCTTCTTTCTCCAATGTTTTAAAACTGTTTAGTTATTGTGGCAGAGGTGTGGTACTGTGTTCTTTCTTGTAGTTCAAGGTGCTTTTGGAACTACTGATTTCTATTGGTTTAAAAGACTACATTTTTTTTTCTATTTTAAGAAAAGCTACATCAACTTGGTTTGTTGTCACCTGTTTGTTGTTGCTAAGTAGCAGATGTTTTTGCATTGTGCTCTGATTCTGTGATAGAATCTGTATTAGTAGAAGGTAGATTATTGTGATTGTAGTTACCTTTTGATGGTAAGGATAAAGAGGTGAGATAGAAGTGTATGTATTTTCAAATATTATAGAGGAACAGTGGCAGGATTTTTAGGACAGTAAATTAATAAAAAGGGAACTAGGAGAGCTTCAGTAGCAGGGAAGTAGTGGAATAGCAGTATAATTGCAGTATAAGGTGGGGAATGGTGCAATGCAGTGGCTGTGGGGCAGCCATATTCAGGCAGATCTTCTGGACACTGAGGTGCTGCCCTATCTGCATGCATCTTTCTGGACTGTGGGATGAGGTAGCCAGACTCAGAGTGGAAGTAAACTGGGTCAGGAGCACCATCACCCCTATCCAGAGACCACTCAGTCCAATGCAGCTGCCTCAAAGGATGCAGAGAACGAGGAGTACTTGGATGACAGTGGGCTCAGGGAGGGTTAGACCAGTCAGGCAGAGGCACATCCCAGATCCTATTGCACTCAAGAACTCATATGCCACACTGTCAAACAGGGACAACCAAATAGAGGTACCCAGAGAAATGGAAGGAAAGGATGTGGAGGTTAGCCAAGTGCAAAAGATGGAGATTAGCACCCAGGAGGTAGATAGGCAGAACAGAGGCAAAATTCAGCAGAAGGGCAGACAGCAAGGTGAACCAGGATAAAGGACAACCAAGGAAGGGGCTGAGAGAACAGCGAAATAGTCTAGGGAGGTCAAATCATGGAAAGTCATGTGTGCAAATGCCAGGAGCCTTTGCAACAAGATGAAAGATCTGGAGGCTGTCATGGTGCAGTCAGACCTGGACATTGTGGCCATCACTGAAACCTGGTGTAATGATAACAACAACTGGGAGTTGGCCATACCTGGCTACAACATATTCAGAAGAGACAGGGCAGGCAGGAAGGGAGGAGGAGTGGCACTGTATGTGAAAAATGACATAAAGGCCACAGAGATCCAGAAGGAACAAAATGGGGGAGAGATACTGTGGGTTAAGCTGGAAAGGAAAATGGGGCCAGCCATCCGCACAGGTGTGGTCTATAGACCACCAGCCCAGGAGGAAGAAACAGATAGGGAGCTGATGCTAACCATCCAGAGGATGGCAGACAAGGGAGAGGTAGTACTGGTTGGAGACTTCAATATTCCAGACGTGGACTGGAGCATCCCAGCAGCAGCATCAACTAGGAGCAGATTTATCCTGGACTCCTTCAGGGTGCCTTCTCGAGCAACTGGTCATGGAACCAACTCGGCAGAAGGCGACATTGACCTTGTGCTCACAAACAGCGACAGTGTGATGGGGGTAACAGTGGGGGAGCACCTGGGGAACAGTGACCACCAGTCACTATGGTTTGAAATCACAGAAAGAGCAGAACCAAACCACAACAAAAACACGTATCCTGGATTTTAGGGGGGCAAACTTTGAGAAAATGGGGAGATACTTGAAAGAGGCATTAAGGGAATGGGGCAGGAATCAGGGTTGAGGAACAGTGGAAGTATTTAAAATGGGGATTACAAGAGCAACAGAATTATGTATTAAGTAGGTTAGCAAGAGGAAAAGGAAGAGGAGACCATTATGGTTTTCCAAAGAGGTAGCAAAGAAAGTGAAAGCCAAAAAGATTGCATTCAGGCAATACAAAAAGACGTAGGCAGAAGGGGATAGGGAGAAGTACCAGGAGAAGCAAAGGGAGGCAGGAGGTCAGTAAGGGAAGCCAAAGCTCAGACAGAAGAACACATTGCAAAATCAGTGGGTAGAGGGGACAAAACCTTTTACAGGTACATAAGGAAAAAGAAAGGCAAAGGGAGGGATAGTGAGACTGAAGGGGGAGGATGGGGCTGTGTGGAGGATGACAACAGTAAAGCTGACATATTGAACAGGTATTTCTACTCAGTCTTTACTGAGGAAGAGGCGGGTAATGGGTCTGAATGGAGTACAAGGGTGAGAATGGTGCAGAAATGGACACAAGTCCCTTTACATGAGAAAGGGTCCTGAAGGAACTGGAAGTAATAAGAGTTGATAAAGCAATGGGGCCAGATGGGGTGCACCCCAGGGTCCTTAAAGAACTAAGAGAGGTGGCGGCTGAACCTCTTGCTATCCTGTTTAGCCGATCACTAAAACAGGGGAGGTACCCAAAGACTGGAGGATAGCAGATGTAGTCCCCTTATACAAAAGTGGGAACAAAGAGGAAGCGGGGAACTACAGACCAGTCAGCCTCACCTCGGTAGTGAGGAAGATCATGGAAGCACTACTGAAGGAGAGATTGGTGGAACATCTGGTTGTCAATGGACAACAGGACCCAAGGCAGCATGGTTTCACCAGGGAAGGTCATGTCAGACCAACCTCATTGAATTTTTGACTGGGTGACTAGGGAGGTGGATCAGGGAGGGCAGGACATGGCCTATCTGGACTTCAGCAAGGCCTTTGACACTGTGCCACATAGAAGACTATTGCACAAACTGGGAAATATGGGTGTGGGCAGGACAGTAGTGTGGTGGGTAGGTAACTGGCTGGGCGGCAGGACACAGAGGGTGGTGGTAAATGGCTGTCACTCCACAGAGGGAAGAGTGACCAGTGGGGTACCACAGGGATCAGTGCTGAGACTGGTACTATTCAATATCCTCATCAGTGACATTGCGCAGGACCTAGAAGGCAGAATTTCACTGTCCACTGATGACACAAAGCTCTGTAACAGAGTAGACACACCAGAGGGTGTAGACAGAATGAGAAGGGACCTGCAGAAACTTGAAGAATGGTCAGGGTTTGGCAGTTGAAATTCAATGCAAGGAAGTGCAAGATAATGCATATGGGGCACAAAAACCCTGGCACAATATATCAGTTGGGGGTGAGGACATAGCATGCACCAAGCAGGAAAGGGATCTTGGAGTTATCATCTCTGATGACCTCAAGGCAGGAAACAGTGTTGACAAAGGCAGCAGGTAAGCAAATAGGATGCTGGGATGCATAGGCAGGGCATCACCAGCAGGAAAAGGAGGTCATAATTCCACTATACAAGACACTAGTGAGGCCGCACCTGGAGTACACTGTGCAGTTCTGGAGACCTTACCTATTTAAGGACATAGACAGGGTAGAGAAGGTTCAGAGGAGAGCAACAAAGATGGTGCATGGATTGCATCACAAGTCCTATGAGGACAGGTTGAAGGCACTGAACATGTACTCCCTGGAGGAGAGGAGGGAGAGAGGGGATATGATAGAGACATACAGGTATCTTACAGGGAGGAACAGGGTGCAGGAATGCACTATTTTTAAGTGAAAAAGATGTTCCAGGACTAGAGGGCATGGGATGAAGTTGGAGGGAGGACGATTCAGAGGAAACGTGAGGAAGAATTTCTTCACAGAACGGGTGGTGGACAAGTGGAACACCCTGCCAGAGTAAGTGGTGGGGATGAAACAATCACGGGATTTAAAAATGCATGGGATAGACATAAAGGAATTCTGGAGGTCAGGGGTAAGGGGCAACAGACTTCCTGGAAAACATAAACTGAACTTACAAACTTAAATGGGCAGACTGGGTGGGCCATAGGCCCTTATCTGCCGACACTGTCTATGTATCTATGCATTACTGTCTGTGTCCTATTCTCCAGCCAATTCTTTACTCAGGCTGTCATCATGGGACCCACTCCCAGGCTGGCTAACTTGTATATTAATCTTTTCTGTGGGACTGTATCAAATGCCTTGCTAAAGTCTAGGTAGGCCATGTCCACAGCCCCTCCCTGATCTACTACTTTGATCACCCAGTCAAAGAAATTTATCAGATTTGTCTGGCATGACCTTCCCGCTGTGAATCCATGCTGCCTTGGGTCTTGTGCCCCTCTGGCCTCTAGATACTTGACAATTCTTTCCTTCAGAAGTGATTCCATAATTTTCCCTACCACTGAGGTTAAACTAACAGGTCTGTAGTTTCCTACTTCTGCCTTGCTCTCACTTTTGTGAAGGGGAATCACATCTGCCCTCCTCCAGTCCTCAGGTACCACCCCATCCTCCCATGATTTGTTAAACAGGGTAGTCAGTGGTTCCACTAGTTTACCCTTAGTTCTTTTAGAATTCTGGGATGAAACCCATCAGGCCTCATTGCTTTGTCCACCTTCAGTTTTAAGAGTTCTTTCAGAACCCTTTCTTCTGTAAATGGGCTGGTATCAACTTCTGTATCCAGAGTGTTTCTACTGTTTGTTTTAGGTACCTCCCCCTCCTCCTTCGTAAATACTGAGCAAAAATATTTGTTTAGTATCTCTGCCTTTTCACGGTCACCCTCTTCCCACCCTCCCTCCATCCCCTTTATTAAGCCTCACTATCCCTTCCTTGGTCTTCCTTCGCTCCCTGATCTACCTATAAAAGGTTTTATCCCCCTTCTTAACTGAGTTGGCTATCTTTTCCTCGGTTTGGGCCTTTGCTGTTCTGACTGCCTTCCCAGCTTCCTTTTGCTTTAACTGATACAGTTTTCTGTCGTGCTCCTTCTGTGATTTCTTGTACTTCCTGAATGCTTTCTTTTTCTCTTGAACCTTCACTGCCACTTCCTTTGAGAACCATAGTAATTTCTTACATCATTTCATTTTGTTTATTTGCTTCACACAAAGGCTTGTTATCTCTGTGGTGGCAGTTTTTATTATTCCTCATTGTTCTTCCACCCCTCCTTCCTGCCCATTTGCTAGTGCATTCCTTAGGCACTCACCCATTTTGGCAAAGTCAGCCCTCCTAAAGTCCGGTACCTTTGCCTTTGTATGGCTTGACTCTATTGCTGTGTTTATTGTGAACCATACTGTTCAATGGTCGCTGGTTCCCAGATGGCTACCCACTTCTACATCTGTGATCCTCTCTTCATCTCCATTTGAGAGAACCAGGTCTAAGATTGCTCCCTCTCAAGTGGGCTCCAATACTAGTTGTCTAAGGCATGCCCCCTGTAGGGTATCTAGAATAACCACACTCTTCAAAGTGGCTGCTGCAGCTGCACTCCAGTTAACATCTGGCATATTCAGATCACCCATCAGCAATATCTCCCCTTTTTCTGCCATTCTAATTATACTTTCTATCATTTCCTTGTCAATTTCCTCCCCTTGAGAAGGGGGTCTGTATACAACCCCTGTGCAGATTGTGGTGCCATTGCCGGTCTCCAAATTTACCCACAGTGCTTCTTCTCTTCCCTGTTTTCCCTTTTGTTCTGTTGCTTTGATTCCTTCCCTTATGTAAATAGCTACCCTCCTCCTCTTTACCCTCCCTGTCCCTCCTGTAGATAGTGTATCCTGGTATGTTTACGTCCCAGTCATGGTTTTTTGTGTACCATGTTTCTGTGACTGCCACGATATCCAGATGTTCCTCCTCCATCAAGGCCACTAATTCAGGAAGCTTGTTACCCAGACTACGGGCATTGGTACTCATTGCTCTCCATTTTTTGATGGCTTTACCTTCTGTTGCAGCATCCCCCACTGACCTTTCTACCTCGGTCTTTTTCTCATTTAGTACCCTGTTTTGTAGGGAGAGGCTGGGATTTTCCTGCTGCTTATCAGTGCCTCCCCCCTTGACTAGTTTAAAAGCTTGCCAATGAAGCATTTAAACCGATTGCTCAAAAGACTTTTTCCCTTCCTGGACAGATGCAGACCATCCTGCCAGTATAGGCTGGTGTCCCTCCAGGTGGAACCCCAGTCCCCAATGAAGCCAAACCCCTGTGCTCCACACCATTTTTTCAACCACTCATTAAACTGCATGGTGCAAAGTACCCTCGCCTTACTCATGCCATTGACAGGCAGCACCTCTGAGAAGGATACTGTGTATGCTACTTGTCTTAGGCCCCTCCCCAATTCTACAAAGTCCTTCTGCACTGCTCTAATCTCATGTTGAGCCAAGTCATTTGTCCCTAGGTGGACAATGACATCCAGCTCAGACTCCCGTGCAGCTGTTCTCGTGATCCTGAGGATGCGCGTCCTGTCCCTCCAAGCCATGGCACCAGGCAGGCACCTTACTTCAGTTTTACCTGCTCCTCCCAGTTCTATCCCCCTAATAATTGAGTTCCCCACCAGGAGCTGCTTCCTTTCCTTGTGGTGTCCTCTGCCTCCTTCCTGTGGGCCTCCCTTGTGACAGTTGTCCTCAGCCTCCTTAGTCTCCTCTGTGGGTGCACCCATAGGGGAGCTATGCTCCCCCAGAATGGTGTATGGATTGTGGAGTGGAACAACTGACTGGGTGTGCCTCTGTTCCACCATCCTCATCCTCCCTGAGCCCACTGGGGTCCATCTGCTGTGCTTTCTTCTCAACCTCTGAGGTAGTGGTGGTGGCTCTGGTGCTCCCTGGATGGGGGAGTTTCCCTTCCTACCATCCAGTATGGCCTGGGGAAGGTTCCCTTACTACTGTCCAGTGTGGCCTGAAGACAGGCAACTTCCTCCCTCAGGGCAGAGAGTTGTCTGTAAATAGGGCAGCATCTCTACCTCCAGAAAGGCTCCCGGAAGACTGCTGCCCCACAGCCATTACATTGCACTACTCCACACATGTTTATCTATTTGTGTGTGTGTGTGTGTGTGTGTGTGTGTGTGTGTTTGGTTTGTTACATAGAAATATATATATTATACAATGTGTATGCTTATATTGTCAGTGCAGTGTGCTAGAGAGGATATGACAGTGATATGCACCTTGCACTCTTGAGGAAATGATGTCAGAACCCTAGGTATAAAGGAACTATTTCCAGGAGTGGGTGGGGTGAGGGTTGGGAAGGGGTTGGGCCTAAACTGTGCCCTCACAAAACAATCAGCTAAGAGCTCTGACCCACTGCTGCAATGAGTGCCTTCCTGTCAGCAAGATGCCCTACACAACAGTTTGACAGAGAAAATACCCTGCTAATCAAACACAGTAAAATCCAGACATCCAAGTCAGACACAGGTAAACCTCCCCAGCCCCAAAACAGCCTGGTGGTTTGTGCTCTGAAAGCAGTCAGCCTCAAAATAAGTCAGCTGTGCTTTAAACTCTTCCTGCACTGAAAATCTTAAGAATTGTAACAAACGTAAAGCTAGATCCACCTCCCTCTGAAGGCTGTTCAAGGCACTAGAAGATGATCCATGGAAGACTGAGAAGCGATGGCAAGTACCAAGAGCAACTGAGCAGAGGTACACAAGTCCCACATCTGATGAAGACTTCAAACAACAAGTGGAAAGGACTGAAGATATTGGAGCAAAGGGATATGAGGTTCTCACATTGGAAAGAGACAGACTCGTACAGCAGCTGGAAGGGGTGACATGCAACAAGGAAGTCCATGAGGCAGTCGATCTGGACTGAGATTTTTTTTTACCTTTGTTTCACCAGGAGAGACACATTCAGCTGAAAGCTTGTTTACAGGCACAACTCGAGAGCACAAGGAAGTTATGTGACTTGCTCAGGGTCACACAGTATGCAAGTGGGGGCTGTGGGATTCAAACCCAGGTCTCCAGGTTTGCAGCTCAGAGCCTTAAATCACTGTGCTATACTGCCTCCACTGCCTGAGACAGAGACTGAACCAGCTAGCAAGATCCAAATCATGAAGGAAAAGCCAAAGGGGTCAAGTATAATGGGCCATGGAAGTGCAGGATGGAGAATTGTGAGGAAGGATGTGAGTCACGGAGCAAAGGGGTCCTGTGTCTGGAGGGAAGTAGTATCTAGATAAATATAACCTTCTGCATCCTTCTGTGTTGATAAATATAACATTCTGTTTCCACTCCAGCATGGTTTCCGCAAACATCATAGCACCTCCTCTGCTCTTGCCCTTTTCTCTGACCATGTCCTGAGTAACATGGACATAGGCAAGGCCACAGGTGCAGTATTTGTAGACCTATCAATGGCTTTTGACCTAGTGGACCATCACCTCCTATACCCCACCTTGCACCACTTTGGTTGCTCACCAGACACTGCTATGTGGTTCCACAGCTACCTGTCAAACAGGTCCCAGTCTGTTATGATAAGAAAAGTGCCCTCTGCATCTCTACTCACGTGCACTGGAGTACCACAAGACTTCATTCTCAGCCCACCACCATTCTCAATGTTCATAAATGCTCTCCCCTCAGATAGCCTAAACTGCAATGCACTCCTCTATGCCAATGATTTGGTACTGTACCATAGTGACAAATCCCTGGAGAAAATCTCATCCACCCTATCAACTATGGTGCTGCCCATGGCTGGTTTCCTTTCCAGGAAACTGCTTGTTAGTGAAAAAAAATTAAAAAACAAGGCCATGCTGTTTGTCTCAATACCTTTTCTTGCTAAGGTTGCCAAGTCAAGCACATCCCTACTCATACACTCCCCTGCTGGTCCACCACTTGACACCAGCTCCTCTTTCAAATACTTAGGGGTGCCACAAGATCTCTCCCTAACAATTAATGAACACATTACAAATATAATAAACAATAACCACCAAAAACTTGGGGTGGCCTACAGAACCAAACTATTTCTGTCTCTGGAGGCCCGCCTGGCCATAGCTCAAGGAAACCTCCTCCCTCTGTTTGATTACTACTCCCCTGTCTTTGCCTTCACTGCTGCCTCCTTGCCTTGCTTTCACCTCACTACTACATACAACTCCATCTGCTGCTTTGTTCTCCAAGTGCCCTACTCTACTTACCACTGCACACTCTACAAATCCTTAGGGTGGCCAAACCTCCAGGAATGTTTTGGCCAAGCCATGGGCTGCCTAATTGACAATTCTCTCAGAAATTGCCACCTGTCCCCTTTTGCCTCACTACTCATAGACAAGGTTGCGCCTAGAACCCTCAGGTTCTCCTCCACTCTTTCTTTGGTAGTTCCACGCACCCATTCTGCCATGGACAGTAAAGCCTTTTCTATGTCAGCCTCCTCCCTCTAGAACAGGCTCCCATAAACGATCCACTCCTCTCCCTCACACATGTCCCTAAAAAACAACCTATGAGCCTGGCTCCTGATGGAATCCTCCTGCAACTGTTCCCAAGACCATGTCTTGGCCTATGACCCACCCTAGCCACCTTACTGCACCACCTTTCTGCACTGCCTCTACTTCAGACTTTTACTCATCAACATTCACCCCTGCCCTCTGCTTTGTGCTTATGTACCTTTGCTTATTGTCCCTGCTAACTTATTTCCTCAGGGTAAATTAGGGCTGCCCCTGACAAAATAAACTGCTGTAGTAAAGTCTAATGTTCTTTAGCACCTCTGTCTAAATGTATGACAGCTCATCTACTGTAAATAAGCTTTTGTTCTACGTAATTGTACATACCTTTTTTGATCTGTAGACCAAGACCTTCATATTGTTACCCAGTCTCTACTTCTCTGTGTCCAAATTGTTTCACTGTCCCTACATGTACTTGTATTACTGCTGGATATGCACTTTTGTACAATCTACTAATGTCCACCTAGCTGCCTTTCTTTGGGGCCTGGGTCTTGACTGAAATTGGTCCTTATGGATCAGTCCACCTACCCAGTTATCAAAGACATAAATTAAATAAATAAATAAATGAATGAATAAAAATTGGGTAGGACAGAGAAAATGCATAAGAATGGACCTGCAGGTGCAGAGCTGGCTCCTAACTGAGGTAGTTGAGGTAAAATGATTTGGACACAACACTCCAGATAATGGATGAGGGTGAAGGTGTATTAGGAACATAGCTCAGGTCCAGGAGGGAGCAGCACACATTAGTCTACTAGAGAACAATTAACATTGAAACAGTTGATTGTAGAAATGAGTTTCCAGGGTTGGTAATCACGGAGAGATAACTAGTATCTGATACCACTTGACAGAGGTAGGAGGATGGAGGCAACACAGCCTGCCTGTGAGTATTCTTTATACCTTTAAATATTCATTAGTCAAAACTCATCTACCCATCTTGAGCTCTGGCTGAGGTGAAGGACGTGAGCAGCTGCATGCTGTGGACTGATGGAGTTTCAGCCCCAGCAGGGGTTTGATGATAAGTTTAAATCTCTAGAACATGTATTCCTTCATTGCCTCAACTGGGGACTATTCCAGACCCTTACTGGCCTTTCTTGTGCTGCTTGTAGCTAAAATAGAAATGTGTACAGCCAGCCGTACTGAGTCCCCACTGTGAGGCCTAAGAGTCCGTATGGTGGAGGAGCCCACCTGGCAGTCAGAAAGATGGTGAACCCTGAGGAGGGTTTACAGGTGATTGCCACAATTCAGCTCACATTCTGCAAACATAGAAAGCAGGCTTGGAACTGTGGATGCTGTTTTGTTGTACTTGTGCTAATTCCCTCATTTCATAATCTACTACTTTGAACAAACAGGACTTTATTGAACATTGCTTTTTGTCCCTGTGAAGATTGTTGAAGTTAATAAACTTTTTTAATACTTTGTATTTTTACATTTGTCTAGCTAGAACTATGCCATTTTCCCTACATATATACATATACAGTAAGTATATATATATATATATATAACAAAAAATTCAGTTTAATGCATTAGTTAGGGTTGTTCCACAGTGACAAAAGTGAGGAAATTCAGTGTTGGGGTTAAATCCCCCTTGAACCCCTCAGCCCACCCTCCAACCAGCATCAGGGTACGCATTTGGGTCATAGGCCCTAACTCTCACCCCATCACGTATGAAGAAGCAGAGGTATAGGAGAATGGGGTGAGAGTTAGGACTGACAACCCCAACGTGCACCCCAATGCTGGTTGGGGGGTGGGCTGGAGGGGTCCAAGGGGGGATTTCAACCCTAACACTGAATTTCCTCACTTTTGTCGCTGTGTAACAACCCCAACTAATGCATTAAAATTATTCTTTTGCCTCTAATTTCCCTTCTTTTTGAGAATGATGATGAGAAATAGTGAATGTAATGTGGTGGCAGGAGTGCGGGGCCCAAAACCATGTGATGTCTTGTGACATAGTCACAGGAACAGCAATGCAAACAGAGCGACAACAGTGGGGCACATGGTAACAGAAACGTAAATGATAAAGGAAACATTAATAGAACTGCAAGCGCACAGTAACGCCCAAAGTCAACAATACGCAAAAGGGACATTGAAGCACGACGAAACACAACTGTTAATGTGAACAGGATGGCAGCGGTATTTTAAATGGAAATGTTAAGTGTCACAGCAAAAAGAAAGTGAAACGGAACAGAAAAGGAAATGCGAATGCAAGCGCACAAGTAAATGCAAACCGTAATGTGCACAGGCACAGTACCACAATTGTAAATGCAAATGGTAAAGTTAACATGAAGAATAACACAAAAGGAAAGAAACAGAAACGGGAACAGAAGCAAGTATGGAAACGCAAACCGAAACGTGCATGGGCACGGTAGCGGAAAGTAAATGCAATGATATGGCAGCAGCAACAATAACAGCAAAGGAAACAGAAGTGCAAAAGGAAATGCAAGTGCATATGGAAACGCAAACTGCAATGTGCATGGGTACAGTAACGTAATTTCAAACGCAAATGGTAACAGTTATGCAAAGGAAGACGCAAAATGAAAGAGAAACAGAGAGGCAAACGAAAGGGCTGCTGGAAATGCAAATGGCAATGCGCACGGAGACGCAAACTAAAGCACAAACAGAAACAGTAGTGGAAACACAAATGGTAACAGTAACAAAAATGCAAGCACGAATGACAATGCAAAGGGTAACGCACATGGTGTCGTACATGAGAACGGTAATGCAAGCGGGGACATAAACACAAGTGGAAACAGTAACTGTAACAGTAATGGAAGTGCATACCCTGTGTTTGCCAAACAGGTGCATAGAGAAAAACAGTGGCCCGGATATTCAAACTGCGCCATTCTGAGGTGCAAGCCCTTGCGCTGCTCAAAATAGTTGTGCAGGGGTGTGGCCGGTGCGATATTCAAAGGAGTTGCGCTATTGAGCAACTCCTTTGAATATCACCCCCCAGCCACGGCCACTGTGCATGGTGCAGTGGAACTTGTGCCACCGCAAGTTGTCAGAGTTGAGCATTAAACTTGTGGTGGCGCAAGTACCATTGCGCCATGCGCAAATTTCGATATTCAAAAGGTGACATGCAAATGGGGCTAATTCATGCATGAGCACAGGGGGCCATTTGCATCTATTTATAGCCCGTTGCATCTGCTTTGTGTAGGTACTGCCGATCCCGAGGACTTGCACCTGGCGCCCTGCCAGACAGCAGCCATCGAGGACCGGCGCACCTGCAGCCCGATCACGGGCAGTATGTTGAATACCTCCCCAACAATCTCCGATGTCTGATCGCGGGCAGTATGTATGAATACCTCCCCCAAACAGCTCCCAATGCCCGATCACGGGCAGAATGTGAAACAACCCCAAGTGCCCGATCGCGGGCAGAATGTAAACCCCCAACCCGAATATCTCCCTGGTGGTCAGTGGACCGTAATGCCCGATCGCGGGCAGAATGTCAAGTTACAACCCACCCAAACATCTCCCTGGTGTCTAGTGTCCCCACCCCCCCACCACGAAGCCCCTCACCCGCTCCCCGGCAGTCAGCAGGCGGCAGCATCCTCCCGCCTGCCGCCCCGCCACCTGCCAACTGACTGTCGGTAGGGCTGCCGCCCATTGGTGCAGAGCTAGAGCCAATGGGCGGCAGCCATACATACATGACAGTTCAGATTTGTGAATGAACATCATTCACAAATCTGGACTGTCATGTATGGTATGGCTGCATGCCCATTGGCTCTAGCTCTGCACCACTGGGCGGCAGCCCTACTGGCCAGTCAGTCGGGCGGGCGGCAGGGTGGCAGGCGGGTGGATGCTGCCGCCCGCCGCCGCCGGGGAGCGGGTGGAGGGGCTTCGTGGGTGGGTGGGGTGGGGGACACTAGACACCAGGGAGATGTTTGGGAGGGTTGTAACTGACATTCTGCCCGCGATCAGCATTACGGTCCACTGGACCACTAGGGAGATATTCGCTGGGGGGCTTTTACATTCTGCCCGCGATCGGGCACTGGGGGTTGTTCATGTTCTGCCCATGATCGGTATCGGGAGATTGTGGGGGGAGTGAATTCATACATACTGCCCACGATCGGGCATCGGGAGATTGTGGGGAGGTATTCACACATACCGCTCCGAGATCGGGCATTCTGAGCTGTTGGGGAGGTGTCTTGATACATACTGCCCACGATCAGGCATCAAGAGATGTTTGGGGGTGTCTGATACATACTGCCCGCGATCGGGCTGGTGGGGAAGGGACTGAGTTGAAGGCCAGCCACGGTGGCAGCTGCTGTGTTGCACCCTGCAATACAGCAGCTCACCTGTGGGTGGCCCTCAACTTGATCCTTTTTTTTTGGCTCAAAGTTGTGCAGGCGCAGGTTGGGGGTTGCGCCTGCACAACTCTGCACAGCCCGACTGAATATCGGGTTGTGCAGTTTATGCATGGTTCCTCCCCCTCATGTTGAGCATGCATTCATTTGCATTGCGCTGTTGCTCAGCCTGTTTTCAGTGGCACAACTGCCTCCTGCTGAATATCGCAGAATGGCGCAATGTAGGACTTGCGCATGCACAACCCTGTTGCGCATGGAGCAACCCTTTTGAATATCTGGGCCAGTGTCTCCAAAGAATGTATGCATTGTAATGGGCATCAAAGCTTAAAATGAGCATTGGAAGTACTTAATTGCTAATATCTCAGCAATCGCATGGCGTAGAAAAAAATTTAATTTTTACAGAAATCATGAATTTCTTGGCTAGCTTTTTGTTATTTCATAGCCCACAGAGATATGCAACTCACAAAAAAAAATCTGTATCTTGCATCGTTTTTGAGATAGGAGCCCTGAAAGGCCCGACGTAGACCACCATCTTAATCTATGGGGAAACATGCCAACTTTGGAGTACCGTAACTTTGGAGCCATGCAATATTTTTTCACCAATCCACCAGAAGGCACTTCTGTGAGATGTTGGCTACCTTCCTTCCAAATTTCAGCTCAGAAGACCAAACCGTTCTTTCTCAGCAGGGTGGCAAATAATTCCTGTCATTTTGGCCAAGTCTGACAAAGTAGTGTCTCAATTTGCAGCAATTTTTTCAAAAATTTGTGAAAGTTTTGTGGGCATGACACTACTTTGTGACACCACTGTTTCCGGAAATTTGAAAAACATATTTCTGGGGTGTTTAACCCCAAAATAAATACATGGCTAGCATCCTTAGGGTCCGACTAGGTGAACACAGAAAGAATTGTGTTCCTAGAGGGTCCCAAATTTAAATGTCAAGCATTTTTCTGATCACCAACTGAAAACAAAATGGCAGATTTGCAACATTGCTAGGACCATTTGTGACACTAAAAAGTGCATTTGCAAAAGTGTTGCACTTTTTGTTAACTTTTCCCATTGACTTATAATGGGAACTTGTTTTTTGCAATAACTTTTGAACCGTTCAATATTCTTTCACAAAATCTTCAAAAGACACATCGTGGACCCCGGCCACACATACCCTGAAGTTTTTGGACCGCTCGCGCAAACTGTGTGACCTGTACAGTATGTGAGAACAAAGAAATCACAAAAAAGTGTTATTGTGCAATTGGTTGTTGCTTAATAACTCCACAGCCGTATATCTGATCGATACAAAACTTGGCAGCTCCCAAGATCTACTATGCCCAATTGTGCATACCAAATTTCAGGCAAATCTGTTAAACAGTGGCAAAGTTATTAAGGTGCAAATTTGACCCTTTCACCTTAAAAGTGCCACTCAACCCTAACTATGGTAGCACTACCGCTACCATTATATGTGTGTGTATATATATATATATATATATATATATATATATATATATATATATAAGAAAATACAAAGTCACACATGCCCCCACAATGCAAAGCATCATGGGCTGCATATGCAAATCACCACAGAATGTTATGCTGGTCCAACTTTAAGCAGAATTGCATGGTGCCGAAAGGCCTCTCACACAGTTTGCAAAGGGTGCTAACAGAAGACATAGACACATGTTTCATCCTACCAGGACTCATCAGTATGCCTCGTCTGTTTAACACCCCAGTGGACTGGATCAGCTACCCCTAAGGCAGTGTGCCTGGGATATATTGCGGTGAACCCATTAAAATAAAAAACCATTTAAAATACAAAGAACCTCTGTGCGTAAACACTGAGGCAAGGGTTACCCCAAAGGGCATTTGGTTGGGAAGCCAAGTTTCAAGAAAATACAAAGTCACACATGCCCCCACAATGCAAAGCATCATGGGCTGCATATGCAAATCACCACAGGTAAATGTTTTTTTATTTTAATGGGTTCACCACAATATATCCCAGGCACACTGCCTTAGGGGTAGCTGGTCCAGTCCACTGGGGTGTTAAACAGACGAGGCATACTGATGAGTCCTGGTAGGATGAAACACGTGTCTATGTCTTCTGTTAGCACCCTTTGCAAACTGTGTGAGAGGCCTTTCGCACCATGCAATTTCTGCTTAAAGTTGGACCAGCATAACATTCTGTGGTGATTTGCATATGCAGCCCATGATGCTTTGCATTGTGGGGGGCATGTGTGACTTTGTATTTTCTTGAAACTTGGCATTCCAGCCAAATGCCTTTGGGGAACCCTTGCCTCAGTGTTTACTGAGGGTTCTTTGTCTCATATATATATATATATATTATATATATATATATATATATATATATATACATATATATATATATATATATATATATATATATATACACACTATATATATATATATATATATATATATATATATATACATATATATACATAAAGGTAGGAAAGGAAGAGGGTATAATCTGTAACTTATAACCTGTATTCCCTAAGAGGTACAAACATTGCTGGACCTAAGTTCTCATTTATAAATGAATATTCTATAGATAGATAGATAGATAGATAGATAGATAGATAGATAGATAGATAGATAGAGAAATAGATAGATATTTTGATTTTTTTTTGGCTTTCTTTGTGCCACTGGTCACTTAACCTCTCACTATAAAGTGCATGCGTGGCATTCTCAGATGAGCTATGCCATTGTTTCTCGAGTTGAGAGGTTGGACAGCATCAGAAACCCACTCAGGGAGAAGATCAATGCTGAAGCAGAAGCAGAAGTTGATTTTACTCTACCTTCTTGATATCTTTCTGCCATGTTCTTCTTTTTCCTTTAGCACAGACATGCTCAAAGAGAGTAAGTGAGCTAGCACTTAATATTATTAGTTAAATTCTGAACTTTAGCATTTCTATGTTTTTTTGGTATCTAGCTGCATAGAGCAAGGCAAGGCAAATTTTATTTGTATGCTGCCCATTCCTGGAGGCTCTGGGCACCTCACATAAAAATAAAAGGTAAACAAATAATACATAATATAAAATAACATCACACAATTAAAACTAAAATATAAAACTCCTCAAATCTGATAAAATATTATACAGGAGAACTGGACAATTTATAATAATTCAGAAGTCATTGAATGCCAGGCCAAAGATGTGTGCCTTCAGCCTCCACTTAAAACCCTCTACTGAGGGGGCCTCCCGGACGGCAGATGGAAATGTGTTCCATAGGGATGGCCCAGAAATGCTAAAAGCATGATCTCCAGAAGTCTTGAGCCATACACTGGGAATGACCAGGAGGCCCCTCAAAGAGGTGTGGAGGGAGTGGGCAGAGGTCAACGGTGTCAGGAGCTCTAACAAGTAGCCAGGACCCAGTCCATTTAGGGCCTTGTAGGTGAGAAATTCCACCTTGAAAAGGACCCTCCATCTGTCTGGCAGCCAGTTCACATCATGCAGAACACAGGGGTCACATGGCTAAATCTGGAAAGACCTGTCAGAAGCCAGGCTGCTGCATTCTGCACCAGCTGCAGCTGGTGGAGGGTTCCTTCCATGACCCCGAAGTAAAGAGCATTACAGTAGTTGAGTTTGGAGGAAACAAAGGCATGGTCTAGCATCAGCAGGTCCTCAAGTGGAATGAGGGGCTTAATAGTGGCAAAGTTCCACAAATGGTAAAAGCCACTACTGGCAACAGATGACACATGATCTTCAAAGGTCAGCCTGCTCTCAAGGATCATGCTCAGATTTCACACCCTCGGGGAAGCCGTCAATGGAGTAGAACCCAGAACAAGACCAGATTCCACCCCAGACAGCAAACCATCACTCCCATGACCAGGCTTAATCACCAGCACCTTCGTTGTAGCCAGGTTGAGTCTCAGTCAGTTGGAAGCCATCCAGTCATTGATTTTAGCTAGACAGATGTTAAGCACATCCACAGCTCCTGATGTTCTAGGAGCAAAAGACAAATACAGTTGGGTATCATCTGCATAGCAGTGAAACTGCACACTGTATTATCAAATGATCTCACCCAGGGGCAGCATATAAACTGTGAACAACATCGGTGACAGGATCAAGCTCTGTGGAACTCCACAAGACAGAGGCATTGGGGAAGAGGAGAAATTCCCCATCACCACCCGCTGCACCCTGTCCAAGAGATAGGACTCAAACCACCTGATGACAGTACCGGCAAGTCCACAAAATTCACAGAGCCAATCCAATAACACAACATGGTCCACAGTGTCAAAAGCTGAAGAGAGATCGAGGAGCACAAGAACTGACCTGTCTCCACTATCTCTATTTTACTTCTTGATGGGTTAATTATCTCACTGTTAGCTGGGTTTGGGTTAGTAGTGCTAAGGTATTGCTTATTATTTGTCCTGTTGGTGCATAGCAGTGTTAAAGGAGCTAGTGTATTGCTGCTTTCAAATTCTTTAACCCTCTCCTTTCTCTTGACCCCCTATCTAGTGCCTACCCTCTCAATTTACCTCAAGCAAGTGCTCAGGAAAATCATTGAGCTTGCTCTAGGAACTAAGAGTTGGAGGGAAATTAAGAATGCCTTTGGGAGTCTAGGACTCATAAACATCACTGATTCAAAAGATATAGCAATAAACTCTACCAGAAAAAGAAGAACTGAACTGAAATGACCCTTACAATTGAAAACAAGAATGAGAGAGAGAAAGAAGGGGGCAGGTTTAAAAAAGTATTAAATTCCTGATTTCTGTCCTGAACTCTGTCACTTGGACACTTAGAACCATAAAAGGAGCCATTTTTAATGATTTTTGAATTCTATTTTTTATTAAGTACAACTAAATGAAATGAGCTATGTGGAGCTGAGCAGTTCTGAGCTAGTATAAAAGATTTCTGAGCTAAACTGAACTGAGTACTGAGTTTTGAGCATTGAATACAGATCAATACATTGACTCAAATTGCTAATGACTTTGTAGGATCTTTGTAAGAACTGTGAACTAGGAAAAAAACAGAAAGACACATATTTTAAGGTATTAGAGGTAATTGACTGCAATAGACTACTGAGATATAGATATTCTTTTAGTCAAATTATACATCTACAGTATATACATATGTAATACTTACATATCTATCATTCTGATGCTATCATTATTACCACTAAGACAATATTTCGGATTCTATTGGTTGCTGAATACTATTATGAATGCTTGAGTCAAAACTGAATCAATTCTAATAGATAAATATAAGATTATTGATTAATGAAACAACTGAAAAGTGATGGTTTTGTAATATCCAGGCACAGAAGGCACTTTAATTATCTTTAACTGCTATTTGATTAGCTTGCCTATTTCTATCACTAACAGTATTTGGAGTGCCACAGTGAAAGAATAATGATGACTACTAGGAACAAGTTAGGAACTCAGGATTTATTTTTTTGGGGGGGGCAGAGCAGCAAGATGGTCGTACTGCTGTTCTGCTCCTCGTCATGCTGGATTATGCACCTTAGTTTGTGATATTTTAGTCTCTTTATGCTTTTTAAAGCTATTATTTGTAACCTTATGAAGGAACCCACTTTTTCCTTGGTTGTTGGACCAGTTTGGGGTCAGCAATAAAAAGTGTGGTAACTGCTCTTTGTAGACGAGTAGCATTCTTATGGTACAGTTTTTGGTAAAATTTGCCTCTTGTTCTGCTTGGGCACTCTCACTTCCCTCATGGTAAATTAAGTAAAGTTAGATCTACTGTTGTGGGTTTACTTTTTAAAATAAGAATTTCTACAAATGTACGTGGAACCTCAGCTGAGTTAATATTTTGCTTGCTGCAATGTTCACTTGACTTGGGTGCTGCAAACTATTGGAGTCTGAGAACTCTAATGGAGCTCTATGTTTAGTAGGTTTGGAAATTTAACCCAAACTTAAAAATGGATCTCGGCGTTAAGAGGTAATGCAGGGAGTATGAAGAGACATAAGATGCTCTTGTTTAAGAAAGAGGATGCTGCAAATATAGTGGTGCTGTATATGCCTACAGGCTTGTTTAAGCCAATTAAAGGTATGCTAACGTTGCATGAGGGCTGAGGTTTTTTGAGCATATTCAAGATTTAAATGTACTGTGCTTAGAGGAGCTTTTTTCATTTTATTTTAACAGGTGTGTGGCATTGCCTGAATCATATGAAGAATGAAGAAGAGACTGCTGAAGAAGCCTACTGAATGGAGAAAAGAGAGTGGAGTGGAGTGGAGTGGAGCAGTTTACTTTGGATTATGTATCCAGCTCAGACCCTGAATATTTCTGGATAATCTCCTAGAGAAGTTGTTGGAGAAATTTATGGTAAACAGTTGTGGTTACAACTGGCCACTTGAAATTCGTGGTGAGCTTAAAAGAAATATTTAATTGTGGGGTTCGGTACAGAGGCTTCTCACATAAAGGTACTGTTTTGACTTATCATTTATATGTGTGGGAGCTCGAGAGTTGGCCTTTAGTGTCCCTGCTTGGAAAATGGACTCCTGGTTCTAGAATGGGAGCATATAGCATTATATCATTTATATCATTTGATACTAGTTTTAAAAGGACCTGCAACATGTAGAGAGTTTTTTTTGGGATATGTATGTAGCAATTTATGGGATTCTTAGTGTTGGAGCCTAACATAATTTGGATGACTCAGCATGAAGATGGAGAGAATGAAGGTGGGGAGGCTGCAACAGTAACTATTAGTGGCAGTTGTGGCTGTTCCCTGGAGTAAAATGTTGAGTTTTATTCCTAACTGACTCTGATATGCTGAATTGCTTTGCAAATTATTACAGGACTCTCAGGACTAAAATATAAAGGGAGCTTTTACTTGTTTAACCTCAGCTCATGTTATTTACTGAGAATCATGAACTCCTGATTATATAAGAAGCTAACTAAAACCCATTTTGCTCTATTGAATCCTGCTCTCTTAATTGATCTTAACTGAGTCTATTATTGTTAATAATTTTAATGAACTTCAAGTGTATATGGAGTCATTTATAACATATTGTGAGTACCATGGACATGCCGAGATATGAGCTGTTTTTATATAGTAGAGTTGATTACATTTTGCTGTGGCCCATTCAACTCTGTGATGTTAATGGAGTGTAATAGAAATTTTGCTTGCAATTCAAATACATTTTAGGAATATAAGGAGTCATGCACTTAGTGGCTATTATGAACATGTTAAGGTCTCAGTGTTCTATACAAATAGTAATTCTGTACCTTCGTACATGTGACATGATATAATGATTAATACTCAGAAAATGTTCAGTGGTATAAACTGGTGGTTCTGCTCCAACAGAATTAAAAATAGAGTATAGAACATAATGTCCATCTAATTTCTCTACTCAAAGTTTAGACTGCAGGATCTGCACTATAGTACATTAAGCATATAACTTCGAAATAATGTGTTTACTGATCTTTATAGTTTGATTTTATATTTGTAGCTATTGGAATTTTGAATATGACCAAACTTATTTATAATCTTCGAAGAGGGAATTTTAAAGAGGAAAAGTTTTGGAAACACATTGGAGCAATATTGGAATAATTTTAAATGGATATCATCTTACCTTACTGGTTTAACCTTTTTGATTGCAGACTGATGCTATAGTTGTTTGATAACATGTATCCTTTTTGTATGAATCCTATATGTTTGAGAAATGTATTATGTAAGGACTTGGAATCTATTTAGATTAATTGATGTAATGGTTTTTAGCCAATCAACAATACATTTGAATTGAATTGAAAACCAAAAACTCAGGATCTGATAATTATGGAACAACCTAAGAAGGCAAACATAGGAAAGGGGAAGAAAAAGGGAAAATGACATTTATAGTAGCTATAAACCTTGACCCTAATCAGCCCAAAATACTTACTGTGCTAACTAATGTGAAAAAGAAGGTTGTGGAAAATGAATCATTTACCATGACCTCTACTCCATGTTTACCAGAGAACATGCAAATCTCTATAAACCATTGAGACTTAAATTGTCTAGAAGCCCTTATGCAACAAAATATAACTATGATGTAGTTAGAAGGTCCAACAGAGAATTCTTCACATGGTGTGATATCACCTCCCTCATATGGGGCATTTGAGAAGTTCCTTTGGTGTCTCTAGTACTTAAAGAAGTTGCTACTAATGCAAGAAAATTAGACAGTTTGTCTGAAATAATAGCATACCTGTATAATACTATACAGGGGCTCAGAGAATTAGGTAGTCACCAAAACAAAGAACAATCAAGGCCACAGACAGAACACACCACTTGCAAAGTGAATGAATTCTGATGAAACTAATAATGTATAGGATTTTGATATGTCTATTAATCAAATTGAAAAAAGCATGTTTAACCATTCACTTACATATTTTCCATCCTACATGATTCCTGACATTATAAGGAAGATTAAAAACCAATATGCAGCCTCACTAATGTTGATGGAGCAGGCAGTTATTATAAGGCATGAACTGGAAATATTAAGAGAGGATGTTACAATAAACGGAGCTAGATTAGAAGATGTACTCATAATTTTAAAGAAACAATTTCCACCAGACAGCTCCACAGTAATTGAAAAAGCACTAACTGAAAGTGAGTTAAAAAAAAACTCCACTCTAGAAGATCCCCTAATACATAGTAGGAAAGAAACGAAACAACACATGGAGATTCCAGAGAATAATAACCATCAAAAAAAAAAAGCTCACAGAAAGACAATACTCAACAAAAAGGGAAAAGCAAGTTAACTATAAATACAACAAGGAGAAAAATGACATACTGTAGGTGAACCAGAAAATCTATGGCAAGAAACTAAAACACAGACAGGGACTGTGGCAGAAGAGAAACCTCAAATAAATAGAAAGGATCCCCAAATAGAAAATAACAAAAAAAAACTGGAGTCACGAGAAATAAATAATTTCAAAATTAAAAAAAAAGACTCACCATTGAGGAATAAGCTCCAAGCAATAACATATTTAGAAAGGTTGAAAAAAGCCATGCTGAAACTCAGCAAGGGGAAGAAATGGCACCACACGCTGCACAGGGCTTGTTTACAGACCTCCATCTAAGGAGGAGGCAATGGACAAGGAAATGATAGAAGGAATCTTTAGAATGGCAGAAAAAGGAGCAATATTGTTGATGGGGGACCTGAACATGCCAGATGTTAAATGAAGCACTGTGAAATAAGCTCTGTGAGATAGGTGTCTGAAAAAGGGAGGCGTTGAAAGGGGCCTGGGGAACTGTGGATTAAAAATAGGAGTTGTTTCGGTACTCTGTCTGCTGTAGGTGAGTCAGAGAGCAGCCACCAGCTTCCTTACAGCAAGGAGGTGATTTAATAGAAGTACACTGAATTGGATTCTTTATTTTGGGGCCTGTGTAAGTAAGTAGAAGTCAATGTTTTAGTTCTCTGTTTTTGGGGTTGACTTTTCTTAGTGTTACTTTTGCCAGGGAACAAATTTAGCTGGGAGAATATTTGCAGTCATTTCTAACTAGACCTGTTACTTAAGCTTTGTGAAATAGGTGTCTCAAAAGGGGGGAGCTTAAAGGGGCCTGTGGAACTGTGGATTCAAAACAGGAATTGTTTGTGGACTCTCTCTGCAGTAGGTGAGACAGAGAGCAGCCACCAGCTTCCTTATAGCAAGGAGCTGATTTAATAGAAGTATATTGAACTGAATTCTTAATTTTGGGACCTGTGTAAGTAAGTGAAAGTCAGTGTTTTGGTTCTCTGTTTTTGGGGTTGACATGTCTTAGTGTAACTTTTATTTGCCAGGAAGGAAATTTACCTGGGAGAATATTTGCAGTCATTTGTGACTAGACCTGCTACTTAAACTCTGTGAAATAGGTGTCTGAAAGGAAGGAAGGCACTCACTGTGATGGTGGGTCAGAGTTATAGCTGATTGTTTCTGGAGGGCATGGGCATAGTCCCACCCACCCTGCCTCACCCCATCCACCCCAAGTTCATCATTTATTTTACATTAGGGGTTCTAATATCACTTTCTCAAAAGTGCAAAGGACATACACCTGTTCATACTCTTAAAGTCAGAGCACACTGAATGGGGGGTAAACACACTCACACTCTTGCACATACCAAAAAAATAACAACACTTAAACAGGAAGAGACACAGACATGTGAGGAGTGGTGCAATGCACTGGCTGTGAAGTGACAGTCTTCCAGGAGATGTTTTGGAGGCTACATTGCTACCCTATTTGCAGGCACCTTTATGGTCTGAAAAAGGAGATTGCCTATCTCCATGCTGACCTGGCAATGATAAGGGAAACCTAATCCCCCACCCTAGGATCACCCAGGCCACTATCGCTGCCTCAGCGGTTTCCAAGAAAGAGGAGTGTTTGGACCATGTTGGAATCAGGGAGGGTGAAGGTGGTGGAATAGAGGTGCATCCCTCCAGTTGTGCCTCTTCTCAATTCATTTGCCATTCTGGTGGAGTGTGGTTCCTCTGTGGAGGTACCTGCAGTGGAGAAAAGGAGGATGTGGGGAACCTCCACAAAGAAGACCCACAGGAGGGTGGCACAGGACCCCACAGGGGAAGGAAATGACTCCTGGTGGGGGACTCAATCATTAGGGGGTAGAACTGGAGGAGGGAAGGGAGAGGGAGGTAAGGTGTCTGCCTGGTGCCATGGCTTTGAGGGGCAGGAAGCGAATCCTCAGGATCATGGGAGCAGCTGCACAGGGGAGGGACCTGGATGTAATTTCCACCTAGGAACAAATAACCTGGCTAGGAATAGGATCAGAGCAGAGCAGCAGGAGTTTGAGGAGCTGGGAAGGGGCCTTAGGCAAATGGCACACACAGTAACTTTTTTGGAAGTGCTACCTTTCTATGGCATGGGTGAGGCTAGGGTAGTCTGCATCATAGGATTCAATAGCTGGTTGAAAAACTGGTGCTGATCTCAGGGATGTGGCTTCATTGGGGACTGGAGGTCCACCTGGAGGGATTCAGGCCTATACTGATGTAATGGTCTGCATCTGTCCATGAGGGAAACCAGGATCCTAGGCAATAGCATCTAATATTTTTCTACCACTAGAGGCTGCTCTACTGCCTGCTCTCTTGTTTCACTGGCCACCCTGAGCTTTCAACATTTAGTGTCAGGATGTATACTATAATCATTCTACTCTGCCATTTGCTCCTCCCAGCCCATTTCTCCTCCCTATCATGCCCTGTGGCACCCCACCCCCATCCTCTGCAGTTGGCCACAGTCAGAATGCCTGGCTGCTAGTGACACTTTGGGTAAACTTGACCCCCTCCCATGACCCCATTATAGGGGATTGGCAGATAACCTACACTCCTCCTACTCAATATGACTGCTTGTCTTGTCATTCAACCTTGGCCACCCCCCTGGGGCTGTCCTGACTCAGAAACCTCAACGTGTGACACCGTCGCCCCCCCTTGACTTTCACTACTTCCTACAGGCCTACCTTAAAGAACATACACTACCCATTCAGACCTCACCACCACTATACCACATACCCTGTTACCCCTCGTCTGTAAGAGGAAGTGTGTCTGGTACCCCTCCACAAGGCTCCTGCTTCTCCTCCTCCTCCTATCAGGGAATATCCATCCTAATCCTGGTCCACCCAGTGGCATGTTGCCTCCCTAAAGTACCCAGGGTCAACTGCTCATTGCTTCTCTCAATATCTGTAGCATCCTAAAAAAATGGGACTCCTTCCATGGTTGGGTACCACAGCACCAACTGGATGTCTTAGCAGTGTGTGAAACCTGGCTCACTCCTCGGACCCCAGATTCCTCTGTATTCTCTGCCGGTTATATCCTCTACCGTGCTGACCGACATAGGTAAGCGAGGGGTGGCTGTGCCATCTACACTAAGGATACCTTACAAGGTCACCTTCTCCACTTCCTGATCTGGGGGCTGGTGCACAGGCCTCACTGTCAAACTGGCTCTGGTAGAGCCCAAAGCCCTTTCTACATAACTACAGTATATATCCCCCAAGGGACCAAAATCAGCCTTCCAAGCAGTACTGTCTTATCTGGACACACTACCCTCACAGTCTGAACTACTTGTACTTGGTGACTTTAACATCAATTGGCTAAGCAAGGATGCCACCCTCACAGTGATCTCACCACAGCTCAAGATCTAACGCAACTGGTCACTTCCCCCACTCGGCGAGACCCTCGTACTGGTTTCTCCTCACTATTGGACCTCATATTCTCCAATCGCCCGGGCAAGATCTCCAAAGTTTCCATACTTCCTAATGCTCTCAGCGACCACTCTCCAGTTCTCTGCTCCTGTAAAATCCCAAGATCCCCTCCCAAAATAATTGTGCAATGTAAACTTGGTCCTGGTAAACTGGCTCAATTAAAAACGCACCTCAGGGTCATGGATTGGTCCTACATTTTTAGATCTGTAAACCTTGACAGTGCCTTGGACCTATTTATCAGGTCCTTCAATAATATTTGTGACCTCTATGCACCTTTCACGAAAAGAGTGGTTAAAGGCAATCACGTACCGTGGTTCACTGAATGGCTCAAGACTTTAATGCGAACCAGAGATTCATTATGGCATCTCTCCATTGAGTCCGGCCTCCCCCATGATAGACAGAATTACAGAATGGCCTGGAACAAGTGCACCTGGGCCATTCGCAGGGCAAAAGCAGAATACTATAAATCTGCCTTAACCTCGTCTTGGGGATCCGGACGCAAGTTCTGGGACAACATTAAAGAAATATCCGGTAAGGTGCCCAACCTGGTCCCCTCCCAAGTCATGTCAATGGGTCCTTGTCCTCTGACCCCATTCATACTGCTGCTGTTTTCAGTGATGCCTTCTCCAACCTTAGCCATGTTCTGCCCCCGAACTTCTATGATCCACCTGCTCCTAGCAAGTCAGAGCTTCAGCTCGGGGCCCCCCCTTTTATTTTTGCCGCATCTCTCCGAAATCAGCAGAACCTTACCTTACGGCTGCCCTTAGTCATGCCTCCTCCAACGCCGACTCCCTTGATCTTAGAATTCTTCGGCTCTCCCTTAAGGAAGTCCTTGCTCCTTTCACCCACATTCTAAACCTCTCCCTTTCACTAGGTAAATTCCCTACCATTTGGAAATCTGCTTCTATCACACCCTTATTTAAAGATGGTGACCGCTCCTCTACCAACAATTATCACCCTATCTCCATACTCCCCCCCTCTCCAAGGCCTTAGAGAGGATGGTCTTGGATCAGCTTACTGACCACTTCAATAAATATGACCTACTCTGCAAACAACAACATGGTTTCCGCAAAGGTCACAGCATGACAACTGCCTTGCTTGAGCTAACATCACACATACATACTGCTTTGGATAAAGGCCACATCACTGGTGCAATCTTCATTGACCCCACTAAGGCCTTTGATACCGTCCACCATTCTTTACTCCAAACCTCCTTGCTCAGCCTGGGTCTCTCACAGGACTCCGTCAGATGGTTTTCTGACTACCTTGCAAACCGGACCTTTCAAGTTAAAATTGGGAATACCCTATCCGCCAAATCTCCTGTCCTCTCAGGGGTCCCACAAGGGTCCATTTTGGGTCCCCTCCTTTTCAGCCTCTTCCTAAACTCCCTCCCCACTTCCTGCTCCTCCAACCTATTACTATATGCTGATGATGCTGTCACCTTCTTCTCAAGCCCAGACCCTCTCAACTCCACCCCCTCCAGTCATCCTTCAACACTGTCAAAAGCTGGTTCACCTCAAAACGCCTTATTATTAACTACAAAAAACTAAAGGTTTGCTCTTCGCTCATCCGCAGAACACCAGGAAAGGGTTTTTTCCTCAAATACTATCAGCTTCCCAGACCCCATTGAAATTTGTTCACTCCTTTAAGTACCTGGGCATCACTTTGGATTCTGCTTGGATTCTGCCCTTACCTACCATGAGCATATACACCAATTATCCAAGGCCCTAAACATTAGGCTCGGGCTCTTGCACCGCTTTAAACATTGCCTTACCTCTGATGCCCTTAAGTTTGTGATCTTCTCCTCAATTCTCTCCCTTCTAGACTATGGCCTTCTTACTTTTGGTGGTGCAAGCTCCTCAGCCCTTAATAGTCTTAGACTTGTGCTAAACAAGGCCTGTCATCTCTTATTAGGGTGTGACAGACTTATCCATACCTGAGTGCTTGATAAGGACACCAATTGGCTTAACCTCAAAAACAGAATCAAATTCCACACATGTCTCTTAGCAAAAAAATTCACTCTTGGCCTCGCCCCTACGTCACTCACTTCCTTAATCACCTTGGACTCTAAAGTTAAGCACACCCATAGCTCTGATACCTATCGTCTCTCTATCCCTTCCTGTCACACAACTCAATTCCAAAGATCCTTTTGCTACAGAGAACCCCTGTGGATGAATAACCTACCCTCCTCCCTACGATTTGATCAAAGAATTGGTCACTTCAAAACGCACCTTAGGGACCATTTTCAGTACTTAAAAGACTGCGACTGTTCGTGAACTGGTGCCCTGACCCTCAAATGACTGACAATGGCCTCTGGCTTGCCTCTTCTTCCAGTTCTTACCTCCACCAGCTAAGGGATGTTAACTTCCAGTCTCTTTATAATATCTCAGATGGTACTAGTTCCTGAATGTTAGCCTAACTTCCTGTTGTACTTATCTTTACTCTGTAATAAGCAATCACTGTATTTGTATCTGTTCGAATTTGTCTGTATTTGTGCATCAGATCTTTTATATGTGACGTGGAACCTTTGTAAAGGAGTCTTTGACACAAAGGTATTTCTGATTCTTCTGAAATAAATAAAATGAAATAAATAAATAGATTTAAATGCTTCATTGGCAAGCATTTAAATTAGTCAAGGGGGGAGACACTGAAGAGAAGCAAGGAAATTCCAGCCCCCCCCACTAAACAGGGTAATTAGTGAGGTAGACACAAAGGTAGAGAGATCAAAAGGAAGCAGAACAGGGATAAATACAGGAAATGGCAAAGGCAGTAAGGACAGGGATGGACCTAAAAGGGGTAAGGCCATTAAGAAATGGAAGGTGATGATTACCAATGTCCGTAGTCTGGGTAATAATCTCCCTGAACTAGTGGTCTTGATGGAAGAGTGATGCCTGGATATTGTGGCAGTCACAGAAACATGGTACACAGAGAACCATGACTGGGATGTCAACATACCAGGGTACACAATCTATAGGAAGGACAGGGAGGGTAAAAGAGTGGGAGGAGTAGCCCTCTACATAAGGGAAGAAATCAAAGCAACAGAACTAAAGAGTAAACAGGGAGGGGAGGAGGCACTGTGGGTCACCCTGGGGACAGGAAATGGCACCACAGTCCTGACAGGGGTTGTTTATAGACCCCCATCTCAGAGGAAACAGTTCACAAGGAAATGATAGAAGGAATCCTTAGAATGGCAGAAAAAGGAGAGTTGTTGTTGATGCAGGACCTGAGTATGCCAGATGTTAACAGGAACACCACTACTGCAGCCACATCCAAGAGCAGGGTCATTCTCAATGCTGTACATGGTAATGTCTCAGACAGCTAGTGTTAGAACCCACTCAGGAGGCAGCAATCTTAGACCTGGTACTTTCAAATGGGGATGGAGAGTGGATCTCAGATTTTGCAGAGGGTAGCCATCTGGTAATAAGTGACCACTGAACAATGTGGTTCATAATAAACACAGCTGTACAGTCAAGCCATACAAAAGCAAGGGTGTTGGGCTTTATGAGGGTGGACTTTGGTCAAATGGGAGAGTTCCTCAGAAAAGCATTAATAAACAGGCAAGAAGGAGAGGTGGAAGAACAATGGGGAAAAAAATCAAAACTGCCATCACAGAGACAAAAAGCCTTTGTGTAAAGCAAATCAACAAAACAAAATGAAGAAAAAAGACACTGTGGTTCTCAGAAAGGGTGGCAGGGAAGGTGAAGGAGAAAAGGACAGCATTCAGGAAATAAAAGGAAACACAGAAGGAGCAGGAGAGAGAACTATATCAGTTAAAGCAGAAGGAGGCAGGGAAGGCACTCAGAATAGCAAAGGCCCAAACTGAGGAAAAGATAGTCAACTCTGTTAAGAAGGGGTATAACACCTTTTATAGGTACATTAAGGATTAAAGAAAGACCAAGGGAGGGATACTGAGGCTTAATAAAAGGGAGGGAATGTGGGCAGAGAGTGACAGTGAAAAAGCATGAATGCTGAATAAACACTTCTGCTCAGTATTCAGAAAAGAAGAGGAGGGGCAGGTACCTAAACCAAACAATAGGGAAACTCTGGATAGGGGTTGATACAAGTCCATTCACAGAAGAAAAGGTTCTGAAAGAACTCTTAAAACTGAAAGTGGACAAAGCAATGGGGCCTGATGGGATTTGCCTTAGAATTCTAAAACAACTAAGGGTAGAACTAGTGACACCACTGACTACCCTGTTTAACAAATCATGGGAGGATGGGGGATACCCGAGGACTGGAGGTGGGTGGATGTGATTCCACTTCACAAAAGTGGGAGCAAGGCAATGGCAGGAAACTACAGACCTGTTAGTTTGACTTCAGTGATAGGGAAAATGATGGAATTACTTCTGAAGGAAAGAATTGTTGAGTACCTAGTGACCAGCGGAGTACAGGTCCCAAGGCAGCATGGATTTACAGCAGGAAGGTGTCATGTCAGATGAGTCTAATGATTTCTTTCACTGGGTGACCAAGGTAGAAGACATGGGAGGGACTGTGGACATGACCTACCTAGACTTTAGCAAAGCATTTGACACAGTCCCACACAAAAGATTATTTATACAAGTTAGCCAGCCTTGGAGTGGGTCCCAAGGTGGTAGCCTGGATAAAAAACTGTCTGGACAACAGGACACAGAGGATAATAGTAAGCAGAGTCCACTCTGAAGAAAGGGGGGTTACTAGAGGAGTACTGAATGGTTCGGTACTGGGACCGGTCCTCTTTAATGTCTTTATAAGTAACATTGGGAAGGGACTGGAAGGAAAAGTATGTCTTTTTGCAGATGACACAAAGATCTGCAACAGGGTCACTATAGAAGATGTGGTGGAAAGGATGAGAAGGGACTTGGCAAGGTTGGAAGAATGGTCAAATGTATGGTGGCTTAGATTGAATGCAAAGAAGTGCAAAATAGTACACCTGGGAAACAGATACCCAGGGAAAGTGTACACAATGGGGTGGGGGGGGCTGATATACTAAAAACAACAACAATGGAAAGGGACCTGGGGGCAGTCATATCAGATATCCTAAAAGTGGGTAAGCAATGTGAGAAGGCAGTAAGGAGGGCTGGCAGGATAATGGAATGCATAGGGAGAGGCATCACCAATAGAAAACAAGAAGTTGTTATCCCTCTATACAGACAGTTGGCAAGACCTCATCTGGAGTACTGCATGCAGTTCTGGAGATCCCATCTCCTCAAGGACATAGACAGGACAGAGGCAGTCCAAAGGATGGCAACCAAAATGGTGCAGGGTCTGCACCAGAAGACATATGAAGAGAGATTAAAGAAGCTTAATATGTATACCCTCAAGGAAAGGAGGGAGAAGGGGGACGTGATAGAAACTTTCAAGTACCTCAAGGGAATCAACAACATTCAAGAGGGTAGCATCTTTTGGAAAAAGAGACGTGGAAGAACAAAAAGGCACAATTTGAAGATAGAGGGGAGATGGCTCAGAGGTAATGTGAGGAAGTATTTTTTCACAGAGAGGGTTGTAGATACATGGAATGGTATTCCTGAGGGGGTAGTGGAGTCAAAAACAGTGGGTGAATTCAAGAATGCATGGGATAGACATAAGGCAATTCTAGTGGGGGGTAGGAGGAAGTAGGCTGTTGGTTAACTAGGATCTGCAGCTTATCCACTAGGTAGGGACATGGGTAGACTAGGTGGGACAAGCAGTCCATATTTGATGTCAAATTCTATGTTTGTATGTTTCTAGAATAGTTAACAGAATATAGATAACATTGATAAAAATCATATTAGTAGGTCTTAAGCGGGGGCTACACATTTTAAAAGAAGTGTAGTAGTGATAAGGATGAAAGACTTTTATGTTAAAGCTGCAGAAACTGAAGAATCTCTGCAAGAGCTTGTAACTTACTTGTTCAGAGCTGAACTTGGATTACAGGAAGTTGGGGACTCCATTTGGAGGGTATTTAGAGATCATAATGATCAAAGTAATCCCATATACGTTATTTTGGATATGATGAATAGTGCAATCAAACTTTAGCTAAAACAAAACCTGCATTGCATGGACTAGGGCTGCAAATAGGTACTACAGTAAAATGAAGCACAGTGTTGCCTTTCACACAAGAAGATAAAATAAATGAAACATTGGTCAACTGGGCAGATGAAAAAAATATTATTATAATTTTTAAATTGAACACCAATCAACCACATGAGTGTGAAACAGAAAAGACTTTAACTCTATTTGGAATTGCCCCCCATAAAAATGAAAATCATAGGAACCTTAAAGCAGCGATGTGTTTTCTTATACATAAAACCTTAAAAATATGAGGACCTCAGGAATATAGATATGGCCCAGAGAGTTAATATACAGACATCACAAATGAATATTTGTGTCAGTGATATTAAACTAACTAAAGTGATATTAGAAAAAGCTCTGGCCTTGGATGGGACAAAGATTCATGTGGTTGATTTGGATCAGATAAATCAACAATAAACAAGGTGTCCATAGTAACAGAAGAAATATGTGCATCTACTTCACTATGACGTAGAAATATTTGATTAAGATTCTATCTTATCTATACATCAAGCTAGACAGTCACCATTTTGTCATGGAATATAGCAGGACTGGCAAATAAGATGCCCAACATGGATTGGATTAACTATATAGAAAACCATGACCTAATTTGCTTACAGGAGACATGGGCCAATGAAAATATTAATATAAATGGGTACCAATCAGTAAGTGTACCAGCACACATGTTAAAGAAAAATATTAGTCATAGGTGGTTTGGCAAGATACAGCATATCAGAATTCTAAATGATATAGAGGTTAAGGAGACCATCTACAAAAATGGAAATATGATTATCTTACTTGTGAAAGTGAATTTTACTTTACTTATCATAGGAACAGTTTATATACCATCTTGGATGACACAGTATTGTAAAGAAACAATCTGGGGCCATCAAACCCAAAAAGTTGAAGATCACTTTGCCACATATCCTGAAGCAAATCTGGACATAACAGGTGATATTAATGCATGTATTGGACCCTTTGATAATATAGAAGGCTTTAGTGAAATGAATCAGTTAGGGTGGTCCAGCCTAGGAAGTTCACGGATCAGGTGCAAAATGCAAATGGGAATAAACTTATCCAACTTATAATGGAACATAATTTGCTTAAATTGAATGGAAGAAATACTGGAGACCCTGATGGAGACCTAGCCTTCTTTGGTGCAAAGGGAAAGAGTGTAACTGACTATGTATTAACAATTACAGAAAACTATGAAACAATTGAAAAGTTTAAAGTAAATACAAGAGAGGAACGTGACCATTTCCCATTATAAAAATGGGCTGAGAAATGGAGCTTTCTGATTGGCTGCAAACATTCTAACAGCCTGATGTTAATCTTTTGTTAACATACATGTAGAGCTTAGCCATTTGCTGAACATGGTTTAACACTGTTTAAATTTTTTTTTATTATAATAGCAATAAGGCAGTCCCAGGGATTATGTTAAATGTCAGTTAATCACCCTCTAGGGGCATGTGGCACTTGGCTACACCTCGTGCCACAGTACACCCCTAGAAGGTGGTTAACAGACCATTAACATAACTCCTGGACATGCCTTATTGCTTAATTAATGACCTGCTGGACAGTATATAGAAATCTGATCCAGAGAGAGGCAGGGTAGAATTAGAGCATAGTAATTAGGCAATAAGTCATGACCGGGGCTATGTTAATGGTCTGTTATTTATTTATTTATTGAGATATTCAGAAAGACCTTTGAGTCAAAGACTAATTTACAAATGTTCCATGTCAAACATAGAGAGGTACAGGGATAACGTTGCTACAGTTTGCAGACATTACATAACATCACAGTGCAGGTTACATGCATGGTTCAGAGAGTGACTTGAAGACAGGGATCATATGAAATACAGTATTATAGCACAGCCACATAAAGAAGCAGTGAGGCTGTTTGCCAAATTAGAAAGCTTGGAGTACATCAGTCTGGCGACCGGTGAGAAGCTGGCCTTGGTCATCAAGGAGGGAACAGGTCAGGGGCAGTCACATCAGTTTGTGGTCTGAAGGTGATGCCTTAGACTGGATTTAAAAGGGCCTATTCTTGTTTTGTTGGTGATTAGACTAGAGAGCACATTTGTCCAGGAGGGGGCTTTGTAAATGAATGTTCTTTGGCATTGGGAAGTCCGGCAGCGGGGTACCCATAGTAGTGGTTTGGTTGTGTTTTGGGGGTTCTGACAGGAGCAGCAGGGAAAATAATTTTGTTTAGGGTGGGGGGGTGAGGCCTAGGGTAATCTTTTTGAGCATTAGGCAGGTGTGGTACTTGATTCTGTTGTCTAAGTTTAGCCAGTTTGCGGTACTGTAGAGGGTGCAGGTGTGGGTGAAGCGGTCACATCCTAGGATGAGACGGCAGGCCTTGTTTAGAACAAGCCGGAGTCTGTCAAGTGCCAAGGTGGGAGCTGCACTGTAGATAAGAATGCCATAGGCCAGGAGTGAGAGTACAGAGGAGTTAATGGTAAGATGCAGAGCCTCAGGAGTGAGACAGTGCTTGTACCTATAAAGTATGCCTAGTCTAGAGTTAAGGGCAGTGGATAGGAGGTGGATATGCTGATAGAAGTTGAGAACCAGGTCTAGTGTGACACCTAGGTATTTAAAGGTGTCCACTTGTTCGAAGGGGGTTTGATTTATGGTTAGAAATTTGGGGCAGAGGTTCTTAAGAGGGTTTTGTGGTTGGGAGAAAATTATGACTTTTGTCTTGTTATAGTTAATGATTAGGCGCTGGGTGGTGAGCCAGTGTTCAATTTCATGGAGAACGTGTTAGAGTGTTTGGTGTAATTTGAGGGGGTCTGGATAAGAAGCGAACAGGATGGCATCATCTGCATAGAGGAGCAGTCTGCTGGGACAGGCTACAGGAAGGATGTTAAGGTAAAGGAAGGCAAAATAGGAGGGGGCCAAGAATAGATCCCTGTGGGACACCAGAGTGGATTGGGAGGCTAGGCGACAGGACGGTGCCTACCTTGACTAGTTGAGTTCTATCAGATAGATAGCTGGTGATCCAGTTTAAGGCATCTTGAGAGAGGCCACTGTAGGCAAGAGTGTTCAGTAAGAGGGCATGGTTAACGGTATCAAATGCCTCCAAGAGGTCGATGAAAATGGCTCCTGAGATGTGGCCACGATTCAAGGCAGAGTGGACATGAGAGGTAAGTTCAAGGAGGGCCATGGTGGTACTATGACCCCTTACGGAAGCTGTGTTGCTGGCTGCATAGAAGGTTATATTTAGTGAGTTGGTCAGTGAGTTGATCGGTGACTATGCGCTCTAATGCTTTGGATACGGACGGTGGGATGGAGATGGGGCGATAGTTGTTAGTGGAGGTAAGATCCCCACTCTTATGTATGGGGGGTGATATAGGCCACTTTCCAATGTGCAGGAAATTTCACCTGGCACAGAGAGTGGTTGAGAAAATGGGTGAGCAGGGTGAGAACTTCCTGGAGGGTGAGGCAGAGAAGTCTGAGGTCTAGGGAATCATTACTAAGGGAATAGTGGTTAAGAGCTTTGGCAACATAGGGTTTGGCTGTCTTAGGTGTAAGGATGCATTTATAGAAGGGTGGGGCGTGGGGTGGTGGTGGGAGTTCCTGGGCAGGTGATGGGTCAAAGAAGTTGGAGGGAGGACGTGGTTGAGATCCGTGAAGGTGGAGTTTAGGGCCGAGGCTATACTGAGGGGATCCGAGGAGAGGTTACCGTTAATTAATATTTGATCTGGAGACAGAGTAGTAGGCTTGCCACATAGTTCCTTAATATTATTCCAAAATTTGCACCCAGCACCCCAGGTGGAGGTTAAGGCAGCTTTGTAGTAATCTGCTTTGGCGGAGCGAGTGGCCCATGTGTACTTGTTATGGGCCTCCCTATATCGTAGCCTGTCCTCAGGCCATTGGGTCTCATTTGCTTGATACCAGAGGGCATTCTGGTGCGGTAGGAGGTCCCAGAGGTGGTCAGAGAACCAGGGGGCATGATTACCCTTAGACATGCGCTTTGTTAGGGGGACGAACTTATCACAGGCAGCATTGAAAGTGGCGGTAAATACTTCAAGCACATGATCCAGGTTGAGGGTGTTAGTTAGGGGAGTCCAGTCCCAGTCTTTGAGGTAGGCCTTGAGCTGGGCTAGTTTACCGGGCTCCAGTTTGCATTGAGAGGTAATTTTAGGGGGGGCTTTGGGGGCAGTGCAGGACCAGGTGAAGAGTACAGGGGATTGGTCACTTAGTGCATCAGGGAGAACTACGGGGTTGGTTAGTCTGTGGAGACAGTTAGTAAAGACAAGATCTAGGAGGAAGGATGCCCCTGTGCGAGGTTTACCCGGGTGGGGGTCAGTGACTACTTGTGTGAGATCAAGTTCTGCGGCCTCATTTATGAATGGTGCGGCTGTTTTGGCCAGCCAATTTATGTTAAAGTCCCCAATAATTAGTTTTTCGTACTACATGGGAAAGGTGAAGAGCTGGGATAGGATGTCTTGGAATGCTTGCTTCTGGTCCCTGGGAGGGATGTAAGCAGTAGTGATTAGGAGAGGGGAGGTAAACTTGCCTAGGATTATTTTAAGGGTGAGGGCCTGAGCCCCCGATGTTAGATATGACAGGGGGAGTACTTGGCCTGAGAGCGAGTCTTTAAGGTAGAGAGCGTAACTGCCCCTTCATTTTCCTAGCCTATCGATCGAAAGATGAGGTAACCAGGGAAGTTTTCTGCTGCATCAAAGACAGCGGGGGAAAGCCAGGTTTCACTCAGGGCTATGATGTCAGGGTGCTGTTGGAGTACCCACCCTGGAAAAAAGTCCCATTTTTTTTGTAGGCTGCAGATGTTGATAGATGCGATGTGGGGCCCATGGCCTGTTTGTGGGTGGAGCCGGGGAGCATTCTGTGGGCCCGGATTGGGGTGGACGTTGCCCGTCAGGAGGAGCACGAATGATTTGAGATGATTGTTACTTGTTCGGGTACTTAGTCAAAGACATTTTTGTTGTGGGTACCCCATGGTGGGTATAGAGAGTTTCAGGGTATGGGGGGCTGATAGGAGGAGAAAGTGGGAAAAGGGGTGTAAGCAAAGAGGAGGGGGTTCTGTCAGGGGCTGGCAAGAGAAAGAGGGCCTCCATAGGGTGCATTTCCTAGGGAAAAGGTTTCAGTGGGAGATGGTGAAGATGAAAAGTTTAATATTTATATTATTGTGCAACTGGGTGGTAGCCTGGGCTTGTAAGCAGTCTCTGGGGATGGGGGAGCCAGGAGGGGAGTTTCCATTGGCCTGGGGCACAGAAGTTTTAGTTGTGTTCCACTGTTTATGATAGAGAGAGGGAGGGTGGAAAGTAGGGGGGGAGCAGTAAGGTGAGAGTAATAAGGGTGAGCAGTAGCATTGTCGAGCTAGCCAGAGTGCTTAGTGATGCAGCAATGAAGGTCCAGAGCAAGAAGAGGAACAGGACATCTAGTGGTGGTCAGGTATTAGCTGCAAATGTGAAAACTGGCTGATAGGTTAAAAGCTTTAAGGGCATGATAAGGGCGTGTTCTACTCCACTATATATCTGAGAGCACACCAAGGATGCTGGTGGGGGCAGTGGGGAGCCAACACTCTGTGTCAGTGGGGTAGAACACAGAGAAACTTCCGAGGAGCAGCTCCGAGCATGGCAAAGTAGTGTCTACCTGCTTGAATTCAACGAGCACTTTGGGGGGAGGGCTATACTTCCCGCAGTCCCTCATGACCTGCAGCTACCTCGGGTGACCTCCAGCTGTGAAGACACAAGACAGGGGACGGTAGGTCTCAATATATTGGGTGAGCACCTGGGGGGAGGATCAAGGACTATTGGGAACCAGGGGATTAGCAAGCAAGGAGCTGCTGAAGTTCAGCAATGCTGTGCTCATGGGGCATTTAGCAGCATATACAGCAGTACAGATCAATTAAGTCTACCAAGTATAGAAGCACAGTTTTTAAATACAAAAAAAAATCATCCTCTAGGAGTGTAATGTGTCATGAGGCATTGCCAAGTGCCACATACCCTTGGAGGGTGATTAACTCACCATTAACATAATCCCTGGGAGTTCCTTATTACTATTATAATAAAAATGTTTTTTAAACGGTGTTAAACCTTGTTCAGCATATGATTCAGCTCTACATGTATGTTAATAAAAGATTAACATAAGGCTGCTAGAATGTTTAGAGCCAATCAGAAAGCTTCATTTCTCAGACCCTTTTTTATAATAATACAAGGCAAATCCATTTAGCAAATTTGGGAGATTTAGAAATATTATTTTTAAAGAAGATACTCTGAACAGTTTGGCACAGATAATGGAATAAGATTCTCCATAGGAAGCCTATATCATCTAGAACATATATTTGCAGAAATCAGAAAGGCAATTTATGAAGACGTTAAGGTGAAACCGAATAAGGACTCAAAATAGTTTACTAACACATGTCGGCAGGTGAAAAGGAAATCAAATAATGTAATGAGATGGACTAAAAAAAATAACAACTAGGCAAAACTGTGAAGCTCTTAATAGATTAAGAAAAAAATACACTGCCTTCCTGAAAGATCAAAAGAAGGCATTTCAAGAAGAAAGATGAAGTAAAATGTTGGATGTATTGGAATCAGGTGATGTAGTACAATTCTGGAGACTGGTGGCTAGAGGAATCCTGATATACTTACATTCAGTCTTAACAGTAATTCCACAAGAAACATGGCTCATTCACTTTCAAAAATTATTCTATAAAGAACAAATGGAAAACTAGAACAGGTGGGAAAAAAAGAATTTGGATTGGCCCAACAAGCCCATTGAGATATCATATGGGGAGGGGAAAAAGCAATTGTCAAAATGTGAATGAAAAAAGCCCCAGGGCCAGATGGAATTCCAAATTAGGTATACAAGGCTAATTTAAATATGTGGGATCCTCAGCTGACCAATCTCTTTAACACATGTTTAAAAAATAGATTTATCCCTGGTGCTTGGAAAAAGAATATAGTCATTATGGTATGCAGAAAGGGAATGCAGACAGATCCTCAGAATTACTGTTCGATAAGTTTGTTAGACACCATTTCCAAAATCTCTTCTCATATTATTTTGAGCAGACTATTGAAGTAGATGTTCATTGGTAATATTCTTTCACCTCTTCAAGCAGGGTTTAAAAAAATGTTCTACGACTAACCATGCGCATGTTTTACAACATCTAATTGAAAAATATGTTAAAAAAAATTTAGAAAAACTAGATTATTTGTATTGTGTATTAATTCTTCAAATGCATTTGGTTCAGTGAACAGAACATTGCTATGGAAGACCATGCTTGACTATGGTATAGATCATGCCCTACTGATTCCAGTTCCCCAATTCTATACTAAGAATTCAACCTGTGTTAGATATGAGAAGAATGGAAATATTACAGGGTATGTTAAGACAAATGATGAGGCAAAACAAGGATGCCTTCTTGCACCATCACTATTTAACTTATATTTGAATCAAGTAATAAATCATATAATCAAGATTTTCATTCACTGAAGATTGTGGGAAAAGAATGTTCAGTGCTAGCATATGCTGATGATTTAGCCCTAATATCATTGGGCACTATGCATGTGTGTAGCATGCACTACGACGCACAGAGGACGCATGCACACCCATGCACGGGTAAAGCCCGGAACAGCACCGCGGAGGTGTGGCTGCATGTTGCAGGTGGACAGTGGGTTCAGCATGCATGCACAAACACGGATATGACAAACATGCGTGCAGGGCCAGGGGTGCACAGATATGGGAGGGTAGAAGCTGTTGTAAGGATACAAGCACAGGTGCACATGGAAGCAGGACCAAGCCACAGATGCCAGGTAGCTCGGTCCTGCCCCGCCACACCATGGTGCACCATACCGCAGTGGATGCACCCCAGTGGCCTGGCCATGCCACCACTACCACAGAGTGGAGTCACCCTGCACAGCATGCATATGTGTCACATGAATGCACGGACACAGACCATGCCAGCAGGCACATTGCTGTACACATGGCATGCCATATGGCATGAGTACATGACATGCACAGCACACATGCAAAGGAGTGTCACTGGGATGGGCATGGTGACATGGAACCCATGCGCCACATGTGTGCATGCCACACAGAACACACAGACACCATGAAGAATGTGCCCGCACTAACCAGTGCACTGGCTGGGGGCAGGTCACAGCAGCAATCAACAGACAGCCCCCCCGCCCCGAGTCAATGAAAATACAGGTGACAAGTAAAATGTTTAATGCAGTGAAACAGCACATGTACAACAACACACCCCCAACAGGTGCGACAACCTCAATGCCCAGTCTCCCCAAGGCCATGGGAGTGTGCCACACATGGCCCACCAACATGGCACCCATTGTGCCACACACCCTAGACAGAGTCCACACCAACAGAGGGACCCCAGACAGTCTGACACAATGGCAGATGGGACCCTCACTGTCCTTCAGGCTGTGCACATCTCTGGCCATCACCACTACTGGAGTCGCTGTCGCCATCCTCCGGCTCCCATGGTGGTGGTCCTAGGTTGCACAGCATCATACTCCATCCCCTGTAGCACTGCATAACACAAGGTGGAGAATGTCAGTCACGGTGATACACCCCAGTCCCCACCATGGTGCCACAGGCCTCACTATCTACCAGAGACAGGATGTACATCTCCCAGTGCCTGTAGTCCATGTCCTCATAAGTACAGCATAGCCCCCTCACCCTTCAGGATCATTTACTGTGGGTACCATCACCAGTATCACTGGTGCCGCTGCCCAGTGGCACACACGTAGCAGAATGCACTGTTAGGCTGCACCTGCAGACATAGCTCCATCCTCTCCGGCCATCCCTGGGGATCCTGTAAGGGAGATAGGGAGGAGTAGATTAACCACATTTACAGAACATGCCTTGGAAATGAACAGCACATGCAGCACACACAGCACCCACCTGGCTGAATGCCCGTGCCTGCCACAGGACCCCCGCACCCCAGTTTGTGGTGTACGTCTCTTCCAAGTTTTGGAACAGGTGCCATGGGAATCTGGCCAACCACTAGACAAACACTTACACCATTGCTAGTGCTGGTTCATATGTACACAGGGCACTGCATAGACATGGGTATGTGCTGTGGGACATGATGCTGTGCAAGGGTGTGCCTATGCCAGTGTCTGACACTTTCACAGCTGTGCAGGACTATAAGGGGGAGGTTCCCACTGGCTGCACCATGTGGGAGAAGGTGATACAGTGATATAGGATGTGTCCAGCAATGGGACTGCATCTGCTACTGTTGGAGACGCAGGACAGCAGACATCGGAAAAGGTGGCTACACCCAAGGGTGTTCCATGACAGGGTCGACACCACAGGGTGGAGGGACATGCACTGCATGGACTGTTTCTGCTTCCCATGGCCTATTGTTGCATGGATCTGCAACATGGTCCACACAGCCATGGCACCCAGGACACGGCACTCCATTGTGATGACAGTGGAAATGAAGGTGATGTGTGCCTTGACCTACTACATGACTGGGTCCTTACAGCACATTACCAGGGATGCAATCAGTGTGAACCAATCCTCAGTGTCCAATGCCATGGTGCAGGTGACCGATACACTGCTGCCACATGTGGAGGACCATGTCCACCTGACCTGTAATGAATAGGAGTTCCGTGTCATGATGCATGCATTCTTCACAATGCATGGGATGCCCAATGTGTGAGGGGGCCATCGACTACACGCACAGTGCGATCTGCACCCACACAGAGGATGAGGAGGCCTACCACAACAGGAAGAGGTTCCACAGTGTGAACTATCAGGTGGTCTGTGATGCAGACGGACTGTTCCTGGATGTGTGCGCCAGGTTCCTGGGGGCAATACATGATTCATACATCCTGGATACCGCTGACATCAGTGCACTGCTGCAGGACGGGCATCTTGATGGATGGCTACTAAGTACATATGCACGCACAGATGGTGTCCCTACAGCCATGGCATGCAAGCAACAATGCTCACTGTGACTCTCCCTTCCCCCCTACAGGTGACAGTGGCTACCGTTTGTGAGCATACATCATGACACCTATCCAGGCACCAGGGACCCAGGTGGAGGCGGCATAAAACAATGCACATCAATGGACATGGCGCATCGTGGAGTGGGCCACTGGACAGCTGAAGATGCACTTCCAGTGTCTTGACCACTCTGGTGGCACAGTCCTACTAACACCCGACAGGGCCTGCAGGGTGTTCGCTGTATGCTGCATGTTACACAACCTGGCCAAGCATGAGTCTGTCCGGATGCTGCAGGTGTAACCACAGGCCCCGATGGCAGATGATGGGGACAACAATGATGACCATGGCCTGTTACATGAGGGGCAAGGCACTGTGAGTGGCTGTGCTGCTCAGGAGGCACTTGTGGCAGGTACCTTCACACGGTGAGTGGGTGCTGTGGTGAGACTTGGGCGGTGCACCCCCCAGTGGACACTTCAGGGCCATGCTGGGGACCCTGCAAGGTCATGGTGAGCACCATGTGGTGACCTCCACCATTATCGGGTGGTGGCCACAGTGATGACAACATATGCTGAGTGGCCTACAGGGGTGGGGTGGGTGTGTGGCTATGGGGGGTGGGTAGACAAGGGGGCGTAGGCCCTGGTTGGGGTGCCCTGCTTGGCCTGTCACATGACCATGGCATTGGGCTGGGACTTGAACCGTGTTGTTGCGCATGTGCCCAGGCGCCTGGGTGCCACCTGCCCCTGGGCAGAGCCATGGACCCTTCAACCCATGAGTGCCTGGCTTCCATTGCTGTTGGCCTGGGTGCCAGAATCCCATGTGTCTCGGTTGGCTGCACTAGGGTCAGGGACAGTGCTGGGCACATCGGTGGCATGCCCATGGTGTGGTGGTGTGGCGGGTGCCATGGGCCTCCAGGGGCATCATGGGGTGGGGGCACTGCACATGCCCTGCTCCTGTCCATGGGGTTGTCCAATGGTCTGTGCTGCCACCAAGCGCATGTGTACCAGTGGCCATGGGGGCAGGCCCACTGGGGGTGCTGCATGTGCAGTACAGAACTGTTGCAGAATCTGTTCCAGGGCAACAGTGGACCATGTGATGTCCTCACCGATGGTGCGGGTGACCCCAGTCAGAGCAGTGATGGCAGCTGTGGTGTTCCACTGTTCGGCGAGGTGGTCCCACTCCAGCTGCTACAGCATGCAGTACTGTTCCCACAGGTATGGGTTGGGGCAAGGTGACCTTCCACATATGCAGGGGCCTGTGGATGGTCCCTCATCACCACTGTTGGTGTTGCCCATGGCACCATGGGGTGCCAACAGTGATGCCCTAGACATGGTACCAGGGGCGTCCCCCACCCCCCCACCGGGATGGGGTGTTTGTGTATTCTGGGGCAGGGGTGGGCCACAGTCATGCCCACTGGTGGGCTCACAGTCCTTGCTCCTGATGCTGCTGTCAGCCTTTTCTGAGTGGGCGAAGGTCTGCTGAATTGCGCTGTCACTCTCTCTACCTGTGTCTCAGTGTCCATCTCTGTTCCTGTGGAGACAACATACTGTGCATCAGTATACCGGTGTCACATACATCCCTGCAGTGGTGTTTTGCATTGCTGCCCCTTGTTATCTACCGAATGTGCCACACATTGCATGGCACTCTTTGTTGGTGCCTTTGTTGCAATGCCTTGCGGTTCCTGTCCTCTGGTGGCTGCTGAGTCCCATGGTGCCCGGGCTACATCTGCGGGGGGGGGAGGTTGGTGTTACTATTGTGCTGCCTGTGCATTCCTGCATGCACCCCCACCCTGTCCCCATACTGCACCTATCTGCCTGTGTGTCCACACCTTCCTTCCACGCCATGCACTGCCACCTGTGTGAGGGTCTCTGCCACTAGTCACTCCACTGGTGACAGCTGTGTGTCCTGTGCAGGAGAACCACCTCCTGTGCCATGCTGCTCCCATGAGGTGTCCACCAGCATCTTTTTCCTGGCTGCACAGAGATCGCACCACTTGTGCTTGATGGCCATGAGTGTAAGCAGCTCCAGCCCTGTGACATTGACGCTGGCCTGGACATCCAGCCACATTCTGGCCTTTGCCACTGTGGGGATGGTGAGTGCCAGGGCCCCATATAGCTTGTCATACTGCTGCCTTATCTCACTCACCATTGCAACAACCTGCCCACTGTTGAAATTGAGGAAGCGTGTCCGAGTCCCACCCCCACAGTGTCTCCATTGCCCTCCACTGCCACCTTTTCTCTCGACTTCTGCTGGTACATCCACCTCCTCTGGCTTTTCCACCATCTCTTCTGCATGCTGCTGCTGTGCTGCATTCACCAACATGCTGCTGCATTGTGCATTCCACATCACCTTATATGGTGGGGTCATGAGGTGGTTCTGTCTGTTCTGGCTATGCCCCCATCCTGGCTGCATATCCTTTCGTGCAGTTCTTACTCATGCCCTCTCTGTATCCACACCATTTGCAGGTGGTCATAAATGCTGTGTTGCTGCCTTGCACTGTGTGGCTAGTAGAGGTGTGCAGGTTTACTACTGCAAAGCGTGCATTTTGGGACCCTTCATGCATAGAGCCAATTGATCTTACCAGGGCTACAACATACATGTAATAAACTGGAAATGCTAGTCTATGCACAAATCTAAGTTTAAATATTAATATATCCAAAACTGAACTTTTGGTATTTGGGTCAAGAAAAATTTATAACTGTTACTTGAACAAAAAATGAATCGACCAAGTGAAACAATTTACATACCTATGGGTTACTTTGTATAACACAGGGAACTGAATACCTCATACTAAGAACCAGCAAATGAAAGTAAAATTAATAATAGAGGAATATTAAAATTTAATGCAAACTATGGGTGATGGTCAATTGAACCAGCATTAAGAGCTACAGAGATTAAATTAAACCCAATAGGTTTATATGAAGCTGAGGTATGGGGATATCAGGCCTCAGATATTATAGATGTTCCATATAACTCATGCTAGTCCCTATTTCAGCTGCCAATAGTGCAGTAAATGCAGAATTAGGATGAATTCCTAGTAAAAAAAATAGCAATACTTAGACGGTTACTATACCGGCTGAGGATAATGAAGGAGCTACTGACATCTCAAAGAAAACTTTGAGAAACATGGTAATTAGGTACAGTTCTGCTTGCATTCCATTTATATTTTATATACTTCTCTTCCCCATAATTTATTACTAAGGAAAGGTGCATGAATATATGATTATAGTATATGGGTGCCTTCTATTGTGCATGGATTTCAGCAACTACTGAAATCTTGTTTTAGGGCAGTTCAAAGGTCACAAAAGCTGTTGTATTATCGTTCTGACATCACATCGATAGTACAACAACTTTTTAACTTTGACCTGCCACCTGATTGGCTCAGACTAGGCTCAATGAACAAAATAAAGACAAACATGGCGGCACAATTTAGCCAGCACTGGGTAGTGCAGTCACTAACTTTCAAGTTCGGAATTGAGACATGGAGTAGAGCCACACATGGTTCCCTCTCAGAAAAAATGTTTTTTTTTTTATTTTAATAATAAGCAGTGCAGAGAACCGAAAGTAAGAAGCGGGACCAAGCATGAGTGTCAGCATCAGGAACGGGAGTGAGCAGGAGCACCAGCGGGAATGCAGCATTACCCACAAGTAATTTTATAAATAAAATAATGTGAAGCTAAACAGAAGGCACCCATATACTATATAAAACAAAGGCTGTGTTTCCCTCTCAGGAGGTTAATGACATCAGCAAGACCTCTCGAGCTTCACTCTTGAGGTCTCTGATGTCATCAACTACCTTGAGGGAAACACAGCCTTGTTGTGGATGGTCGCCCATCCACTATTCTATATGTTGTCCCTTAGAGTTTATTTTGAGTTCATCTGCCTCTGTAGCTTACTCCCTACTCCAAGTCATAATCCTCTGTTGTGACATCACAGTCTTTTGCCAGGGGAGTAATTGTGAGGTCACAAACAGTGCTCTACATCTTCAGGTACAGAGAAAGCAGCAGGAACAGATGAACTCTTCAGGAGCAGTAATCCTGTTTTCATACATACAAATGACCTCAGTAATAAATAATGGGAGGAGAAATAAAGAACCAATGGGACATACAAGCTGGACTGCATTAAATATTCTGTTTACAATTTAAATGTTTTATTAAAGTTCACCTGAAAGTGTTACCAGCTCTTCAATGATAAAACAGCTTTCACAGCAAAATGGGCACTGCTGGAAAAACAAGATTGGCATCAACAAGGATAGATATCCCTATGGATTAAATTCCTTGTTAAGACATTAAAACAAACTGCATGTGAAGGACTTTGGTCTATGTATTTAAATAAAATAGTAATATCATTGCAGTATCAAAGATATTCAAATAAAGATTATTTCAAAAAGGGATAGATGATCAAATAAAAAGGATAACAAAATTAAAACTGTCTCCATAGTATGCAACAAATAAAATACACAATAATTTAGAAAGCTATGTGATGATGCCAATCCTTCCAGAGTATACAAACTGCATAAGTTGGCAAGATTTCAAATTTTTCCTTCAAATAGGCAAGCATCTAAACTTATAAAACAAGTAGAGAACAGTCCTGATGATATGTGCTCATGTAAAAGGGGACATGTAGAAACGTTATAACATATTACTTTAAATTGTCCAGTACACACAAAGTGGAGAATTAAATATAGAGAAAAATATATCTACCCATATGCATATAACCTAGAAGATGCCCTTTATATACTGCTTCATCCTCTCAAGTCCAAACAAGCCATTAAAGTAGCTAAATTTTATAAAGAAGCAATAAGATATGGAAAAACTGTACTAACCATGTGATATGGAAGTGGTTGAATAGGGAAATAACAAAACATATAACAAAAATACAAATAGAAGGACATCCTTGGGATTATCTAAAAAATGTGCCTTAAAATTTGTCTTAAAAATTTGTCTTAAGAATAAGATTATCAGTAATTATATTAATATAAGGTACTAGCTACTAGATCTTGTCACTATATGTGTACCTTATATATAAGGAAGCAATTTCACAATAGTGACAGTATAAAATATACCCTAACTAAGCACTATGAACAAACGGATAATGAGAATAGGAATGGCTGCTAGAAAAATTGCATCAATTGCTTTAAATGAATTTATTGCTTTTTATTCTTTTTCTACACTGTATGTATAAAAACCTAAAACTTCTGTAAAAGGTAACAAAAATCTTTGTACTGATTTTAAATCTTGTAATGCCATTTCTGTGTTGAACAAATAATCCCAGATACTGAAATGACATAACACAAAGGGTTTCAGAGGTTTCAATAAACTAAGCAATTATCTTGAAAACATGCATTCATGCAATGAACAATAGTAATCATATGTGTTTCACATCAGCCTAAACCAAAGTCTAATACTACGTTATGTGGAATAACACAAATACAAATATTTAAGAGTGATATTTGCATTTGAAAAAGTGCAATATTTGTCGGTATTTGTCTCAAATTGTATTTGTTTTGCACAGACCTAGTTAACAGATCAACATAATCCAACAGGAATAGTCGTACGTAAACTAACATTGGCAAAGCAAAATCACACTTTAAATGTAGGTTTGTCCAAACAGTATTCAATGCAAGCTAACAAAGTGGGTTACAGCAAATGAAGAAGAGTATAGTTATCCATCATTACCACGATGAATTCAAGCAGTGAAGGTGTGAGACTTGACTTAAGTATCATATGCAAGTCATCCACATGGCTGTACAAAGGGACACCTGCCACACCACGAGGCTAGCTCAATATTTATTACATTTACAATAATAAAACTAATACAGCATTAAAGCTAATATGTTCTTTTCAATGCAGATAATGGAATTCTCCCAAGTATTTCTTCCTCCAGATCTCAAACATTTTATAGTATATTTATTATTGTAACAGTATCTCTCAAAGTCTTCTATACAAAACAAAACTCTGCTTCAGAGTCACTACTGTATTAGTCCTGGTCAGGTGTAAATATGAGACATCCTCCTTGGTTATAAGGTTTTCTACACTTCTCTGTAAACAGGAATTATAATCTGTACATAGGCAGTTTACATTAACAATAAAATGAAGTACCATGTCAAAGGGTAGACAGCAACTGAAACAAATGGTTGAATTCAATATACACTGCACATAGGAAATAAGGTTAGAGTGTACATTTTTACCCAAGATCTTCTTCAGGAATATTTGAAAACAAAAGGCAAGACAAGGTTGTCTTATTTATAAAGCTTCCTATATGAAACTCTAAGGACACTTCACAAACTGTATATATATATCACAACAAACAAATAAATGATTAATTAAATAATATCCACAAAATAAATGATACATAATAAATACAGTCAAAAATTGGTCTAAAATGTGGAGATAATAGCCAATAAAATCCATTATCAATCCCAAAAGCTGGATGCCATCCAAGCAGAAATTTCTTTAAGGCATTGATCCAGAACAGCAACTGCCTCCTGCCTATCTGGTGTAAACAGCAGGTACAGTTGAGTATCATCTACATAGCAATAAAAAAATCACACCATAGATTACTATTTGATGATCTATCTTAATAGCGACATTTACACTGTGACTGACATAGGGAAAGAATCCAACCATGAGGAACCTCACAGCATACCGCAGCAGGCTGCAACAAGTAAGTACCCAGTAACCCAGCATGACACACTGCAATCTGCCAAAAAGGATGAAGACTAGTGACATTCAAACATTTGAAGACGTAAACAAAATTAGTCTTTTTTTATCTGTCTATTCTTCTCAGTGTGCAGGGTTCTCACCTCAGGCTGATGTCCCAACTCCCCCCTCCCCAATCTTCCCATCCCATTCCTCCTCACCTTCCATGACCTTTGACTTCCCTCTATATCTATCCTAGCCTCTCTTGAAGCTGCCCACCATGCTTGATGATACCACATCCTCTGGCAGTGTGGTCCATTTGCTCACCACACGTTCTGTGAAGAAGTGTCTTTTAACCTCCCCCTCCAACTTTAAGCTGTACCATCTCATGGTTTTGCTGCAGCTTAGCCTGAAGAAACCCTCATTGTTCACCTTAGTAATCCCTTTCAAGTACTTGAAGGTCTTAATCATTTTTCACCTCTGTCTCTCTCCTGTCCTCCAGGGAGTACATGTGTAGGACCCTCAGTCTCTCCTCAAACTATTTCCCTTGCTTCCCTGCACCCATCTTTGTTGCTCTCCTCAGGACCGCCTTCATCAGGTTGATGTCATTTTAAGGTGAGGGCTGCAGAACTGAACTGCATACTCCAAATGTGGTATCACTAGTGACCTGTACAAGAGCAACACTTCCTGTTGCCTACTACTGATCCCACTGGCAATGGATCCCATCATCCTGTTTGTCCTTGCCACTGTCTTCTTGCACTGCGTATAATATTTTGGTCACCACTAATCATAACTCCCAGATTTTTTTCATTCTTTGCAGGAAATATGAAGATACCGCCCAGTAATACTATGTCTTGGTTTTTTGGTTCTAATGTGCATAACCTTGCACTTCCTTGCACTGAAACTCAGTTGCAAGATTTCAGATCACTTTTCAAGTTGTCTTAGGTCTTCTTTAAGGTATTGAACCCCCTTAACTAAATCCACTCTTCTGCAGAGCTTGCTGTCATCCATGAATAGACACATTTTGCCCATGATTCCATCCCCAAATATCATTAAAGAAAATGTTGAATAACACTGGTACTAGTACAGAGCCCTGTGGAACCCCACTTGTGACCACCCCAGAGCTAGACAACTCCCCCCTCCACCTTCACATTTTGGGTCCAGTTCCCTAGCCAGTTTTACACCCATCTAACCATCTTCTTTTCTGCTCCTTGGTCTGACAATTTCCTGATCAGCCACCTGTGGGCTGTAGAGTCAAAGGCTTTTCTGAAATCTGGGTAGAGGATGTCCATCACTTGGACCCTGTCCACTGTTTTGGTTACCCAGTCAAAGAAGCTGATCAGATTCATTTGATAAGACCTCCCTCCCATAAATATATGCTGCCTTGTATCCAATAGACTGTGATCCTCTAGATGCTCTGTAAATCATTATTACAGTATGGTCTCCATAAGTTTGCACACTATCAAAATGAGACTACCTGGTCTTTCTTGGGGTTGTCCCTTGGGCTGTTCTTGTGGAGAGGCACCACATATGCCATTCTACAGTCCTGCAGTACCATGTCTGTCTCCAATGAACAACTTAATAGGTCCACCACTGACTTCACAAGCTCCCCTGCCAGTTCCCTCAGCCTCCTAGGATGCAGTACATGCAGTCCTCAAGCAAAGGACATGGAATATGTGGAATTAAATGAATAACAGGATCCAGGGCAGCATGAATTCATAAGGAGGAGATCATGTGAAACAAATCTGATAGGTTTCTTTGACTGGATGACTAAAGAGTTAGATAATGGTGGAGCGGTGGATGTGGCCTACGTGAATTTCAGCAGTTTTAAAACCATTTCTAATTGGAGACTGGTAAGCAAGCTAAGGAGCTTGTGAGTGGGTGACCTGGTGGTAACCATGGTGAGAAAATGGTTAAGGGATAGAAGACAGAGTGTAGTGGTAAACACAGAATGTTTCAAGAAAGGGGTAATAACCAGTGGGGTACCTCAGGGTTCACTGCTTGAATTGGTCTTCTTTAATGTCGTTATTTGGGTTCCATGATGCCGGTTTGACAGAAAAACTGTTGACCGGCTTTACACTGAGGGTACATATGCTGACCATGAATACAATACTAGTGTGGTTCCTGAGGGGGCTGTGCCCCATGCACCCCCCAGATCTTTCTATAATCTCCTCCATGGTTGAGGTGCTTCTGAGAAATGGTGCAATACCCAGAGATGCTCTACCAGGGGCCCTGATGCTGTACAATGATCATTATAGTGACCTGCAGTGACCTGTCATTTTGTCACTGTACATGACCACTTGCTGTATTATTTTCACTGTAGCAATGGTATACCCTTTATTAGTCAAATCCACTTAAAAGTCTCTCAGGGTTCCTTTTTGTTTTAAAGAAAAAATATAGGGAATAAGACTATATGGATACAAGTAGCAATTCAAAAAATAAGTCTCACTCTACCCCAAAAATATTCTATATATCTTAATATCCTTAATTAAAGTGTTCAAATTCCACTTGATCCTGTGTTTTATATATATATATATATATATATATACACACATATATATATATATATACATATACAGTAGATATATACATCCATGATTTTATGTTCACATGCTCCTGAAAATATTTCCAATAAGTAATGTTTCAGAACTTTTAAGTTTATTCCTTCATCAGACTTGGGGCTTTGTTTATTCACACTGTTCAAAATAAAAGACAAAAATATTATGGTAATATCATAATTAGTTCATGATACAAGAAATCAATTTTAATGTAGATAGTTTGTATAATTTGAGTTCAGGTGGAACAAATCTGACTTGGGGCCTGTTTACTGTATATTATATTCTAAGTCAGGTTAGCATGCTGTGGAGCTGGGAAGCTGTGCTCTCTCCTAGCTGTATTAGAATATCCTTGGGATTTCTATCAAAAGTAACAATGAAACCTCAAATTAGTTCTATATTTCAGTAACAGATATAGGAGAAATGTTCACTTGTTATTCTACATTTTGACTTACTTCATGTCCCAAAAGTGTTTAAATTTTATATTGAGACCTCAAGCGTTACATGTGGGTGCTCATTGGCGCTATAAAAAAGATGGTGTATTTTGTAAAAACATTCATATTGAAGGTTCAAAGTTTTTTATCTGAGCAGAAAATCATCCAGAGTACATGATTATTTTACCTGGATTTGTGATTTGGAAAGCTTTCTTTGATTTAGTCCAAAATGACCGAAAAATGCACTGATGGTCCCGGTGCCATTACACGCTGATACACAGTGTAGCAAACTGTCTGCACCTCTCGGGTGAACAAGAAGGGCTGGGCCAAATGACAACACACCTGTCGGCATGTTAGCATCGTGAATGATGTCATCTGTGCAGCCCAGTCATTTGTGAAACTTTATGTATAAATATAACTCCATTAAGTCCCCTTCTCAAAAGTTTTAAATCAGTTAAATCATTGCCCAAATGCCTATGAGTTTTAAACTAGAAACAACTATGGTCATTTAACTCCAGAATCTTCAGCATGCTTTAAAATATCTTATAAACTTTTTACATCACTACTGTTTATATTTCAACATACTGTAGGTTACTGATGGAGCCTTCTTTGATATAAAGTAAATACAACTCCATTAAGTCCCCTACTTGAAAATTTTGAACAAGTTAAAACATTGCCCAAATGCCTATGCACTTAAAGAGCCTTCCTTGGTATAAAATAAATACTGATCATATAGATCACATGAATCCCAAAATCTACAAATAAGCATAATTAAATATCTTAAGGTCTTCTAACAAGACCGATGTTTGCTTATTTTTCAAATTACAAAATATTGAGGCTTCTTTAACATAAAACTAGTGCTGGTTACTAAAATAGATTTATACATTTCTATATTATGAATTGGGAAGGAATATATTTCAAGGGGACTAGAAAAAAACATGATTTATAATCCTGATGAATTCAGATGGTAATGGAATTTACAGACAAATTATAACAATATAATGTGTTGTAGTCATTATTATAGGGAGGGGAGGGGAATAAACTGAAAGGAACTGTCGGGATACTTTGTTTTTTAGGGGTGGAGAAAGGGAAAGGGGAGGAGAGAAATAGGAGGGGGAGGGAAAAAAGGGAGGAAAAGGAGGGGGAAATGGAAGGGGAGGGAGAGGAAGGGTTTGAATATTGATTTAAAGATGTGTATACATCCTATAGTGTTGAAAAGGTGACTATTTCAATTTCAATATTATTTCTATAGTTAAATCAGTATGTAAAGTTTTGTTATAACAAATCAAATGCAGTGAAGATATATTTAGTTAAAGGTGGACCAAATCAAGTTTTCATTGAGTCCATATCTATGTATTTAAGTCCTTAATGTATATATCCTCCAAGCTTCTCTCCATAACAAAACCATTTCCTTGTTTCTCCCCGTGGATGTGCTGTTACTTTTTCCAGTCCAAAAAAATCTTAGGCTTGCTATAGGGTGATGGTATTCAGTGAAATGTCTTACTAATGGTGACCTGATGTCTCCTCCCTTAACCTAGAGGGTTAAGAGTACTGGTGGAATCACAAATAGGTTTCACTCCTGAAGGTTTTCAGACAAAATGGGATGGAATCAGATGGAAGTGTTCATTTGATTTTATGCTATTACTGATAGAAACACTAACAATAGAACAAACAAATGCGTTAAATGAAATACAAATATTAGAAACTAACTTGAAAGATACAGTAGAAATTGAAAGACTAAAATCATTTTTAGAAAAAATAGAAAAATCATTAACAGAATATGATTATCATATCAAAAATATGAAAATAAATACATTTAAAAGAGACATTAATGATTACAAAAATGGAACTGTACATAATTGGAAAAAATCTGAGCTGAATACCAACTATTACAACTTAGATGAAACTTCTACATCTTCTGATAATTCAGATGAAGCAATATACAAATCTAAGAACTATCGTGGTTCCCCATATTATAGATCCTACAATTGAAGGAACAGATATTCACAATATCAGAATAGACCATTGGAAGGTTTCAAAACCAACAAGGGAACTATTATGATAAAGAATTTTATAGACCATATCAGTGGCAACAATCTGAAAGAGAAATGGAAAGGGATTTTAAGAAAGGAACAGAAAGGGTGGGAACTTCAAGAACAAAAAGAAAAGAAAAAGAACCAGGTGGAGGACAAACAGAAAGAGACAAAATACACAAATTGAAGTAACAGAACCAACAAAATTCAATATATATAACCTCTCGAGAAGAACACTAGCTTCAACTGAAGAAAATGTTCTCAATCTTGGTTTATCTTTCAGTTTAACACAAAAATTGAACCTTTTTGAATTAAAGGTAGATTTGGAAAAGTCTACTAAAAAATTAGATTAAAACAGTTTTTTGGCATGAAAGAACAACTACAACAAAATGAAACTGAAGTTACATGACACAAAGAACATTATGAATTAAAACAAGCACTTGGAACTAAATCCAATTTTGACCCAATAGGATTTGCTCCACCCAATATTACTTGTTATATTGAGAAAGTGAATAAAGATGTTGAAAATATATTGGCAGAAAATATAAATAAACCACCTTGTTTCAACCTAACAAAGCAAGAAAATGAAGCACTGAATAATTTAAGCCAAGATAAGACAATTATAATAAAACCAGCAGATAAAGGAGGGGGAATTGTCATTCAAGACACAGAAACTTATAAAGCAGAATGTCTAAAACAGTTAGATGATTCAAGGACATATGAAAAAGTCAGAAACATTCCATTTAAGCAACTCAGAACATTAATCACGGAAACTGTTACAGAAGCTAATGACAGAGGGATAATAGATCAGTGGGTGTTGGAAGAACTCATAAACAAAACACCAAGAATACCACTATTATATTGTCTACTGAAAATACATAAAAATCAAAAAAATCCTCCAGGTAGACCTATCATGTCAGGCATTGGATCTATCACAGAACCCTTATCTAACTATGTGGATTACTATTGTAAAGAATTACTTACTAACACATAGTCTCACATAAAAGACAGCAAACATTGCACCCAACTACTAGAAGAAATAAATCAACAAAATCTAGATTTAACAGAAAGTTTGTTCATCACTTTGGACGTTAAAAGTGTATATACAAGTATTCCACATGAAGAAGGCATAAAAGCACTGGACTTTTTTCTATCAACAAGTCCACAAAATCAACCAAATAAAGAATTTCTTCTGAAACTAACAAGGATAGTATTAGAAAACAATTACTTCTCATTTGAAAATTATACATATCTACCAAAAATAGGTACAGCCATGGGAGCTGCTCTAGCCCCGACTTATGCTAATTTATATATGGCACATTTTGAGAAAGAATTTATACAATCAGAAGAAAATAGATTTAAATCAAAACTGATTCTCTATAAACAATTTATTGATGACATTTTAATTATATGGAATGGAATCATACAAGAAGCAAAGGAGTTTCATGAATATATAGAATCAGTAAATCATAACTTGTCTTTCACAATGGAAATTAATTCTGAAACAATCAGTTTTTTGGACTTAAAAATAATAAAAGAAAATGGGAAAATTATAACAGATCTTTACAGGAAATAAACATCAACCAACACTATCCTACATGCTAAAAGTTTTCACCAAAAAAAACTTGACAGCATTCCTTACAGCCAAATGTTGAGAAAAAAACGCAACAGTGGTAATAAAGAAAAATATGATAACAACATTGCAGATCTAACCCAAAGATTTAAACAAAGAGGTTACACATATTCAGTTTTGAAATTGTCCAAAGAAAAATGTGATTCCAGAGACAGAACAGTTCTGTTACAAAATAAAACTGACGCTGAAACAAGAAGTGAATCAAAAGTTACGATGTCCACACAATACTCAGAAAGTCTTGGAAAAATCAAACATGTTATTCTATCTAATTGGAACATCTTACAAACAAGTGAACTGAGACAACAGATTTTCTATAATAAACCTTGGGTAACAGCTAAAAAACACACTACCATCGGAAAGAAAATAAATAAGAGTCAACATTGGACACCAGAAAACAAACCCATGACTTGGCTTAAGAGTGAAATCAAAGGCTTTTTTCCATGCAGCAACTGTGTTCATTGTAACAATGGACAAAAAATGAAACACATAAAAAGCACATGGGATGATAAGGAACATGCTATAAGAGATTTCATAACTTGCAGATCAGAATATGTGGTATACTGTATTATTTGTCCCTGTTCACTGTACTACATTGGTGAAACAACCTGAGCATTAAAGAAATGGATATCTGAACATAAAAGCAACATCTGAAGAGGAGACATCAGGTCACCATTAGCAAGATATTTCACTGAATACCATCAACCTATATCAAGCTTAAGATTTTTTGGACTGGAAAAAGTAACAGCACATCCACGGGGAGAAACAGGGAAATGGTTTTGTTATGGAGAGAAGCTTGGTGGATATATACATTAAGGACTTATATACATAGATATGGACTCAATGAAAACTTGATTTGGTCCACCTTTAACTAAATATATCTTCACTGCATTTGATTTGTTATAACAAAACTTTTTATACTGATTTAACCATATAAATAATATTGAAATTGACATAGTCACCTTTTCAACACTATAGGATGTATACACATCTTTAAAATCAATATTCAAACCCTTCCCCTCCATCTTCTTCCATTTTCCCCTCCTTTTCATCTCCCCTTCCTCCTCTCCCATTTCTCTCCTCCCCTTTCCCTTTTTCCACCCGTAAAAAACAAAGTATCCCGACAGTTCCTTTCAGTTTATTCCCCACCCCTCCCTATAACAATGACTATAACACATTATATTGTTATACTTTGTCTGTATATTCCATTACCATCTGAATTCATCAGGATTATAAATCATGTTTTTCTAGTCCCTTGAAAGGTATTCCTTCCCAATTCATAATATAGAAATGTATAAATCTATTTTAGTAACCAGCACTTGTTTTATGTTAAAAAAGCCTCAATTTTTTGTAATTTGAAAAATAAGACAAACATCAGTCTTGTTAGAAGACCTTAAGATATTTAATTAAGCTTATTTGTAGATTTTGGGATTCATGTGATCTATATGATCAGTATTTACTTTATACCAAGGAAGGCTTTTTAAGTACATAGGCATTTGGGCAATGTTTTAATTTGTTCAAAATTTTCAAGAAGGGGACTTAATGGAGTTGTATTTATTTTATATCAAGGAAGGCTCCATCAGTAACCTATGTTAAAATATAAACAGTAGTCATGTAAAAAGTTTATTAGATATTTTAAAGCATGCTGAAGATTCTGGAGTTAAATGGCCATAGTTGTTTCTAGTTTAACACTCATAGGCATTTGGGCAATGATTTAACTGATTTAAAACTTTCGAGAAGGGGACTTAATGGAGTTATATTTATCCATAAAGTTTCACAAATGACCAGGCCATACAGGTGACATCATTCATGATGTCAACACACCAACTGGTGTATTTTTGTTTGGCCCAGCCCTTCTTGTTCACCTAGAGGTGCAGACAGTTTGCTACACTGTGTATCAGTATGTAATGGCACCGGGAGCATCAGCGTGTTTTTCGGTCATTTTGGACTAAATCAAAGAAAGCTTTCCAAATCACGAGTTCAGGTAAAATAATCATGTACTCTGGATGTTTTTCTGCTCAGATAAAAAAACTTTGAACCTTCAATATGAATGTTTTTACAAAATTCAACATCTTTTTTATAGCACCCAATGAGTACCTACATGTAACACTTGAGGTCTCAAGATAAAATTAAAACACTTTTGGGACACAAAGTAAGTCAAAATGTACAATAACAAGTGAACATTTCTCCTATATCTGTAACTGAAATGTAGAACTAATTTGAGGTTTCATTGTTACTTTTGATAGAAATCCAAAGGATATTCTAATACAGCTAAGAGAGAGCTCAGCTTCCCAGCTCCACAGCACATTAACCTGAATTAGAATATAATATAAATAGGTCCCAAGTCAGGTTTGTTCCACCTGAACTCAAATTATACAAACTATCTACGTTAAAATGTATTTCTTGTAATATGAACTAATTATGATATTACCATAATATTTTTTGTCTTTTATTTTGAAAAGTGTGAAAAAACAAAGCTCCAAGTCTGATGAAGGAACAAACTTAAAGTTCTGAAATGTTACTTATTGGAAATATTTTCAGGAGCATGTGAACATAAAATCGTGGATGTACGTATATGTACATATATATATATATATATATATAAGTGAAAACACAGGATCAAGTGGAATTTGAACACTTTAATAAAGGATATTAAGATATAAAGCATATTTTTTGGGTAGAGTGAGACTTATTTTTTTAATTGATACCCTTTATTAGTGACATAAAAGAGGGGCCAGAAGGGAAGGTCTGCTTCCCTGTGGATGATACAAAGATCTTCGAAGAGGTGGATTGGGGAGGTGGAAAGGATGGACAAGGGTCTGAAAAAACTTGAAGAGTGGTAAGGCTATGGCAGCTGGGGTTTAATGAAAAATAGTGCAAAAAAATGCATTTAGGCCACAGAAATCTGGGGCTGCAGTACACAATGGGTGGCATGATACTCACAATATTCAAGCAGGAAGGAGACCTGGGGGTAATCATAGCAGATAACTTGAAAAGGCCAAGCAATATGACAAGAAATTAGGGAGGGCTAGTGGGTCGCTGAAGTGGATAGGAAGGAGTATCACCAGTAAAAAAGGGACGTGGTGTTGCCCCTATATAGATCACTAGTAAGACCACACCTCTGTGTCCAGTTCTGGAGACCACATTTCAGGAAGGACATATACAGAGTGGAGGAGGTACAGAGGAGGCCTACTAAAATTGTGCAGAGCCTGCACCATAAGCCCTACAAAGAGAGGCTAAAGGAGCTTAATATGTTCATCCTGGAGGAAAGGCAGGACAGAGGCAATAAGATAAAGAGACTTTTAAGTACTTCAAGGGGGTCAATAAGGTATGGGGTGGTATATTTAAGAAAAAGGTACTCTGGAACAAGGGGACCCGCTATGAAACTGGAGGATGGAAGGTTCAGGGCAGTTGTGAGGAAATATTTCTTTACTGAAAGAGTGGTGGATTCGTGAAACAGCCTTCCAGCTGAAGTAATTGAGGCAAAAATAGAGGTGGGGCTCCAAAACAACTTGGATAGGCACTTGGGAATCACAGGGGTAAGGAAAGAAAGAGGAAGAAGCAGCACCGAAGATCAAGTTGGTGTACAGCAAAAATGAAGGTAGAAGTAAAGCATCTTAATGATATGGGTGGACAGGCTAGACCAAGTAGCCCTTATCTGCTATCAGATTCTATCTTTCTATGTTTCCAAATGATCTGAACAGTATGTCTATGAGGGCTATGTGGGGGGTGACACAAAGAACTGGCTAGCATAAATGTCAATCAATCCAAACAATTAATAACTGGCTGACTACAGTCAGTGCCCTTGTATACCAATGAGTGTCATCTTTGCTGGTCTTGAGGTATGGTAGCCACAGGATTAGAAAAAAATAATGTTTTGGTTTTTTTGAACCTGCTGACCTTGACCTGACCTGAACTGTTTGTCACAGTGACAGAATTTATGGTGTCAAATAAATAATTATGAAATACATTTGCTAAAGTTCATGCTGTGCACACTGCTGCTGTTCCGTTCTGATATCCTCCCTGCCTCACCGCCCTCACCTTGTTTTCTGATTGTTCCCATTATACTAGACAGTTTGAAAATGGCGTGATGGCAGCATCCTTCAGCAGGGGATTCTGGTCAGTAAGTAAATTCTGCTACTACCACACTGATATTCCTAGACTGACCTGACTCCCCTGCTTTAGCAGGCTGCTGGCATGCCACTTCTTCATTACCCTGTGCCAGCTCTTGTTTCAGAATTGACATGCTGCTTTGATGAAGAACTGGGCCATCTCGACAATTCAAGTTGTGCCATAAGAGACTCACTATTCTCGAGTCGAGTTGAGTTGTCCAAGTCCAAGTAGGTTCAGAAGTTCTGCAGAGCAGGTTCACCCACCCCTAATTTAAACATTATTGTGTAACACAGAAACATGCAACCATAAGCAAAAATTGGAACAGAGAATATATATCTTGCATTGGCTTTTTGTTACACCGCCCTCCTTTCTGTGACCATTATAGCCAGTAGGCATGCATGTCCATTAGCTGTAGTGATACATTATGAGGACATGTAAAAGTTGTGCAAAGAAAATGTAGGTGTATGAAGTCCATGTAATTATTTATTTATATTATTTTTTTATTTATTTCATCTTGGATTTACACCTGTGAACCAGAGGCTCATTTATATAGGTTACATAGATACATAGATACATAGACAGTGTCAGCAGATAAGGGCCTATGGCCCACCCAGTCTGCCCATTTGAGCTTGTAAGTTCAGTTTATGTTTTCCTAGAAGTCTGTTGCCCCTTACCCCTGACCTCCAGAATTCCTTTATGTCTATCCCATGCATTCTTAAATCCCGTGATTGTTTCAGCCTCCACCACTTCCTCTGGCAGGGTGTTCCACTTGTCCACCACCCGTTCTATGAAGAAATTCTTCCTCATGTTTCCTCTGAATCGTCCTCCCTCCAACTTCATCCCATGCCCTCTAGTGCTGGAACACCTTTTTCAACAAAAATAGTATATTCCTGCACTCTGTTCCTCCCTGTGAGATACTTGTATGTCTCTATCATATCCCCTCTCTCCCTCCTCTCCTCCAGGGAGTACATGTTCAGTTCCTTCAACCTGTCTTCATAGGACTTGTGATGCAATCCATGCACCATCTTTGTTGCCCTCCTCTGAACCTTCTCTACCCTGTCTGTGTCCTTACGTAGGTATGGTTTCCAGAACTGAACACTGTACTCCAGGTGGGGCCTCACTAGTGTCTTGTATAGCGGAATTATGACCTCCCTTTTCCTGCTGGTGATGCCCCTGCTGTTACATCCCAGCATCCTATCTGCTTTACATGCTGCCTTGTTCCACATCAACAAGAGGATACACAGAGAAGGAATAGACAATTAGTTGTGGAAAAGAGAGTGAGCAAAGATGGTATCTAATTACAGTACTTGCGTTGTGCAATGTATGCCAGGACAAATACAGGAGCAATTTATAACAACACCTATTACAGGCATTGGACAAAGCATGCCAGGTCAATTGCTAGAGAGTAGGGGAGAATTTAAGAAGGGTTAAGAGACAGAGTAGCAGCCAAGAGGCTTTGTCAGTTGAACATCGGGAGGGATGGGGTAAGTTAGTAGAGGATGAGGAAGAAGAGCAGGCAGCCCGTAGAATGCCAAGAGAGTGGTACACAGACAAGAGGCCTTGATTGGTAGGGTGGGGGATGGGAGGGGGATAAGGAGGTGAGGAGGGAGCATTCTAGAGGCTTTGTCGAGGGTGGCAGGAGGACTGATGGTGTGGGTAGGGGTGGGGAACAGGCAAGGGAGAAGGGTGGGTTGGACTAAGAGGGAATAGGAGATGATTGAGGGTAGTAGGAAGGAGAGGGAAGGGCAAGTGAGTGGGATTGGGACCTAAGTACTGATAGGAGCAAGAATGAAAAGTGCAAGTTGCTTTGGGTTGATGAGGGTTTTGAGGCATGTGGAACAATGACTCAGTGGAAGCAGTCACATTGGTTGAGCTTGCTTAGGTACTGTTAAAGATAATGTTTAAATTGGCCAGGCTTAGAGATTGAGAATTAATTACAGATTGCCACTTGCAGCTTGGAAAAAAAGAAAAATGTCAGAGCAGCCTGCATCCATGAAAGGACCACTTCCATGTCTCCCAAAATGCATGACATTAGACACAACAGATCTTCTATGTGGCTGGAGAACAGAAATGTGAACCCCTTCAGCAATATTCTGTGTCTTTCTGTGCCACTGTGAAAAGAGTAGCCAAATAGCAAATAGTGGTATACAGTTGCACAGTTAGTCATTAAAGAAAATGATGAGGGTAGTTGCTCCACTAGTCCCCTTCTATGTGTCCAACATGTTGCAGCCTGGTAAAGTTAGGGTGAGAGGAAGGCCAACAAATAAGAAGGTCACACTTGCAACATATAACCTATGCATCTCAGTCTTGTCAGGATTCAGCCTCAGCCAGTTGGCAGTCATCCAGCCCTTGATCTCAGCAAAGCTGTTGCTAAACACTGAGGACCCTATTCCAAAAGGCATTACACCTGGTGCAAGGTGATTTATGCCGATCCTGATGGTGCAAATCACAGCTTATGCCAGGCATAATGCCAGTTGCAATTACAAAAGGCACATTCCGCCATGCGTATGAGGACTGTGCCAAATGTGGGTTATGGCAATCACTACACCCACAAACCGCAGTGGCATGGTGCAAAGGTGGATTACAGCAGCAATTGTGCCTTATTCCAAAAGGGCAGCTGCCATAACCCACTTGCACCATTCTAGAACAGGGAATGGTATAGTGGGTTAGACCAGATAGGAGGTGGTCTAAGAGGCATCTGTCCTGGTACAGTGATGGATGCCCCCTCGCAGCCCCACAGAAAGTACACTGCTGTGCTCCCCAGTGTTACCCTTGTCCTGTCATGCCCCCTTCCCCCTGAACTTTGGGGACCTCTGGGGCCCAGTTCTGTCACTGCTTCCCCAGTGCATCTGCCACCTGTCCAACCCCCCCAATGCCCCCAGGTGGATGCCATTGCATTCTGGGGTGGGGGGCATGGAGGGGCAGTAGAATGCATGCCATGGCTTGTAGCAGCCAGGTCCAGTGCACCATGCCTTTAGCGCTAGGCTGCTGCTGCTGCAAGTCATGGGCATAGGTGTTGGGGACCCTGCTTGTCCAGGAATACAGTGCATGGTTCCCAGCATAGCATCGCATGGTGCAACTCGCATACACCCATGAGTTGCACCACGATTTCTAGAATCGCCCTAGATTTCATCATCTTGGTCAGGTGCAAAGGACATGTATAGTTGAGTATAATATAAGTATCATCTGCATAGCAGTGAGCATTGAAACCATACCATCTCACAAAGTCCCCCAATGACAACATATACACCATGAATAACATAGGTGAAAGCATAGAGCCCTGGGGACCCCATATGGTAGAGAGAATGCGTGAGAGGAATACATTTCTGATGTAACTCTATGAGATCTACCAGTGCGGAAAGAATGAAACCATCTGAGGACTGTACCCGACAGTCCACAGATCACTTTCAAGTGCTCCAGCAAAATGTCATGACCCACAGTGTTGAATGCTGCAGAGAGATCAAGAAGGACTAGATGGAATGGGTCCTTTGATCTGTTGCTATCAAGAGGTCAATGAACAACCAGAAAATGGCAGTCTCAGTGCTATGCCTCTTCCAAAATCTGACTGAAGAGGATCATAAATATCATGAATGGTAAGAGGATCATCCAGCTGCAGCACTACCACCTTCTCAATAACCTTGCCCACAAAGGGCAGGTTAGAGACCGGTCTGTAGTTGGTGAGACAGTCTGGATCCAGAGATGATTTCTTAAGAAGGGGTGTAACCACCACATCCTTCAGGGAGTCAGGAAACTCACCCACCTCAAGTGATCTCTGGACTATCTCAGCCAGTACCGAGCAGATGACTTCAACAGACCCCACCAGAGGCTAGTTAGGCCCATGTCCAGACTACAGTAATTCAGCCGCATACTCTGGATGATCCTTATGACATCTGCAATCGCCAGCTGGCAGAAAGCTGACCAACAAAACTGTGGTTCTGCAACCTCTAACTGATCACTGCCCCGCCCATTTGAGCTAGCTGATCAGATCTCTGACCTAATGTTGGCAACCTTATCCGTAAAGAAGTGAGTGAACTCTTCACACCTATCCTGTGACAATGCTCTCTGAACTTGCAGACAGGTTGGATTGCACAGTCTATCTGTCATTCTGAAGAGCTGAGCAGGTTGGTTCCTTGCAGTGGCACTATCCCCGGACAGGAATGCTGTCTTCTTGGATTACAAGCTGGCTGAGTGGGAGGCTGCAATGGGTGATGGTGAAAGGGGAGCTCTCAACTCCAAGGCTGGTGATGACTAGGGTGCCACAGGGCTCTGTGTTGGGGCCAGTATTGTTTGGGCTCTTCATATCAGACATTGCACATGGGGTGGTGAGCAAGATAAGTCTGTTAGCTGATGACACCAAAATCAGAACAGTGGTGGATGGAGAGAGAAGGAATGGATGCAGCTGCAGGAGGACCTAAGCAAGCTAGAGGAGTGGTCAGAGAGGTGGCAGCTGGGGTTCAATGCAAAGAAGTGTAAGGTTATGCACTTTGGGGTGAAGAACCCAAGGAGAGAATGTTGGCTGTTAGTGGTTAAGCTGGGAATCACTGAGGAGGAGAAGAACCTAGGGGTAATGATAACAGGAACCATGAACAACACTTCCCAGTGCAGGAGAGTGACTGCAAAAGTGAACAAAATGCTGGGGTGCGTATCGAGGGGGGTTTAGTCCAGGTGAAGAGAGGTGATCTTGCCCCTCTACAGTTCACTGGTAAGGCCACACTTAAAGTGGTGTGTGCAGTTTTGGAGGACATACCTAAAGTGTGATATCAGGCTACTGGAGGGGGTGCAGAGGAGGGCAACAAATATGATATGTGGAATGGAGGAGAGAGACTATGACAGCAGGCTAGGAGACCTGAATATGTACACCCTGGAGGACAGAAGGGACAGGGTGGACATGATAGATACATTCAAGTATCTGGGGGGGAATCAATAGGAATGGGGCAGATGGAGTCTTTAAGTTAAGGAGGGGGAGGGTCACCGGGGCATGGGCTAATAATAGAGGGGGGAAGATTTAGGAAGGAAATGAGGATATACTATTTCACAGAGAGGGTGGTAGCAAAATGGAACACTCTACCAGAATGGGTGGTATCATGTAAATCTGTGAACAGCTTCAAAAGGGCATGGGACAGGGAACAGGGGAGAGTGAGGTTGGATCAGTAGGGGGTGGCAGTGGGATGACAAAGGGGAGGGGGTGGGGCAGCTACAAACTAGGGGACTAGCTGCACACACTCAAGCAGACTTAGACAGACCAGGTGGTCTGTTTCTGCTGGCACATTCATATGTTCATATGTTCTTATGGGAGATTGTTGATTGATAGTTTGAATAATGGACTTTCAATCTATGCATGTAAGCATCAAGACCAGATTTCCTCCAGCGATGCTCCATCCTTCACCCCTCTTTTTTCATCTCCCTCAAGATCCCATCAAACCAAGGGTTCTGGGGGTGAACACAAACAGGAGCAATGGAGTCCAGAACCACCACCACAGCCATATTACAAGCTTGCAGTAGGTTGTCTGGACCCACGCTCACAGTCAGAATTCCCGATAGTCCAGTACCATCATCAGACCATCTGGGATTACCCAATGAAAGGATGATATCAGACCATTTCCATAGAGGCAGGCCTGTGGGGGAATGGCCTGGAAATTAAATCTGATAGTGTAATGGTCAGACCAACTGACTGGTTCCACCACCAAATTGGAGTTCTCTATATCCAGAAGAAAGACCAGGTCCAATGAATGCCCAGAACTATGGGTTGCAGAGGCAATCACCTGTGAGAAGCCCAACAAAATCATAAGTTGAAGAAAGTCTTGGCCAAACTGTGAGAGTTCATCATTGATCCAGGCACTGGCGTCACCCACCACCATCAATCTGGACAACTCCAGCACCATCTCGACAATGAAGTCTGCGACTTCCTGCAGACATTGCTTCTCAGCCCCAGGTGTATGGTAGATGAGAAGAACTTTGCTCCCCCTACCTGCACCCAGGATACATTCAAAGGATCTGGTCTCCCATACTGGAATATCTATCCGGCCCAATTCCATTTTAAAACCAATGGCCACCAACCCCCCCACCCCCATGATCCAACCTCGGGCAGTGTATCACTGAAAAACTGGCTGGAACTGCCGTCTCAAGAATTGGGCCAGCCAGCCAGGTCTCAGTGATGTATGCCAGGTCCAATGATCCAATAAGATCGGCAATAAATGTTGTCTTGTTTCTAATAGACCTGGCATTGCATAACACCACTTGAGATGGATGAGACTCCAAGGCTGATCAAGTGAACTGCTCACTAAAAGTGGAGCCCTTGGGTATAGGAATCAGACAGGGAGGGCCCCTAGCAAGTCACCATTTTCCTCCATGGCATCTCCTTGGCACCACAGCCCCACTCCAGCTGCCCAGCTCACCCCTTTCCTGAAGTCCAGAACCCCCTGTCCTACACCTTCTCCTTGCTATCCCCAGTGCCTGACAATGGTTATAGAAGTCAGTCTACAAATGGGGGCAATTAAAGGGATGGAGGTCCAGAGTCCAGAGGAGGAGTAGCGAATGACCATTATAGCCACCTGCTAACAGATAATCACTGGCCACTCTGAGAAACCACCCCTGATTAGTCAGACCTCTACACCAAAATGAATCAAACCCAGTTTAAAAACACTCCTTAATCATGAACACTACAACCCAACCAAAATAATAGATCACAAATGAACACTCCCTTACAACCCCTCCCCAATCAAAAACACACAAAATACAATAAACATGGGGAATTCAGGAACTGGACAGTGATAATAGCTAGAATTTGAACAAGAAAATGTCCACCAAAACCAAGTCCATATTAGGAACTAAAGTAAGTAACACTAACGGTAAACAGAACCAATGTCACAGTTCTCCCACAAAGTTTGCAGTTAAAGTGGAGGGCTCACCACCAATATTCATTGCAGTTAGTCTAACGGGAATGACTATCTCACAGTCAAATCTAAAAAATGCAGTTGAAACAGATACTACAAAAGGAAAGAGGCCCTTTCACTGCCTCACAAGATAGGTAAAGTGATTTCCAACATGTAAAAAAGTAACTTCCAGCAGGACAAGTAAAGATCCAAACAACAGACCATAATAAGCCCAGTCAACTTGGTAAAAGTGAAGTCATTGATAATACAGGACCTCAGGTTCACATGTCAGCCAGATCCGAAACACCCTGAAGCAGGACACAGGGTACACATTCACTCATCCCCACTTGAATCACTGGTGAAAACCCAGTCTCTGTTAGACAACCCCTGCAGCCCCGGAGAAAACTCCATGACTACCAACCCTCAGGAAAGAACTCCCAACCCTCCCGGGGAAGAACAGCTACCCTACCACCCACCTCCAGGTAAGCTGGTCTGGCTGAACCTCACTTCCTCCTTGCAGACTCCACTGGGCAATATCTTCAACCAAGTCCAATGACTTAGGTAATCCACAGGAACCAGGCTATGTCTAGTCATCCAATTGGACCCAGGCTGGTTCCAAAGTACTGATATTCCTTCCCCCTGCTTATGGCCATAAATAGACTCCTGTGGTTGATGATTGGACGATTGCTGGTGACAGAACATTGAACACCAGCACCAGTGATACTGAAAAACCTTCCTGACTGATGCAATTATCAGGCTTTAGGCATTTCCAACGAGCGGGTGGGCAGTCGGGCAACAGTGTCTATATACAACAACTGCGACAGTCAAAAAAGGCATTCCAGCAGTTGAACAGGACAACGCTTATAGCTCTGACAATGCCTCTCCCACTAATTGCCACGAAGCCACACAAACAGATGGAGCAACAGGTAAAATTAAAACAAAAGACAACTAAACTGTAGAGGGCTAAATCAAACTACATGCAGCTGGCTCAGCTCAAATTAGAGTCTTGGGCAGATAAAGATTTAGCACCTGGAATGCACCATTTTCATTGGCTGCCCCTTGAAATGAAATCAAAACTTACAGACAGAAGACAGCTGCAAGATTCTCTGGAAACCCTTGATACACACAGGTTAATTTTCTTACTTTTTAAGTCCATTTACAGTCACAAACCCAATCCAGTTGGAAGCAGGATAGTGCAGGGCAACTTGCTAGGAAAACACATCCCCACTGACCTCTGAAATGTACAGTCTCCTGTAGCTGGATGTTGGAATCTGACATGAGTTGTATTTCTTGTGTTTTACTTCAAATGCAATAAATAAATATTTAATAAAAGTTTAAGGAAACCTGAAAACAACAAAAATGTTAATCTTCATATAATCCAGACAAAGTATTGTCAGTATTTAGGAGAAAACTGTAACACGTTGAGGAAAAGTGATGCTAGAAATGGCAGGGCTTGTGAAGAAAGAGGTCTTCAGCTATAACCTGTGTGCAGGGCTGCTTTGGGCAGAAAAATATCTGAAATGGATTCAGGCTGATCTTGTTACACATCAGCAGCTGTAGCAAATTGCTTTTGTCCATCTGGTGTTGAAACTAGTAGCTTAGCTGGATATACCATTTTAAATTTTATACCAGCAGCAAAGAGTTTATTCTCAATATCAAAGATATTTTTCTAAGGTAAACTTTGAAGATAGTTACAGAAACAGAGGGCTGGTTCTCAGCAGGAACAGAGATTCAAGGGCAGAAACCTTTGAAGCCTGATCTCTTGCACACTTCAGTCAAAAGGGTAGAAATTGTAAAAGCTCCTGCTCTATAAGTCACATCCCCTTAATATGAGTGAAGGCCACTCAAGAGATCCATGAAAGTTTGTTCATGGCTTTAGAAGTTACTAAAAAGTACTCTGCACCTGTTTTCCACCTAGCCGACTGCCAGTCCAACATGTAGAGCTGCCTGAGCTGCGTTTGTTAGTTTAACTATAGTAGTGCTGTAGCAGTCACTGTTGTTTTGTTTGATCCTATGGATTATTAAATGCTACAGCTAATTTATTTTATTGTTTTATTTAAATGTGTAGTATCGTCGAGTTGTGCAGAAGTCTGAATGCGATAAGCTACGGTCGCGTTTGCTTGTTTGACCGACGGTCCCTAGAAATGTTAAACTGCTTTTAATGGATGTTTTTGAAGCATTCAATTGTGGATAGAGGCTTGGTGAAGGATTGGCAAAATCGAGAGTAAATGCTTTTAGCAGCGTTGATATGGTGTATCGATCGTTGAAGTTTTGACTGAACTGACTCCAGCTGGAAAGTGGAAGAATAATGCGAGTTGTGTAAAGAATTGCCACATCAGTGGAAAGTTCAGGCTACCTGCAGTCATTTGAGCGTGCTGAGAAGGATAATTTTTATCGTCCTTGGTGGATTGGTGAGCCAGACCGGCTTGCCCTGAGGTGGGTACTGGGTCTAGGGAAATCCTCTGTGGGGGCTGGGGGTGTTGACAGAAGGGTGGGCATCTGGCTAGTTCCCTTTGAGCTACCGTCAGCTGCCTGTCTAAGGTTGGGCAGCTCCGGTGGTTTAGGCGGAGGTGTTTCTTTTGACTATCTATCTGCCACGGGGTAGGTCGGGGTTGGCAGAAAGACCCTTTGATTTATTCCTTCAGGATTGACTGTGTCGGGAAAACTTTACAGTAATAAATGAATTGTAGCAAGCCTCATTTTTCTTCATGTTTTTTGGTTGTTCTGCAATTTGGACTGGGTGGTGAGAGTAACCTGAATTTTATTTATCCAATCTGCATTATTGAACTGTGGTTGGGGAAAGCATTTTATAAACTGGGTTATGGCTCTGGGTTGTGAGAGACTCTAAGGCCAAAAATATTTCCCTTTTGGGACTCAGGAATTGAATCAAGTGAGAGCTGATTCTGTTTTCATCTTGGATTTAAAAAGGAAAAGAGACTCTGGGGACTGTTCTTTGGACTTCTGAAATTTTGACTTTACTACTGTTTGTTAAATGTGTAGTTGATTTTGTTTGAAGTTTTTAGTTTGGATTTATTAATTTTAAAATTGTTGGTAACTATCGAAATAGTTTTATTGTTATTTTGGGGTTATATTTTGGGTTGGGATTTTATTTTACTTTTCCTTTTTTGTGTGTAATAGTGTTTTTGTCTGACTCCTTCCGCTGTGAGAGAGAGTGAAGGAGTGATTTACCATTTTTGGTTATTTGATACTAATAGTTTTATTTTTTTTTTTTTGTTTGTTTTTCTTTTCTTTTTTTTGTTAAATTGTTTATAATGTGTTGGGGAGGTTTAGCGATGGTTGGGCTTTATTCCTCCACCAGGCTCAGGGAATTATGCCCCTTTTAATGTCCTCCATTATCATCTGACACCTATTTTAGGTGTCGTGCGTTGGGCTCTCAGGAAGAGTAGGCGGTGGAGAGGCTGGGCCTGTTGGGGGACAGAAGAGGGGTGAGCAGATTGGGGTTTTGGGGTCCAGGAGATGCCCAGGGGTGAAATGGGGTCAGGATAGGGAACATTCCTGCCTTGTCCCCCATACCCAAGGGTTCCGATGTTAATGGACAGGTGCCGAGGTCTTCCTCGACAACTCATCCTGCCTTGGTGGTGTTGTGCAATGCCAGATCTATAAAAAACAAGACAGCTATTATAGCTGATCTTGTTGGGTCAACTGATCTGGCTTGCATCACTGAGACCTGGCTGGATGAAAATCCAGTCCCTATATTGGCCTTGGCAGTTCCAGCAGGGTTTTCGGTGATACACCGTCCAAGGTTGGATTGCAGGGGTAGGGGTGTGGCCATTATGTTTAAGACTAAGCTGGGCCTTGTGGATATGCCATTAGGAACTACCAGATCCTTTGAATATATCCTGGGAGAGGGTGTAGGTTGTGGGATTCTTCTCGTTTACTGTCCACCAGGTGATGGTGGAGATTTCCTGCAGGAGACAGCAGACTTCATCGTCGACTTGGTTTTGAGGTTCCCCAGACTGATAGTTCTGGGTGACTTCAATGCCTGGGTTGATGATGAACTCTCATATTTTGGTCAAAATCTCCTCTAGCTGATGACAATGCTGGGCCTAACACAGGTGGTTACCTCCTCGACCCAGGTAGGGGGTCATTCACTGGATCTGATCTTTCTTTTGGGTATGGAGATCGCTGACCATGGGGTGGAACCAATCAGCTGGTCTGACCATCACACCATAAGGTTCAGCTTCAGGGCCCCCCCAAATAGGTCTGCCCCTATGGTGATGGTTCGGTACCGCCCTTTAAGGGATGTTAACCCCAGTGACCTAACGGCAGTACTGGATCTATCGGGTTTGTCGGGTGAATGCATGAGTCCAGATGATCTCGTACTTGCCTATAATAAGGCTGTGGGACATGCTCTGGACAAAATTTCTCCTATTCATGTTCAGCCTCTCGCCCTCCATCCAAGGAGCCCTTGGTTTAATGGCTCCTTGAAGGACTTAAGGCAAACTGGCTGATGGTTGGAGAGAGTCTAGCGGAAGTCCAGCAATGATGTTGACAGGCTTAGGTTGATGGCACATTATGATGGCTATCAATCAGAAATCACCCGTAAGAAGGCAGAATTCCTGTCCAGGGAGATTTCTGCTGCACAGAACTGACTGGCTCAACTTTTTTGGACTGTGGACAGATTGTGCAATCCAATCTGTCTCTAGCCCAGAGAAGCTTTTTCTCAGCTAAGATGCGAGGAGTTCGCTCAGTTTTTTGCAGATAAGGTTGCCAGCATCGGGTCTGACATCGGTCTGACTTCTCCTTTGGGGGACTGCAGTGATCGACGGGAAGTGGCATGTACTCAGTCTGACTGGTCAGACTTTCACCACCTGGAGTTCAGTGACATTGTAAAAACCATCCAGATATTGTGACCAACTAGTTGTAGTTTGGATCCAGGCCCTACACCCCTCTTAGTAGGATGTGTAGAAGTTATCTGCCCAATCCTTGCTGACATTGTCTGGAAGTCCTTGGAAAGGGGGGTCTTTCCCGACACCCTCAAGGAGGTGGTCATTTGACCACTCCTTAAAAAACCCTCCTTGGATCCAGATTGTCTAGCTAACTACCAGCCTATCTCTAACATGCCATTTGTTGGTAAGGTTATTGAAAAGGCGGTTGCGCTGCAACTGGATGATCATCTTATGACTCACAATGTCTATGATACTCTCCAGTCTGGTTTTAGGAAGAAGCACAGCACGGAGAGTGCTCTTGTCCAGGTATTGAGTGATCTCCTAATGGCTAGAGATCGAAAGGCATGTACCATTCAGGTCTTTCTTGATCTCTCTGCTGCATTTGACACTGTAGACCATGGTGTGCTACTGGAATGCCTGCTGGTTTATTGTGGGCTGTTTGGTACAGTCCTCAAGTGGTTTCATTCTTACCTCACAGACAGGTCTCAGAGAGTTGCCACTGGAATTTATTCCTCTGGCGCTCACTCCCTGCCTTGTGGGGTACCGCAGGGCTCCATTTTAGCTCCCATGTTGTTTGCAGTGTATATGCTGCCATTGGGAGAAATCATCAGGTGATACAGTTTGGGTTTTCACTGCTATGCAGGTGATACCCAGCTGTATCTGTCCTTTTTCTCCGGACAGGGTGATGCACTCTCCGTGCTAAACAACTACCTTGCTGAGATCAGACTTTGGATGAGTTCCAGCTGGCTGAGACTGAATCCAGATAAGACTGAGGTATTGGTAGTGGACCCAGGTCATCCGGGGGTGGGTTTGGGAGTTGGACAACCCTCAGGTTTGTTACTTGGTGGTATGCCACTCCCTACCTCTGATCAAGTGTGTAATCTGGGCTTTATTTTTGATGAAGGACAGACCTTAAAATCTCAGGTGTCAGCTGTCATCAAATCCTCTCTTTACCATCTGAGGAATATCGCCTGGGTGAAACACCTGGTTCCGTCGGGTTATCTTCCAACATTGGTCCATGCCTTTGTCACTACCCATCTTGCTTACTGCAATCCCCTTTACCTAGGGCTACCCGGGGTTGATATCCGCTGCCTGCAGCTGGTGCAGAACATGGCAGCCAGGCTTTTGACTGGGACATCTAGAACCAGTCATATTACACCTGTGCTCCGCGAACTGCACTGGCTGCCTGTTAGGTGGCCGATCACCTTTAAGGTTGGCTTACTAACCTTTAAAGCCCTACATGACCAGGGACCTGGTTACCTGAAAGATCTCCTGATTCCCTACTGCCCCCTCCGTCCTCTCCGTTCCACCAATGAGGGATTGCTAGAGATTCCCAGGGTTCGACTGAAAACATCAGGTTCACATGCTTTTGCTTTTTCAGCACCAACCCTGTGGAATTCTCCACCTCATTGGTTGAGAGAATACCCAACCGTTGATAGTTTTAAAATTGGTTCAAAAACATATTTATTTAGTTTAGCCTTTATTTAAATATAGTTTACATATTTTAATGTTGTTTTAATCTATTTTATGTATATGTTCATATGTACAGTGCCTTGGCTCTGAAAGGCGCTATATAAATAAAGTTGATTTGATCTGATTTGATTAGAGCAACATTGTTATAAGATCCAACTTTCATTTAGAAGCCAGCAACTAGAGCAGGAGCCAGGTGCATTTATCTGTGTGTCTGGGTCCGAAAGGTTTGATGACTGTTTCACATGTAAAAAAGTGTGTAGAATTCAGATTTGCTACTCTTATTTGTCCATAGTTGTACATTTTCTTGGAAAATGCACTTTCTTAAGAGTAACTAAAAGTTTTACATTTATGCAATAGACTCGGTTTACTTATTTTTTTTAATTTATCTGATAGACTCGGTTTACTTAATTATTAACATAATTTATTTAATGTTTCAGAGATGGATAGCAAGATTTCTCATAAACTGCAGAGGTGATGCATCCTACGTAGAAACATAGATTCTGACGGCAGATGAGGACCGCTTGGTCCACCTAGTCTGCCAATTTCCCTACCTACTTGATAAGCTGCAGATCCTACTTAACCAACAGCCTATTTTTCCTATCCCCCACAAGGATTGCCTTATGTCTTTCATATGCATTCTTGAATTCTCCCACAGTTTTAGACCCTACAACCTCCTCAGGAAGGTGGCTCCATGCGTCCACCACCCTCTCTGTGAAAATATACTTCCTCACATTGCCCCTGAGCCGTCTCCCCCTATCTTCAAATTGTGTCCCCTTGTTCTTGCACATCTCTTTTTGTGAAAGATACTACCCTCTTGGACTTTGTTGATTCCACTGAAGTACTTAAAAGTTTCTATCATGTTCCCCCTCTCCCTCCTTTCCTCAAGGGTATACATATTAAGCTCCTTTAGTCTCTCCTCATATGGCTTCTTTTGCAGACCCTGCACCATTTTACTTGTCCTCCTCTGGACTGCCTCCATCCTGTCTATGTCTTTGCAGAGGTGGGGTCTCCAGAACTGGATGCAGTACTCCAGATGGGGTTATCACAAACTGTTTGTACAGAGGGATAATAACTTCCTGTTTTCTGCTGGTGATGCCTCTTCCTATACATACCAGTATCCCACCAGTCCTCGCTGCCTTGTCACATTGCTTGCCAACCTTAAGGTCATCTGATACGATTATCCACAAGTCCTTTTCCATTTGTGTTGTTGTTACTACCACCCCCCATTGTGTACTCTTCCCCAGGGTTTTTATTTCCCAGGTGCATTATTTTGCACTTCTTTGCATTGACTCCAAGCAGTCATACTTCTGACCGATCCTCCAACCTTGTCAAGTTACTTCTCATCCTTTCAATGCCTCCTTGTGCATCAAACCTGTTGCTGATCTTTGCGTCATCTGCAAAGCGGTATAGTTTTCCTTCTAGCCCCTCTGCTATGTCACTTATAAAGACATTAAAAAGAACTGGACCCAGTACTGAACCCTGCAGTACCCCATTGATAACCCCCTTTTTTCAGAGTGGACTCTGTTTACTATTACGTTCTATGTCCTGTTGTCCAGTCAGTATTTTACCCAGGCTACCACCCTGGGACCCACTTCCAGGCCAACTAATTTATTTATTAATCTTTTGTGTGGGACTGTGTCAAATATCTTATTAATGTCTAGGTATGCCATGTCCACAGCCCCTCCCTGGTCTACTACTTTGGTCACCCAGTCAAATAAATCAATTAGATTCATCTGACATTACCTTCCCACTGTGAATCCATGTTGTTTTGGGTCCTGTGCCCCTCTGACCTCTAGGTACTCAACAATAATTTCCTTCAGAAGTGATTTCATCATTTTCCCTACCGCAGAGGTCAAACTGACAGGTCTGTAGTTTCCTGCCTCTGTCTTGCTCCCACTTTTGTGAAGGGGAATCACATCTTCCCTCTCCCAGTCCTCAGGTACCACACCATCCTCCCATGATTTGTTAAAGTCACTGATCCAGGAGTTAGCACAGGCAATGGAGACCCGCTACCTTTTGATGATGCTCATTGGGAGAAAGTAGTTGATGCAAAGGAAAGGTGTACTAGTCAAACACTGCCAAAGTACACATGGTGTGTTTTGAGTTGCCTGAATGTTACTCCAGCCACCATGGGTATCATTATATCTGCCACAAGAACTTCATGCATATAAGAGTTCCAATAAACTTGCAGCTGATGAAACTCTAAAAAAGAAATTGTAAAGAGTTATCTAGCAAAATTGCTTTGCTCCCAAGTTCATAGTGTTCTGTCTGAATCTGCGGCATCTACATCAGGTATGTTTCCAAATGAATGCATACATTCTCAGATTTCACACACCATGGTGAGTATGGTGCAACTGACCAATTCTAGCTGCAGTGCTGCAGTTTGGTAGAGTTATATCAACTCATCTGCCATTCCATCAGGACAAATGACTTGCCTCTTTTTGTATATAGCTTGGAGAAGATGATACCTCTTTACTTCTCAACTGGGCACCACAACTATGCCAAGCAGGTGACCCTGTAGCTTATGAATGTGCTAAACATGGATGAGGCCCACCAGGGAATAAGGAAAAAAAATAAGAATGGAGCATTGACCATTGCAAGATCAAAGAGAGGGTTTAGCAGAAATTACTTAGATGTGACCTTGGAACAGACAATCAATACCAATGCTGCATCAAGACTAACTGGGATTTCTTCTTTGACACAGAACGTCAATACAAGGAGGAGGTGGGACATTCTGCAGTCAGCTAGAAGTAAAAATGTTGAAAGTCTTATGGAAAAAGTTGGTCTTGTCAGCCATGAAGAAGCCAGTCAAGAGCTGAAGAGTTTTAGAGTTAAGCAAGATTCAAAGGATCTAAACAAGCTTCTGAACAGAATAGACTCCTTCATGAATCCATTACGGGATGCATTTGAGGACAGCAATCTGTATTCAATAGGTAGTGGAAAAACAGTATCACAAGAGGTAGCAAACAAAATGTTACAGGTTACTGAAATAGATACTCAGATGTATCATGTGTTTAGAGATAAATGCATTACCAAAGGCAGTAGGTTTGAGGTAACCATCAAAAGATACAAGTTTTTTTTGTAATTAAAATTTTTATTGTTTTTCAGCAACCACAATTACAACCACATAGCCAAATTAGTATTACAGAGAAAGCATACAATCCCAATACTCACATACAAACTTCGGGCATAAAGCTTTCCGACAGAATAACAACAATCAATAATAACTACCCCAAAACCCACAACCCTCTCCACCCCACCCCCAACTGTAAAATATGGGAGGAGGGTACAAAATAACCATAGATTAAAGGTGCTTGCTTAAAGAGCCAAATCTTTTAATTAGACAGTCTCCAAGTCAACAGAAAGTGCTCGAGTGGACCCCATAAAGAAGCAAAATACTCTCGTTTGACCCTCATATCTGCTATATGTTTTTCAAGTTGTATAGCCAGTGCGCATTCTCTGTGCCACTCAACCAATTATGGGACCTTAACCAAGGTCCAATGTCTCAGAATTAACAACTTCATTACAGCTGAGACCAGGGAGACATGAGCCCTCCAGGCTTTGGTAGTGGCAGCAGGGAAGGCACCCAGTAACCAAATCTCTGGGGTGTCCAATCTGGGAGAGCCAAGGATAGGGCCCAGCAGGGTACCCACTGATCTCCAAAGCCTTTGAACCTCCGGGCACTGCCATAATAAGTGATATAAGGTTCCATCTTCTCTTTTACATTTCCCACAAAGAGGAGAGCCAAGCACACCCCTTCTAAATAAATGGGTAGGAGTTAAGTATAGGTGGTGCATAATGTTAAAGTGGACCAATCTTAGCCTGTCTTGCTTGATATATCTATACGCTGTGCTCCACAGAGTTTGCCATACTCTCAAGGAGGCACTAATATTCAGGGCCTCTACCCAATAGAAACAAATTCCGGAGGGAAGTCTGTGATCCCATTCTTGGAGAAGTCTGCGAACTTTGGCTACTGCATGCTGTTGCTTAGCTGTCATAAAAAGGGCGTGGACATTTATCTTTCCCTCATCAGCTAAACCACGTGAAGAAAAGACCTGAGTCAGAGCCTTGCTGATCTGTAGCCATTTATAAAAATCAGTATCTGTAAGACCCCATTTTTTTTAAGGACCTCAAAAGGGCAAGGTCCATCCTGATCCCAGAAATCATCTACCGTACAATTGCTTATCCGAGGCCAGAAAGCTACCAGAATAGGAGATCCGTTAATTTTAATTTGAGGGTTATCTATAATGGGCTGGGAACCACAAGACCACCAGTGGGCCCCAAAATAACATTGCAACTGATGATAGGCTCTAAAGGACCATCCCAAAGGGTTATCTTTAAAGGATTTAGGTAAAGAAGTCAAAAGGGCAAACAGTAATGCATGTAAAGAGCATTTCGCCCTCTTCGCCAGAGCCCATTCAATGTCCAACCAGAGAGGGGTATAAGCTGCTCTTGTCTGGTCCCCCTTCCAAAGGCCATTTTACTAACATGTTGGGCCAAGTAATACATAAAAGGGAAGGGCGGTTAATCCACCTTTAGACTTGGGAGTCATGAGTTTAAAATATGATCGACGGGTAGCTTTACTTTGCCACAAAAAAGAATTAAATAACTTCTGTATCTTCAAGAACCAGTTCTTAGGTAGGTAGGTTCCCAGCATGTCTAAAGGATAGAGAATCTTTGGGAGAACCATCATCTTTATAAGATTCATCCTACCCCATAATGATAAGGAAACTGAATCCCATCTCTTAAGATCTTCCGAGATCTCTTGCACTATGGGGCCTAAATTATCTCTAAGCATTTGAGAGAGATTCGCATTGATGTGTATGCCCAAGTATGTAATGGATTTGGTTTCCCATGCAACCCCTAAATCCTGTAAGTCTGCTCTCCTCGTAAGGTGATTTAGAGGGAAGACTTTGGTTTTAGCGCAGTTTAATTTATATGAAGATACTCTAGAGAAGCAAGTAATCTAATTTAGAATAGAAGGGATCGAGGTCCCTGGGTTTTCTATATGTAATAGCACGTCATCCACGTATGCCAAGCATACATATCTGGAATCCCCTATTTGTATGCCTTCGATTAAAGGATTCTTCATAAGCCTTCGTAGTAATGGCTCTAAATACAGGTTAAATAATAAAGGGGACAAAGGGCAGCCCTGTCTAGTGCCACGTTCCAACTTGAAGGCTGGTGACAGAAAACCATTGCATTTCACCCTCACCGAAGGGCAAGAATATAGGATTCTGATCCAACTTAGGAAATCTGGGGGAATACCAAAAGCCGAAAGGGAGGCAATTAAAAAGGGCCAAGATACACGATCAAAGGCCTTTTCGGCATCGAGTGATAAAAGTGCCATTGGAATTTAGGAATCTTTAGCTACTGCCATAAGGTGAATAAGCTTCCTCATATGGTCATGGGATAATCTCCCTTTCATAAACCCCACTTGTTCCCTGCAGATGAGTCGATCCATCACCTTTGACAGTCTATTAGCCAATATTTTTGCAAGTATTTTAATATCAGTATTAAGAAGCGATATTGGCCAGTAGCTGTCTAGACTAAATGGATCCTTACCTGGCTTTAAAATTAGGGAAATTGTAGCCTCTAAGAACCCCGAATCAGAGATACCAGAGTCGAACCAGAATCTGAAAGTATCAAGTAAAATTGGTGCGATATCCGCCAAAAAAGCTTTGTAGAAATTACTCGGAAAACCATCGGGACCTGGGGATTTATCAATAGGCAACTGGAGGATAGCCTGGTGTATCTCAGAGATTACAATTGGTGCTTCTAAAAACTTGGACTCAGCCTCAGATAGCTTTGGCAAGTACACTTCATTTAAGTAAGCTGCAATTTCTGAAACAGAAGAACTAGAGTCGGGTTCCTGGGCATATAATTTCTGAAAGTAATCCCCAAAAATTTTTGAAATTCTCTCGGTCTGTACAGATCTGATCCCTTGATCTACTCGGACCCTCTATGAACTGTGATGAGTCAATTTGTTTCTGGCATCATGCTAGAAGTTTGCTAGCTTTTTCTCCTATATCTAAATATTGTAGCTTAACTTCGAGAAAGAGACAGTTCTGCTTGTTTGAAAACTATATCCGAGTATTGGGCCTGTAATTGGTGCAATTTAATCCATTCAGAATCAGTTGAGGTACGGGATAGACTGTGTTCCAACCTTTGAATAGAAGATAACAAAGAATCCAATCTGTGCCTCTGCTCCCGCTTCTTCCTAGAGGCCATCTTAATCAACTCCCCTCTCAGAGCGCATTTTAGGGCAGCCCAAATCAAATCTTTTTGGACAATGGAATCTCTATTATCTGCCATAAAGTATGTTATATAGTCCCTGATGCTCCTTAGTGAACATTCTTCCTTTAGAATTTGGGTATTTAATCTCCATTGTGTAGATCTGCATCTCTGGACAGGGCCTATACCTACTCAACTGAGCATGATCAGATATCACCCTTGCCAGATCTCTAGTTGAGAAACGTTGGGAACTGCAGATAAGCTCATTAAAATATAATCTATTTTCGGTAAGAGTGATGTACTGGAGAGTAGAAAGAGTACTGTTTCTTCAGGGTAAAATAAGCGCCAGATATCGACTAAGGCTAATTTATTGATAAAGCCTTTCAGGGCTCTTTGGGTTGGGGTAAGGCCCCTAAGTCTATTATAAGATCTATCTAAGTCATTTTGAAGTACCAAGTTCCAATCTCCTCCAAGAATGGTGATATTCTGAGCATCTAGGTCCATTTTATGGCAAAGATCTTTGAAAAATACAGGCGATTCACTATTAGGACCATAAATCAGGCCTTTTACCGTTGAGATGCTAACATAGCGTGGACAAGAACAAAACGGCCCTCCGGGTCCCAACATCCGTGTACCAATTTAAAGGCTACGCCCCTTGCAATTAGGATAGCTACCTCCATTCTCTTAGATGATGCCCCAGCCCCGAAAACTTGAGCTACCCACATTCTTTTGAAATAATGAAGGTCTGCTCTTTTTAAATGGGTTTCCTGAAGGAACGCAATGTGCGCCCCCAGGTGAAGGAGGTGTTTTAGCACCACCTGCCTCTTGACCCTATCCTTGGCTCCTTTAATGTTCCAGCTGACAAAATTATACGGTATAGTCATAGAGCTGATAAGGAATCATGATGGGGACCAGTCTGGGAAGTAATATGGAGTATTAAAATGTGAGCCACTGTCAGAACAATGCAAGCACACATAAGAAAAGAGAATCCAACTATAAACATACCCTTGAATGTGAAAATTCCTCAAACCCCCTCCAGGTAACTCGCTCACCCAACCCCTCTCCCCACCCTATAACAAACCTTTCTAACACACCCCCACCTGCAACCTACCCCCAGTTCAGAGAAACTGCACTCCTCAAACTACTCTGCCACATGATATTCATCCAAACAGCCCGAAACTGAATATCCCTCACTCCCGCCCGGAGCCCCCCAATCCCGCCCCACATGAGACTGTCCCACAGTAGACTAGATTACAATATGTAGACCCCATGTTCCTCAAAAAGTACTTATCACCGAAGTAAATAAAAAAAAAGGAGGGAAAAGGCCTCAGTATCCTTCTTCCGTTCTTCATTTTCACTGTCTTCCTTCTCTTGCCGTGATCTGATCCTCTCACTTCAGTACTGCTTCTTCTGTAGCTTGGGAAGTGGGTCTGGTAGATTGACTTGCTACAAATCAATGTAACCCAACCCTGTAGAAAGCTCGAGAGTCCAGCCCTGCCCCTGTATGAGAAATCCAAAGTAGGCCAGTCTTCCAGAAAAAGGGAAAAAAAAAAAAGGAGGGGAGGGGAAAAGGGAAGAAAAATCACTCCTTTGCAACAGTCAAGAAAGTTATGTCCTGAACAGACCCAAATCATACGCTCATTACAGGACGATGAATAAGAGTCCAACAAGCACAGATGAATAATATGAGAGTTCACTTAAACAGGTCCGGTAGTATCCGCTGCAACTCTTGGTGGGCCTGTTGCTGAGACTCAAAGGATAACCATTTCCCCTCATGAGATACCAATAATATCGCAGGATATTTCACCTTGAATGGCTTCGATGCAGCAATAAGCTTGGAGACTATAGGATGCAGCTCTTGCCTTTTAATCCTCACAGAATGAGGCAAATCTTGTACAATCCTGATTCAGTTGCCCTCCCATAACAGCTCCTTTATCTCTCTGACTTTGTCCAAAACATGTTGTTTGACCAGAAAGTTGAGAAAACGCAAAATCAGAGGTCTGGGGGGTTGCCCCTGTGCAGGGGGGGATGCAGAGCTCGATGTGCCCTTTCTATTACATAGTCTCCCCCTCTGGGAGGAGAACCTGTGACTTTGCAGCAGAATTTTTGCATAAAAGTGATTGGGGCATTTCCTTCTTCTTTTTCAGGGATGCCCATGATCACCAAATTGTTTCTTCTGCTGCGCCCCTCCAGATCCTCCAGCTTATTCTCAAGCTTCTTAATTCTTCTTTTGGCCATCACAATCTCTGAGTCTGCAAAAACTTGTCTATTCTCTATTGAAGATATGTTGGTCTCTGCATCTCCAATCCTTCAAGAGAGTGAGTTCACCGAAAGCTTTATTTCCTGGATATCCCCCGCTAGAGTGGAAATGGAGGCTTGCAAGGGTTTCATAAACTCAAGAAACTTTGCCTCCATGCGGTGAATCCACAATGGGGAGCTGTGTCAGGCTAGCGGTCTGCTGCTTTCTTCTACGCCTGTAGTTTTGGGCGTTTGCGAATGATGCTTTCGCGATTTCTTTATGTAGCCTTCCATCTCGACACCCGATGTTCAGCTGCGACCAAAAGAAAACCTCGCCTGACTGATTGCTTTGATTTGCGAGCGTTAGAGCACCGTAAAATTGTAAAGGAGAGCGAGCGATCGGCAGAGCTCCGGGAGAGTGCGACCTTTGATCAGACTGCCATCACGTGACCTCAAAAAGATACAAGTTGAAGAACTTTGCACATGATGCAATGAAGGTGAAGATTAAGAACAAGGACAAGAAAATCATCCAGTTGAAAGGAACTTGAGACCACTTTGGATGCTTGCTATATCTATCTGTGACTGCAACAGTAGAATTTATGATGGTGTTTACCTACCCACTAACCCCAGTACCCTTCCCCTTAGGAAACATTGATAGATCAATGAACATAACAATGAAGCCAACACTGCTGAAGAAACTTGAAACCAAAATGCAAAGTAGCCACCCCAATGCTACAAATGCCACTGTGGTTGATGCCATGTTCTTGATCAGAAGACTTACAAACCTGCCACCAACATTCCACGATGTTGCAAAAACCATCCTGTCTCTTGTTTGCTGTACTTCTGCAAATGAAGTCCACCTTGTCAGTGACTGTTTCAAGTCACCATCGATCAAAGGTCTTGAACAAGAGAAGAGAGGAGAGGAAAGCATAGCATTGCTCCACTCACTATCTCATAAATGGTCTTGACCAAAGCTGACCAAGAGACTTTGTTAAATCCCTGTTTTCATCTTCGGCCAAGATGGCACTCCTAGATTTTCCAGCTACAGCATGGAATTCTGATGTGTACTGTGACATTCTAGGTGATAAAAAGCTTATGTATGCAGTAGGAGAATCGTGTTACTCATACAGGGTGGAAGCTGGACGTATGGTCAGACTAGAGTGCAAGACCTTAAAACGCAAAGACACAGAAGCAGACACAAGAATCATGCAACACATACTCTACATTTGCAGTCAAAATGGGGGTGAAGATGTGCATGTAGTGGTCAGGGCAAATGATACTGAAATTCTAGTCATTCTGCTGTATCATGCAAGCCTAAACGGTAATCTCAAATTGCACATGGATGTTGGCCATTAAGGGAATAATGCAAGAAGATTCATAGATGTATTCCGCTTCTCAGCAGGGTTCAGCAGACCTGTGTGTGAAGCTCTACCAGGTCTCTATGCACTGACAGTGTGTGACTATTCACCAGCGTTCAAAGGCAAGGGGAAGGTGTGACCTTTAACACTTATGGAAAAGAATACAGAATACACACAGGCATTTGTAAAACTGTGATGTCCACACTTGTCAAAAGAAACTGAGGATACAATTGAGAGCTTTTTCTGTACTTTGTATGGACAGAAAGTAAAGCGTATCAACACAGCCCACTGCAGTATGTTCAGCGTTAAGTATTGACCAAGTGACAAAGAAGCACCTTTAGAAAAGATCAAAGGAGCAGACATAAGTTTGCTGCCACCATGCAAATCAACTCTGACACAACACATCTACCATGCAAATTAGATTTCATTGTTATGGAAAAATGCAGACAAACCAGAAATGACACTACTTAAGCCAGAGGACAATGGCTGGACCTATGAGGATGGCAAATACAAGCCAACATGGTTCACATGTAAAGTTGTACCACCAGCCTTAAGCAAACAATTGAACAAACATGACAACAATCCAAATGAAGAAGATGACAACAGTGACTGTGATGTTGATATTGATGAGACAGATTTGCTTAACATGTTAGATAATGAAGACAGTGAACAAGGATACTGATTGCTGAACTTAGATTCAAATAACATCATAAAAAGTTGATTGTTTCAAATTAAATATAGAATAAAATAATAATGTTAATATTAAGCCTTCGATACATATGTTGCTGTTTGTTACAATGTTTATAGTATTTCAATAAAAGCTTATAGCTTTGAAATTAAAGAAGGAACCCTTAATTAAAATACAGTATACACAATTTTTACCGACAGTTAATTTTTTCATTGAAGAAGTGCATTTTCCAAGAAAACGTTCAACTTTGAGTGAATAAGAGTTGTAAATCTAGATTCTACACACTTTATTACATAAGAAATAGTCATCAAACCTTTCAGACCTAGACACATAGATAAATGCACCTGGCTCCTGGATTAAATCTCAGTGAAGCATTCTAAACTGCTGCAGCCAGTGAATCTTAGCACTGGTATGCCCTTGTATAAAGCACTGAAGCAGCACAGACTGGATAAAATAAAAGCTTGCACCTGTGTATGAAGATCAGCAGCATCAAGAAATGGGCACAGTCTTACTGTATTACTAAGGTGATAATTGCAACCTAATCCACAGAAGATGCCAGTGAAACAAAACTGTCAACTGCTCGCAGAGTTTGGATTTCCCTTTTAGATTTCAGTTCTACTTCATCAAAGATGGGGAATCCCAATTTATCATTAATGGCCAATCACTGCAGATTTCTTCCAGGCAAAAGAAAATAATTTTTCCTCAGATTCAAAGCCAGCAACTTGAAGGACATCTACTGTATATTCTTATTTCCACAAAGAGCTCCTCATATGCAATGCTGACATAGGAAACAAAGGCAGGGCTCACAAATGACTCTGTGCAGCTTATATTATGTAAACACACTTTATTATGAAGTCCTGCTGAAAGACTTCATCAGTTTAATGGACTGGGGGAGCTTTGGATGGGTCATTTTAATACTACTGCACTTTGTATGCAAACTCTGTTAATAGTAGCTGTACTGAGACCTTCTGAAGACCAATGGGCTGCAGGCTGCTAGGTAGCATGGGTTTGTCATGGGCAGATCCTGTCAGACCAATCTGGTGAATTACTATGAATGGATTACTAGACAGTTGGACAAGAGCTATGCAGTGGATCTTCTGTTTCTGAACTTCAGTAAGGCATTCAACTCAGTGCCACATGGGAGGATGGGTAGTAAGCTGGCAGGTGCAGGTGGAGATGCAGGGGCAAAAATGGTGGGATGGATAGTAAACTGGTTACAGGGAAGGCAGCAGAGGGTGGTGGTGGGAGGGGAGCTCTCATCTCTGAGGGCAGTGACAAGCGGAGTATCACAGGCTCAGTGGTGGGACTGGTGTTGTTTGAGTTGTTCATATCAGACATCTCAATGGGCATCAAGATCAAGAGCAAGATCAGTTTGTTTGCAGGTGACACCAAGATGGATGCAAAATTGGATGACCTAGGAGGGTGGCATGGGTTGCAGGATGATCTGCTGTAATTGAAGGCATGGTCAGAAACCTGGTAGTTGGGTTCAATGCCAAAAAGTGCAAGGTGCTACATTTTGGGGCAAAAAAGCCAAGAAGGAGCTACCTGCATGGGGAAGGGGGTCAGCTAGCTGTGACAGAGGAGTAGAAGGATAGGGGGTGATTATAACAGGCTCAATGAACAACTCAGCACAATGCAGTAAGGCAGCTGCAAAGGCCGACACAATGTTGGGTTGCATTGCCAGGGGTATATCTTCAAAAAGAGGGGAGGTGATCCTGCCATTGTACAGGTCACTGATAAGTCCACACCTAGTGTACTGCATGCAGTACTGGCACCCATACCTGAAGAGGGAAATTAAGGTACTGGAGGGGGTGCAGCACAGGGCAACATAGATGATCCAGGGACTAGGGGACATACCCTACATGAATAGCTGATGGATTTGAACATGTACTCACTAAAAGAGAGGAGAGACAGGTGGCAAATGAATGAAACCTTCAAGTACATGAAGGGAATAAACAAGACAGACAATAAGGGACTATTCAAGTTAAGGGGTGGTAGGGGCACTTGAAGTCATGATCTCAGACTGAAGGGGGGAAGGTTCAGGAGGGAAATGAGAAAACAATGTTTTACGGAGAGAGTGGTGTCTGGGTGGAATGCATTGCCTGTGGAAGTGGTATCCTCTAGAACAGTGGACTGCTTCAAAAGGGGATGAAATAGAGTAAGAGGGAGGATCAGGGGAGGGAAGGGTGGGGCAGCTGCCGTATAAAGGTTGCTATCTGCACACTAGAGCAGACTTAATAAACCATAAGGCCTTCATCTGCTGGCAAATTCATATGTTTGTATGTTCATATGTATTTGCTAGCGTTGTGTTAGTTTTAACTGATTGTTACCTATGTACTGTAATTGTCACCCTTGGATGGTGCTCTGATCCAAGGATGGCTGCTGTCCTATCTACTTGTTTATTACAGTGTCAGATTCAGAGCTTTGTTGGAAAAAGGGACTGATGTAGATGAGTATCAATAGCATAGCAGTAAAATGTCAAGCTGAATTTACATATGATCTCCCCTAGTGGCAACATGTGTACAAGGAACAGACAGTTAAAACAATAGAACCCTGAGGTGAGGCACTCTGCTCCTGGGTGATGGGCAATCCACTTAATGCTTCTACACCTCTAATGGAAAACCAAGACATGACACTGGGAGGCAAAAGGCAGCTAGTCATAGGATTTATGAATTTCAAGTGAAAACGTTAAACAGCAATGTTAACTTTAGTTTTGCTTAAGGAATTAATTTCATAGAATTTGAATTTAATGGCAGATAAAGACTGCATGGCCTCCCTAGTCTGAACATTTTCCCTTCCTACTGCAACACCACTGGTTCTCTTCTGTAAATGGACCTTTGTCCACCTCCCTTCATTCGATACACCTGACACTTATCTGTGGTCCCTTTCCTTCTCTTTCATCCATAATACTACACCTCTCCTCTACAAGTGATTCTTTTTTTTTTATTCATAATTGAACTGTAAAGCCTGCTAGTCATTTTTCATGTTATTAAAACAGTAGAGCTTAGCTGTTAGATATTTGTTGAAGGCAAACATTGAATATTAAATGATGTATATATTAAATTAATTTACTGTTAGTGAGCAACACCAAACTTTTTATCCTTGGTTTCTGGATGTCAGAGTATATCCCCAGCTAGACTTATCTAGTTCAAACCCACTACCAGCAAGATTCTGCCTCAAAAGGAGATCCATATTTACAAAGTTTCAATCCCTAACATACAGTTCCTTTGTCTGCTCCCTAATGTACTCTGCCATAGTTTCACACCCTTGCTACTGGCCATGACAGAGTTAAACATGCTTCACCATCCACCCCAATCATGGCCATTAGGAGCTGAATACCTAGTAATGATTTTGCAGCAGGCAGTCTTAGTCATTCCTTCGCAGAGCTTAAGCTAACTGCCTCTAATATGCCTATTGGGCTTCTTTATTAACCATTTATTGAAATTACTCCAACCACATAGTGTGCAGCATCTCTATGTCATGAGGTACCCAGGGAGGACAGCAGCAGTTAATACTAGGGCTGGGATGAAGGCAGACTCTTTGTATTTGTGTTTGTGTCTCTGGTATTTACAGTACACAGAATATGTCATAGATACATAGAATTGGCAGGCCTGGTGGTGCTGAGGGCTGAGGCACATGATATCTTACTTCACGCAATGCCAGTGCCCCATGTTCGGGAATGAGCATGGGCCACCGGGGGAAAGCAGGGGCAGAGAAGGATTGAGCATCTGACGGACTGCTCTCCTTCTCTGGGAAGGGGGGGTTCCCAGCTGACGGTGCCTGTCTGCTCCCTAGCAGAGGCTGGGATACATGGCTGTCATGCTATAGTCAGGGGAGGAGTTGGGGCAGATTCTTGGAGTTAGCACATGTGGACACATGCGCACTCCACTCCGCAGGCATCATTGCACACCTCGACTCCAGGGGAGAAAATGCAGGAAAACCAATTGCCACAGCAGAATGGTGGAGGGTGCCTTGCAAGCTCCTGCTCCGGCCAGCCACGGCACTGGCCCATTGAATCTGGTCTCTGTTGGGAGTTGGGGAACCCAGTCGGTCCCTCCAGAGGGGGGTAAGCGCTGGGGCCGGGTCACTGCCACAATGAGGACATTGGGGGATGAAGCTGGGGGCTCCCTCTGGAAGAAAGCCAGCAATAATAAAAAAAGATCCATAGAATTTGTCCACAGGTAAGGACTGCCTGGCCATCTAATCTGCCAGTACAGTATTTGTATTTGTATCTGTATCCATATTTGTTTATCCATCATTGTTTGCAAAATATTTTATATTTCAGACTTGTTCCTGTTGTTAATGATGACGTAAGACCAAATGGGTTTCAGAGGTTTCAATAAACTAAGCAGTTATCATGGAAATATGCATTCATGTAATCAGCACCAGTAGTCATAGATATTTCACATCAGCCTAAACCAAGAACTCTTACTACTTTATGTGGTGTAACACAAATACAAATATTTAAGAGTGATGTTTGTATTTGTAAAAAGTGCAGTATTTGTCTGCATTTGTCTCAAATAGTATTTGTTTTGCACAATCCTAGTTAGCAGGTTAACGTAGTCCAACAGGAATGGTTGCACTTAAACCACTGTAACACTGGCAAAACAAAAACACACTGTAAAGGTAAGTTTGTCCAAAAAGTACTCAACACAAGCTAACAATGTCTGTTACAGCAAATAAATAGAAAAAGTATGATAACGCATCATGACAACGATGAGTTAAAACAGCAAAGGTGTAAGAGTTCGCTTGAAAATCATGTGCAAGTCTCCAACATGGTTGTCCAAAGTGACACCTACCACACCACCAGGCTAGCTCAATATTCATTACTTTTATAATAACAGAACTAATACAGTTCAAAGATAACATGTTCTTACCTATGCAGGAAATTGAATTACTCTCCCAGATACTCCATTCTCCAGATCTCACACATTTCATAGTATATTTATTATTGGAAGAGTATCTCTCAAAACCCTCTTTACAAAAAACTTCTACTTCTGAGTCACTGCTGTAATAGTCTTGGTCTGGTATAAATATAAGAGATCCTCCTTGGTTATCAGGCTTTCTACACTTCTCTGTAAACAGAAATTATAATATGTATACAGAATGTTTACGTTGACAATAAAACAGAGTGCTGAGTCAGTGAGTAGGCAACAAATAAAACAAATGGCTAATTTTAATGTACACTGCAAAAAACAATAAGGTTAGAGTTTATATTTTTACCCAAGGACCCCTTCAAGAATATTTTAAAATGGAAGGCAAGGTAAGGCGTTTTCTATATAGAGCTCCCTAGATGAAACTCTCAGGGTGCTTCACATACAGTATATACATAAAACAAAAATGTAATTAATCAATAATACCAGCAAAATAAATGATACATAATAAATACAGTCAAAAGTAGATCTAAAAAGTGGAGGTACTGTACTACTCAATAAAATCCATTATTGCTCTCAAAAGCTGGATCAAACAAATAACTTTTTAATCTGCTTTTAAACACCTCCAAGGAGGGGCAAATTTTAGATAAAAAGGAATGGAATTCCATATATTAGGGGCAGGCACAAATAATGGTGTATCCCCCAATTGTTTATGGTGAGACCTTGGAATAACCAACAATAATTCCTCAGCATGGCGGAGAGAGTAGCCAGGAGCATACCAGTTCAAGTCATCTTTTAGATACGCAGGGCCCAATCCATGCAGGGCTTTGTACTTTAGAAAACCAACCTTGAACATTGTGCCACCTAATCAGAAAGGAGTGCAGCTGCCACTTCACAGATGAGTTATGGTCCCTGAGTGACAAAAATGATATCAACCTGGCTGTGGCATTCTGCACCAGCTGTAGGTGACGCACCAACCTTCCACACTGCCATGGGTAATGAGTGTTACAGTAGGCCACACTCAAAGTCATGAAATAATTCACTAGGGTCCCCAGATCCATTTTACCCAGATAGGGTTTAATCCAGGTGATATTCCTTAACTGGAAAAATCCACTGAGAATCACAGCTGACCTGATGTTCTACTGTGAGTGGAGAATCCACAATGACTCCCATATTCTGCACCTCATCCACATATGTCAGAAGTGTGCATTCAGAAGTGTAAACTGACTGCACCCAGACTTCCACTTGACTCCCGAGGACCTGGTCCCACCACCATCAACTTAATTTTGGTCATATTGAGATTTAGCCAGCAGGAAGCCATCTAATCTAAGATTTCTTTAAGGCATTGCTCAAGCACTGCAAATGTTTCCTGCCCATTCGATGTAAGCTACTGATACAGCTAAGTATCGTCTACCTAGCAATGAAAACTCACACCATACTATCTGACGACACAACCTAATGGCAATATTTACATTGTGACCAACATGGGGATAGAATCTAATCACGAGAATCCCCACAGCAGATTGACAGCCAGCTGCGACCAGTAAGTACCCATCATGACCTGCTGCAATCTGCCACAAAGGAAGGATACTACTTACATACAAACACATGAAGAAGCCAGCAGAATTAGTCCTTTTGGTCTATCTATTCTGCTTGGTGTGCAGGGATGTCAGCATAGGCTGATGTCCCAGTTTCCCCTCCCCTACCCATCCCTTTCCACCTCCCCTTCCATGACCTTTATCTTCCCTCTGCATCTATCCCAGTCTCTCTTGAAACTGCCTACTGTCCTTGATGATATAACCTCCTCTGGCAGCATGTTCCATTTGCTCACCAACCTTTCTGTGAAGATATGTCTTCTAACATCCCCCTAAAGCATATCCTCCACCTTTAGGCTGTGCCTTCTCATGGTTTTACTGAAGCTTGGCCTGAAGAAACCGTCCTTGTTCACCTTAGTAATCCCTTTCTAGTACTTGACGGTGTTAATCTTGTCTCCCCTCTCTCTCTCCTTTCCTCCAATGACTACATGTGTAGGGCCCCACGTCTCTCCTCATATGCTTTGTCTTATTGCCCTGCACCTATCTTTGTTTCCCTTCTTGGGACCGTCTCTATTAGGTTGATGTGATTTTAAGATAAGGGCTCCAAAACTGAACTGCATACTCTGGATGAGGTATAACTAGTGACCTGTACAAGGGCAGTATCACCTCCTGTTGCCTACTATTGATCTCCTTTACTATGTACCCCAACATCCTGTTTGCCATTGACACTGTCTTCTTGCACTGTGTAGAATGCTTTAGGTCAGTAGTTATCATCATTCCCAGCTCCTTCTCCTTCTCTGTAGGAGATGCCTGGACCCTTCCCGGTAATACTCTGTCCTGTGGTTTATGGTTCCAATGTGCATAACCTTGCACTTCTTTCCATTGAAGCTCAGTTGCCAGATCCCAGATCACTTTTCAAGTCATCTTAGCTCTTCTTTAAGGTCCTGTACTCCACCTCACCTGAGTCCACTCTGCTGCAGAGCTTGGTGTCATCTACAAACAGACACATTTTGCCCTTGATTCCATCACCAATATCATTAATGAAAATGTTGAACAACACTATCCCTAGAACTGACACCTGTGGGACCCCACTTGTGACCACCCAGAAGCTAGACAACTCTCCCTCCATCATCACCTTTTGGATCCTGTTCCCTAGCCACTATTCCACCCATCTAACCAGCTTCTCTCCTACTCGTAGGTCTGGCAAATTCCTGATCTGTCTCTTGTGGGCAAAAGAGTCAAAGGACTTGCTGAAATCCAGGTAGAGGATGTCTACCGCTTGATGCCAGTCCACTGTTTTGATTACCCAATCAAAGAAGTCAATCAGATTCATTTGACAAGACCTCTCTCCCATAAATACATGCTGCCTTCCATCCTGAAGACTGTGGTACTCTAGATGCTCTATAAATCATTCCTTCATTATGGTCTCCATAACTTTGCACACTGCTGAAGTAAGACTAACCTGTCTTTATTTATAGGGGTTGTCCCTGGGGCTGCTCTTGTGAAAGGGCACCAGATATGCCAGTCTGCTGTTCCATGGTACCATGCCTGACTCCAGTGAACAACTGAGCAGGTCTGACAGTGGCTCTGTAAGCTCCCTGCCAATTCCCTCAGCCTCCTAGTGTGTACTGCATCCAGTCCTTAAGCAAAGGATATTGGAATATTTGGAATCATGTGGATAACAGGATCCAAGGCAGCATGGATTTACTGGGGGAGATCATGCATAACAAATCTGATAGATTTCTTTGACTGTCTGACCAATGAGTTGGATGAGGGTGGAGCAGTGGAGTGGTGGATGTGGCCTAACTGAATTTCACCCAAGTTTTGAAACTGTTCCACATAGGAGACAGGCATGTAAGCTGATGAGTGTGGGAGTGGGCAACAAGGTGGTAACATGTGTAAGAAAATGGTCATAGGATAGGAGACAGAGTTTGCTGGTAAATGGAGAAAGCTCCAAGGAAGGAGGAATGACCAGTAGGGTACCTCAGAGTTCAGTGTTTGGATTGTTCCTCTTTAATGTCTTTATTTCTCAGTAATACATCAAAGGTGGGACCATTAGTTTACTCAGAAGGTATATTAGTCACAGAACCCAAACATATGTCCGAATTACAGAAAAAGTATTCTACCTCTGTATTTAACAACAAACAAAATACTATTGAATGGATTATGGATGAAGGAAATTTAACTAGGCCATTTAAACTAGATGAGGCAGTCTTAAAGAACAAATTGCTTTCATTGGATTCTAATAAATCCTCTGATCCTGGTGGCCTCTATCTGAAAATCATTAGGGAGCTGGCAACTGAACTAACTGGTTCATTTGTGTACATTTTCCAAAAATCAATAGCCCAAGGAGATGTGATTGATTCCTGGAGGTCAGCCATAGCAATATGATTACACAAAAAGGTTAGTAAAAAGAATCCTAGGAATTATCAACCTGTGAGTTTAACATCAGTACTGTCAAAGGTCCTAGAGGGTACTCTTAAAAATTACATTGGTATGCATGTGGCAATACAAATATGGAAGATCAGGGACAACATGGATTCACTTAGGGCAGATCCTGTCACACTAACATGTTAGAATTCTTGATAGAATCAATAGAGCCACGAACAAAGGCAAATCAACAGATGTTCTATTCTTAGACTTCATCAAGGCTTTTAACAAGCTGCCACATCAGGAATTAATAGCAGTGTTAGTGGACCTGGGTTTACAGAGCTGTATTATCAGTTGGATTATATCTTGGTTGTCTGATAGGAGACAAAGGGTATGTATGGGGGGTAATTCTAAGTGGGCAGAGGTCACAAGATGGGTCCCTCAGGGCTCAGTCCTGGGACCATGCTAGTTCAATCTTTATTTAGCCTCATTGGGTAATGAAATTGAGGGCATATGGCAACCTAAATTTGGAGATGATACTTGGATGGGGTCAATAACTACAATAAACAATTATGCACTTAATCATCAAAATGCAGTAAATGAAATTGAGGACTGGGCTACAAAAAAGAAACTAAAGTTTAATATTGGAAAAAGCACAGTGATGTATGCATCTAGGATCAAAAATATCCAGGTGGATTACACTTTAAATGGCTGCTTATTAAAGGAAGTTACTGAGGAAAGAGACCTAGGGATAGCCATCTTGAATGACCTCTAATTTACAATGCACTGTCATATAATCACTTATAGAGTAAATGGGATATTAAATAGTATATTGAGACATAACACCAGCAGGGAGACGGAGGTCATTATGTAAAGTTTTGTTTCCCTAGTGAGACACCATCTGAGTATTGTGCCCAAATTTGGGCACCACTTAAGAAAACAGATACTGAAAAGATTGCAGATACAGAACAGAGCAACTCACATTATTAAAAGTCAAAAGGGCAGAAACTACAAGGTTAGACACCATGATTTGGGTATGTTCACACTACAATACAGATGTTTACATGGGAACATGTGTTTGGTCTTTAAATCTATTCCTGATGGTAATTTATGGGATTTATTGGGAATGGAGATCAAACATATAACACACGTGCCCATCCTCTACAGCTTGTGTGGGGGAAAATGCTATTCTTGCAGAAGACAAAAATGGTTCTCACAAAGAGTAGTTACCTTTTGAAATTCACTGCCACTGGCGGTAGTAGGAAGCAAAACTATAAACAAATTTAAAATCAGATTAGACTGTTATTGTATAAAGAACAACATTCTAGTTTATGGATGAATCCTTGGAGAGCATTATGGATGAAAGTTTGCTTACTCTGTAACTACCTATGATACCTATGATATAAATACGAATCTGAGCCTTTAACAAGCATGAGCATGTAAGGTAGGTCATATGTGTAAGTATAAATGTATAAAATGCATGTTTGAGTTAAAGCTGCACTATAAAACAATAATTCAATGTAAATATCTCCATGATTAAGATCAAGATGAACTTCAGTTGGACAGATAGAAATACATGTAAATCATAAACAATTTGTTTTTGTCTGGATAAGTTGATAGTTACATTAATATCTATTACAGATACATATATATATATATATATATATATATATATATATATATATATATATATATACACACACACATATATAGGAAACAACATTTGAAATGTAAAACAAAATATATATGGTATATGTATATATTGGCAATAGACCAATGATATAGCATTACTATACTTATTTCAATATATGTGGAATTTAATCAATATATTTTGCAATATACATAGTATACTAAAGTGACCATAATGTGTATATTTACAGTACATTGCAATATATTTGCAAATTTTAACAAATATTGAAATGTATTGATTTTCCAATAGATTACAATATATTATAAACAAGTAGACTGAAACATAGAAACATACATAGAAATATAAAAGTTGACAGCAGATAAGGACCGCAAGGCCCATCCAGTCTGCCCATTTTTTTTTCTATTTTATGAATGTGCCATCAGCCTTTGCTCTGTCAGTGGCCTATCCATGCACTGTATTCATATCCACCACTTCCTGAGGTAGGCCGTTACATGCATCCACCACCCTTTCTGTTTAAAAGAACTTCCTCACATTACCCCTTAATCAGCCTACCTCTAATCTCATGATGTGTCCACTTGTCCTGCTATTTTTCTTATATTGAAACATGTTAGACCCTTTCACCTTGTTAATGCCCTTAAGGTGCTTGAATGTTTCAATCATATCATCTCTCTACCTCCTTTGCTCCAGGGTATACGTACTGAGCTCCATTAATCTGTCCTCATAGGTTGGAATATATTTCACCATATGTAAACATACTGTTAATATACTTTAAAATTGATTTAATTTTCATAAGGGCACATAGGAAAGTGCAAGAGGAGCCTTAGACAGCCTAGGATCAGGTGATACATATTGCAGGAACTGCTTCTCCATTATGCTCCTGATATAAGTATACCCTGCCTTATTGTCAGATACCTAGAGTCATTCTGTGTTATAATAATATGTATGTTCACGAAAATCTATTGGGATTGTATCAATGGGAGTAAGCTTGTTTGAAAAATTGTCTGTAATAGTATACACCTTTGTGGATGGTCATTGTTTGTTTAGATTCAACATATATTGAACAAGCATTTGTCAATGCCGAATGTTTGCTTGCTGGTATTAGCATTGGGAATGCAGGAGCTAGAGAGATGCAGAATAGGAATGGCAGTGAAGTACTGAACTTCACGCCAACCCCATCTCCACCCTGCAGAGATGGACAGGCATTGGGGTATGTGTTTGGGTCATCCCCCATAATGTTCATGCCATTTCACATCACCCTATCCTGTAGACACCAACACATGTTGAGGTGTGCCTTGGGGTGTTCGGCTTTACAGTCACCCCATTCCATAAGGACATATGCTGAAATGGGTGCAGTATAGGAGAATGGGGAGAACTCTGGGGCCGAAGAGTCCAAGGCACACCTCGATGCCTGTCACTGGCTGCAGGGTGGTGGGGTGGGGGTGGAATGGCATGAGCATTACAGTCAGCAATCCAAAAGCACACCCCTGATGCCTGTCTTTCTGTACATTGTGGGATGTTGTGGTTAGAATTCCTAATGCCCCGGGCGTTTTTTGGTATTTGCACTACAAATTTTCAACATGGCTTTTTGTGATCCCCACCTCATGAAAGAATTTGGGACCTCTTCTCATGAACAGTAGCACTGTGATTTTGTTAATGTGTTCTGAACTTTGAGTTCCCACAGCGACCGTGCCATTCTGCACCATATGTATGAAAACACGATCGGGCAGGTTGTGAAGAATGACAGCTGTTCCATTCATAGGGAGGTGTAAAGAGATGGCAATGTTGAAAATCTGTGGTGAAAATATTACAAATACTCAAACTTCCGGGCTTACATGGAAACTGCGCAAAGCATGCATGTAACACAGTCATTTAGTGGAATCTTTTCACCAAATTTTCAACATAGGCATTTTGTGACCTCTGCTCATGAACAGTGTCACTAGATTTTCCTAATCTGTCCTTAACATTGATTTCCCACAGCAACCACGCAATTCTCCACCAGATGTGTAAATGCATATTTCGGGCAGGATATGAAAAATGAGAGCTGTACTTTTCATAAGGAGGTGTCAAAAAAATGCCAATTTTGAAAATCTGGAGTGAAAATGTTACAAATGCTCAAAATTATGAGGGTGCTTGAAAACTGCGCAACATACACTCATAACACTATCATTTCATGGACTTTTGTTACTAAATTTTCAACATAGGCATTTAGCACCTCTGCTCATGAACAGTGTCACTGTGATTTGTTTTAATGTGTCCTGAACACTGACTTCCCGCAACGATCACGCTAGTCAGTGCCGGAAGCATGAAAACATGTTTCAGCCAGGATGTGAAAAATGATAGCTGTACTGTTCATAAGGAGGTGGGGAAAAATGCCAATGTTGAAAATCTGGAGTGAAAATATTACAAATTTGCAAAGTTATGAGCATGCATGGAAACTGCACAATGCACACTCATAAAACAGTCATTTGTTTTGGATTTTTTCACCAAATTTGCATCATAGGCTTTTTGAGAGCCCAGCTCATGAGCACTGGCACTGTCATTTTGTTAATTGGTCCTGAAAGGTGATTCCGTGCAGTGAATGTGAACTCACTTTTCTGGAATGAATAACGCAATGACAGTGGCTGAATTCATGAAGAGGGGTCCCAATGACCCCATGTTGAAAATGTGGTGCCAAAATTCCAAAAAATACCTCAGATATGCACCAGAGTTGAAAAAACGCTATTTATGCCATTATACAGCTTACCAGCATTTCTTCAATTTGCAGTCGGCTTTGAAGAGTGCAGACATGTTCCCGGTCCACTGAAAATCATTGCGTCAGGCTCCGGAGGTAAGTATAGGGTGAGGGGTGTGTGAGGAGGTAGGGTGCGCAGTGGGTGGGTGCAGCTTGGGGTAGTGGATGGCGACCAGCCTGGCACTGTTTACTTTCTTTCAGGGAGAAAAAAACAAACAAAAAGACATCACAGGAAGGTTTTTTTTTTTAGACTTGTTTCAGCACACTGGGGTGGGCTCCCACTCTTCCACCTGCCTTTTGTGGGGTGAGGGGACTTAATCCAATGGGGATTGGGCCCCCCATTGACAAAGAATGACTGTTTGAGGAGCATGATGCTGAGGGGTATTGGGCACCGCCTCGGCACACAACAAATGGGGAAGGGGTTACATTATGCCGATGGGGAGTGGGCTCCCCCATCGGCAAATGAGCTGGGTCAGGGGCATGCCAATAGGGGGATTGGCCACCCCCATCAGCTTTCTTAGTGCTGCGAGGCAGCAGCAAGCGGATGCCATATTTACAAAAAATGTTACATGAGACAAGTTACCACCATGCATTGACGAGTCACTCCCTCATTGCAGTGGAATGGCTGATGCTGCAATGACAAGGTGGCCCCTCATTGCAGCAGTGAAATCTTTTCAACTTGGTGGCACTTTTGGAAACCAATGTCATCAGCTCAGTGTGCCTGCATTGGTCCACCAGTGCCAAGCCCCAAATGCAGTGCTGCCATTGGCTGCCATAGTGCCACGCCTTCACAACCTGCTTCTCTCTTAAGCTGCTGGATAATGTTTCTTGTACATGCACACAAGCAAACATAAAAAATGTGCAAAATGGTAATGGGGATCAATAAATTAAATAAGGTAAAGGTAACATTATAGTTAAAGGTGGACTCCAACTATGCATATGGTGTTTATAGCTGCTGTTACATGATTTGGCTGCATGCCAGAAAAAGTCAATGAAAATTTGTTAGTTAAAGGGGACTGTTGGAAATACCATACAGCAGCTTTTAAGAGTGAGAGATTTCATAGTTTAGGTTTTAAGTTGGGAGCAAATTAGTTAGGTTCTGGTTAAGTTGATACTATTTGTTTGAATATTATACAGCAGCCTTAGGGTGCCTGTGTGCTTGGATACCTAACGTTCTCATCTACGAGCATAACAGTTACAATATAGCTAAATTGCTGTATATTTAAGTGGGCATGAGTGCTTATGCAGATATTTCTCTCAGCTGGGAGCAAAGTTGTTACATTATTGTTAAGCTATAGTTAAATCGAGGAACATTGTGAAAATGTGTAAGGGGACAGGGGTCATTGTTAAACCCAGGACTGAATTAGGAAAAGGAGAAATAGGGAGACAAAAGAGGTATTCAAGTAGCAGATAGGGTGATTTAACATTACTAGTACATGATTTGGAGAAACATAAAATAAATTAAAGGTAAAGGTATACATCAAAGATAGAAGGGGAGCTGTGTGTAACTCCTACTCTGCAGACTAAAGGTCTACAGGCCTGTGGATCACTGTAGGGGGATCTGTAAAGGCAAGTTAACATTCTGAGATGGGATATGAAGACAGTAATCTAGGGTGGGTAGGGGCAGGATAGTGACAGAGTGTTACAGGGAGGAGCATGAGACCTAGTGGAACAGTAAGGTTTTAACAGATGTGGTGCACCGGTGTACATGGATATGTTGTGGAGAAAAGGGACCCTTCATGCATAGCGCCAATTGACTTTACCAGGGTTACAACATACATTACATAAACTGGAAATGCTAGTATATGTACAAATCTAAGTTTAAATATTATTATATCCAAAACTAAACTTTTGGTATTTGGGACAAGAAAAATTTATAACTGTTGCTTGAATAAAAAACTAATCGACCAAGTGAAATAATTTATATACCTAGGGGTTACTTTGTATCATACAAGGAACTGAATACCCCATATTAAGAACCAGCAAATGAAACTAAAATTAAATAGTAGAGGAATATTAAAATTTAATGCAAACTATGGATGATGGTCAATCAACCAGCATTAAGGGCTGCAGAGATTAAATTAAACCTAATAGGTTTATATGAAGAAGAGGTATGGGGATATCAGGCCTCAGATATTATAGATATTCCATATAACTCATACTAGTCCCAATTTCAGCTGCCAGTAGTGCAGTAAATGCAGAATTAGGATGAATTCCTAGTAAAAAAATTGCAGAACTTAGACTGTTAATATGTTGGCTGAGGATAATTAAGGAGCTACTGACATCTCAAAGAAAACTTTGAGAAACATGGTAATTAGATACAGTTCTGCTTGCATTCCATTTATATTTTATATATTTCTCTTCCCCATAATTTATTACTAAGGAAATGTGTATGAATATACAATTGTTGTCCCTTAGAGTTAATTTTGAGTTCATCTGCCTCTATAGGTTACTCTCTACTCCAAGTCATAATCCTCTGTTGTGATATCACAGTATTTTGCCATGGAAGAAACTGTGAGGTCACAAGCAGTGCTCTGTGACTTCAGGTTGAGAGAAAGTAGCAGGAACAGATGAACTCTTCAGGAGCAGCAATCCTGTTTTCATACAAATGACCTCAGTAATAAATAATGGGGAGGAGAAATATAAAACTAATGGGACATACAAGCTTGACTGCATTAAATATTATGTTTACAATTTAAATGTTTTATTAAATTTCACCTGAAAGTGTTACCAGCTCTTCAATGATAAAACAACTTTGACTGCAAAATGGGCACTATTGGAAAAACAAGATTGGCATCAACAAGGATTGATCTCCCCATGGATTAAATTCATTGTTAAGACATTAAAATAAGCTGCATGTGAAGGACTTTGGTCTATGTATTTAAATAAAATAGTAATATCATTGCAGTATCAAAGATATTGAAATAACGATTATTTCAAAAAGGGATAGATGATCAAATAAAGAGGATAATAAAATTAAAACTGTCTCAATAGTATGCAACAAATATAAAACACAATAATTTAGAAAGCTATGTGATGATGCCAGTCCTTCCAGAGTATAAAAAATGCATAACCTTGGCAAGATTGGAATTATTTCCTTCAAACAGACAAGAATCTAAACTTATAAAAAAGTAGAGAACAGTCCTGATGATATGTGCTCAAGTAAAAGGGGACATGTAGAAACTTTATAACATATTACTTTGACTTGTCCAGTATACACAAAGTAGAGAATTAAATATATAGAAAAATATATCTGCCCATATGCATATAACCTAGAAGATGCCGTTTATATGCTGCTTCATCCTCTCAAGTCCAAAGAAGACATTAAAGTACCTAAATTTTATAAAGAAGCAATAAGATATAGAAAAACTTTACTAACCATGTGATATGGAAGTGGTTGAATAGGGAAATTACAAAACACATAACAAAAATACAAATAGAAGGACATCCTTGAGATTATATAAAAAATGTGCTTAAAATTTGTCTTAAGAATACGATTATCAGTAATTATGTTAAAATAAGGTACTGGCTACTAGATCTTGTCACTACATGTGTACTTAATCCATGTATAAGGGAAACAGTTTCACAACAGTGACAGTATAAAATATACCCTAACTAAGCACTCTGAACAAACGGATAATGAGAATAGGAATGGCTGCTAGAAAAATTGCATCAACTGCTTTAAATGAATTTATTGTTTTTTATTCTCTTTCTACACTGTGGGCTGGATATTCAGACTGCACCAGGCAGTGGCACAAGCCCGGGTGCTACGCAACTGGGCTGCGCGGGGGCCAGGACCAGGTGATATTCAATGGTGATGCGCCATGGCTCAACACCATTGAATATGGCAAGGGTGGTGCACATACTGCACATAGTGCAGTGGCACTGTGCCAGTGCAAGCCACAAAGAGGGAGCACAGGGATGCACCAGAGCAAGTGCAGTTTTGCTAGGTGCATCACCCATGATATTCAGCCAGGGGCATGCAAATGAGGCCATAATATATGCAAGGTGCAAATGGGGCCATTTGCATGTCATTATGGCCCCATTTGCATGCAATGCACTGGGCATCCCTGCAAATTGCGCCTGGTGCCCTGCCAAGCTGCTGCCATTAGGGGTTGTCTCCCTGGTGGGCTATTGCAGCCCCTCCACCTGTATGCCTGATCTCGGGCATCTGTAAAAGGTAAAGAACTACCTGGTGGTCTAGCAGTCCCCCCTTATGCCTGATCTTGGACATCTGTAACTGATGATGTATTACCTGGTAGCCTAGTGGTACCCCCATACACCTTATCACGGGCATCTGTAACTGATGATGTATTACCTAGTGGTCTAGAGGTACACCTGTACACCAGATCATGGGCATCTGTAACTGATGATGTCTTACCTGGTGGTCTAGTGGTACTCTCATATGCCTGATTGTGGGCATCTGTAACTGATGATATATTACCTGGTGGTTTAGGAGTACCCCCGTACACCTGATCGCGGGCATCTGTAAATGATATTGAATTACCTGGATGATCTAGCAGTATCCCTGTACACCCGATCACAGGCATCTGTAACTGATGATGTTTTACCTGGTGGTCTAGTGGTACCCCCGTATGTCCAATAGCGGGCATCTCTAAATGATATTGAATTACCTGGTGGTCTAGCAGTACCTCGCATGCCCAATCATGGGCATCTGTAAATGATATTGAATTACCTGGTGGTCTAGCGGTACCCCTGTACGCCTGATTGCGGGCATCTTTAACTGACGATGTATTACCTGGTGGTCTGGTGGTACCCCCGTATGCCCGATCATGCTCATCTGTAACTGATGATGTATTACCTGGTGGTCTAGCGGTACCCCCATACACCTGATCATGGGCTGTTGTATAAGGAAAGAGTTACCTGGTGGTACAGTGATACCCTCCTCCCCACCCACTCACATAGGGCCCCTGGCCACCGAGCACCCCCCCATCATCGGCGGATGGCAGCACTCCACCTGCATATCACCCAGCCACCCTCTGAATGACAGCATACAGTATGATCTGTATGCCTATTGGTCCAGTGTGGACCAATGGGCTTGCAGACCATGTACTACACAGGACCAGATAAGTGAATAAATGCGTTCATTCACATATATAGTCCTGTGTAGTACAGTATGGTTTGCAAGCCCATTGATCCACACTGGACCAATAGGCATACAGATCATACCATGTGCTGTCATTTGGTGGCCGTCCAGGTGGTATGCGGGTGGGGTGCTGCCACCCACCGATGAGGGGGAGTGCTGGTTAGCTGAGGGCCCTCTGTGGGTGGGTGTATGGGGAGGGGGGTACCACTGGACCACCAGGTAACTCTTTCCATATACAACAGCCCACAATTGGGCATACGGGGGTACCACTAGACCACCAGGTAATTCAATATAATTTACAGATACCCACGATTGGGCACACGGGGGACCCACTAGACCACCAGGTAATACATTAACATTGACAGATGCCCATGATTGGGCATACGGGGTACCGCTAGACCACCAGGTAATACATTAACATTGACAGATGCCCGTGATCGAGTGTACAGCGGTACCGCCAGACCACCAGGTAATGCATTAACATTGACAGAAGTCCATGATTGGGCATACGGAGGTACCGCTAGACCACTAGGTAATACATTAACATTGACAGGATGCCAACAATCGGGTGTATGGGGATACCGCTAGACCACCAGGTAATACATTAACACTGACAGATGGCTGCGTTTGGGAGTACAGGGTGGGGGGCCACTAGACTACCGGGGGATCAGAGTGCTGCCACCCACACCTGGTGGCTGTTGTGTTGCGCCTTACATTACAGCTGTCCACCTGTGGGTGGCCAGCATTTGAGCCTGTGTTTTTCAGCTCAACTTTGAGCACCAGTGTGTGTCGCATGTAGGGGTTGCACCAGCACATGCGCCGCACATCCCGGGCTGAATATCAGGATGTGCTGCATATGTATGGGCACACCCCCTGCATCTGCACTGCATATATTATCAATGTGCGCATTGGGGATTGCGATGCACAACCTGCCCCTTTGAATATCGCGTTGGGGTGCATTGAGGTGTGCAACCCCTTTGAATATTCTGGCCAGAATGTATAAAAAGCTAAAACTTCTGTAAAATGTAACAAAAATCTTTGTACTGATTTTAAATCTTATAATGATATTTCTGTGTTGAACAAATAAACCCTGAAACTGAAATGACATAACACAAAGGGTTTCAGAGGTTTCAATAAACTAAGCAATTATCTCAAAAATATGCATTCATGCAATGAGCAATAGTAGTCACATGGGTTTCACATCAGCCTAAACCAAAGTCTAACACTACTTTATGTGGAGTAACACAAATACAAATATTATAATGTTTGCATTTGAAAAAAGTGCAATATTTGTCTGTATCTGTCTCAAATCGTATTTGTTTTGCACAGATCTAGTTACCAGGTCAACATAATCCAACAGGAAGAGTTGCATGTAAACTAACATTGGCAAAGCAAAATCACACTGTAAATGTAGGTTTTCCAAACAGTATGCAATGCACGCTAACAAAGTGGGTTACAGCAAATGAAGAAGAGTATAGTTATGCATCACCATGATGAACTCAAGCAGTGAAGGTGTACGACTTGACTTAAGTATCATATGCAAGTCTCCCACATGGCTGTACAAAGAAACACCTGCCACACCACAAGGCTAGCTCAATATTCATTTACTTTACAAAAAAAAACTAATACAGCATTAAAGCTAATATGTTCTTTCCAATGCAGACAATGGAATTCTCCCAAGTATTTCTTCCTCCAGATCTCATGCATTTCATAGTATATTTATTATTGGAAGAGTATCTCTCAAAGCCCTCTATACAAAAAAAAACTCTACTTCAGAGTCACTGCTGTATTAGTCCTGGTCAGGTGTAAATATGAGATATCCTTCTTGGTCATCAGGCTTTCTACACTTCTCTGTAAACAGGAATTATAATCTGTACATAGACAGTTTACATTAACAATGAACGGAGTACCAAGTCAGAGAGTAGACAGCAAATGAAACAAATGGTTGAATTTAATGTACACTGCAAATAGGAAATAAGGTTAGAGTGTACATTTTTACCCAAGATCTTCTTTAGGAATATTTCAAAACAAAAGGCAAGATAAGTTTGTCTTATTTATGAAGCTTCCTATATGAAATTCTAAGGATACTTCACAAACTGTATATATACATCAAAACGAAGAAATAATTAAACAATACCCACAAAATAAATGATACATAATAAATACAAAAATTGGTCTAAAATGTGGAGATAATATACAATAAAATCCATTATCAATCTCAAAAGCTGGAGGCCATCCTATCAGAAATTTCTTTAAGGCATTGATCCAGCACAGCAACTGCCTCCTGCCTATCTGATGTAAACAGCAAGTACAGTTGAGTATCATCTACACAGCAATGAAAAATCACACCATACATTACTATTTGATGACCCATCTTAATAGCAACGTTAACACTGTGACTGACATAGGGAAAGAATCCAACCATGAGGAACCTCACAGCAGACCGCAGCTGGCTGCAGTAAGTAAGTACCCAGCATGACCCACTGCGATCTTCCACAAAGGAAGAATACTAGTGACATACAAACATTTGAAGAAGTAAACAGAATTAGTCTTCTTTGTCTGTCTATTCTGCTCAATGTGCAGGGATCTCACCTCAGGCTGATATCACAACTCTCCCCTCCCCTATCTTACCATCTCATTCATCCTCACCTTCTGTGACCTTTATTTTCCCTCTGGCAGTGTGGTCATTCACTCACCACACATTCTGTGAAGAGCTTAGCCTGTAGAAGCCCTCATTGTTCACCTTAGTAATCCCTTTCAAGTACTTGAAGGTCTTACTCATTTTTCACCTCTCTCTCTTTCTCTCCCTTTCTCTCTCTCCTGTCCTCCAGGGAGTACATGTGTAGAACCCTTAGTCTCTCCTCATACTATATCCCTTGCTGCCCTGCACCCATTTTTGTTGCCCTCCTCTGGGTCATCTCCATCAGGTTGATGTAATTTTAAGGTGAGGGCTCCAGAACTGAACTGCATACTCCAAATGCGGTATCATTAGTGAACTGTAAAAGAGCAACACCTCCTGTTACCTACTACTGATCCCACTGGCTATGGATCCCAACATCCTGTTTGCCCTTGACATTGCCTCTTTGCACTGTACAGAATGTTTCAGGTCACCAGTAATCATCACTCCAAGATCTTTTTCATGATCTGCAGGAAATATGAAGATCCCTCCCAGTAATACTCTGTCTTGGGTTTTTGGTTCCAATGTGCATAACCTTGCACTTCTTTGCACTGAAACTCAATTGCAAGATCTTGGACCACTTTTCAAGTTGTCTTAGGTCCTCTTTAAGGTCCTGAACCCCTTCAATTAAATCCACTCTTCTGCAGAGCTTGCTGTCATCCATGAATAGACACATTTTGTCCTTGATGCCATCTCCAAATATCATTAAAGAAAATGTTGAATAACACTGGACCTAGTACAAAGCCCTGTGGAACCCAACTTGTGACCACCCCAAAGATAGACAGCCCCCCTCCATCTTCACTTTTTGGGTCCAGTTCCCTAGCCAGTTTTCCACCTATCTGACCATCTTCTCTCCTACTCCTTGGTCCGACAACTTCCTGACCTCCATCCCATAAATATATGCTGCCTTGCATCCTGGAGACTGTGATCCTCTAGATGTTCTGTAAATGATTCCTACAGTATAGTCTTCATAAGTTTGCACACTATCGAAGTGAGACTGACTGGTCTTTATTTTCTGGGGTTGTCCCTGGGGCTACTGTTATGGAGAGGCACCACATATGCCATTCTACAGTCCTGCAGTACCATGTCTATCTCCAATGAACAACTTAATAGGTCCACCACTGGCTCCACAAGCTCTCCTGCCAGTTCCCTCAGCCTCCTAGGATGTAGTACACACAGTTCTCAAGCAGAGGAAAGTGGAATATCTGGAATTGAATGGATAACTGGATCCAGGGCAGCATGGATTCATAGGGGGGAGATCATGTGAAACAAATCTGATAGATTTCTTTGACTGGGTGAGCAAAGAGTTAGATCATGGTGGAGAGGTAGATGTGGCCTACCTGAATTTCAGCACAGTTTTGAAACCATTTCTAATAGGAGTCTGGTAAGCAAACTAAGGAGCTTGTGAGTGGGCTACCAAGTGGTAACCAGGGTGAGAAAATGGTTAGGTGATAGAAGACAGAGTGTCGTGGTAAACACAGAATGTTTCAAGGAAGGGGTAATGACCAGCAGGGTACCTCAGGGTTCAATGCTTGGACTGGTCTTCTTTAATGTCTTTATTAGGGTTCCATGATGCTGGTTTGACAGAAAACCTGTTGACCGGCTTTACACTGAGGGTACATATGGTGACCATGAATATAGTACTAGTGTGTTTCCTGAGGAGGTCTATGCCCCATGCATCCCCCCCCCCAGATCTTTCTATAATCACCTCCATGGTTGAGGTGCTTCAGGGAAAGGGTGCAACACCCAGAGATGCTGTACCAGAGGTCCTGATGCTGTAGTGTGATCATTACAGTGACCTGCAATGATCTGTCATTTTGTCACTGTACATGACCGGTTGCTGTAGTATTTTCACTGTAGCAATGGTATACCCTTCATTAGTGACATAACAGAGGAGCCAGAAGGGGAGGTCTACCTCCTTGTGGATGACACAAAGATCTTCAAAGAGGTGGATGCTCCAGGGGGAGGTAGAAAGGATGGACAGGGGTCTGAAAAAACTAGAAGAGTGGTCAAGGCTATGGCAGCTGGGGTTTAAAGCAAAATAGTGCAAAATAATACATTTAGGCCATAAAATCTGGGGCTACAGTACGCAATGGGTGGCATGATACTCACAATATCCAACAGGAAGAAGACCTGGGGGTAATCATAGCAGATGACTTAAAGGAGGCCAAGCAATTTGACAAGGAACTTGGGAGGGCTAGTGGGATGCTGAAGTGTATAGGAAGGGGTATCACCAGCAGAAAAAGGGAGGTCATGTTGCCCCTATATAGATCACTAGTAAGACCCCACCTTGAGTTCTGTTTCCAGTTCTGGAGACCGCATTTCAGGAAGGACATATACAGAGTGGAGGAGGTACAGAGGAAGGCTACTAAAATTGTGCGGAGTCTGCACCATAAGCCCTACAAAGACAGGCTAAAGAAGCTTAATATGTTCACCCTGGAAGAAAGGCAGGACAGAGGCGATAAGATAAAAAGACTTTTAAGTACTTCAAGGGGGGTCGATAAGGTATGGGGGGATATATTTAAGAAAAAGGGTACTCTAGAACAAGGGGACCCACTATGAAGCTGGAGGATGGAAGGTTCAGAGCAGTTGTAAGGAAATATTTATTTACAGAAAGAGTGGTGGACTCATGGAACAGCCCTCCAGCTGAGGTACTTGAGGCAAAAATAGTGGTGGGGTTCCAAAACACCTTGAATAGGCACATGAAAATCACGGGGTAAGGATAGACGGGGGAAGAGGCAGCACCGAAGATCAACTGGGTGTACAGCAAAAATGAAGGTAGAAGTAAAACATATTAATAATATGGGAGGGCTGCGTAGGCCAAGTGGCCTTTATCTGCTATCAGATTCTATGTTTCTAAGTTTCCAAATGAGCTAAACAGCATGTCTATGAGGGCTATGTGGGGGGTCATGCAAAGAACTGGCTAGCATAAATGTCAATCAATCCAAACAATTCCTAACTGGCTGGCTATATTCAGTGCTCTTGTATACCGATGAGTGTCATCTTTGCTGGTGATGAGGTATGGTAGCCACTGGATTAGAAAAAAATAATGTTTTTGTTTTTTTTAAACCTGCTGACCTTGACCTGACCTGAACTGTTTGTCACCGTGACAGAATTTATGGTGAGTGTCAAATAAATAATTATGAAATGTATTTACTACAGTTCGTGCTGTGCACACTGCTGCTGTTCCATTCTGATATCCTCCCTGCTGCCCCACCCTCACCTTGTGTTCTGATTGTTCCCATTGTACTAGACAGTTTGTTTGAAAATAGCATGACAGCAGCATCCTTCAGCAAGAGAGTCTGGTCAGTAAGTAAATTCTGTCACTAACACACTGATATCCCTAGACCGACCTGACTGCCCTGCTTTAGCAGGCTGCTGGTATGCCACTTCCTCATTACCCTGTGCCAGCTCTTGTTTCAGAATTGGCATACTACTTCAATGAAGAACTGGGCCATCTCGACAATTCAAGTTCAGCCACAAGAGCCTCACTATTCTTGAGTCGAGATGAGTTGTCCAGGTCCAAGTAGGTTCAGAAGTGCTGCAGAGCTGGTTCACCCACCCTTAATCTAAACACTAATATGTAACACAGAAACATGCAACCACAAGCAAAAATTGGAACAGAGAATATCTTGCATAGGCTTTTTTATTACACCCCCCCCTTTCTGTAGGTGTATGAAGTCCTTGCAATTATTTATTTTTATTATTTTTTTATTTTATTTCATCTTGGAATTACACCTATGAGCCAAGGGCTCATTTACATAGGTTCCATGTAAACAAGAGGATACACAGAGAAGGAATAGACAATCAGTTGTGGAAAACAGAGTGAGCAAAGATGGTATCTAATTACTTGCATTGTACAATGTATGCCAGGACAAATACTGGAGCAGTTTAATAACAATACCTATTACCGGCATTGGACAAAGCATGCCAGGTCAATTGCTAAAGAGTAGGAGACAATTTAAGTAGGGTTAAGAGACAGAGTAGCAGACAAGAGTCCTTGTCAGTTGAACATTGGGAGGGATGGGGTAAGTTAGGAGAGAATTGGGAAGAACAGCAGGCAGCCCATAGTTAGTCAAGAGAGTGGTATGTAGCCAAGAGGCCTTGATTGGTAGGGTGGGGGATGGGAGGGCGATAAGGAGGTGAGGGGGGAGCATTCTAGAGGCTTTGTCGAGAGTGGCTGGAGGACTGATGGTGTGGGTAGGAGTAGGGAACAGGCAAGGGAGAAGGGTGGGTAGGGCTAAGAGGGAATAGGAGATGAGTGAGGGTAGTAGGACGGGGAGGGGAGGGAAGGGAAAGTGAGTGGAATTGGGACCTAAGTGCTGATAGGAGCAAGAATGAGAAGTGCAAGTTACATTGGGTTGATGAGGGTTTTGAGGCGTGTAGAACAATGACTCAGTGGAAGCAGTCACATTGGTTGAGCTTGCTTAGATACTGTTGAAGATGATGTTTAAATTGGCCAGGCTTAGAGATTGAAAATTAATTACAGATTGCCACTTGCAGCTTGGAAAAAAAAGACAAATGTCAGAGCAGCCCGCATCCATGAAAGGACCACTTCCATGTGCCCCAAAATGCATGCCATTAGCCACAACAGATCTAGTATGTGGCTGGAGAACAGATACGTGAACCCCTTCAGCAATGTTCTATGTCTTTTTGTGCCGCTGTGAAAAGAGTAGCCAAATAGCAAATAGTGGTATACAGTTGCACAGTTAATCATTAAAGAAAATTATGAGGGTGGTTGCATCACCAGTCCCCTGCTATGTGTCCAACATGTTGCATCCTGGTAAAGTTAGGATGAGAGGAAGGTCAATAAATAAGAAGGTCACACTTGTAACATATAGCTTATGTACCTCAGTCTTGTCAGGATTCAGCCTCAGCCAGTGGGCACTCATCCAGCCCTGGATCTCAGCAAGGCAGCTGCAAAACACTGAGGGCCCGATTAGAAAAGGCATTACACCTGGCGCAAAGTGATTTACGCCGATCCTGATGGCGCAAATAGCAGCTTATGCCAGGCATAATGCCAGTTGCAATTATAAAAGGCACCTTGCCCCATGCCGTAAGAGGGCTGTGCCAAATGTGGATTACAGCACCCACTATGCCCGTAACCCACAGCGGCATGGCACAAGGGTGGTTATGGCAGCAATTGTGCCGTATTCCAAAAGGGTGGCTGCTATAACCCACTTGCGCCATTCCAGAACAGGGAATGGCGTAGTGGCTTAGACCAGATAGGAGGTAGTCTAAGGGGCACCTGTCCTGGTACAGTGGTGGATGCCCCTTCACAGCCCAGCAGAAAGTACACTGCTGTGCTCTCAATGTCACCCCTGCCCTGTCATGCCCCCGACCCCTCAAACTTTAGGGACCCCTGGGGTCCTATTCCATTTCTGCTCCACCAGCACATGTGCCATCTGGCCAGCACCCCCAATGCCCCCAGGTGGATGCCATTGCATTCTGGGTGGGGGCATGGAGGCAGTAGAATGCATGCCATGGCTTGTAGCAGCCAGGTCCAGTGTGCCATGCCTTTGGTGCTAAACTGCTGCTGCTGCAAGTCATGGGTGTAGGTGCTGGGGACCCTGCTTGTCCGGGAATACAACACAGGGTTCTCGGCGTAGTACTGCATGATGCAACTCGCATACACCCATGAGTTGCACCATGTATTTCAGAATAGGGCCCTGAGATTGCATCATCCTGGTAAGGTGCAAAGGACATGTATAGTTGAGTATCATCTGTGTATCATCTGCATAGTAGTGAACATTCAAACCATACCCCCTCACAATGTCTCCCAATGGTAGCATATGCACCATGAATAACATAGGTGAAAGCATAGAGCCCTGGGGACCCCACATGGTAGACAGAATGCATCAGAGGAATAAATTTCCATTATAACTCTCTGAGATCTACCAGTGAGGAAAGAATGAAACCATCTGAGGACTGTACCCAACAGTCCACAGATCACTTCCAAGTTCTCCAGCAAAATGTCATAACCCATGATGTCGAATGCTGCAGAGAGATCAAGAAGGACTAAGATGGAACAGGTCCTTTGATCTCTCGCTATCAAGCAATCATTCAGCAACTGGACCAGGGCAGTCTCAGTGCTATGCGTCTTCCTAAATCCTGACTGAAGAGGATCGTAAATATCATGGATGGTAAGAGGATCATCCAGCTGCAGCACAACCACCTTCTCAATAACCTTGCCCACAAAAGGCAGGTTAGAGACCGGTCTGTAGTTGGTGAGACAGTCTGGATCCAGAGAAGATTTCTTAAAGAGGGGTGTAACCACCGCCTCCTTCAGGGAGTCAGGAAACTCACCCATCTCAAGTGACCCCTGGACTATCTCAGCCAGTACCGGGCAGATGACTTCAACAGATACCACTAGGAGGCTAGTTGGGCCTGAGACCAGACTACAGTAATTCAGCTGCATACTCTGGATGTTCCTTAAGACATCTGCATTTGCCAGCTGGATAAAAGCCGACCAACAAAACCCTGGTTCTGCAACCTCTAACTGACCACCACCCTGCCCATTGAAGCTAGCTGATCAGATCTCTGACCTAATGTTGGCAACCTTATCCATAAAGAAGTGAGTGAACTCTTCACACTTATCTGGTGACAACGCTCTCTGAACTTGCAGACAGGTTGGATTGCACAGTTCATCTGCCATTCGGAAGAGCTGAGCAGGTTGGTTCCTTGCAGTGGTGCTCTCCCCAGACAGAAATGCTGCCTTCTTGGATTACAAGCTGGCTGAATGGGAGGCTGCAATGGGTGGTGGTGAGGGGGGAGCTCTCAACTCCAAAGCCGGTGATGAGTGGAGTGCCACAGGGCTCTGTGTTCAGGCCACTATTGTTTGGGCTCTTCATATCAGACATAGCACACAGGGTGGTGAGCAAAAGAAGTCTGTTCGCTGATGACACCAAAATCAGAGCAGTGGTAGATGGAGAGGAGGGATGGAAGCAGCTGCAGTGGGACCTAAGCAAAGCTAAAGGAGTGGTCAGAGAGGTGGTAGCTGGGGTTCAATGCAAAGAAGTGTAAGGTTATGCACTTAGGTGTGAAGAACCCAAGGAGAGAATACTGGCTGGGAGGGGTTAAGCTGGGGATCACTGAGAAGGAGAGGGACCTAGGGGTAATGATTACAGGGACCATGAACAACACTGCCCAGTGCAGGAGAGTGGCTGCAAAAGCAAACAAAATGCTGGGGTGCATAGCGAGGGGGTTTTTATCCAGATGAAGAGAGGTGATCTTGCCCCTCTACAGGTCACTGGTAAGGCCACACTTAGAGTGTTTTGTGCAGTTTTGGAGGCCATACCTAAAGTGTTATATCAGGCTACTGGAGGGGGTTCAGAGGAGGGCAACAAAGATGATATGTGAAATGGAGGGGAGAGACTATGACAGCAGGCTGGGAGACCTGAATATGTACACCCTGAAGGATAGAAGGGACAGGGGGGACATGATAGACACATTCAAGTATCTGAGGGGAACCAATAGGGATCGGGCAGATGGGGTCTTTAAGTTAAGGAGGGGGATGGTCACCAGGGGGCATGGGTTAAGAATAGAGGGAGAAAGATTTAGGAAGGAAATGAGGAGACACTATTTCACAGAGAGTGTGGTAGCAAAATGGAATGCCCTACCAGAATGGGTGGTAGCATGTAAATCTGTGAACAGCTTCAAAAGGGCATGGGACAGGGAACAGGGGAGAGTGAAGGAGGGGGAGGTGGGGGTAGCAGTGGGATGACAAAGGGGAGTGGGGTGGGGCAGCTGCAAACTAGGGGGCTAGCTGCACACTCGAGCAGACTTATAGACTGGGTGGTCTGTTTCTGCTGGCACATTCATATTTTCGTATGTGTGTATGTTCTTATGGGAGATTGTCAATTGATAGTTTGAATAATGGACTTTCAATCTATGCATGTTAGCATCAAGGCCAGATTTCCTCCAATGATGCTCCACCCTTCACCCCTCTCTCCTCATCTCCCTCAAGATCCCATCAAACCAAGGGGTCCGGGGATGAAGGGTGAGGGGGTGAACACAAACAGGAGCAAAGGAGTCCATAACTGCCACCACAGTCATATTATAAGCTTGCAGTAGGTTGTCTGGACCCGTGCTCGCAGTCAGAATTCCTGATAGGTCCAGTACCATCATCAGGCCATTTGGGGTGACCCCCTGAAAGAATTATATCAAATCATCTCCATAGAGGCAGGCCTGCAGGGGAATGGCATGGAAATTGAATCTGATACTGTAATGGTCACACCAAATCGGAGATCTCCATACCCAGAAGGAAGACCAGGTCCAATGAATGCCCAGAACTATGCGTTGCAAAGGCAATCACCTGTGTGAAGCCCAACAAAATCATAAGTTGAAGAAAGTCTTGGTCAAACTGTGAGAGTTTATCATTGATCCTGGCACTGAAGTCACCCAGCACCATCAATCTGGACAACTCCAACACCATCTCGACAATGATGTCTGCGACTTCCTGCAAAAATTACTTCTCAGGCCCAGGTGGATGGTAGATGAGAAGAACTTTACACCCCCAACCTGCACCCAGGATACATTCAAAGGATCTGGTCTCCCCTACTGGAATATCTATCAAGCCCAATTCCATTTTAAAACAAATCATCACACCCCAACCCCTATGATCCATTCTCGGGCGGTGTATCATTGAGAAACTGGCTGGAACCACTGTCTCAAGAATTGGGTCAGCCATCAGTTCTCAGTGTTGTAAGCCAGGTCCAATGATCCAACAAGATCGGCAATTAATGGCATCTTGTTTCTAATGGACCTGGCATTGCATAACACCACCTGGGTTGGATGAGACTCCGAGGCTGATCAAGGGAGTTGCTCATTAAAAGTGGAGCCCTTAGGTATAGGAATCAGACAGGGAGGACCCTAGCAAGTCATCATTTTGCCCCAGGGCATCTCCTCGGCACCACAGCCCCAATCCAGCTTCCCAGCTTCCCCCTTCCCACAGTCCAAAATCCCCTCCTCTACACCTTCTCCTTGTTATCCCCAGTGCCTGACAATGGTTATAGATGTCAGCCTGAAAAGGGAGTCAATTAAAGGGATGGAGGTCCCAGAGTCCAGAGGAGGAGTAGCGCCTGACCAGGACAGCCACCTGCCAACACATAATCACTGGCCACTCTGAGAAACCACCCCTGATAAGTCACACCTCTACACCATAATGCCTCAAGCCCAATTTATAAACACTCCTTAATCATAAACACTACGACCCAACCAAAATAATAGATCACAAATGAACACTCTCTTACAATCCCCCAAATCAAAAACACACAAAATACAATAAACATGGGGAATTCAGGAATCGGACAGTGATGACAGCCAGAATTTGAACAAGAAAATGTCCACCAAAATCAAGTCCATATTAAGAACTAAAGTAAGTAACACTAATGGAAAACAGAACCAATGTCACAGGTCTCCCACAAAGTTTGCAGTTGAAGGGGAGGGCTCACCACCAATATTCATTGAAGTTAGTCTAACGGGAATGACTCTCTCACAGTCAAATCTAAAAACTGCAGTTGAAACAGATACTACAAAAGGAAAGAGGCCCTTTCACTGCCTCACCAGTTAAAGTGATTTCCAACATGTAAAAAAGTAACTTCCAGCAGGACAAGTAAAGATCCAAACAACAAACCATAATAAGCCCATTCAACTTGGTAAAAGTGAAGTCATTGATAATACAGCTCCTAAGGTTCACATGTCAGCGAGATCCCAAAAACCCTGAAGCAGGGTACACACTCGCTCATCCCCACTTGGATCACTGGGGAAAACCCAATCTCTGTTAGACAACCCCTGCAGCCTGGGAGAAAAATCCATGACTACCAACCCTCAGGAAAGAACTCTCAACCCTCCTGGGGAAGAACAGCTACCCTCCGCACCCACCTCCAGGTAAGCTGGTCTGGCTGAACTTCACTTCCTCCTTGCAGACTCCAGTGGGCAATATCTTCATCCAAGTCCAATGACTTAGGTAATCTACAGAAACCAGACTACATCCAGTCATCCGATTGGACCCAGGCTGGTTCCAAAGTGCGGATATTCCTTCCCCTGCTTATGGCCACAAACAGACCACTGCGGTTGATGACTGCTGGTGACAGAAAATTCAACACCAGCACCAGTGATACTGAAAAACCTTCCTGACTGATGCAACCATCAGGCTTTAGGCATTTCCAGCCAGCGGGTGGGCAGTCGGGCAACAGTGTCTCTATATAACAACTGTGACAGTCAAAACGGCATTCCAGCATTTGAACAGGACAATGCTTATAGCTCTGACAATGCCTCTGCCACTAATCGCCATATTCCTGAAGCCACACAAACAGATGAAACAACAGGTAAAACAGGTAAAATTAAAACAAAAGACAACTAAAATGTAGAGGGCTAAATAAAACTACATAGCTTTGTCAGTGGCTGGTCCACCTCAAATTAAAGACTCTTGGGCAGTTAAAGATTTAGTACCTGGAATGCACCATTTTCATTGGCTGCCCCTTGAAATGAAATCAAAACTTACAGACAGAAGAGACCTGCAAGGATCTCTAGAAAACCTTGATACACACAGGTTAATTTTCTTACTTTTTATGTCTGTTTATAGTCACAAATCCAAACCAGTTTAAAGCAGGGTAGTGCAGAGCTACTTGCTAGGAAAACACATCCCCACTGACCTCTGAAATGTCCAGTCTCCTGTAGCTGGATGTTGAAGTCTGACATGAGTTGTAATTCTTGTGCTGTACTTCAAATGTGATAAATATATCTTTAATAAAAGTTTAAGGAAACCTGAAAACATCAATATTATTAATCTTCATATAATCCAGACTAAGTATCATCAGTATTTAGAAGAAAACTGTAACACTTTGAGGCAAAGTGATGTTAGAAATGGCAGACCTTGTAAAGAAAGAGGCCTTCAGCTACAATCTGTGTGCAGGGCTGCTTTGGGTAGAAAAAATCTGGAATGGATTTAGGTAGATCTTGCTGGGCATCAGCAGCTGTAGCAAATTGCTTTTGTCCATCTGGTGTTGAAACTAGCAGCTTAGCTCTGTATACCATTTTAAATGTTATACCAGCAGCAAAAAGTTTATTCTCAATATCAAAGATATTTTTCTAAGGTAAACTTTGAAGACAGTTACAGAAACAGATGACTAGTTCTCAGCAGGAACAGAGATTCAAGGGCAGAAACCTATAAAACCTGATCTCTTGCAGACTTCAGTCAAAAGGATGGGAAGTGTAAAAGCCCCTGCCCTATAGATCACATCCCTCTAATATGGGTGAAGGCCATTCAGGAGACCCCTGAAAGTTTGTTCATGGCTTTAAAAGTTACTAAAAAGAACTCTGTACCTGTTTTCCACCTAGCCGACTGCCAGTCCAACATGAAGAGTGACATCTTTATATTATCCAACTTTCATTTAGAAGCCAGCAATTAGAGCAGGAGCCAGGTGCATTTATCTACGTGTCTGGATCCGAAAGGTTTGATGACTGTTTCCCATGTAAAAAAGTGTGTAGAATTCAGATTTGCAACTCTTATTTGTCCATAGTTGTATGTTTTCTTGGAAAATGCACTTTCTTAAGAGTAACTAAAAGTTTTACATTTATGTAATAGACTCGGTTTAGTTATTTATTTAATTTGTCTAATTTATTTAATAGACTCAGTTTACTTAATTATTAATGTAATTTATTTAATGTTTCAGAGATGGATAGCAAGACTTCTCACAAACTGCAGAGGCAATGCATCCTACATAGAAACATACACTTTGATGGCAGATAAGGACCGCTTGGTCCACCTGGTCTGCCCATTTCCTTACCTACTTGATAAACTGCAGATCCTAGTTAACCAACAGCCTATTTTTCCTAAACCCCACAAGAATTGCCTTATGTCGGTCATATGCATTCTTGAATTCTTCCACAGTTTTAGACCTCACAACCTCCTCAGGAAGGCAGTACCATGCATCCACCACCCTCTCTGTGAAAATATACTTCCTCACATTGCCCCTGGGCCGTCTCCTCTCTATCTTCAAATTGTGTCCCTATGTTCTTGCATATCTCTTTTTCTGAAAGATACTACCCTCTTGGACTTTGTTGATTGCACTGAGGTACTTAAAAGTTTCTATCATGCTTCCCCTCTCCCCTCCTTTCCTCAAGGGTATACATATTAAGCTCCTTTAGTCTCTCCTCATATAGCTTCTCTTGCAGACCCTGCACCATTTTGCTTGCCCTCCTCTGGACTGCCTCCATCCTGTCTATGTCCTTGTGGAGATGGGGTCACCAGAACTGGATGCAGTACTTCAGATGGGGTCTCACCAACTGTCTGTACAGAGGAATGACAACTTCCTGCTTTCTGCTAGTGATGCCTCTCCCTATACATACCAGTATCCCCCTACCCTCGCTGCCTCTTCAAACTGCTTGCCAACCTTAAGGTCATCTGATATGATTACCCACAGGTCCCTTTCCACTTTTGTTGTTATTAATACCTCCCACCATTGTGTACTCTTCCCCTGGGTTTTTGTTTCCCAGGTGCATTATTTTGCACTTCTTTGCATTGAATCCAAGCTGCCATACTTCTGACCATTCCTCCAACCTTGCCAAGTCTCTTTTCATCATTTCCATGACCCCTTGTGTATCAACCCTGTTGCAGATCTTTGTGTCATCTGCAAAGAGGTATACTTTTCCTTCCAGCCCCTGTACAATGTCACTTATAAAGACATTAAAAAGGACTGGACCCAGTACTGAACCCTGAGGTACCCCACTAGTAACCCCCTTTCTTCAGAGTGGACTCTGTTTACTATTACCTTCTGTATACTGTTGTCCAGCCAATGTTTTACCCAAGCTACCACCCTGGGACCCACTCCCAGGCTGGCTAATTTGTTTATTAATCTTTCATGTGGGACTGTGTCAAATGCCTTGCTAAAGTCTAGGTAAGCCATGTCCACAGCCCCTCCCTGGTCTACTACTTTGGTCACCCAGTCAAAGAAATTGATTAGCTTCATCTGACATTACCTTCCCAATGTGAATCCATGCTGCTTTGGGTCTTGTGCCCCACTGGCTACTAAGTGCTCTACAATTCTTTCCTTCAGAAGTAATTCCATCATTTTCCCTACCACAGAGGTCAAACTGACAGGTCTGTAGTTTCCTACCTCTGTCTTGCTCCCACGTTTGTGAAGGTGAATCATAGCCATACTTGTACAGTCCTCAGGTACCACACCATCCTCCCATGATTTGTTAAAGACACTGATCCAGGAGTTAACACAGACCATGAAGACCTGCTACCTTTTGATGATGCTCATTAGCAGAAAGCAGTTGATGGAAAAGAAAGGTGTTTGACTGTGTTTTGAATTGCCTGAATGTTACTCCAGCCAGCATGGGTATCATTATATCTGCCACAAGAACTTCACGCATATAAGAGTTCCGGTAAACTTGCAGCTGATGAATGTGTAAAAAAATTCATTGTAAAGAGTTATCTAGCAAAACTGCTTTGCTCCCAAGTGCATAGTGCTCAATCTGAATCTGCAGCATCTACATCAGGCATGTTCCCAAATGAATTCATACATTCTCAGATTCCACACACTGTGGACAGCATGGTGCAACTGATCAATTTTGGCTGCAGTATTGCAGTTTGGTAGAGTTGTAGCAACTCATTTGCCATTCTATCAGGACAAATGACTTGCCTCTTTTTGTATATAGCTTGGAGAATATGATACCTCTTTACTTCTCCACTGGGCATCACAACTATGCCAAGTGGATGACTCTGTAGCTTATGAATTTGCTAAACCTGGATGAGACCCACCATGGAATAAGGAAAAAAAATAAGAATGGAGCATTGACTATTGCAAGATCAAAGAAAGGGTTTAGCAGAGATAACGTAGACTTGACCTTGGAACAGACAATTAATACCAATGCTGCATCAAAACTAACTGGGATTTCTTCTTTGACACAGAACATCAATACAAGGAGGAGGAGGAACATTCTGCAGTCAGCTAGAAGTGAAATTGTTGGAAGTCTTATGGAAAAAGTTAGTCTTGTCAGCCATGAAGAAGCCAGCCAAGAGCTGAAGAGTTTTAGAGTTAAACAGGAGTCAAAGGATCTAAACAAGCTGCTGAACACAATAGACTCCCTCATGAATCCATTACAGGATGTGTTTGAGGACAGCAATCTGTATTCAATAGGTAGTGGATAAATAGTATCACAAGAGATAGCAAACAAAGTGTTACAGGTTACTGAAATAGGTACTCAGATGTATCATGTGTTTAGAGACAAACGCATTACCAAAAGCAGTAGGTTTGAGGTAACCATCAAAAGATACAAGTTGAAGAACTTTGCACATGATACAATGAAGGTGAAGATTAAAAACAAGGACAAGAAAATCGTCGAGTTGAAAGGAACTCTAGACCGCTTTGGATGCTTGTTATATCTATCTGTGACTTCAACAGTTGAATTTATGATGGTGTTTGCCTACCTACTAACCCCAGTACCCTTCCCCTTAGGAAACGTTAATGGATCAATGGACACAACAATGAAGCCAACACTGCTGAAGAAACTTGAGACCAGAATCCAAAGTAGCCACCCCAATGCTACAGATGCCACTGTGGCTGATGCCATGTTCTTGTTCAGAAGTCTTACAAACCTGCCACCAACATCCCATGGTGTGGCAAAAACCATCCTGTCTCTTGATTGCTGTACTTCTGCAAATGAAGTCCACCTTGTCAGTGACTGTTACAAGTCACCTTTGATCAAAGGTCTTGAACAAGAGAAGAGAGTATGGAATTCTAATGTGTACTGTGACATTCTAGGTGATAAAAAGCTCATGTATGCAGTAGGAGAAACGTGTTACTCATACAAAGTGGAAGCTGGACATATGGTCAGACTGGAGTGCAAGACCCTAAAACACAAACACACAGAAGCAGACACAAGAATCATGCAACTCATATACTACATTTGCAGTCAAAAGGAGGGTGAAGATGTGCATGTAGTAGTCAGGGCAAATCATACTGATATTCTGGTCATTCTGCTGTATCATGCAAGTCTAAACAATAATCTCAAACTGCACATGGATGTTGGCCATTTAGTGAATAACACAAGAAGATTCATAGATGTATCCCGCTTCTCAGCAGAGTTAAGCAGACCTGTGTATGAAGCTCTACCACGCACTGACAGGGTGCGACTATTCACCAACGTTCAAAGGCAAGGGGAAGGTGTGTCCTTTAACAATTATGGAAAAGAATACAGAGTACACATAGACATTAGGAAAACTGTGATGTCCAAAATTGTCAAAAGAAACTGCAGACACAATTGAGAGCTTTTTCTGTGCTTTGTATGGACAGAAAGTAAAGCGTGTCAACACAGCCCACTACAGTATGTTCAGCATTAAGTATTGACCAAGTGACAAAGACGTACCCTTAGAAAAGATCAAAGGAGCAGACACAAGCTCACCGCCACCATGCAGATCAGCCCTGACATAATACATCTGCCATGCAAATTAGATTTCATGGTTATGGAAAAATGTAGACAAACCAGAAATGACACTACTGAAGCCAGAGGACAATGGCTGGACCTATGAGGATGGCAAATACAAGCCAACATGGTTCACATGTAAAGTTGTACCACCAGCCTTAAATGAACAATTGAACAAACACGACAACAATCCAAATGAAGAAGATGACAACAGTGACTGTGATGTCGATATTGATGAGACAGATTTATTTGACATGTCAGATAAAGAAGACAGTGAACAAGAATACTGATTGTTGAACTTAGATTCATAAAACATCATAAAAAGTATTAAAGTTGATTGTTTCAAGTTAAATATAGAAAAAAATAATAACATTAATAATAAGCCTTTGATACATATGTTGCTGTTTGTCACAATGTATGTAGTATTTCAATAAAAGGGACTATTAATTAAAGTATACACAATTTTTACCGATAGTTCATTTTTTCATTGAAGAAGTGCATTTTCGAAGAAAGGATTCAGCTTCGAGTGAATAAAAGTTGTAAATCTGGATTCTACACACTTTATTACATAAGAAACAGTCATAATACCTTTTGGACCTAGACACATAGATAAATGCACCTGGCTCCTGCACTAAATCTCAGTGAAGCATTCCGAACTGCTGCAGTCAGTGAATAGTAGCACTGGTATGCCCTTGTATAAAGCACTGAAGCAGTGGAGTCTGGATAAAATAAAAGCTTGCACCTGTGTATGAAGTTCAGCAGCATCAACAGTCTTACTGTGTTACTATGGTTATAATTGCAATGTAATCCACAGAAGATGCCAGTGAAACAAAACTGTCAACTGCTCCCAGAGTTTGGATTTCCCTTTTAGATTTCAGTTCTACTTCATCAGAGATGGGGAATCCCAGTTTATCTTTAATGACCAATCACTGCAGATTTCTTCCTATACAAGAAATACATTTTTCCCCAGAATCAAAGCCAGCAACTTGAAGGGCACCTACTGCATGTTTTGATTTCCATAAACAGCTCCTCATAGGCAACGCTGACAATGAAAACAAAGGCAGGGCTCACAAATGACTCAATATATCTTATATTACATAAACACACTTTATTATGAAGCCCTGATGAAAGACCTCATCAGTCTAATGGACTGGGGAGCTCTGGATGGGTCATTTTAATACTACTGCACTTTGTATGCAAACTCTGTTAATATTAGCTGTACCGAGTACTTCTGGAAACCAATGGGCTGCAGGCTGTTAGGCAGCATGGGTTTGCATGGGCAGATCCTGTCAGACCAACCTGGTGAATTACTATGACTGGATAACTAGACAGTTGGACAACAGCTATGCAGTGGATCTTCTGTTTCTGGACTTTAGCAAGGCATTCTACTCTGTGCCGCATGGGAGGCTGGGTAGTAAGCTGGCAAGTACAGGTGGAGGTGCAAGGGCAAAAATGGTGGGATGGATAGTAAACTGGTTACAGGGAAGGCAGTACAGGGTGGTGGTGTGAGGGGAGCTCTCATCTCTGAGGGCAGTGACAAGCAGAGTACCTCAGGGCTCAGTGGTGGGACTGGTGTTGTTCATATCAGACATCTCAATGGGCATCAAGAGCAAGAGCAAGATCAGTTTCTTTGTAGGTGACACCAAGATGGATGTAAAATTGGATGACCTAGGAGGGTGGCATGGGTTGCAGGATGATCTGCTGTAATTGAAGGCCTGGTTTGAAACCTGGTAGTTGGGGTTCAATGCCAAAAAGTGCAAGGTGCTACATTTCGGAGTAAAAAAGCCAAGAAGGAGCTACCAGCGGGAGAGGGGGAAGTCAGCTAGCTGTGACAGAGGAGTAGAAGGATATGGAGGTGATTATAACAGGCTCAATGAACAACTCAGCAAAATGCAGTAAGACAGCTGCAAAGGCCAACAAAATGATGGGTCACATTGCCAGGGGTATATCTTCAAAGAGAGGGGAGGTGATCCTGCTATTGTATGGGTCACTGGTTAGTCCACAACTAGAATACTGCGTGCAGTACTGGCACCCATACCTGAAGAGAGAAACTGAGGTAGTGGAGGGGGTACAGCACAGGGCAACAAAGATGATCTATGGACTAGGAGAAATACCCTACATGAACAGGCTGAGGGAGTTGAACATGTACTCACTGAAGGAGAGGAGAGACAGGTGGGATATGAATAAAACCTTCAAGTACAAGAAGGGAATAAACAAGACAGACACTGAGGGACTATTCAAGTTAAGGGGTGGTAGGGACACTCAAGGTCACAATCTCAGACTGAAGGGGGGAAGTTTCAGGAGGAAAATGAGAAGACAATTTTTTATGGAGAGAGTGGTGTCTGGGTGGAATGCATTACCTGTGAAAGTGGTATCCTCTAGAACAGTGGACTGCTTCAAAAGGGAATTAAATAGGGTAAGAGGGAGGATCAAGGGAGGGAGGGTGGGTCAGCTGTAATATAAAGGTTTCTAGCTGCACACTAGGGCAGACTCCATAGACCATAAGGCCTTTATCAGCTGGCAAATTCATATGTTTGTATGTTGGTATATTTTTGCTAGCAGTACGTTTGTTTTATCTGATTGTTACCTATGTACTGTAATTGTCACCCTTGGATGGTGCTCTGGTCCAAGGATGGCTGCTACCCTATCCATTTGTTTGTTACAGTATCAGATTCGGAGCTTTGTCAGAAAAGGGACTGATGTAGATGACTATCAACAGCATAGCAGTAAAATGTCAAGCTGAATTTCCTTATGATCTCCCCTAGTGGCAACATGTGCACAAGGAACAGACAGTTAAAACAATAGAACCCTGAGGTGAGGCACTCTGTTCCTAGGTGATGGGCAATCCACTTAATGCTTCTACACCTCTGCTGGAAAACCAAGACATGACACTGGGAGGCAAAAGGGAAAAACTCAGACAAAGGAAGATAGCTAGTCATAGGATTTATGAATCTCAAGTGAAAACGTTAAACAGCAATGTTAACTTTAGTTTTGCTTAAGGAATTTGTTTCATAGAATTTGAATTTAATGGCAAATAAAGACTGCATGGTCCCCCTCAGTCTGAACATTTTTCCTTACTACTGCAACACCACTGGCTCTCTTCTGTAAATGGACCTTTGTCCATCTCCCTTCATTCGATACACCTGACACTTATCTGTGGTTCTTCTCCTTCTCTTTCTTCCGTAATACTACACCTCTCCTCCACAAGTGATTCAAATTTGTTTTTATTCATAATTGAACTGTAAAGCCTGCTATTCATTTTCCATGTTATTAAAACAGTAGAGCTAAGCTGTCAGATATCTGTTGAAGGCAAACATTGAATATTAAATGATGTACATATTAAATTCATTTATTGTTAGTGAGCAACACCAAACTTTTTATCCTTGGTTTCTGGATGTCAGAGTATATTCCCAGCTAGACTTATCTAGTTCAAACCCACTACCAGCAAGATTCTACCTCAAGAAGAGATCCATATTTACAAAGTTTCAATCCCTTACATATAGTTCCTTTACCTGCTCCCTAACATACTGTGCCATAGCTTCACACCCTTGCCACTGGCCATGACAGAGTTACACGTGCTTCACCATCCACCCCAATCGTGGCCATTAGGAGCTGAATACCTAGTAATGATTTTGCAGCAGGCAGTCTTAGTCATTCCTTCCCAGAGCTTAAGCTAACTGCCTCTAATATGCTTATTGGGCTTCTTTATTAACCATTTATTGAAATTACTCCAACCACATAGTGTGCAGAATCTCTCTGTCATGAGGTACCCAGGGAGGACAGCAGCAGTTAATGCTAGGGCTGTGCTCAGGGCAGACTCTTTGTATTTGTGTTTGTGTCTCTGGTATTTACAGTACATAGAATATGTCATAGATACATAGAATTGGCAGGCCTGGTGGTGCTGAGGGCTGAGGCGCTGGATACCTTACCTAGCGTAATGCCGGTGCCCCATGTTTGGCAATGAGCATGAGCCACTGGGGGTCAGCAGGGGCAGAGAAGGATTGAGCATCCGATGGACTGCTCTCCTTCTCTGGGAAGGGGGGTTCCCAGATGCCCAGATTATGGTTCCTGTCTGCTCCCTAGCAGAGGCTGGGGTAAACGGTCGTCATGCTAGAGACAGGGTAGGAGTCGGGGCTAAGGCTTGGAGGGAGCACATGTGGACATGTGCACACTCCACTCTGCAGGTGTCATTGCACACCTCGACTCTATGGGAGAAAATGCCAGAAAACCAATTGCCACAGCAGAATGGTGGAGTGCACCTTGTAGGTTCCCGCTCCTGGCCAGCAACAGCACTGGGCCATTGAATCCGGTCTCCGGTGGGGGTTAGGGAGTCCCACTGGTCCCGCCGGGGGGATAAGCCCTGAGGCTGGGTTACTGCCAGATAGTGGACATCGGGGGATGGAGCTGGGGGATCCCTCTGGAAGAAAGCCGACAATAATAAAAAAAAAAAAAAAGATACATGGAATTTGTCCACAGGTAAGGACTTCCTGGTCCATCTAATCTGCCCATGCAGTATTTATATTTGTATCTGTATCCATATTTGTTTATTTATCATCGTTTGCAAATTATTTTATTTTACATTTCAGACTTGTTCCTATTGTTAATGATGATGTAAGAACAAGAGTTTCAGAGTTTCAATAAACTAAGCAGTTATCATGGAAATATGCATTAATGTAATGAACAACAGTAGTCGTAGGTATTTCACATCAGCCTAAACCAAGATCTCTTACTACTTTATGTGGTGTAACACAAACACAAATATTTAAGAGTGATGTTTGTATTTGTAAAAAGTGCAGTATTTGTCTGTATTTGTCTCAAATAGTATTTGTTTTGCACAGCCCTAGTTAGCAGGTCAACGTAGTCCAACAGGAATTGTTGCACTTAAACCACAGTAACACTGACAAAACAAAAACACACTGCAAAGGTAAGTTTGTCCAAAAAGTACTCAACACATTCTGACAAAGTGGGTCACAGCAAATAAAAAGAAAGAGTATGGTAACGCATCATGACCACGATGAGTTCAAACAGCAAAGGTGTAAGAGTTTGCTTGAGAATTATATGCAGGTCTCCCACATGGTTGTCCAAAGTGACACCTACCACACCACCAGGCTATCTCAATATTCATTACCTTTACAATAACAAAACTAATACAGTTTAAAGATAATATGTTCTTACCTATGCAGGAAATCGAATTACTCTCCCAGGTACTCCAGTTTCCAGATCTCACACATTTTATAGTAAATGTATTATTGTAAGAGTACCTCTGAAAACCCTCTTTACAAAAAACTTCTACTTCAGAGTCACTGCTGTAATAGTCCTGGTCCGGTGTAAATATAAGAGATCCTCCTTGGTTATCAGGCTTTCTACACTTCTCTGTAAACAGAAATTATAATATGTAAATAGAATGTTTACGTTGACAATAAAATAGAGTGCTGAGTCAGTGAGTAGGCAGCAAATAAAACAAAAGGCTAAATTTAATGTACACTGCAAAAAATAACAATGTTAGAGTTTACATTTTTACCCAAGGTCCCCTTCAAGAATATTTGAAAATGGAAGGCCAGGTAAGGCATTTTCCATATGGAGCTCCCTAGATGAAACTCTCAGGGTGCTTCACATACAGTATATACATAAAGCAAAAACATAATTAATCAATAATACCAGCAAAATAAATGATACATAATAAATACAGTCAAAAGTAGGTCTAAAAAGTGAAGGTACTGTACTACTCAATAAAATCCATTATCACTCTCAAAAGCTGGTCAAACAAATAACTTTTTAATCTGCTTTTAAACACCTCCAAGAAGGGGGAACTTCTTGGATAAAAGGGAATGGAATTCCATATATTAAGGGCAGGCACGGATAATGGGGTACCCCCCAACTGCTTATGGTGAGACCTTGGAATAACCAACACTAATTCCTCCGCATGGGGGAGACCGGAGCTAGGAGCATACCAGATCATTTCATCTTTTAGATAGGCAGGGCCCAATCCATGCAGGGTTTTGTACTTTAAAAAAGCAACATTGAACATTGTGCCACCTAATCAGAAAGGAGTGCAGCTGCCACTTCACAGATGAGTTATGGTCCCTGAGTGACAAAAATGATATCAACCTGGCTGTGGCATTCTGCATCAGCTGTAGGTGATGCACCAACCTTCCACATAGCCATGGGTAATGAGTGTTACAGTAGTCCAGACTCAAAGTCATGGAAGAATTCACTAGGGTCCCCAGATCCATTTTCTAAGATAGAGTTTAATCCAGGAGATATTCCTTAACTGGAAAAATCCATTGAGAATCTCAGCTGACACCTGATGTTCTACTGTCAGCGGAGAATTCAAATGACTCCCAGATTCTTCACCTATCCACACATGTCAGAAGTGTGCATTCAAAAGTGTAAACTGACTGCTCCCAGACTTCCACTTGACTCCCAAGGACCTGGTCCCATCAGCATCAACTCCATTGGTCATTTTTGTCATATTGAAATTTAGCCAGCTGGAGGCCATCTAATCTGAGATTTTATTAAGGCATTGCTCAAGCACTGCAAATGCTTCCTGCCCATTTGATGTAAGCAACAGGTACAGCTAAGTATCATCTACCTAGCAATGAAAACTCACACCATACTATCTGACTACCCATCTTAATGGCAGTATTTACATTGTGACCAACATGGGAATAGAATCTAATCACGAGAATCCCCACAGCAGATGACAGCCAGCTGCGATGAGTAAGTACCCATCATGACCTGCTGTAATCTGCCACAAAGGAAGGATACTACTTACATACAAACACATGAAGAAGCCAGCAGAATTACTCCTTTTGATCTATCTATTCTGCTTGGTGTGTAGGGATGTCAACTTAGGCTGATATCCTAGCATCCCCTCCTCTATCTATCCCTTTCCACCTCCTCTTCCATGACCTTTATCTTCCCTCTGCATCTATCCCAGTCTCTCTTGAAACTGCCCACTGTCCTTGATGATATAACCTCCTCTGGCAGTGTGTTCCATTTGCTCACCAACCTTTCGGTGAAGATATGTCTTCTAACATCCCCCTAAAGCATACCATCCACCTTTAGGCTGTGTCTTCTCATGGTTTTACTGCAGCTTAGCCTGAAGAAACCCTCCTTGTACAGCTTAGTAATCCCTTTCTAGTACTTGAAGGTCTTAATCTTGTCTCCCTTCTCTCGCTCTCTCCCCCTGTCCTCCAATGACTGCATGTTTAGGGCCCCACGTCTCTCCTCATATGCTTTGTCTTGTTGCCCTGCACCCATCTTTGTTTTTCTTCTCAGGACCGTCTCCACTGGGTTGGTGTAATTTTAAGGTGAGGGGCCTGATTATAGAAAGCATACGCCAATGTGAAATGCAGATGTGCCAAAGAGTATGTCGCAATTTGCAAATACGTCAAGCAGATACACCACACGCTATTCTACATTGTGAGATGTGCAGTAGCACAATGTAGTACACCAACGATGACTTACGCCGCAGTTGCAACAGACCCGCTGGTATGCAAAAGCGTAACTGAACATACACCAAGGAAAAAGCAGAGAAATGCCAGGGCGGGATTCTAGAAGCAGCAGTGTCACAACATACATTAAGACCAGATGGTGCAACATAAACCAGCTAGAAGCAGGTGGAACATACATAGCAAGGCAAGGAGCAGGGTCAGACAGGCCAGCCACACAGCAACATGCATGTGAGATAGGCAGACTGTGACCAAGGAAGGCAGGCGTACAGGGGCAGTGTGGCACAGGGTACAAAGGGAGCACAGAGGCCACAGGCACAATGCAGGGGCAAAGTCACCACCAGGCATAATTCCCCTGCCATGGCCACTGATACGTAGAAACAGTGCAACGACAACAGGGACACAGCACCAGGTGGCACAGACCAGTGGACAGTCAGTGGTGAGACACACCAATGTCCGTGCCAGCAGTGCCACCTGCAGGGAACAATGGAACCCTGAGGTGGAAAGGCATAGCACAGCAACTGTGCCACCACACAGCTGGGAGGCACAATGTGATGTGGCATGGGCACCAAAGCATGCAAGGTGACCTGCAGCACACAGACCATCACGCTGATGTGGTCTGTGGACAGGGGCCTGTGCTGGGGGCAGCACAAATGGCACACCAACATGAGGGGAGGGAACACTGGGGACAGCAGGCACCAACACCAGTGTGCACCCCTGTGCATAGTGACAGACACACACACACACACACACACACACACACACACACACACACACACACAGCCAGGCACACCAATAATGGACACAGAGACAGTGTAAATGGCAAACAGTTTAATGTGCAGAACAGGGACAGGGATACAGGGTAACAATGGGAGGGGGATGAGGAACACCAACAGGCAGGAACAACAAAGAGCAACAGCACAAGAATAACAAACACAAACAGCCACCTACACCTACCCCAACCACCATCCTGCCCCCATGCACACCCCAAAACTGGCCCAACACCCAAACAACAGACCCACACACAAACATACAGCAACAATCAAACCCACCTCTAAACAAACAGCAGTACCCAACACAACCCCCCAATGTACTCCCACAACAGGTGAACAGAAACAGCAGAAACACCCACCCCTATACACAATCCCACCCACACAGTAATCCCAACACACGAGTGGCTGCCGCACACATGCCCACTAAGAGCACCTGAGCTCCTCCAGAAGGGCTGCCACAGATCCCTGAAGTTGGCCAATGTCCTGGAGGATGGCCGACACAATCAACACCAGCCGGTCCTGATCAGGGCCCCCTCCCTGTGCATGTCCTGTGGCAGGCCCCACATCCGCCACGGGCATTGGCTCCACCAGCTGCAGAATGTCCATGTCCACATCCTGCTGCATTCCAGCATCCTCAGCATCAGGGACAGTGGGACAAGGCACTGTGTCATCTGTCGGGTCCACCATGTCTGCCCCTGTCATGATGTTGTCCCCCGTGTCCCCGGTGGTCGGAACAGTGGATGATGTCGGGGCCCTGGCTGCGTCACTGCACACAGTCAACCTGCCCAACAGAACTGGGCCAACTGGCTCCTGAAGGCCAACAGTGACAGTGTTCCCTGGAACATCCTGTGCCCCCAATGGCGCCTGGACCCTGGTGTTGGACAAAGCTGCAGAGGGGGTGGAGGAGTAGGAGGTGGAGAAGGAGGAGGTTGGTAGCAGTACCCTGGCCCTCCTTTGCCTGCGCTGTGTGCACAACCAGTACACCTCTGCATCAGCTGCCTTGACGTCCGCCATCGCCCGCAGCAGGGCCCTCTGTTGCTGTGGCGGCCTGCTCTGTACACCTGTAGGGATGTAAAGAACACAGTCAGTGCCTGGACCAGACAGGGGTGCACACGCAAAGAGGCAAACAATGTGAGGACACAGTACAGGCCACACAATGACAGCCGGCCAAGGCCACGTGCCACGGTTGACATGGAATGTATATATCTGACCTCCATTGATGTGCCTCCTGCCTGCGGCTGGCAAGGCATCCCTGCTGACCGGCGTGCAATGCCCCAGCAGATCCTGTGGGGTGAAGGGACAGGTGAGTGTGTGGGAGGCACCACATGCCAAGGCCACCATGCTGGCACTGCAGCAACAGATGGACAGCTATAGGGATACATACCAACACTGGTCACCTGGCCAGACCACATCTCTGCATCCCTGCAGTGGGCCATGCTAATCATCTGCTGCAGTACACTGGGCTCCCTGTGTGCAAGGTCCTGCTAGTGGTGCGTCAGCTGGTGGATGGTGCACCTAATCCCCATAGCCATGGCTATGCGGGCAGAGATGGACATCCAGACCCGCTCACCGTCATCTGCATTGCTCCTGCAGCACCCAGGTGGCAGCAGCATCCGGCCCCACTGCTGTACACAGTTCACTAGTTGCGCCATCTCATGGGGCATGAAGTTGGAGGCCCGTCTGCTGAGGCTGAGGGTAGAGCCCAATGACATGATGGAATGGCTACTGTGTGGCACCTGTAACTGGGGAAGGAATGGCACAAGCATCACAACAGAAGTCCACCGTGGTCGTGCACACCACCCCCACCCACCATGTGCTACACTGGTCACTGGCTGTGGGACATGGGCTGGTGCTGGGCTATGGGCCTGCAACTGTGGCCCTACCACCATGTGGAACCTCCGTGGCAATGACACACACAGCTCGAAGTGTGTATGTGCCGAACCATGCCATGCAGTGGCCAGGCACACAGTGCTGCACACAGTGACTACACTGCACCACCACAGCACCTGTCCCTGGCAGTGGCATGCCATGGTATGGCTCTGCACAGTGTGGGCATGGTGTATCAGTTGCAGCCCTGCCACATGGACACACCAGCACAACCACGAGGGGGTGCATGTAGCCACACCCACCAGGTGGAAAAGGAGAAGACATAATGAAGTCCATGAGCGCCGGCATGGGGAAGGACAGTAACCTACCTGTGCTGTGCAGCGTGATGTCTGAAGTGGGTGTCGCTGGCTGGGCTGGAGCACTCCTGGACAGGGAAAGAGCAGGACAACATAAGCCTGTGGCACAGTTGGGGACCCCGGAGCAGCTGTAGTGTGGCGGTGTGTACCTATCTGGACCTGTGCGGTGGCACTGTAACCAACACAGGGGACAGAGAGCAACATTGTCAGGTATACAGTGCTGGACAGGCGGTGGGAATGTGTGCGATGAACAATGCTGAATACTCACCAGAGTCCCGTAGATGTCTGCCATGGAGCTATGAAGGGAATGGACATGGGTTAGTATACAGCCATGCATGCCACCGTGGTCAGCAGGCCCAGGGTGCCATAACCCCCCATGCCAGCACAATGACCCCACCCCACAACCTTGACAGAACCCATCCCCCAAATGCACCCCCTCACCGCACATGTACGAACGCTGTCAGAGGTCCCTCAACAACCCACAGTGGACATGCATCTGGCCCCCATACACAACAGATGGCTGTACAGCAACAGGCAGCGGTAGCCTGCAGAATGTTGGACCATGCAACAGAGTGCTAAGGCACTGTGTACAGCATATAGGACATGGCTGGCACACCACATTGTTGAACACATTCATTAACAGTGCATATGCCTGCCTACACCCCTGTACATGTCTACTGCAGTACACCAGTGGTCTGTGCCCCTCGGCAGGGTGTCCCATGCCTGTAATAGGTGAGTAGCATCGTGCCCAGCCTGATCCACATACACTGTGAACACTGCATGGCACCTGCCTCACCGTGACAGGCAGCCAGACCAGCCCTACAATGCCTATAGCATTTTCCCCCTGTACAGTCAGTAGAGTCCCAAAGTAGCACTCACTAGCCACAATGATAGTACCCTGGAACAGTGTTATACGTTGCAGCACCCCAGAGGCAGGCCATGGGATCCACAGTGACACAGTCACTGTACAACCCTTGGAATACAAATGGCACAGTGTCATGCATGCCAGTCCCAGTCCCTCCTGCCTGCAATATAGGTTGTAGGGTTGGGGGGGCCTGCATTGGTCCAGTACTCACCAGTCTATTGGGTGTCTGTCTCTGTCCTGGGCTGGATGTCTCCTTAGAAAGGCAGCTTCCACAATCCCCAGAGTGTGCACTCCTTCCACTGTCTAGCGCTACACAATGCCTGGGCCTCTCGCTCGCAGTTGCATGTGCTCCACATGTGTTTCACATGTGCAGTGCAGCTCACACATTGCGGATAAGTATATGCGGCCTGCGAGACAGCAGTCGCAAAGCGCTTATCTGTAGTACAGCTTGGTAACATACATACTGTTACGCAACTGCGTGTGCTGTATCAGCCCGTAACACAGTTGATTAATGGTGTGTCTGTGTGTGTCTGTGTGGGGGAGGGGGGCTGGCAGGCTGTTGGCTATGGGCCGTGGCATGCATTTGGCAGTGTCGCACCTGGGGGAACACCCTACCCACCATGGTACCAGTAAGTCCCTAGCACTGCACTGACACAATGAAAACACAGCATTGGTTCAGGGTGTAAACATGTTTATAGGAGACAGTGTGTATTACACACATGTGCACATCGCCCCGTGCACCCCAGGTCAAACCATCACACATGCCCCACAGTCACATATGCATACAGGCATGCATATTCACAACCACACACACCTTTGTGCCCACACAGTGCCCCCCCATGGACATGTGCCCCCTGCCATGCACAAGGCCCCACACACCCATTGCATGCCCACCCACCTGTTCCCCTACTGCAAAGGTTACCTGGGCAACTCATAGCCATCTGCCACGCACACACTGTCCTTGCACCGACCTCTCCGGTGCTGGGTGCTGGGCTGTGGGGGACCCTTCCACTCTGGCAGGCTGTGCGGTGCCCTGGTGGACAATGCCTGGGATCACACCCTGTGGGCCTGTGTGTGCCCCCACTGGTAGGCTGATATGCCTTTGCCCACACAGGCCTATGGGCCTGTGAGTCACATGTGGCAGCGGCTGTGCCAGGGCTGCATGGTGTATACCCCATACCGTGCTGAGCACCTCGGGCCCTGTGCAGCATGCAGGACACCCTCCTCGGTGTGCCCACCCCCCTGTGCATGCCCCATGACTGAGCATGTACCTGTGGTACTGTGTGTGGTGCTCACCCTAGCCTGTGACTGTGTAACTGGCACGCCTGTGTGTGCTACACATCTCGCACCCTGGTGATGTACTGTGCCAGGGTTGGTGTGGGTGGTGCCCGGCTGTGTGTGCAATACCTGCAGCATGACTGGCAGGTGGATGGGTACTGACGCTTGGGCCACGGTGGGGTAGAGGTTATCACTGGCTCTGGTGGCTGTGTCTGGTTGCTGGCCTAAGTGGTGGCCAGGAGTGCTGCCTGCTGGGCCAGGCCTTGCAGATGCTGCAGTGGCAGCAGTGCACATGCTATGGCCTGCATGGCCGTGGCCATGGCTGTATCCTGGCACTGCTGGTGTGCCAGCATGTTCTCCAGGCCGGTGCTGAGACAATTCACGATGTCCATCTAGTGTTCAGCACAGTGCTGGATGCCCTGTATTGCATCCTCCAAGCCAGCCATGCATACCGCTGTGTCCCTTGTGAACATCTCCAGGGTGGCGGCAATGCATGTGTGCTGCAGCTCCATGCTGGTGTGGGGCTCCTGGATACACTGCCGAATGTTAGTAAGCTCCTGCCTGCAGTCCACCTGGCTGGCAAGCAATGACTGGCAGCATTCCCCGATGTAGGCCAGTGGTGTCTGCTGGGCCTGCAGCACCCAGACGGCCTCATCCAACTCATTCTCCTGTCCACGGTCACTCAGTGGGCTGAGCATCTCAATGCCGGTGGCACCATCCATCTGCTGTTCTTGGTCCATCGCATCTCGCTCGACCACGGGCATCTGCACCAACTCCACAGATGTGGCAGTACTGCTGGTGGTATCCTCGATGTTTCCCTGCTGTTCCCGCAGTGATCCAGCTGTGTCACCCTCACTGCTGTGAGACGCATCTTCGGACATGGGGCTGTCCCCATTCCCACTGCTGTCAGGCTCAGATATCACCTGTGGTGTTTCTGCCACATGTGTGCTGGTGGCAGGGCTGCCTCCAGCGTCCGTTGGGCTGCTGTCATCAGCCAGCACCATGCCGGTGGACTGGGCCATGTCAGCACCTTCCAGGCCCTGCTGCTGCTGCTACTGCCCACCAGCTCTGCTAGGGCCACCTGTGCCAGCTGCCACTGCACCTGTTGGATGGGAAGCATGTTAGTGTGTACCTGCTTCACAGCATGCCCTCACCTGCCTGAGCTGTATTTCCCTCTCAGGTCAGTGTGACGCTCTGGAATTTCACCCACTCCACTCCTGTGCTGCCCTACCTACTGTTCACCTCCACGGTACCCGCTTCCTGCACCACTGGTGCAGACCCCCCACCATTGCTGCCTTTGCTGTGCTGTTCAGCCTGGTATGGCAACTCCTGCTCTCCCACAGTCACCCAGTTATGCTCACCACTGCGTAGTGGCACCATGCATGGGCACGGTCATGGGGCCCACTGTGTGGTGGGGGCCTGCACCCCTGGGTGCCATGCCAGCCTTGCACTGGACCTGTAGCCTTCACCTGCAGTCAGCAGGCACTGGGATGGTGGCCCATACCCCATCCCTACTGCCCAGCACATGCCTGTGCACAGCCACCCCCTCCCATGCACACAGTGTGGGTCACAATGTCCCTTGGCACTGTCCAACCCATTCCTCAGCACACCCCCAATACAGTTCACAATGCAGGTCAAAGCAACACCCTGTACAGCCCAGCCATCCCCTCAGCATGCTCCCCCCTTCTGGATATGTGGCCCTGAGCCAGCCCCTCCACTGTTCCCATGGGTCAATCCTTTGCACAGATGCACATGTCGGCTGCACATATGCCTGTCCCTAGCATATACCTCCCTATTGTCTGGTTCCTCTGGCCCACCCTGTGGCCAACTGTGTCCATGTGGCAGTCTTGTGGCATGCCTCCCCACCATTGCTTGTGCATACTCATTACCTCCCCACACCCCTTTCTATGCTGTTGGCCTGTGTGCTGTTGCCCTGTCTGGCCTGTCCCATATATTACTGGTTGTTTGTCCCTACCTATGGCCATCCGTAGTCTGAATGTGTCCAGCTGTGTGACAACGGCGATGCTTTGCTGGCTCAGATGTGTTGCTATTCGTCTCTCAATGGGACTGAGTGGCTCCTGCTGGGTGGGTCCACCCCCTCTGCCCTGTGCCTATTTTGTGCCAGCTTGCGCTTGACAAGGCGCTTGAGGTTATTCCATTTCTTCTGGAGGTCCCTGGGTGGCAATGGCATTGACCCTGCATGCCACCTTGTCCCAGGCCCTCTTTTTTGCATCCCCTCCATGGCCCATGAGGAGTGCATGGTGGTGATCTATCTGCTCCACCAGGGTGTTCACCTCCTCATGGCCAAAGTTCCTTTTCTGCCTTTGGCATTCTGCTGCAGCTTGTGTCACTGCTGTGGTGTATCTGCTGGTGTATGTTGTGCTGCAACTGCATGTTGCACACTTTTATATGGTGTATCTTGCATGTCATGACTTACGCAGTTGCATTTGGTGTATTCTCGTGTGTTCTATAATTGCACGTATCTCGCATGTCGCCGTTGCTGATACATATCTTTACACAACTGTGTTTTTTGTGTTGGGCGCGTATCTCTATCTAGAATTGGGCCCCAGTGCTCCAGAACTGAACTGCATACTCTAGATGAGGTATAACTAGTGACCTGTACAAGGGCAGTATCACCTCCTGTCGCCTACTATTGATCTCCCTTACTATGTACCCCAATATCCTGTTTGCCCTTGACATGGCCTTATTGTACTGTGTAGAATGCCTTAGGTCACTAGTTATCATCATTCCCAGATCCTTTTCCTTCTCTGCAGGAGATGCCTGGACCCTTCCCGGTAATACTCTGTCCTGTGGTTTTTGGTTCCAATGTGCATAACCTTGCACTTCTTTCAATTGAAGCTCAGTTGCCAGATCCCAGACCACTTTTCAAGTAATCTTAGCTCTTCTTTAAGGTCCTGTACTCCCCCTCAGCTGAGTCCAGTCTCCTGCAGAGCTTGGTGTAATCTACAAACACATTTTGCCCTTGATTCCATCACAATATCATTAATGAAAATGTTGAATGACACTATCCCTAAAACTGACACCTGTGGGACCCCATTTGTGACCACCCAGTAGCTAGCCAACTCTCCTTCCACCATCACCTTTTGGATCCTGTTCCCTAGCCAGAATTCCACCCATGTAACCATCTTCTCTCCTACTCGTAGGTCTGGCAAATTCCTGATCAGCCTCCTGTGGGCTATAGAGTCAAAGGACTTGCTGAAATCCAGGTAGATGCCTGTCCACTGTTTTGGTTACCCAATCAAAGAAGTCAATCAGATTCATTTGACAAGACCTCTCTGTCATAAATACATGCTGCCTTCCATCCTGGAGACTGTGATCCTCTAGATGCTCTATAAATCATTCCTTCATTATGGTCTCCATAAGTTTGCACACTATCAAAGTAAGACTGACTGGTCTTTATTTCTAGGGCTTCTCCCTGGGGCTGCTCTTGTGAAAGGGCACCAGATATGCCAGTCTATAGTCCCACAGTACCATGCCTGTCTCCAGTAAACAACTGAACAGGTCTGACAGTGGCTGTGCAAGTTTTCCTGCCAATTCTCTCAGCCTCCTAGTGTGCACTATATCCAGTCCTTAAGCAAAGGATATTGGAATATCTTTAATCATGTGGATAACAGGATCCAAGGCAGCATGAATTTACTGGGGGAGATCATGCAAAACAAATCTGATAGATTTCTTTGACTGTTTGACCAATGAGTTGGATGAGGGTGGAGCAGTGGAGTGGTGGATGTGGCCTAACTAAATTTCACCAAAGGTTTAGAAACTGTTCCACATAGGAGACTGACATGCAAGCTGACAAGCATGGGAGTGGGCAACAAGGTGGTAACATGTGTAAGAAAATGGTCATAGGATAGGAGACAGAGTTTGCTGGTAAATGGTCTAAGGCTCTGAGCTGCAAATCTGGTAACATCCAGCAGACCAGACCTGGGTTTGAATCCCACAGCTTCCACGTGCATACTGTGTGACCCTGAGCAAGTCACTAACCTCCTTGTGCTCCCAGGTCGTTCCTGTAAAAAAGCTTTCAGCTTAGTGTACTATACCTGGTTAAACAACTAAATAAAAATAAATAAATAAATACCCCCAAACACGAGAACCTTAGTTTTATCATGGTTGACCAGCAGATCAGCATTTTTGCATTTGAGCTGGAATTTCCCAATGCTTCTGCACATGCCCAGATGGCTAAGTGATAAAAGTACAACGTCATCAGCATAAGCCAGAAATGAGACCATTCTTGACCCTATTTTTGGTAAATGAAAGTCAGTATTATATAAGTCTTTCAGAATGGTACCAAAGTAAAGATTAAACAATAATGATGCCAGTGTACAGCATTGTTTGACCCCAATATTGTTTACAAATCAAGTGCTTAATTCCCCAGAGTCACCATATCTAATGATGGTATAGTTGTCTTGATACATGAGTCTGATCATCTCCAATAGAGATAGATCTACCCCCAGTTCACCAAGTCTATCCCAGAGTAGTGGTCTGTTAACCTGATCAAAAGCGGTTTTAAGGTCTATAAAGTTGCAATATATTTTTTCCTTTTTAACAATCCTGTATTTATGAATCAGGTGAGTTAGGACATACATTTGATCTATTGTAGAGCGATTTCCACAGAATTTTGCCTGGGCTTCATCTATGATGTTGTTTGACTCTGCCCATAACATCAATCTATTGTTCAGAATTTTAGTAAAGACCTGTCCTAGAGAGTTCAGAAGGCTGATGAGTCTGTAGCAACTGGGGTCCATTTTGTCACCTTTCTTAAAAATTGGTACAACAATATTTAGTTTCCAACTTTTGGGAATATCCCCTGATCTCCAGATATAATTAAAGAAATTGAGTAGGAAAGGGATCCAGAATAATTTGGTTCTGGCTATTACATCCAGTGGTACCCCATCTGGCCCAGGTGCTTTTCTTTTATGAAATGAATTGAGAGCCCCCTCTAGCTCTGATTGCGTGATTTCAGTATCTGTGCTTTGTTTCCTACCATTGTATTTAAGAGCTGTTAGCCCAGAGAGGTAATCAGGGTCTTTTCTGCAGAACAGAAGCTTATAATGCTTTACCCAGATATCTGGTTCAATATGTGTATTGATGCACGAGTAATGACCCATTTCGCTACTTACAATGTCTCAGAAAGTTTTATTGTCCTTATTGAGAACCACATTGTGGAGTTCCTTCCATAATTGCTTAGTGTATTCCCACTTCTTTCTGTCTAGAATCTCCATGTACTCTTTTCTAGCTTTGTTCATTAATTTGTTGTTATTCTTACTTGAAAATTGTTTAAAAATTATAAACTTTTTGTTCAATGTTTTCCTTGCAGCCTGGCAGTCTTCATTGTACCATTTTATGACTAACTCTTTTGTTATTATATTGGCTGTCATATTTATAATGGAATTGAATTCATGAATTAATAGAGGGCCCATGGATTGGTTGGCCAATAATGCTAATCTTGACAGTATCCCTCTGCTGTCTAGGTGGTCCATAACATTTTGACTCATTATTAGACTCCATTCAATATCCCTTAACTTATACATCACTCTAGGGGCCTTGATTCCTTTGACAGTATTGAAGTCCCCATGCCCAATTTCTAATTCCAAAGCCTTATGTTCACTTTCTGCTCTGGGTACTAATTTTAAATACATGCTCCTATAGAATAAATTAAAATTAACTCACATATAATCAATTAGGGATGAGCCCTTTGCTCCTGCAAAGGAATATTCTCTTTCAGGGTCAGTATTGGACCGACCTTTTAAAAACAGTATATTGTTCCTACATTTTATTCTGTGTCGACTTACTCCTTTTTTTTAGTGATTTGGTCTCCAGAGTTTCTTCTTATGTTCAGGGATGGATGCTGGAGGATTGTCAGAGCCTCTAACAGGTCCTCCAAGCAACCTTGTAATATACCCATCCTTGCATTAAAATCTCCAAAAGTCACTATATTGGCTGTTGGGTGATCTGTTTGTAAATTGTTGATTAGATTTTCTATTGAGCCTAGGTAATTGGGATCTCCACATTGGCTTCCTGATGGATGAGAATAAACATTTATTATAAACCATGTTTGTTTCAATAATTTCCCTGTTAATTTTACTGCTAAAACACTAGAACTGTGAGTAGTGATTTCTTCTGTTGTAATATTATTATTAAGCTTTATAAATATTGCCAATCCTCCAGTTCCCTTCCCATAGTATTTATTTTTAGTAGTTTCTTTGCAGTAAGCCATGTAACCACTTAGGTAGAGGTTTCCTAAAGCCCAGGTTTCCTGGATACCAATAATATGGAATTGATTCAGGTAATTGCATGTATCTGGGTCTCCTATTTTTGCACCCAACCCTGAGGAATTCCAAGATAATATTTTAAATGGGTTCTTGTCCAGAATTACTGTTTTGACTGAGGCATTATCAATGTTTCCATCTCCAATAGTAATCCCGGTCCTAGTTTGAGTCCATGGTCACTCCCCCCCAATGTCCAATTTGAACTGTCATTGGTCTGAGGTAACTAACAGCTCAAATTTATTTGATGTCTCTATTAAAGAGTCCCAAATCTTGGGGACTGTATAAACTCTACCGAGTGTATGCATCCTCATTCTCTATGACAAAGTCTATTCCGAGTTTATCTAGTCTGCTCTGCTTCTTTGCTAACTCCTTGATTATAAAGATTTCATTGACAAGGAACATAACTTGTCCATCAGGTTCCAATATTATTGCTTCCAATATATTGCAATTGCGTATGTTAATATCCACACAAATATTGAGAAAGTCAATAAGTTTGCCCCTTAAATTGGTTCTGGAATCTTTTTTCGATAGTTTCAGCCCCAAAACAGACATTGATATGTCCTTCTTGTTGACCCTAGGGCTAATTTGATTGTTGTAAAATTCTGGAAGGAGGTCCATTAGTGTGGTGACTTCACCCACCCTGATACCCATACCCTCTAAATTTACTATTGCTTTAAGTACTATTGCTTTTAGTATGTAATATTGATCAGTCACCACCAGAACCAGTTATGTCCCTGATACAGGTCTTATAACACTGATTGAGTTTTTCTGAATACAGCATCCCTTCAGTATGGAGGACAGTAGTGCGGTTACAGTTTTTGCTAGTTTTTCTTGTGATTCAGTAGGCATATAAGATACCCCAAAAAGGGGTAGTACCAAATGAGAGCCTATGTTTTTTTGCAAAAAGAGATACAAATTAGCACTATGGCTAGAAGTATTCTTTCTGATCTTTGAGCTATCACTTTTTGCAGGACCTGTCATCACTTTAAAGTCAGCACCAATACTACCCTCCTTTGGGGCATTTGCATCTGCTGATTCAAAGTTTTTAGACTTTTGTGTCTGACTTTCTGTATTTGCCAAACATAAGTCTTCCTCTGGTTTTTGATTATCTAAATTGTTTAAATCTTTGGTCTTAATATCTTTGGATTTTTTATTCTTGTTGGTATTTTTCCCTGTTTTTCTTAGATTGTTTGTGCTATATCTTAGTTTACCTTTGGACTGTGTGTTAGTAAAATGTTTGCTGTTATCGGGTGATACCTCATTGATTAGTTTACTTTTGGTCTTTTTGTTTCTATCCTTTTTTTCCTATGAGAGGATTGGGGATGTCCGAGATCTTGTCCGTTCTACTGCCCATTTTCTTTGTTTTTTTTGGAAATACTAGTCTCCTTGGGACTATTATCCTTGCTATCTAATACTTCCTGGACTTCTCCCTTACACCACAGATATGGGTGATTAAGGGCTAGTTCCCTACAAATGCTGCTGTCTCTGTGTTCAACTGCTGATAGCATAATGTACTCTGAGTCATTGCTAGTGCTGTAATAATCTGCTCCTAAAGAGTCCCCTGGAGCTTTTACTTCATATTCTATGGATTTTATTGAGCAGTTCTTATAGAAGACTTCAATGTAAATATCTCCATGATTAATATCAAGATGAACTTCAGTTGGACAGATAGAAGTACATGTAAATAATAAACAATTTGTTTTTGTCTGAATAAGTTGATAGTTACAGTAATATCTATTACAGACATATACAGTATATATATATATATATAGAGAGAGAGAGAGAGAGAGAGAGAGAGAGAGAGAGAGAGCACAACATTTTGAAATGTGAAACAAAATGCATACCGTATATGCATACAGTATATTGGCAATTGACCAATGATATAGAGTTACCATACTTATTTCACTATATGTGGAATGTAATCAATATATTTTGCAATATACATAGTATACTAAAGTGACCATAATGTGTATACTTACAGTACATTGCAATATATTTGCAAATTTTAAAAAATATTGAAATATATTGATTTTCCAATAGATTTCAATATATTATAAAAAAGTAGATTGAAACATAGAAACACAGAAACATACCTAGAAACATAGAAGTTGACAGCAGATAAGGACAGCAAAGTCCATCCAGTCTGCCCATTTCTTTTTCTACCTTATGAATGTGCCATCAGCCTTTGCTATGTCAATGGCTTATCTATTCATAATCATCTGTATTGCTCCCTTATGCCTATCCCATGCATGTTTGAAGCCCTGCACTGTATTCATATCCACCACTTACTGAGGTAGGCAGTTCCATGCATCCACCACCCTTTCTGTGGAAAAGAACTTCCTCACATTACCACTTAATCGGTCTCCCTCTAATCTCATGCTGTGTCCTGTTGTCCTATTATTTTTCTTATATTGAAACGTTATACTTTTTTACCTTGTTAATGCCCTTAAGGTGCTTAAATGTTTCAATCATATCATCTCTCTCCCTCCTTTGGTCTAGGGTATACATATTGAGCTCCATTAATCTGTCCTCATAGGTTGGAATATATTTCACTATATGTAAACATATTGCTAATATATTTTAAGAAGAAGAAGAATCAGCATGTATACAGTGCTTTTCATACACAGTGTATCCCAAAGTGCTTTACAAGCAATGCTATATTGGTAGTGAAGTGACTGAATGTGTAGTGGTGGCCATATCGCACATCATCACCCACACACAGCCTGGATAATTGCATGAACCAGTTTATGGGAAGGGGAATGTTGGTCAGGACACAGGGAATGTTCTCTACTCTTTGCAAAGAGTGCCCTGGGTTCTTTTACTTCCACCTGGACACCCACCAGGACAACACCAGGATGGGCAGAAGGGACATCTGTTTAACATCTCATCCAAAGGATGGCACACCCCAGCAGTATAGCACCCCCCCAATACTGCACTCGGATGCCAGCAATTTTTAGGTGCAAGTCCAATCCCGGTGTGGAATGAGAACCCACAACCTTCTAGTCCAGAGGCAGATGTGCTACCAACTGAGCCACGCTGACACCTAAAATTATTTCATTTTCATAAGGGCACATAGGAAAGTGTAGGAGGAGCATTAGACAGCCTAGGATCAGGTGGTACATATTGCAAGAACTGCTTCTCCATTATGCTCCTGATATAAGTATACCTTGCCTTATTGTCAGATACCTGGAGCCATTCTGTGTTATAATAATATGTATGTTCACGAAAATCTACTGGGATTGTATCAATGGGAGTAAGCTTGTTTTGAACGATTGTTTGTAATAGTATACACCTTTGTGGACGGTCATTGTTTGTTTAGATTCAACATATGTTGAACAAGCATTTGTCAATGCAGAATATTTGCTTGCTGGTATTAGCATTGGAAATGCAGGAGCTAGAGAGATGCAGAATAGGAATAGCAGTGAAGCATGGAACTTCACACCAACCCCACCTTCACCCTGGAGAGAGAGAGATGGACAGGCATTGGGGTATGCGTTTGGTCATCGACCATAATGTTCATGCCATTTCACTTCACCCTATCCTGCAGACACCGACACATGTTGAGGTGTGCCTTGGGGTGTTTAGCTTTACAGTCACCCCATTCTATAAGGACATATGCTGAAATGGGTGCAGTGTAGGAGAATGGGGTGAACTCTGTGGCTGAAGAGTCCAAGGCACACCTCGATGCCTGCCACTGGCTGCAGGGTGGTGGCTTGGGGGTGGAATGGCATGAGTATTACAATTGGTAATCCAAAGGCACACTCCTGATGCCTGTCAGTCTGTACAGGGTGGGATGTTATGGTTACAAACCCTAACACCCCAGGCGTTTGTTGGTATTTGCACTACAAATTTTCAACATGGCTTTTTGAGACCCCCACCACATGAAAGCATTTGGGACCTCTTCTCATGAACAGTGGCACTGTGATTTTGTTAATATGTCTTGAACATTGAGTTCCCACAGCGACCATGCCATTCTGTACCAGATGTACGAAAACACAGATCAGGCAGGATGTGAAGAATGACAGCTGTACCATTCATAGGGAGGTGTGAAGAGATGGCAATGTTGAATATCTGTAGTGAATATATTAAAAATACTCAAACTTCCGGGCTTACATGGAAACTGTGCAATGCATGTGCATAACACAGTCATTTAGTGGATGTTTTTCACCAAATGTGCAACATAGGCATTTTGTGACCTCTGCTCATGAACAGTGTCACTATGATTTTCCTAATCTGTCCTGAACGTTGATTTCCCACAGCAACCATGTTATTCTGTGCCAGATGTGTAAATGCATATTTCGGGCAGGATATAACAGCTGTACTGTTCATAAGGAGGTTTGAAAAAATGTCAATGTTGAAAATCTGGAGTGAAAATATTACAAATGTGTGAAATTATGAGGTGCACAGAATCTGAGTAATGTACACTCGTAACACAGTCATTTCATGGACTTTTGTCACTAAATTTTCAACATAGGCATTTAGCACCTCTGCTCATGAACAGTGTCATTCTGATTTTTTTTAACATGTCCCGAACACTGACTTCCCACAGCAACCATGCTATTTAGCACCAGAAGTGCGAAAACACATTTCAGCCAAAATGTGAAAAATGACAGCTGTACTGTTCATAAGGAGGTGTGGAAAAATCCCAATGTTGAAAATCTGGAGTGAAAATATTACAAATTCACAAAGTTACGATGATGCGTGGTAACTGTGCAATGCACGCTCATAAAACAGTCATTTTGTTGGATTTGTTTCACCAAATTTGCAACATAGGCTTTTTGAGAGCCCACCTCATGAACACTGGCACTGTCATTTCATTAATCAGTCCCAAAAGGCGATTCCATGCAGTAAACGCGAAATCACCTTTCAATACCAAATAACGCAATGACAGTGGCTGAATTCATGAGGAGGGGTCCCAATAACCCCATGTTGAAAATTTGGTGCCAAAATTACCCAAAAAATGCCTGAGATATGCACCTTAAAAAACCCTATTTATGCCATTATACAACTTACCGACATTCCTTCACTTCACGGTTGGCTTTGGAGCGTGCAGACATGTTCCCAGTCAACTGAAGATCGTCACGCCAGGCTCCGGAGGTAAGTATGGGGTGAGGTGGGGTGTGGGGAGGTAGGTTGCACAGTGGGTGGATGCGGGTTTGGGGAGGGAACAGCGACCAGCGTGGCACAGTTTACTTTCTTTCAGGGAAAAAAAAAAGACATTGTGGGAAGGTTTTTTTTTCAGGAGTGCTTTCAGCACTCTGGGGTGATCTCAGTGTACCACCTACCTTTTTTGAGGTGGGGGGATCTAATCCAACAGGGATTGGGCCTCCTGTCAGCAAAGAATGACTGTTTGGGGGGTGTGATGCTGAGGAGGATTGGGCACTGCCTCGGCACACAACAAATGGGGAAGGGGATTACATTATGCCGACGGGGAGTGGGCTTTCCCATCAGCAAATGAACTGGGTTGGGGGCATGCCGATAGGAGGGATTGGCCACCCCGATCGGCTTTCAAGGGGCTATGAGGCGGCGGCAAGGGGAAGCCATGTTTACAAAAAATGTTACTCTAGGCAAGGTACTGCCGTGCAATGATGGGTCGCTCCCTCACTTCAGTGGAATGGCTGATGCTGCAATGATGAGATGGCCCCTCATTGCAGCAGTGAAATCATTTCAACTTGGTGGCACTTTTGGAAACCAATGTCATCAGCACAGTGTGCCTGCATTGGTCCACCAGTGCCAAGTAACCAAATGCATTGCTGCCGTTGGCTGCCACAGTGCCATGCCTCCACAACCCACTTCTCCCCTAAGCTGCCGGATAATGTTTCTTGTGCATGTGCGCAAGCAAACATAAAAAAAGTGCAAATGGGTAATGGGGATCAATAAATTAAATAAAGTAAAGGTAAACTTATAGTTAAAGGTGGGCTCCAACTATGCATATGATGTTTACAGCTGCTGTTACATGATTTGGCTGCATGCCAGAAAAAGTCAATGAAAATTAATTAGTTAAAGGGGACTGTTGGAAATGCCATACAGAAGCTTTTAAGAGTGAGAGATTTTATAGTTTAGGTTTTAAGTTGGGAGTAAATTAGTTAGGTTCTGGTTAAGTGAATACTATTTGTTTAAAAATCATACAGCAGCCTTAGGGTGCCTGTGTGCTTGGATACCTAACGTTCTCATCTACGAATATAACAGTTACAATATAGCTAAATTGCTGTATATTTAAGTGGGCGTAAGTGCTTGTGAAGATATTTCTCTCTGCTGGGAGCAAAGTTGTTAAATTACTGTTAAACTATTGTTAAATCGAGGAATATTGTGAAAATGTGTAAGGGGAGAGGGGTCATTGTTCAACCCAGGACTGAATTAGGTAAAGGAGAAACAGGGAAACAAAAGAGGGCTTAAAGTAACACATAGGGTGCCTTAACATTACTAGTACATGATTTGGAGAAACATCAAATAAATTAAAGGTAAAGGCATAAATCAAAGATAGAAGGGGAGCTGCTTGTAACTCCTACTCTGCAGACTAAAGGTCTACAGGCCTGTGGATCACTGTAGGGGGATCTGTAAAGGCAAGTTAACATTCTGAGATGGGATATGAATACAGTAATGTAGGGTGGGTAGGGGCAGAATAGTGGAAGAGTGTTACAGAGTGCTGGCCAAGGCACCTAGCTTTACCTGAGCTCTTTCCTTCTAGCTTGCTTGAAAGGATACAACTAAGAACCTTACCAGAGTAAGGGAACTTTTTAAGACTTTTGGCTAGGTAGAGTTACTGTGTGTTGCTGTTTTTATTTTGTACTCACAGGGATTGTTACTGTTTGTTGCTAACATTTTATTGCTTTATTTTTCTCTGGTTCAAATTGCTGTTGTTGGTTATACCTTCTGATGCATTATTACAAGGTGTGCCTACAGGTGTGCTAACAAATTACTGCTGTAATCTTCTGTTTCAAATTGTCTTTTGCAAGGTATATCTTCTGTTACTGCTTTATTTTTCTCTGTAGCAAAGTGTTTCATACAGAGTATATCTTCTGTGAAATTATTACAGGTGGTGCTTAAATTTTTGTGACTTTTTATCATTAGGCTAAGCAAAATTACTGTTTGCCCCTATTTTATTTATTTATTTTTTGCTGAAAAGGTTTTTTTGTCTCAGAGGTGTTGCAGTCTCCTTCTCACATTGAAGACAGGGAGAGTGAGAACGCAGCCACAGCTTCCTTGAATCAAAGAGGTTATTTTCTAGACTACACTGAACTGAATTATTACATTTTGGACCTGTGTAAGTAACTAGTATTGATTCTGTTTTTGGGGTGAACTTTTCTTAGTTTTAACTTTAATTTGCCAGGGAGGAACTGTAGCTGGGAGATATTTGCAGTCAGTTGTGACTAGACCTGTTACTTAGCCTTTGTGAAATAGGTGTCTGAAAGGAAGGAAGGGTGGAGGGTAAGAGTTGTAGGTGATTGTTTCTGGACAGCATAGGTTTACTCCCACCCACCCTTCCCCTAATCCCACCTGTCCCAAGCGCATAACTTCCTTTATAGCAGGGGTTCTGACATCACTTCCTTAAAACTGCTAACAACATACACCTGTTCATATCCTTAAAGACACAGCACACTGAATAGGGAGTAGAAACACTCACAAGCTTGCACACACTAAAACAAGAACAAAAAACCAAAAAATCTGTAACTGGAAGGGACTCAGACATGTGGGGAGTGGTGCAATGCACTGGCTGTGGAGCAGCAGTCTTCCGGGAGACATTCTGGAAACTGCATTGCTGCCCTATTTGCAGGCACCTCTCTGGTCTGAGGGAGGAGGTTGCTCATCTCCATGCTGACCAGGCAAGGATTCAGGAAACCTTCTCCCCCACCCAAGGACCACCCAGGCCACTGCCACTACCTCAGAGGTTCCCAAGAAAGAGGAGTGGTTGGACCACAGTGGGCTCAGAGAGGGTGAGGGTGGTGTAACAGAGGCACATCCCTCCAGTTGTGCCTCTCCACAGTTCATTCACCATTCTGGCAAAGAATGGTTCCTCATGGAGGCACCTGCAGTGGAGAACAAGGAGGATGATGGGAATCTCCACAATGGAGACCCACAGGAGGGTGGCCCAGGACCACACAGGGAAAGGAAACTACTCCTGGTGGGGGACTCAATTGTTAGGGGGTAGAACTGGGGGAGGGAGGGGAAAGAGAGGTAAGGTGCCTGCCCGGTGCCAAGGTTTGAAGGGACAGGAAATGAATCCTCAGGATCATGGGAGCAGTGGCAAGGAGGAGGGAGCTGGATGTCATTATCCACCTAGGGACAAAAGATCTGGCTGAGAATGGGATCAGAACAGTGCAACAGGAGTTTGTGGAGTTGGGGAGGGGCATTAGACAAGTAGCACACATGGTAACTTTCTCGGAAGTGCTACCTGTCTATGGCATGGATGAGGCTAGGGCACTCTGCACCATGGGATTCAATGACTGGTTGAAAAGCTGGTGCAGAGCTCAGGAATTTGGCTTCACTGGGGTCTGGGGCTCCACCTGGAGGAATGCAGGCCTATATAGGTGCGATGGTATGCATCTATCCTGGAGGGGAACCAGGATCCTAGGTGACAGGTTTAAATGCTTCAGTGGCAAGCATTTAAACTAGCCAAGGGGGGAGACACTGAAGAGGAGATGGGAAATCCTAGCCCCCCCAAAAATCAGGGTAATTAGTGAGGTAAACACCAAAATAGAGCAGTTGATAGTGAGAAGGGCAGGGGTAAATGGAGAAAAAGACAAAGGCAGTAGGAACAGGGATGGGGCAAGAAGAAATAAATCCATAAAAAAATGGAGGGTAATGAGTACCAATGCCTGTAGTCTAGGTAAAAAGCTCCCTGAAATGGTGGCCTTGATGGAAGAGGGATGCCTGGATATTGTGGCAGTCACAGAAACATGATACACAGAGAACCATGACTGGGATGTCAACATACTAGGGTACACAGTCTACAGGAGGGACAGGGAGGGAAGAAGAGGAGGAGGAGGAGCTCTCTATGTAAGGCAAGGGATCAAAGCAACAGAACTAAAGGGTAAACAGGGAGGAGAGGAGGCACTGTGGGTCACCCTGAAGACTGGAAATGGCTCCACAATCCACACAGGGGTTGTATACAGACCCCCATCTCAGGGGAAGGAAATGGACAAGGAAATGATAGAAGGCATCCTTGGGATGGCAGAGAAAGGGGAGACATTGCTGATGGGGGACCTGAATATGCCAGATGTTGACTGGAGCAACTTTGCTGCAGCCACATCCAAGAGCAGGGCCATTCTCGATGCCCTACAGAGGGCATGCCTCAGACAGCTAGTGTTGGAACCCACTCGGGAGAGCGCAATCTTGGACCTGGTACTCTCAAATGGGGATGGAGAGAGGATCTCTGATCATGAAGTAGGTAGCCATCTGGGAACAAGCAATCACCAAACAGTGTGGTTCATGATAAACTTAGCTGTAGAGTCAAGCCACACAAAAGTGAAGGTACTGGACTTCAGGAGGGCTGATTTTGTCAAAATGAGAGAGTGCCTTAGAAAAGCACTAGCAAAAAGGCAAGAAGGTGGGGTGGAGGAACAATGGGGAAACATCAAAACCGCCATCACAGAGGCAACAAGTCTTTGTGTGAAGCAAATAAACAACTCAAAACGAAAGAAAAAACCACTATGGTTCTCAAAAGAAGTGACGGGGAAGGTAAGGGAGAAAAAGATAGCATTCAGGAAGTATAAGGAAACACAGAAGGAGCAGGACAGAGAACTGTACCAGTTAAAGCAGAAGGAAGCAGGTAAGGCAGTCAGAATAACAAAGGCCCAAACCGAGGAAAAGATAGCCAACTCGGTTAAGAAGGGGGATAAAACCTTTTATAGGTACATTAGGGAGCAAAGAAAGACTAGGGCAGGGATACTGAGGCTGAACAAAGAGGAACGTGGTTGGGCAGAGAGTGACAATGAAAAGGCAGGGATACCGAACGAATACTTCTGCTCAGTATTCACAATGGAAAAGCAGGGAGAAATACCTAATCTGGTCAATAGAAGCACTCTGGAGAGGGGGGTTGATATTAGTCCTTTCACAAAAGAAAGGGTTCTGAAAGAACTCTTAAAACTGAAGGTGGATAAAGCAATGAGGCCTGATGGGATTCACTCCAGAATTTTAAAAGAACTAAGGGAAGAACTAGTAACACCACTGACTACCCTTTTTTAATAAATCGTGGGAGGATGGGGTGGTACCTGAGGACTGGAGGAGGGTGGATGTGATTCCCCTTCACAAACGTGGGAGCAAGATAGAGGCAGGAAACTACAAACCTGTCAGTTTGACTTCAGTGGTAGCGAAAATGATGGAATCACTTCTGAAGGAAAGAATTGTTGAGTACCTAGAGGCCAGTAGGGCACAGGACCCAAGGCAGCATAGATTCACAGTGGGAAGGTCATGTCAGACAAATCTGATTTCTTTGACTGGGTGGCAAAGCAGTAGACCATGGAGGGTCTGTAGACATGGCCTACCTAGACTTTAGCAAGGCATTTGACACAGTCCCTCACAAAAGACTAATAAACAAATTAGCCAGCCTGGGAGTGGGTCCTAGGGTGGTAGCTTAGGTAAAACACTGGTTGGACAACAGGACACAGTGGGTAATAGTAAATGGAGTACACAGAGAAGAAAGGAGGGTTACTAGTGGGGTACCGCAGGGTTCAGCACTGGGGCTGGTCCTTTTTAATGTCTTTATAAGTGAAATTGCAGAGGGACTGAAAGGGAAAGAATGTCTCTTTGCAGATGACACAAAGATCTGCAACAGGGTTGCTACACAAGGTGGGGTGGAAAGGATGAAAAGGGACTTGGCAAGGTTGGAGGAATGGTCAAATGTATGGCAGATTAGATTAATTGCAAGGAAGTGCAAAGTAATGCACCTGGGAAACAAAAACCCAGGGGAAGAGTACACAATGGGGGGTGAGATACTGACAACAACAAAAATGGAAAGGGACCTGGGGGTAGTCATATCAGATGACCTAAAGGTGGGCCAGCAATGTGAGAAGGCAGTAAGGAGGGCTGGGAGATACTGGGATGCATAGGGAGAGGCATCACCAGTAGAAAACAGGAAATTGTTGGCCCTCTGTACAGACAGTTGGTAAGACCCCATCTGGAGTACTGTGTAGAGTTCTGAAGACCCCATCTCCACAAAGACATAGACAGGGTGGAGGCTGTCCAGAGGAGGGCAACCAAAATGATGCAGCGACTGCATCAGAAGACATATGAAGAAAGACTAAAGGAACTAAAGATGTATAGCCTTAAGGAAAGGAGGGAGAGAAGGGACATGATAGAAACGTTCAAATACCTCAAGGGAATCAACAAAGTCCAAGAGGGTAGCATCTTTCAGAAAAGAGATGTGCAAAACAAGGGGAACAATTTGAAGATAGAGGGGGACGGCTCAGAGGTAATGTGGAGGAAGTATTTCTTCACAGAGAGGGTTGTGGATACATGGAACAGTCTTCCTGAGGAGGTCGTAGAGTCAAAAAACAGTGGGAAAATTCAAGAATGCATGGAACAGACATAAGGCAATTCTAGTGGGGGGTAGGAGGAAGTAGGCTGTTGGTTAACTAGGATCTGCAGCTTATCCGTTAGGTAGGGAAATGGGCAGACTAGGTGGGCCAAGCATTCCTCATCTGCTGTCAAATTCTATGTTTCTATGTACAGGGAGGAGCATGTGACCTAGCGGAATAGTGAGGTTTTAACAAATGTGGTGCATCGGTGTACATGGATATGTTTTGGAGAATTGACCTTACCAGGGCTACAACGTACATTAAATAAACTGGAAATGCTAATGTATGTACAAATCTAAGTTTAAATATTAATATATTCAAAACTAAACTTTTAGCATTTGGGTCAAGAACAATGTATAACTGTTACTTGAATAAAAAACTAATTGACCAAGTGAAACAATTTACATACCTAGGGGTTACTTTGTATCATAGAGGGAACTGAATACCCCATATTGAGAACCAGCAAATGAAACTAAAATGAAATAGTAGAGGAATATTAAAATTTTATGCAAGCTATGGATGATGGTCAATTGAACCAGCATGAAGGGCTGCAGAGATTAAATTAAACCCAATAGGTTTATATGACGCAGAGGTATGGGGATATCAGGCCTCAGATATTATAGATATTCCATATAACTCATACTAGTCCCTATTTCAGCTGCCAATAGTGCAGTAAATGCAGAATTAGGATGACTTCCTATTAAAAAATAGCAATACTTAGACTGTTAATACTGTATAACCCCTTTATTTCACTGTAAAAAAATATACGCTATATCCGTGGGACAAGAAAAATGTGCGGATATATGTTTACAGCTGAAATTTATTTACAGCCGAAAATTGCAGGAACGCGGTGTTAGTTTAATTGCAGGTGCAGGGCTCACCATAAAAGGTAGTGGCGCTTCTGTTCCTGCCTGTCAGAAACCCTAAATGATATCATCTTCTCTCTCTTCAATTGTTGTTATGCTGTCATTCAGTGGTGGCTTGGGGGGGGGGCCTCACTCCTAAAAGGTACCGTGTGCTTCCATTGTTCTACTAAGGCTTACATCTGAGCACATGAACATTGGCAACAGTCAACAAGTTACAGAACACTAATCAATAGTCCAAAACTAAGCTAGATATGGAGCAAAACATACCGTGTGCTTCTATTACTCTATTATTCCTGATGAAAGAGAGCAATGGGTGTATTTGAACTTGAGCTTTATTTATCGCCAAAAACTTCAAGAACGCATGTTAATTTAATTCGGTAGTGGCGGGGGGGGGCTCACTCATAAAAGATAGTGTGTGCTTCTATTCCTGCCTGTCAGAAGCCCTAGATGATATTATCTTCTCTCTCTTCAAGTGTTGTTATGCTGTCCTTTTTAAAACCACATACAGTGCTCTTGTCGCTTTTTTACAGGAGGTGCTGAAAGTTCAGCTACAACAGCCTCTGCAACAGTCAGTGGGACTTCTGCAGTTTTACTCAGACTGACAGCACAAAGCAGCTCCCCGGACAAGTCTCTCTCTTCACAGCCAGCTTCTACACAAACAGCAATGAGCACCGGCATCTCAACTGCTTTTTCTGATTTTGACAGCTGACTTCTGGGTTCAGTAAATCACCACTGAAGCATAGTATAAGGTAACGTGAATTACTCTGGTGGTCCCAACCACACGGAAATTAGGATACACAGATATTTTGTGTTATACAGTATATTGGCTGAGCATAATTAAGGAGCTACTGACATCTCAAAGAAAACTTTGAGAAACATGGTAATTAGGTACAGTTCTGATTGCATTCCATTTACATTTTATATATTTCTCTTCCCCATAATTTATTACTAAGGAAATGTGTATGAATATACAATTGTTGTCCCTTAGAGTTTATTTTGAGTTCATCTGCCTCTATAGCATACTCCCTACTCCGTTGTAGTGCATCGGTGTACATGGATATGTTGTGGAGAATCGGGACTGCCCAATATGTATGAGACTGATGCATCTGGAAGTAGAAATTTTTAGCCTAAGGATGGTGGTAGAGAGGCAAGGATTGGCTGAAAGCAAGGGAGGGGGAAACTACACTGGAACTACCAATGGATAGAGCAGAATGCCATGGAACAATGAGAGTTATTCAGGGTATCTTCAAGGGGGGGTGAACAGAACAGGCTGCTGGAGATTGGCAGGTGATGGGTAGGTCAAGGGGGTGGGTAAAGGGGTATGCTGTACAGGGAGAAACAGGTAATGGACATGGACTGGCTAATGTAGGAAATAAGTTTGTAAATGAAGTCTGTAGGTCAAGGGGGAACGGGTTTCTAAACAGGGGGAACAGGTAATGGAAATGGCAAGGGTAATGTGGATAACAAGTTAGTAAATGAAGGAGGGGCTAACTTGACTAATAGGTATACTCCTCTATTTAACAGCATGGACACAGGTAAGCAGGAGGGGGGTAGGGAGCATGAAGGATAATAATAGTGAGGAAAGGAGAGAGAGGGACTTGGAGAATGAGGAAAAGGAATTTCTGGGTTAAAGGGCAAGGTGAGTGGGGATATTAAGGATGCTAAGAAACTTAAATTGAGGGCCACAGGAGGAGAAAATGGTGAGGATGTCAGTTAGAGGAGTTGAAGAGTAGAACGGGGCGGGATGGAGTGGATATGATGGGGAAAGTCAGGGGAAACTGGGGGGAGTGACACTATGAGTGGTGGGGTGGTGGAAATGGGTAGGGGTCAAATAGGTTCACTCTGGGAAAGTAGTGGAACTAAGGGTAATGGGGAGTTAAAATTCATCTCTTCAATGAGGATGGTTGTTGTCTTAGGGGGAAGAGCAAGGCAGGCGGAACCAGAAGAGGAAGGTGTTAAGGTCAGGGAGAAAGGGAAGTTTGAGCAGGCAAAGGAGCGGAGAGGGGGGTAATCATTGAAGGAAGGTAGGAAGAAGGTAGAAGGGTTGTCATACTGGGAGATTCCATAATTAAAGGTATCAAATGGGGGGAAGGTGAAAAGGGGGGTAGCTCTATCTGGGTTGTGTGCATGCCAGGAATGACAGAGCACAGAGCCAAGTGCTTAGCACACTCGATAGTGAGGATGGCAGGGGGGAACCCCCACATAGTGTTGCACCTCAGAACAAATTATTTAGATGGTAGCAGTGTGCGGGAGGTGCAAGCAAGCAAGATTTAGAGAATTGTCCAGAATATGCCAAATTGAGGATAACATTCTTTCATTCTCAGACGTTTTGCCAGTACCAAGAGCAAGCATGGACAGAAAGCTGAGGATTAGAGACTTCAATGAGTGGTTGGGAAAATAATGTCTTGATATGGGGTTTTTGTTTGGTGGGTGGCTGGCGAGATACATGGGACACTAGGAACTGTCCGGCAAGGACAGGCTGCATCTAAGTATGGAGTGGAAACGAGTTTTAAAGAATAAGATAGGGGAGTTTATGGTTATAAACTATGATTTAACTAGTAGTAGGGGGGCTTAGTCTTGTGGGGCAGACAGGATTAAAAAATTGGGAGGGCTGACAACTCTCCCCCATCTGTAAAATTGTTGGATGGGATGTACTCACAGAAGGGGAAACACATGGGAGAAGGGGAGACAGGGAAGGGTAGGCATTCTGGTTGGAAGATGGTCTCAACCAATGCAAGGAGCCTGGTGAACAAGTTACCCGAGTTACAGGCAATGATGGTGGTGGAGGCGGGTGATGCGGCTGCAGTCACAGAGACTTGGGCCACCGAGTATCATGACTAGGACTTGATAATCCCAGAATACAAAACATTTTGGAGGGACAGGATAACTGGCAGGGAAGGGGGGTTACACTATTTGTGAGGGAGGGGATTGTGTATAGTAGAGAGGAGGGTGAGGACAGGAACATGGAAATGTTGTGGATCACCTTATGTGATGCTAAGGGCAGGAGAGTTAATCTATGTGTAGTCTACAGACCACCACCACAAACTGAGGAATGGGACAGGGAAATATTGACAAACCTAACAAATAACTGTGGTACTATACATGGAGAGGTAGGACAGTGGTGGGGAGGTGGGCGATTTCAACCTGCCTAGGATGGTTGGGTCCACTATGACATCAACAAATGGTAATGAACAATGAATTCTGGACTTATTTCAACATATGTTCCTGTCACAACTGGCGGTGGAGCCAACTAGAGAAGGAAGCATCTTGGATTTGGTTCTGAAAGATGGTGAGCAGGTAAAGAATGTTGTAGTAGAGGACCCGCTGCTGGGAATGATCACTAGACAGTATAACTCTCCCTGGACCTGGGGAGGGAGGGAAATCGCACTAATATGGTGGTATTGAGTTTTGGGGGGGTGGATTTTGCAGGATGGCAGCCATTCTAGTAGGACACTTAAGAGAAAGTATGTGTGGACAAGATACAGTTCACAGGTGGGAAATTTTGAAGTGGGCCTGCTGGAGGCCACTAAAATCTGCACTAAGTCCCAATGGAAGAAAGCAAGGTCAAGGAAACCCTGCTGGTGGACTAGGGATGTGCAGGAGAGGGTAAGGAAGAAAAGCTAGCCTACTGAAAAGACCAAGAAAACACAAGGAGAAGAACAGGGAAGAGTACTATATGAAATCGAAAGAGGTGATCAGGGTGGTAAAGGCAGCCAAAGCAACCAAAGAGCTGAAGTTGGCACAGGGGATGAGGGAGGGGGAGAAGGAATTTTTTCAATATATAAGGGAGATGAGGAAGTGTAGGAGGCATATCAACAGGTTAAAAAAGGGCAGTGGGTGGGCAGAAGAGGGAGTGGATCAGGCTGAGGTACTAAATAAGTATCTCTTCTCTGTCTTTATGAGGGAAATGGGTGGCCCAATTCCACAGGGGGGTGTTAAGATAAAGGGTGGGGAAAGGGGGTCACTAACATGTGATTAGATACTGGTGGAGAGCGTGTGATAGGGTCTTAGGTCATTAAAGACAGACAAGGCCCCAAGTCCAGATGAGATCCACCCCAGAGTTCTAAAAGGGCTGGCAGGCATCCTGACAGCACCACTGATGAAGTTATTCAGTTCCTCTCTCCAAACGAGAAGTGTACCATTGGACTGGTGAGTGGTGCATATAGTGCCCCTTCATATCTTTTTTCCACCAAAGAACCAGAGAAGCAGCTGTGAACCACACTGGTGGTTTGCTGCAAAGACTCCTGAGCAGGCTTACCCATGCCCAAACTGGGCTTTTGGACCACTCCTGTGGTCTTGACACCCAGCCTGCCGAGGACTCCCTGGGTCAAGCCACAGCTCTGCCTGCTACGGCAGACTGTGCTCCCCTAAGATGCTAATCTTTTTTCCACTGAAGAACCAGAGAAGCAACCGAGAACCATGCTGGTGGTTTGCTGCAAAGACTCCTAAACCTAAGCCCGCCAGTGCTTCATGCCAGCTCCCCCCGCTGGACTCTTCCTTATATACCTGGACTCTTCCTTATATACCCGCATGGGTGAAACTGACAAAGTGTCTATTTTCCCATTGGTCCTTTATACTGCTCAACCACTAGGGGCTCCAGTCAGCTAATTATTGCTGACTCAGCTGTAACTTAGTATTGCCTGTCATTGCATATCTAGTGCTAGCACAACTGTAAATTTACCTTTCACCTGATGTGACAAACAGTTTCAAAACTGCAACCCTCACAGACTGTGGTCTGTTTTTGACCATAAGTCTCAGAAAAATTATCACACTTTCTCTTCTTCTACAACTCTTTTATCTAAACCACCTATTACTAGGAGTAACTTGGCTCTCCCAAACAAAGTACTGCTGAACCATAGTCTCCAAAAACCTTCTCACTCTACTGATCTTATTCCTGCTGCTTCTTGTTCTCTCCACGATTTCAACTGCTCCATGCACAAATACAGAAGTCCCTCTTCCCTCACAAAGTGAGTTCCACATCTCAAACCTCCTTGTACTGTATGCAAAGCAGTATGATCTCACCCCCTCTTCTAATTCCAAGGGATTTCATCTACATTGCAACAATTAAATCTCGGAAATACTCTTATTGTCCACTGTGTCTTACTCAATTTCTCCACCATAAGGTATGATATCTCATTCTGATTGTTCTCCTACTTTCTGGGGATGTTGAGTCAGACCCAGGCCCTAGTACTCTCTACTCCCATGCTGACTCCTCAGCTCATAATATGAAAGGACTTTGCATTGCCCATCACAACATCAGAAGTCTAATGCACAACTTTGTGAATCTTGAGGCATGGGTTACCCTTTACAAGGCTGACCTACTTTGCCTATCAGAGACTTGGTTAAAACCTATTATTCCCAACTCTTCCTGTTCACTAGCTACATATAATCTTATTTGGAAAGACAAACTCTTCTCAAAAAGGGGGGTGGAGTTGTTATTTATTAAAAAAACATTTAAATCTCTTTACCATCTCAACACCCTTCCTCCCCCATTGTGAGTCACTCCATGTTCTATTTGCCCTGGGTGTAAAAAATAACGTATAGTAAGTGCCTACAACCCCTCAAATAGTGGCCTCACTGGCTTTGTAGAGTTACTCAACCAAACATCCCTATCGACTGGGCAAAATGAATTGATTATTATGGGGGACATTAACTTGAATTGGCTAGGTAAATGTCAAACCAATTTACTATCCCAGATACAGAGCCATTAATTTCACCAGCTAATTTCTGAACTTACCAGGACAGCTCCACACACTGACTCCAGCACTTTAATTGACTGGGTACTAACAAACCAGCCTGAGCATACCCCTGTCTTAGGCATACTTGCTGATGCGCTCACTGACCACTCACCCATTTTCTGTACCTCCTCCACTGCCAAGGTACATCAGTTTCAGACACTATGCAAACTTTGTTCCAGACAACTTTCTCTTTGATGTCGCTCAAATTGATCAAACTTAACTACCTAGCTAGTGATGCCCAGTCTGCCCTTAACTTTTTTCTTCAAGAATTCTCATCACTTCAGGATATTCATATCCCATACTCAATGTGCTAAGTCAAAGATAAACAAACCAGATGGTTAAAAAAGGACCTCCTTGCCAGACTTAGAGAGTGGGACAAGAGCTGGAGATGCTTTAAATCCTCTGGTCTCAGCTGATTACAACCTCTACAGGGCCCAATGTAAACAGTGTAAAAAACAAATAAGAATTGCCAAAAGTGTATATCACAAAGGCCTTCTTACAAATCCTGCAGGGGACCTGAGAAAGTTCTGGATGCATGTCAGAACATTTCTGGGATGCTAAACGGTGTCCATTGTAATGATCCTCGGACAATAGCAAATTATTTCAACCGCCAATTCTCAGACCTGACCAGATATACTTCCACCTTCACCACCACGCAACAAACAGGCCTGCACACCTTCCCCTCCCCTGACATACCCACACCCCACTTTCATTTCAAGGCTATCACAAGGGTAGAGGTGCTAAAACTTTTAAACTCTGTCTCAGATAGCACTAGTACAGGCTCTGATGGTACGGAACCTAGACTTCTAAAGATTGCTGTCCCACTAATAGCCTCTCCTCTGACTCATATTTTTACCCTATCCCTTTGTCAGAGCCATGTACCTGACATCTGGAAAACTGCCTGAGTTACCCTGCTGTTCAGAAAAGGAGATTCCAAAGACCCCTCTAACTATAGACATTGCAATTTTATCGGTTCTAAGTAAAATCCTTGAAAAGTTAGCTGCTACACAAACCACTGATTTCCCGCATAAAAATAACCTTCTCTGTTCAGCCCAACATGGTTTCCGTAAGAGCCATATTACCTTCACTGCCCTGCTCAAATTCACCACGGACACACTTTCTGCCATGGATGCTGGCCTTCTCACTGGGGCAGTTTTCATTGATATGACTAAAGCTTTTGACCTTGTTGATCATCCCATCCTTCTCTCAACCCTGAAATCAATGGGTTTTACAGTGCCTGTAGTGGTCTGGTTTAGTAGTTACCTGTTAAACTGGGTCCAAATTGTAAAGTATAATTCCGTCCTCTTGAACCAGGCTACAATAAACATTGTGGTCCCCCAAGGCTCCATTTTGGGCCCCCTCCTTTTCTCAATATTTATTAACAGCATTACCTCTGGTCTCAGTTCTTGCTCATCCATCTTATATGCCGATGATATAGTATTGTGCACTAGCTCCAAGAACATATCTGATGTAAACGTACGCCTCTCCTGTGACTTTCATAAAACTCAAACCTGGCTCTCTAACCATAAACTGGTCCTCAATGTAACTAAAACCCAGTCAATGTTATTTGAGACTGCTGCCAAACTTAAATCCTGCAAAGATGACATCAAGGTCTCCTGCCCTGGCTCCTCCCCTATTAGTACAGTTACCTTTTTCAAATATCTTGGGGTAGTCCTTGATCAGTCTCTAGAATTTGATCTCCACATACAATCAACCTACAAATCAGTAAACTCTAAGATAGGCATTGCTTATTGGCTAGCCATACACTTACTCCCTCTGCTCAGGTGGCTATTGCCCATGATATATTACTACCAGCTCTGACCTATGGTGTCATCACATATGTGTCTGTACCAAAGACTACACTTTGTAGTTGGGACACCACTTATAATAACATTTGCCACTATGCCTCCTTATCCTCTTGACTCAAACATCACTGCCTACTCTATTCCAACCTAAATTGGCTATCACCCTCCTTGCTGAGACTTCATTCCACTGGCTCCTTTGTGGATAATGTAATCAGGACACAAACTCCTACCAGTCTAGCTGCACTGCTGATTCCTCAAACATCCTCTTATCGCTTATGGTCAGCTGATAAATCCCTATTACAAGACCCAAGGTGTAAAACCTCTAAAGGTTCCCAAGCTTTCTCTCACTACACTCTACTGCACTGGAACTCCTTCCCTTTATCAGCTCGGCAGGTGCCTTCCTGTGCCCTCTTTAAAAAAGAGCTTTGCACGGGGATCACGTGACGCGCGTGGAGGAGTAGCAGTGGTTTCTCGGGTCTCCCTCTCCAGCACAGCATTTTACCTTCCTGAGAGGTGAATTTGCGTTTAATTTTCGGCAACTATTTCGCCTGATACACTGAGCTACCAAAGGAGACTCGGACGATTTGCTCTGCTATTTAAATATGCAAGTATCGGAGTCAGAATTAGAATGGCGGCGTCGGCCGGAGCTCTTCATCAGTCAACGAGCCGGAGGCACTTGCTCTACTAGATCTATGAAGACCTAACGACGATTAAAGGCGCTCTTTAAACTCATTGAAGGTGTGGCTGAGTTCAGACCAGCACTTACAGCTTGCTTGACAGGTAACGATGCAGAAGCAAGTGCCCGTCAATAGAAAGGGCTTTAGAGAGAGCGGGGTCTACAGCAAAGGATTGCAAGAAGAGCTTGGAGAAATTAGCCGATCGCCTTGACGATTTAGAGGGCAGGAGCAGACGCAATAAACCGGTCCTCCTGGGCCTCCCGGAGGGCGAAGAAGGGGCCAATACTATTTGCTTTCTGCAGAAGCTGTTGAATAAGTCAGTGGGCCCCTCACCTAATGGCCCTGAATATATAATAGAAAGGGGCCATAGGGCACTGAGATCAAAGCCTGCACCTCCAGAACCGCCAAGACCAATAATTTTTAAATTATTAATCTATTTGGATCACGAGCATATCCTGAGAGAAGTCAGAAAATTTGCTGTTTTCCAGTGGGAAGGTAAGAAGCTCCGCTTGGCACCAGACCTTACATGGAAGATGAGGCAGGCGTGGTTGGCTTTTTGCTCCCTAACCTCGAAGCTTTGGGCAGCTGGAATTCGCCACAGATTATTATATCCAGCAAGATTAGAGGTTTCCACAAAGGAGGGAATTAAGCGCTATGAAACAGCAGAGGATGCCCTCACCTCCCTAGAGACTTGCTTTCCCGACCTTTATCCCAAAAATAAGGGATGAGACTGGGCTTGTTGGAGGCATATATGGCTCATCAATGGGGCATTCTCGGAGATCTGACTGTAACAACTGAGCTCACCTTGAATATTGCTAATTTCGAGTTGTGAAGGACTTAGTTAGATCCTATTATTATTCCTAGGATTTGAAATGGACACATGGACACTTTAAAGTCAATTCCAGTATTTGACTGGTTGTGTATTAAAATAATTCTGTTATTAGCTTTTGATTTTCCACCTGGATAAAAAGTGGAGAGGTTTTTGTTTATTCCACAAGAGGGAGCTATCAGATTTAAATATGTAGCTCTGTACTATACTTTTAATACTATAAATGCTGCAAGTATCATAATTAGGGGCTTTCAGGTTTAGTTAGTGTTGAAAGTTGATGTTAAACTCAGGGTCAGGCAATGTGATAGAGCCTAATATTTGATCTAACAGGGGGGACGTCCGGGTCAAGAGAAATTCTAATAATTCTTAAGGGTAATTAAGACATTGGGGCTCTTACTGGCTAAATGTTTTATCACGGTTGGGCCTGTTTTTGTTATCCTCCCTTAGACTCTTTGGGAATAAGGCATGAATGCTCTTTTGGCCTTGATGTGTTCCCGGATTATATATGAAGTATTGTAAATTTCGAACATTTGTTCAGCACTTATTCTAAATCAGTGGTGATACAGGGAGGTATAGTTTCTTTACTTACTCTTTAACTGTTGGGATTCCTCCCTTTACTTAGTTATGTAGATGGAGGGGGCCGGCCTCTACAGCACTTCATGAATCGGAGGCAGTGGAGTGGGCTACGGGTCTGGGTTTTCTGTTGGGGTGTTTATATTAGGGGGTTTATGCTTTTTTGTTACTTAGATAAAGGGGTTGGAATCTCTTTTTTTTTTAACTGGACAAAGGTTTTAGTTAGTAGGGGGACAGCTATCCATATCTTCTGTGGGAAACTAGCAGCTATTGATGGCTAGTGGGCTGAATATCATTTCGTGGAATATTAAAGGGGGGAAAGACAACTGCAAGAAATTTATTATACTAAATCATTTGGCTCATTATAAGCCGGCAGTGGTGTTCCTGCAGGAAACACATGTTTTGGCAGATAAGCTATTGCATTTTAAAAAGAAATGGGTTGGGCAGGTTTTTGGTTCTAGTTTCTCTTCTAGTAGTAGGGGAGTGGCTATATTGATTGCACGGGGAATCCCGTTTATTCAATCAGAGGTTATTTTGGACCCCAATGGTAGGTACATATTTGTTTTTGGTAAACTTAACGCAGCTAATTTGGTGCTGGGATCGGTGTATGGACCCAATCAGGAGTCACCAGCTTTTTTTGTTCAACTAGCACTTATATTAGCCTCCTTCAAAGGGGTTCCAATTATTTTAGGCGGTGATTGGAACTTAGCCCAATCTAACAAGTTGGATCATTCATGGAGTACAGGGGTGAAACCATCCCCGGCCCAAGCTGCTTTAGAGGAGCTTAAATCTTCTTTAGGGTTGGTGGATCCCTGGAGGTTGATTAACCCTTCTGCAAGAGATTATACATTTTTCTCTCCTGTCCATAAGTCATTCTCGAGGATAGATTATTTTTTTGTAAGTAAAGATTGTTTGAGTGATATTATGGAGGTGACCATTCTGCCTAAGAGTCATTTCTGACCATTCCCCGATATTTTTGAAATGGTTACCATCCCCTTTTTTCCCAAGGTCTTACTCATGGTCCTTAAATGACAATCTTTTGAAGGATTCGGAAACTATTTCTCGTTTTAAAAATTTTTTGTCTGCCTCAATTGATGTGAATTGGGGGTCTATAGAGGCCGTGGACTATACATGGACCGCTCTTAAATCAGTGTGGAGGGGTGAGTTGATTCGTATAGTGTCCAAGCAGAAAGCCAAAGAAACTTCAGGTCTGGAAGAATGTTTGGGGAGAATTAAAGTCCTAGAAAGCACCCAAGGGGGTAATAGGTCTGGGAGTTAGGAGCAGGAGCTATTATCCTTGAAGACATGGTATGCTAATGCCTTACGAGAAAGGGTGATTTCCTCTGCAGCAAAAATATGGGCTCTCTATATAGGTCAGGGTAACAAGGCCGGGAAATTGCTAGCTTGGCAATTGAAACAGAAGGCTGCTGCTAGGTGGGTAGCAGCTTTGAGACATCCGGTATCTAATACCTTAATCACCACTCCTGAGGGCATATTACAGGGATTTTTGGAGTTTTATCAGGAACTTTACTCAAGTAACTCGCCCTCACCACAGTGTGCGGCAAAAATAGAGGGATTTTTGGCTAGTATCCCCTTCCCCATCTGTCGGAAACATCAGGGCAAAACTTAGTTGCCCTATTACTGAGGTGGAAATTGGGCAAGCAATTGACTCTCTAAAATTGGAAAAGCACCAGGCCCAGATGGTTTTACACCCTTTTTATAAATCTTAAACAACTTATTGTTCCCTTGTTGAAGCAGCTCTATCTTTTTGGGTTGATAGTGGGGTTAAAGATAAGTCTATGTTCGAGGCCAGGATTATTCTTCTCCCTAAACCTGATAAATCTCCTGACTTGGTAGGTAATTACAGACCAATATCCTTGCTGAACTTGGATGTTAAGATCTTTGCTAAAATTCTGGCACTCAGACTTAAAAAGGTTTGGGGTGGTTTGGTAAGCCCAGAAAAGGCGGGCTTTGTGGAGGGACATTCCCCGTCCGATCACTTTAGAAAGTTATTTTATTTAATCTCTGCATCGGAGAGCCCGGGGCTGGAAGCATCCCTGGTCTCTCTCGACGCAGAGAAAGCTTTTGATCGGGTGGAGTGGTCATTTATGTTTGCTACCTTAATTAAATTTGGTATTCCAGAATGCTTTATTAGTATGGTGAAAGTTTTGTATCAATGCTCCTCAGCTAGAATTCAGTGCAATAACTTGATTTCGGAAGCCTTTCCTTTAAGGAGAGGAACCCGTCAAGGGTGTCCATTATCTCCATACTTGTTTAATTTGTATATTGAACCCTTAATAAGAGCTATCAACACTGACCCCCAAATTCGAGGTATTAAAATTGGATCCGAGGAATTTAAAGTGTCAGCTTTTGCGGATGATTTATTGTTGCATATCCAAAATTCGTCTGCTTCACTCCCTCAAGTCCTGAATCTTATTACAAGTTTTGGTGAATTTTCTGCTACAAGTTAAATTTGTCAAAGACAATGCTGTACTCATTATCATCCTGTCTCTCCAAAAGTTGGTGTCTTTCTTTGGGGCTGCAGTGGCAGACAGAGGCCTTACCATATTTAGGTATTCGGGTTTCTAGGAACTTAGAAGATTTGGTAAATCTTAATCTTAAACCAGTCTTAAAATCAATTAAAGATGATTTAGACAGGTGGTTAAAACTTCCCCTATCCCTTTCAGGTAGAGCCAATACAATTAAGATGGTAGTTTTACCTAAAGTTTTCTACCCCCTCTCCTGCCTAAACATCTACCTACCCAAGTCTTTTTTCAAACCTTTGAATAAATTTTGCCTGAATTTTTTGTGGGGTGGGGCTCACCTACGCAGAGGGTAATATAAGTTGTGTTACCCGAGGGAAAAGGGGGGCCTACAGTTGTCAGATTTTTTTACATACTACCTAGCAATACATGCAGCTAGGGCGGCTTTATGGACTCATGATCTGAGTGTATCTACTCCGGGTCTGGCACTTGATAGAGCTGTTGTTAAAAAACTTAATTTGGATTTAGAACCTTTATTATATATTCCATAGGCTAAAGTCCCTAAAATAGTTAGAGATACCTTTTAGGTTGGGATATCCGAGCCAGAATTGTGTGTAAAGTTTAATATCCGCCCAAGATTTGATTTCACCCAAACCATACTAAAAAATCCCAATTTTTTAATTGGTAAACGACCTATTGTACAACCCTTCTCTGCCTCCTGCCCCGAACCACATTTGGTTGACTTTTTCTCTAGAGTCTCATTGTTGTCACCGATGGCATTGTTTTTAAAGTTTGGGGTGAGACCCTGTTTTGGGTTCAGATTGCTACAAATCCATTCTACTATTAAGGCGTTTCTGGGGAAGAACTGTTGTTCTGATAGGGCAGGTTCATTCTTTAAAGAGTTACGTGACCTTTGCCTGGGAGGCAAAAGTATCTCCAAAATATATAAATATATCTGAGAGAAGAGTGTTCCCTCATCCGCACAGTCTCCCCTATACTGGTCAATCAAGCTGGCTTTAGACTGGTCGGTGGCGACATGGGGTAATATATGGAAGAATACGTATCTTTATATTAAACAAGAAAGGTTAAGAGATGTGCAGCTTAAATTATTACACAATATATATCTTTCTCCAGCAAGGTTGCACCGAGTAGGTAGTCTGCCTTCTCCGACTTGTAAGGACTGTGGCTGACCCCTTGGCAACGACTATCCATAGGTGTGGTTTTGTCAACAGTGCAAAAACTTTGAGCTTTGGTGAATACTTGAGACGGCCCATACAATCGATCTCTCCCTTTTTCTGTTTAGAGACTTGTATATTAGGGAGATATGCTCAAATTTTAAGGAAAGAACAGAAATATCAGTTAGCATTGATATCATCTGTCACTAAGTTGCTAATCTTACGCTACTGGCGGGAAGATTGGGTTCCTTCCCATAAGGAATGGTGGGAAGAATTTTTAAATGCATTTTATGTGGAAAGGTTGGCCTTTAGATTATCTAAAGCTTCAGCTAAATTTTTCAAATACTGGGAGAGGCTTCTCCAATATCTTAAAACTAATTTTGGAATTTAGTGCTGGTTGTTTATATTTTCCCTTATTCCTTCTTCTTTCTCTGTCCCGTTTGACTCTCTCTCTCTCCCTCCCCCCTCCCTCTTCATTATCTACTTCTTCTTTTAAGGAGTTATATCAATTGTTTAAGTACTATTTAAATGGTTCCACTAGCCTATGCCTTTCCCACAGTTTCGTTGAAGACTCTGATTTGTTTTGCTAGGGTTGGATAGCTGGGGGGTTGGGGGGATAGTTTATTTGAGGGTTTATAGGGTTTTGTGGGGGGGTTATTTTCTAAAAATTACTTATTGTCTGTAACTTGTTCATTGTATGTACATCTTGTGTAAGTTGGTTTAATAAAATTTGGTAATTTGCAAAAAAAAAAACAGCTTTGCACTTTCCTATTTGTTTCCTACTCTAGCCCATGCTTTCAACCCACATGATCTTTACTCTTCTTCTCTCCCTCCCGCCTACTGCACTTACTCCTACTTAACCTGTCCTTATTCTCTCCCCCTCCATTCCTGTCTTACTGTATGCCTGGCATGTCACTACTCAAATGAGTTCTAATTTGTCCCTCCCCATGTTAAATGCCCTACCTTTCTTCCTTTACCTACCCTTATGTGTGATACTACTGCTTTGCACTTTCCAGTGGCCTGTAGCCATGTTATTGTAATTCCTGATTTCATTCCATGTGTAATCTGAACTTTGTTATGAACTGTTCACAAGCCCTGTACTCTACGGATCACTGTAAATTTACTTGCTGCTTTGCCCTCACTGTGTGTCAGTAAGCTGGAATTATGTATTTACATACTTATCTTTGGTTTATGTCCTACTTGTTGTACCCAGGTCCCCACCATGTTTATACCACATTCTTCTTTGTGAAATGTTTCCGCTGTATTCCTTTCCTTTGTATGCTGTACCTGTACCTGATGACCTGTGTATGTTGTAGCCTCCTGGGGTCATGACTGAAAATAGTCATTTTATGGCTAGCTCACCCACCTGGTAAACAAAAATTAAATAAATAAGAGCAGACCTAGGGACAAGCCGGGGAAGCTATAGACCAGTCAGCCTGACATCTATAGTGGGGGAAACTATTGGAAAGAATAGTGAAGGAAAGACTGGTAGAGTTCTTGGAGGTAAGTTGATTTCAGAAGGTCAGGCCGCACAATTTTGCCAAGGGGAGATCTTGTCAGACTAACCTGGTTGAATTTTTTGATTGGGCAATAAGATCTCTGGATGGTAGTAGGTCAGTTTACATTCTATATCTGGACTTCAGTAAGGCATTTGACTCAGTGCCATGTGGGAGACTGCTGGGCAAGCTGTGTGTCTTGGGGTGGGGGAAAGGTTGTTGAGGTGGATTGGAAACTTGCTAAGTGACAGACAGCAGCGTGTGGTGGTAAGGCATGAGCTATCGGCACCTAGGAGGGTCATTAGTGGGGTACCTCGGGTTCGGTTCTGGGTCCATTGTTATTTAATGCTTTCATTTCAGACATTGCAGTGGGAGTTAGGAGTAATGAGTCTGTTTGCAGATGACTTCAAACTAGGTACAGTGGTGGACAGTGAGAAGGGAGGGAGGGAAGGAGGACACTCCAGGAAGATCTAGAAAGACTAGAACAGTGGTCAGTCACATGGCAGCTGAGGTTTAATGCTAGGAAGTGCAGTGTACTTCACTTGGGAGCTAGGAATCCAGGGTACAGCTACAAATTGGTGGGGGGAGGGCTACGGTTAACAGTCTCGGAGAAAGAAAAATATCTGGGAGTAGTGATCACTGGCAAAATGAATTGCAGCACTAAAGCAAACAGAATGATGGGGTGCATTTCTAGGGGGATCACTTTGAGGAGGGAGGAGGTAATTTTGTGACTGTACAAATCCTTGTTGAGGCCGCACTTGGTGTACGGTGTGCAGTTCTGGTGCCCTTACTTAAAGTAGGATGTTATGCTCCTGGAGAGAGTCAAGAGGAGGTCATCTAAGATGATCTTTGGAATGGGGGCTAAGTCCTATGAGGAGAGGCCTAGGGACCTAATCATGCACTCCCTGGAAGACAGAATGGACAAAAGGAACATGATAAATACCTTTAAATACCTTAAGGGTATGAACAAAGTAAACACTGAGGGGGTGTCCAGACAGAATGGGGAAGGGACCAAGAGGGGTCATAGCCTGAAACTGGTTGGTGGGAAGTACAGAAGAGACCTGAGAAAGCATTACTTCATATAAAGGGTGGTGATGCCTTAGAATGTGCTGCCTAAGGAGTTGGTATCAAGGGAATCGGTGGGAGGTTTTAAGAAGGGATAGGATAGATACATGGATAGGGTACAGGTATGGAAGGTAGAGTCCAGAGAATCACAGAATGGATATCAGGGAAGAAATGGAAGGGAGAGGGAAGGGTGGGGCAGCAGCAGTAATCAAGCTGTGAGATGCATCTCGAGCAGACACGATAGACCTCATGGTCTAATCTGCTGGCATTTTCATATGCTTGTATGGGTTCCACGATGCCAGTTTGACAGTGAAACTGTTGACCAGATTTACAGCGATAAGATAGACAGACAGACAGACAGGACAGACAGACAGACAAATAGAAACTTTATTTGTATAGCACCCCTTCCCAAATGCTCAAAGCACTTGACAATATTTAAAAACAATCCATACACAAAACACAATTTCAAAACATAATGCAGAGTTCAATATAAAATTATGTCTATCATCACTAAAATAATACAATAAAACAACAGTCAGTTCATTTTTAATCTTCAGCTTCATTACAAATTATAATACATATGCCAACAGTGAATACTAGTGTGTGTTTTCTGTGGGGTATGGGCCCCCACACCCCCTGATATTACTAGTGTGTAGCTTATAAACAAATAGTTTTCTTATTATTATCAACTGATTGGTATACCTCCACACCCGAAAAAAGAGATTGTTTAGGCTACAGATGCTATATTCCACTGAATGTCTCCAGTAGCTGGATATTATAATAATAATAATAAAATTTATTTAATTAAGCACTTTTCAGAGTTTCAAAGCGCTGTACAGCATTAATACAAAAACAAACATATATTCAAATACATGTAATATAAAATCAGGATAAAACAGGAAATGCCTTTCCCTATAAAAAAGTCTTTAGTGCCTGCTTAAAACTCCCCACCATCCTGCACTCCCGGAGCTGACAGGGCAGAGAATTCCAGAGGGTAGGTATTGAAGTATGACATGAGTTGTGGAGCCATGTGATGCCTCGGAGGAACTATAGTAGCAGCTCTTCAGCTCTGCTCCCGCTAGTTGAGGATATAAATTGATCTTTTCCTTGCTTACCCTATTTTCATTAGTACCTCTTTTTTTCCTACAACTAGAGGAATTGTACTGGTAACTGTTAGAGAGGCAGTGAAGTTTTAACTTGCAGGTGAATATGCAGTAAAGTCAGCAAATTCACTCCGCCTAGCACTTCGTGTAATTTTTTTAAATTGCCCAAAATTCGCCATTTGTGACTTCACCTTGCTTTGGGTTTTTTTAAGTGTAAATTGCACTTAAAAACACAGATGCTTGACCAGGCCACGGACCCCTCAATTTTTGGAACCTAAACAATTTTTCAGAAATCCTCTATACTGTAAAGGATCCAGCGTGCCTTGACCAGGTCATGGACCCCTCAATTTCTGGAACCTAAACAGTTTTTCAGAAATCCTCTATACTGCAAGGTACTAGTCCTGACTTTTGGATTTGGTACCAGTGGAAGCTGATTTCCAAGTGGCCCACACTATCTCCTGCTGAACACATCTCTAACTACTGTATCTCCCTCTGTGTCTCTAGCTGAATTTATGTGCAAGGGTTTAATAATTTGTTTAATCCTTACAGTCATTTTAAGTTCCGAGTTGATATTAGAAGTGAATTTTGAGCTTTTTTTTTTTTTAACTGTTGACTTTTCCATTAGCAGATTATATCCTCTCACCACTAGAGGACTATATCTCTGGTAGCAGCTCCTATCCTATCTGGCACACCACACATTCTGCTATTTTGTCATCACAGTGCTCCCTCCTCAGTGGGCTCTCCTTTTCCTATCTCTCTCTCTCTCCCTCCCTTCCTAAAAACTAGGTAAACCTGCCATCCACTCTCACCTCTAACCACTTGTGCTTCTAGCTCCAATCTACCTACAGGGGTTAAAGGCAGATGTTCTCCCACCATCTGTAAAGACACCTCTCGAACAGCAGCTGATTGGCTGGACCTGTCTTCACTACCTTGCTTTGCTCTCCGGGTGCTGCACCCATTGACTTTGCATTAGTTTTGCTGCAAAATTTCACCTGCCCCCCCCCCACCTTACTTAAATAGACCTCTAACCCAACCCTCCCTCTTACATACCCCGCCTCCCACTGCCTATTGGCCAACACTTTTAGCTTCCTTTGCTCTGGCTATGCCTCCCATCCCCCTTCTCTCATCCCATGTAGTGCTTACTGATTGAGGTGCTCTCTTTCTCAATCTCTCTTTCTATCTGCCTCCTGCTAGCCAAGTTACTCCCTCCTGTTCAACTCACTTCCCTACCCCTACTGTGCTAGTATCCAAGCCATGCGGGTTCTCTCTTACTTTCTCTTGCCTCTCCTCCTCCCTTGCCCTGCCCCCCTCTCTCTCTCCTGGTCCTAGCCACCCCCCCCGCCCCCGCCACCCTCTACTCTGGTTTCCACTGCTACTCCAAGGGAACTCTCCACTTCCACTCGAGACTTGTACTTGGTGCACCATTTGGATATTCCTGGTTACTTATGCCGGCCACTACTCCCAACAAGTGTGGCCACCTCTCTATACTGTACCACCTTGCAGTCCATATGGGATACTGCCTGGAACCTTGCAACCTCTACTCCTGGAAACAACGATCAAAACTATCTCTCAAAGAGCTGCGACTCTGCTCCTTAAAACTCTTACTCCTCCTCCTCCTTCTCATCTCAGGCAGCGTCCATTCCAATCCTGGCCCTAGAAGCTCAGGCCACACACAAACTCCAGGTGCCCTTATCCTTACAACCATTAATATCTGCAGCCTACTACCAAGGCTGGATGTACTCCAAGCCTTCATATGCCAACACAACCCTGACATCTTGGCAGTGGTGGAAACTTGGCTGACACCTAAAGTTCCTGACTCAGCAGTAACAATACAGGGCTACAATGTCCACAGGCTGGACTGGATATCCAAAAAAGGCGGTGGTTACGCAATCTATATCAAAGACTCCATGTCATGGCACCCTGTAGCAACTCTATCACTTTCTGCCTCAGCCCGGATTCTGCCAATAAAAATGGTCCTAGGTCCCAACCATAAAGCCTGACTATTGTCTCTGTATACATCCCACCCAGGGACCCTAAACATGGCTTCAACGACATGCTAAACTTTATCAGCTCTCATCCTCCTGAAGCTGAACTTATTTTACTAGGAGATTTCAACATAAACTGGTTAGCATCGAGCGTCAGTGCCTATAAAGACTCCATCTCAGCTGTTAACCTCACGCAAATGGTTAACTCCCATACTAGGATTAACTACAAGACTGGCACCAGTATCCTCCTGGACTGGGTCCTCACCACTCACCCCACAAGGATTTCTCGTGTGACCATTCTCCCAGACTCTCTCAGTGACCACTCCCCAGTCATGTGTGCATGGTCTAACAAATTCCTTAAGCCCCCTCCCAAAATTACAGCTAGCAGAGTCCTTCCTCGTGGAAAACTTCCACATCTCAAACAATACCTGCTTCTACAAGACTGGCTACCCATCTATGAAGCAACAGATGTTAACTTGGCTCTTGATCACTTCATCTCAATTTTCAACAAAGCCTGCGACCTCTTTGCCTCTGCTAAAGGCACAAAACAAAATCTCTCTAACCCATGGCTCACCGCTGCTCTTCTCTCACAGCTGAAACTAAGGACCACCTCTGGCAGTTGCCAGGGCCACTAACAAACAACTGGACATCCAAAATTACAAACAAGCATGAAATGCCTCAAGACCATCCAGCTAACGAAATCCACCTATTACAAAGATGCTGTCACCAATACATGGGGAAATGGTCGTGCTTTCTGGGACAGTATCAAGGATGTCACAGGGAAGCAGCCAAAAATGTCTCCGGCCATGTTAATGGTCGATGGATCCTCAATCTTCAACCCCAAGGTGATCACAAACATCTTTAACATGGCTTTTTCAGACCTTAGTGCTGTCCTACCCCATTACTTTTTCAAAAACAGGGCCTACTCCCCAAATACCTCAGCCCCTCAGTCTAACCATCCCTTCTTCTACTTTAGGGAGGTAAGGCTGAATGAAGCTCACTGCTATATTACTGCAGCTATCTCTAAATCTAGATCTAGTAGCAACACCCTGGACCTTAAGCTTCTGTCGCTCACCCTCAATGAGGTAATTCATCCATTAACAAAAATCCTAAACCTCTCTCTCAGCTGTGGAAAATTCCTGGACTTATGGAAAACAGCCACTGTGACATCTGTCCATAAAAGTGGGGATAAGACAAATCACTCAAATTATCACCCTATCTCCATACTGCCCCCTCTCTATAAGGCAATTGAGCACATCATGGCTGACCAACTTACTGACCACTTGGATAAATACAATATACCTTGTCCACAACAACATGGTTTCTGGAAAGGTCACAACACCACCACAGTCCTTCTTGAGTTCACTGGAGCTTTGCACAAATCCCTTGACAACAGCCCTCTCACAGGGGCCATTTTTGTCGACCTCTCCAAGGCCTTCGATACAGTACACCATGGACTACTAATTGACCAACTACTGAATGCCGAACTATCACCTGACTCTTCTCTCTGGTTTAAAAGCTACTTAGAAAACCAGTCACAGAGATTAACAATTGCTGACTCTCTTTCTGATACCCTGCCTGTTCGCTCAGGTGTCCCACAGGGATCCATACTGGGTCCCCTCCTTTTTAGCCTTTTCTTAAACTCCCTCCCTTACCACTGCTCTGAGCAGATCATACTATATGCCGATGATGCTGTTGTATACTCCACTCACAAAGATCTTGCAACTCTTCAACACAACCTTCAACTTGGTTTCAGTTCTGTAGAGACATGGTTTATTAATCATAAACTGGTCCTCAATGACAAGAAAACCAAATCTATGCTCTTCTGCAGCTCTCATAACCCACACAAGCTACACCACTTGGCTATCTCCACCACCCAGGGAAACACTCTAGATCAGGTGGGGTCCTTCAAATACTTAGGGATATAACTTGACCCTAATCTCTCCTATGGACCTCACATAGATAATGTAGCTAGAGCTGCTAATACACGGCTTGGTCTCCTCTACAAACACAGACAACACCTCACACCAGAAGCTTTGAAGGTTGCAGTCCTGAGCTCTGTGATCCCTGTAGTAGACTATGGTCTCATGATTTATGGCTCGGCCACAACCACAACCCTTAGATGCCTTTCAACTGCCTTAAATAAGGCATTTTGGCTCATCCCAGGTGCTCACCGTCTCACCCACACATGTGACCTGTACACCAAGACTGGCTGGCTCCAACTATCAAACTGCATAAAGTTTCTCACCTGTTCCATGGTGAAAAATATCTGCCTTGGCCTTGCACCTTTTGGAGACTCAGATCTGTCACAACACTGAACCAACAAACGGTGCCTTCGGAGATCCACGCTACAGCTACTGAAAGTCCCCCACAGTCACACTTCACAGGGACAATGCTCTTTTGCTTATTGAGCACCACTCTGGTTCAATGGCCTCAGCCCCATCATCTCCTCTGCCCCAACAATTGGTATGTTTAAAACTAGGCTCCGGGACTATCTCACTACCAACAGCTCCTGTGACTGCCCGACTTAACCTTGTTTCTCCACTTCCCTGCCTGCTCTAGTGGTGACCCCTCCCCTCCTCACTGGATTCTACCATCACATCTTGGTACCCCAATGCTGCACTTTGCACCCTCTTCCCACCCTACCTGCATTCCTTCTTCCCCCTTCCCCTCTTCCCTCTCCCTATGACTATGGCACTTCTTATCTCTTGTCTGTTTTCTCTGACAAATCTCGCTGGCTGCCTTGCTTACAATGCTACCCTTGAATTGTATTAATCTGTAATCTGTTTGCAATGTCCACACTGCTGTAATATCTGTCTTGATGTTCCCCATAATTTGTATTTCTCTGACATGGAACCTTTGTAAAAGAGCCTTGGTTCAAAGGTATTTGTAATCCTAGACTTAATAAAAATAAATAAATAAAAACCACAAAGCATGCAGAGATTACAAATGGAAAATCCCCCAGCACCACCCCCAATCTATCCCTGGTGTCAAGTGTACTCCTAATCACCAGCCCCAGTTTAAAAAAAACTATATACATCTCTCTCTCTCTCGCTTTCTCTCTCTCTCTCTATATATATATATATCTATATATATTAGTGTATAAGTTAGGATTGTTTCACAGTGACAAAAGTGAGGAAATTTGCTGTTAGGGTTTAAAACCCTAACTCTGCATTCCCCCACCCCCACATACAGTACACACACACATATGCAAGTAGGGGAAGGACCTGGGCAACACAACCAATCACAGACAACCAGCAGCAGGTAACAAAAATAATATACAACTATCTAAACATATTACAAGACACATCCATCATCATGGTCCAAACCATGCCTCACTTTGTTTTCATGATATCGGTGCCAAAAGTCATGATGGATGCTGCAATGTTATCCTATGGGAAATTGCTCAACTTCAGAATGTTGTAAGTTTGTAAGCCATAACTATGATTGCACCAAACCAGCAAAAGGCACATCTGTGGGAGCAGTGCTTGCCACCCTGCAAATTTCAGCCCAAAGGAACCAACCATTTTGTTGCAGGACTTTTGTTGCAAGAGGATGGCAAAGATTTAGTTATGGTGTGAATAGTTTCACAAAATGCCTTCGCAAATGTGAAAGTTTCGCAAATGCGAGACACAGCACTTTCACATTTATGAAAGTATTTAGTGAAACCATTTTTCACAAAATGTCAAAAATGCATTTCTGGGGCTTCTAAACCCCAAAAAGCATGTGTCTAGTATGTATTGTGTGTGTTGATGCTAACGGTTATGGTAACAGTAACAAGAACAGCGACAGTAATGAAAATACACACACAAATGGTAATGCAAATGGTAACGAAAATGCAAATGGTAGTGGAAAAGCAAGCAGAAATGGTAACGCCAATGGTGACACAAAAGGAAACAGTATCACAAACAGTAACGCAAATGCAAGCGCAAAAGCAAATGAAAACGGTAATGCAAACGGTAACAGAAACATGACCACACAGATGGTAATGCAAATGGCAATGAAAATGGTAATGGTAATGCAAACAGAAGTGCAACTGCAAGTGCAAATACAAACACAAATGGTAGACGCACATGGTGACGTAAACAAAAATGCTAATGAAAATGGTACCAGAAATGCAAATGGTATCGGTAAAGTAAACGCAAATGGTAACACCAACGGTGACTTAAAAGGAAACAGCAACACTAACAGTAATGCAAATGTAAGCACAAACTGTAATGCATATGATGATGCAAACGATTATGCAAACAGTAATGGAAATGCAAGTGCAAACATAAATGCAAACAGTAATGGTAATGCAAATGCAAATGGCAATGGCGATGCACAAGGAAACAGTAATGCTAGGGACAACAGAATAGGGACAACAGAAATGCAAACACAAGCCCTAACGGTAACAGAAATGCAAACGCAAATGCTAACACAAACGGTAATGAAAACACAAAAGGTAACAGTAACGCAAATGGAAACGCAAATGCAAATGGTAACAGCAATGGTGACACCAAAAGAAACAGTGACGCAAATGGAAATGCAAATGCAAGTGAGATCTGAAACACAAATGGTAACACACACAGTGATGCAAACGGAAACGCTAATGCAAACTGTTATGGGAACACAAGCAGAATTGTGAATGCAAATGCTAATGGTAAAAGTAATGCAAATGCACATGCTTTGTGTCCCAGAAAGGTGCCTTGAGAAGCACATGAATACAAAGAATTTGGGCACAATAATGGCTCTTGGACCAGAAAATGATTACTTGGAATACTAAATTGCTTATATCTCAGGAACCGTACGTCGTAGAAAATAATTTAAACTCTCATATTATTTATGACTTTCATGAAACCTTCAAAAGGCACATCGGGGTCCCTGGCTGCATGCTCCCTGAAGTTTTCAGACTGACTGTGCAAAATGTGCAGGCTGTAGGTGCGAGCAAAGAAACGCACAAAAAGACATAATTTATGTGTTTTTTGATGCTCTGCAGCTCTGCAAGCATACATCTCACCATAATGAAACTTGGCAGGTCCATAGACATATGGTACCAGACTATGCATTCCAAATTTCATGCAAATTCATCCTACTGTGGCAAAGTTATTAAGGTGCCAAATTTCAGATTTCACCTCAAATGGGGTACTCAATCCTAACTATAGTGCCACTATTGTGGCACTATAATATACTGTATATATACATATATATATATATATATGTTCATGGCAAAAAACTCCATTAATGCATCCGTTAGGGTTGTTACACAGTGATGAAAGCAGGGAAATTCTGTGTTAGGGTTCAAAATCCTAACTCCACATTCCCCCCATCCCCACCCTCACCACACACACACACACACACACATATACATGCAAGTAGGGGAAGGACCAAGGCAACACAACCAATCACACACAACCAGCAGGCAGTCTTTACATCTGTTATCGTAGCAAGTAGGGAAAAAATTCAGCTACAAATATCATACAGTATTTCCAAACTTGTTTCAGCAGGTTACTTCACCGAAAGGTGAATGAAACTGCCAGTAGTGAAAACTGTGTACCTCTCTTAATTTTCAACATATAGGTGGCAAAAGGCATGATGGGCACCGCAGTGTTAGCCTATGGGAACTTGCTCAATTTCAGAATAGTGTAACTTTGTTGTCGTTAGCTATTTTTGCAGCAAAGCAGCAAAAAGCACGTCCATGCGACCAGGGCATGCCACACTGCAAATTTCAGCCCAAAGGACCCAACCGTTTGCTTGCATGAGGATGACAAATATGTGCAGTTATCAAGAGCATAATTTTGCAAAATACTTTCACAAACACAAAAGTTTAACAAACAGAAGAAACAACACTTTTGCGTTTGTGAAAGCATGTAAAATGTTTTTGCAAAATAATTTTGCAAACATGAAAGTGTCACAAATGTATAGCATGACACTTTCACATTTGCAAAAGTATTCTGTGAAACTATTTTAAGGAAATGCCCAGAATCCTGTTTGGGGGCTTGTAAACCCCTCAAAAGCATATGTGTAGTCTGTATTGTGTGTTGCTGGCAGCCTGGGGCCTAAGATGCCCAGTTGTCCATAGTGATGTGTGTTTGTTGGAGCATGGAACTTCCAGTATCAGAGTTAGCAGTGATGACCCCATGCCACACCCTGGCATCTGTTGGTGAGGATGGGAGCATGGGAGTCTGGTTTTGTGATTTACATAGTTGTATGTTATTTCTGTTACCTGCTGCTGGTTGTGTGTGATTGGTTGTGTTGCCTTGGTCCTTCCCCTACTTGCATGTATATGTGTGTGGTGGTGGTGAGGGTGGAGGGGAATGCAGAATTGGGGTTTTGAACTTTAGCACTGGATTTCCCTGCTTTTGTCATTGTGTAACAACCCTAACTGGTGCATTTACAGAGTTTTTTGCCATTAATTTCCCTTCTTTTTAAAAATGTGAACTATAAATACTGAAAGGTATGTCTTGGAAGCGAGGGGCCACTGCCCATTCTGTCATAATCACATGTGTTTGTGGGATCATGGGCCCTCCAGGCCCTGTGCATGGCAGTGCACAGAAGCAGTACACCGTAGTGCAGCCCTGTACTGTAAGAAAACCTTGTAACAGTGATTTGCCATGGTAACAATGGCAGTAATGTTAACTCTAGCACTAAAGATAGTGGTTACGTTAATAGTAATGCTAACCTTAATGGTAGTGGTACTGGGAACAGTAACGGTAATGGTAATGCAATGGAAAAGCTAATGGTAACGGTAATGGTAATGCTAATGGAACCATAAATGGTAACGAAAACGGTGCTGGAAATGGAAATGCAAATGGTAATTCAAACGGTAATGCAAATGCAAGTGGAAATGGAAATGCAACCACTGACAGTAACGTAAATGCAAATGTGAACAGTAATGAAAATGCTAATGCAACTGCAAATGCAAATGGTACCATTAACAGTAATGCTAACTGTAGTGGTAATGGTAAGGATATTAGAAATGCAAACAGTAACGGTAACGCTAACAGTAGCACTAACGTGAATGGTAATGCTATCGGTAATGTAAACGCTAATGCAAACAGTAATGCAAATGCAAATGCTAACGGTAATGCAAACATTAACGGCAACACTAACATTAACAGTATTGGTAACACAAATGCAAGTGCAAACATTAACACTAACGGTAACCATGATGCAAACACAAATGCAAACACTAACAGTAATGGTAGCAGAAATGCAAATGGTAGCAGTAACAGTGATGCAAATGCAAATGGTAATGGTAACAGTAACACCAACACAAACGTGAACAGAAATGCAAACGGTAATGGTTATGGTAACACAAACACAAATGGCAACACAAACAGTAATGCAAATGCAAACACTAATAGTACCGTTATGCAAACACAAATGGTAATGGTAATGGTAAGGGCAACACAAGCATGAACACTAATGCAAAAGTTAACGGTTACGGTAACGCAAATGGTAATGCAAACACAAATGGTAACGGTGATGCAAATGCAAAAATCAAAAGCAAATGGTAATGGTAAGGGTAATGAAAATGCAACGCTAACTGTAATGGTAACAGTGACGTAAGCGCAAATGCTAACGGTAATGGTGATGCAAATGCAAACAGAAACATGAATGGTAACAGTAATGGTAGCAGAAACACAAACAGAAACTGTAACAGTGATGCAAACACAAACACTAATGGTAAGGGTAACACCAATGCAAACGTGAATGAAAACACAAATGGTAACAGTTACAGTAACGCAAACACAAATGGTAATGCAATTGGTAACGCAAACGCAAACACTAATGGTAAAGGTAATGTAAATGCAAATGGTAACACCAACACAAATGTGAACACAAAAGCAAACAGTAATGGTTACGGTAATGCAAATGCAAACACAAACAGTAATGGTAATTCTAACGGTGATGCAAACAGAAACGCTAATGCAAATGGTAACAGAAAACTCAAGCACAAATGTAAATACAAATGCTAAAGGTAATGCTAACACAGATACTTTGTGTTCAAAACAGGTGCATCAAGAAGCACAGTAAATTAAAAGAATGTGGGCATAATAGTGGCCCTCGGACAGGAAAATGAGCACTTCGAATACAAAATTGCTTATATCTCAGGAACCGCATGAGGTAGAAAAAACATTAAAATCTCATATTATTTATGACTTTCCAGACTAGTTTTGTAGTTAGCCTCTCTGTGGGGGACTAAGGATTTTTGAGATGAAAGGTCTGTATCTCGAACCATTTTTGAGATACGGGATGCGAAAGGCACGGTGGACGCCCTAATGTTATCCTACTGGAAAAACTGTCAACTTTGGAGTGCCGTAACTTTGGAGCCCTGTAATATTTTGGCACCAAACCACCAAAAGACACATCTGTGGGGTCTTGACTTTCTTTCCTGCAAATTGCAGCCCGAAAGATGAAACCGTTGTTTTGCAGGAGAGTGGCAAACATTTCCTGTTGTTTTGGCCATACTTTCTCAAAGTACTTTTGCAAATCACAAATGTTTCCCCCCAAAAATCATGAAACATTAGCTTTTGCAAATGTACTTTCCTAAAAAAATTTAAAACATATTGCGGGGGGGGGTTTAACCCCCCCAAAAAAGACATGTCTAGCATCCTCAGGGTCTGACTAGGTGAATACAACATGAATTGTGTTCCTAGATGGTCCCAATTTTAAATGCCAGGCACTTTTCTGAGCTTTAACTCTATATTATAGTGCCACAGTAGTAGCACAATAGTTAGGATTGAGTACCCCATTTAAGGTTAAATCTTAAATTTGGCACCTTAACAGCTTTGCCACTGTATGACGGATTTGCCTGAAATTTGGAAAGCATGGAATGCAGGGTCTGAGACCATTGATCTCTGGACCTGCTAAGTTTCGTTATGGTCAGATGTACAGTTGTGGAGCTGCAGAGCACCACAAAATGCATAAATTACAGGTTTTTGCACATTTCTTTGCTTGCATCTACAGCTTGCATGTTTTCTATGGTTGGTCCAAAAACTTTAGGAAACATGCAGCCGGGGTCCCCGATGTGTCTTTCAAAGATTTCGTGAAAAAATATTAAATGGTTCAAAAGTTATTCAAAAAACACTGAATCCAATTATAGTCTATAGGAACAGTTAACAGTATATGCGAAAATGTCACAAATGTAGTTTTTAGTGTCACAAATTATCCTTTTACTTTCGTGATTCAGCCATTTTATTTTCAGTTGGTGGTCAGAGGAATGCTTGCCATTTAAATTTTGGACCCTCTAGGGACACAATTCTTGTTGCGTTCACCTAGTTGAGCCCTGAGGATGCTCCCCATGTCTGTTTTGGTGGTAAAACACCCCAGAAATATGTTTTTTAAATTTTTGTAAAAAGTAGTGTCACAAAGTACTTTCTCATATGCAACACTTTCATGATTTATTTTGCAAAAGTGTCATGATTTGCAAAAGTACTTTGCGACACTATGCCCCAAACAATAGGAAAGCATTGCCACCCTGCTGCAAAACAATAGTTTGGTCTTTTGGGCTGAAATTTGCAGGGAAGAAAGTCAACATCATCCAGATGTGCCTTTTGGTGGTTTGGTGCCAAAACATAATAGGGCTGCAATGTTACAGCACTCCAAAGTTGATGATTATTCTCATAGGATAACATTACGGCATCTGCTGTGCCTTTCGGGTCCTGTATCTTGAAAACGGTTCGAGATACAATCTTTTCATTGCAAAAATTCTTAGCACCCCACTAGAAGGCTAAGAGCAAAACTAGCCTGGAAAGTTGTAAATAATATGAGATTTAAATTTTTTTCTACAGCGTACGGTTCCTGAGATAAGCAATTTAGTATTCCAAGTACTCATTTTCTGGTCCAAGGGCCATTATTGTGCCCACATTCTTTGTATTCTCTGTGCTTCTCAATGCCCCTTTTTGGGACACAAAGCATGTGCATTTGCATTACTTTTACCGTTAGTGTTCGTGTTCACGTTTCTGCTTGCATTCCCATTACAGTTTGTGTTAGCATTTCTGTCTGCGTCACCATGTGCGTTACAATTTGTGTTTGCATTCTCACTTGCATTTGCATTCCAATTTGCATTACTGTTTCCTTTGGCATCACCATTGCCGTTAACGTTATCATTTTCATTTGCATTTCCATTTGCTTTACTGTTACCATTTGTGTTATCGTTACCATTTGTATTTGCATTTCCATTCCCGTTAGTGCTGCGTTTGCACTTGCATTTCTGTTATCCCTTGTGTTACTGTTTCCTTGTGTGTCACCATTGCCATTACCATTTGCATTTGTGTTTCTGTTTGTGTTACCATTACCGTTTGCGTTTCCATTACCATTTGCATTTCCATTACTGTTTGCATCACCATTGCTGTTTGCATTTACATTTGCACTTGTGTTTCCATTACTGTTTGCATAATCGTTTGCATCCTCGTGTGCGTTACCATTTGCACTTACGTTTGCATTACCGTTAGCATTGCTGCTTCCTTTTGAGTCACCTTTGGCATTACCATTTGCATTTACTTTACCAATACCATTTGCTTTTCTGGTACCATTTTCATTAGCGTTTTTGTTTACGTCACCATGTGCGTTTATCATTTGCATTTCTATTTGCGCTTGTAGTTGCATTTCCATTTGCATTACCATTACCATTTTGTTTTCATTGCCATTTGCGTTACCATCTGCATCTGTGTGCTCACATTTGCGCTTGCATTTCCATTACGTTTGGTTACCATTTTTGTTTGCTTTTACGCTTGCATTTGTGTTACTGTTTGCGTTATTGTTTCTTTTGCATCACCGCTGGTGTTACCATTTCTGCTTGCATTTGCATTACCATCACCATTTGTTTTTTTGTTGTCATTTGCATTACCATTTGTGTGTGCATTTTTGTTACTGTTCTCAATACTGTTACCATTACCGTTAGCATTGACGTTACTGTTAGCATTAACATTCCCATTAGGATTACCATTACCATTACAATTAGCATTACTGTTACTGTAAGGGTTATTACACACAAATGGGAAGCATTGCGGCGTTGGGCCCCGCATTCCCACAACCACATACCATTCACTATTTATATTGCACAATCTCAAAAAGAAGGGACATTCATGGCAAAAAACTCCATTTAATGCATCAGTTAGGGTTGTTCCATAGTGACAAAATCAAGGAAATTTGGTGTTAGGGTTGCCACCCCTACCATCCCACCACTACCACCCCACCCCCACCAACAGCCATCGGGGTGTGCGTTGGGGTCATCATGCCTGTCACCCCATTCACCACCACCTCAGCTTCTTTACGTGGAATGGGGTGAGAGTTAGACTAGATGACCCAATGCACCTATGGCTGTTGATGGAGTGGGATAAGGTAGGGTGCAACCAACACCGAATTTCCTTTGCTTTTCGTCATGAAGAACAACCCCAACTGATGTATTAAACAGAGTTTTTTGCCATGAATATTATTTATAAACTAAAATCCCTGGTGTGTAGTGGACCCCCCACTCCGCTGATCACCAGACTAAATAATAAAAAATAATAAACAAACTCCCTGGTGTCTAGTGAACCCCCCCCACCCTGCTGATTGCCAGCCCAAATAATAGAAAAAATAATCAAGATCTCTGGTGTCTAGTGGACCCCACACCTCAGCATTCACCAGCTCCAATAATAATAAAAAATAATACAAATCCCTGTGTCTACTGGTGGACCCCCTGCCACCCCACCCATTCAGGTAGTGCCCACCTCAGAGGGGTCCACAATGCCATTCCCCCATCCTACCACCCTCATGGATCACAGAGCAGCCCATTTCCCTTCTCTAGCCCCCTGAAAAATGTCCCCAATACTGATGAGCTGGCTGACTGATTGAATAAATGAGCGCATGCTTGTACAAGCATGTGCTCATTCATTTCACTACAGAAGAAGTCAGTCAGGCTGCCGGCCATGGAGGTAAGTGGAGGGCTGTGCTGGTGGCCTGCTTGGGGTCAGGGTAAGGGCCATGTCAGAGCAGGGTGGTGGCCAAGGAGTGTGGAAATTACCTGAATGGATTGGTGGGGCAGGGGGTCCACCACTAGACACCAGGGATTTCTATTATTTTTTATTATTATTGGGGCTGGTGATCAACAGGGTGCAGGGATTCACTAGACACCAGGGATTTTGATTATTTTATTATTATTTGGGCTGGCAATTAGCAGGGTGGGGGGGTCCACTAGACATCAGGGATTTTGATTATTTTTTATTATTATTTGGGCTGGCGATCGGCAGGTGATGGGGTGCACTAGACACCAGAGATTTTGATTATTATTTTACCATTATTGGGGTCTGCGATCAGTGGGGTAAGGATGGGGGTCCACTAGACACCACTGATTTAGATTATTTTTATATGTTTGAGTGTCAATCAGTGGGGGGAGGACAAACAGTAGTTTTGGGGCTGTAGCCTTCAACTCAGTGAACTGGCGAATTTTGTGAATTGCATTCTGTGAATTGAGCGCAATCTGTGAAATATTTTGTGGAGTAAATTTTATTGACTTCACCCATCTCTAGTAACTGTTTCTGCACTTACTTTGTCAGGATTGCATCAGTTATGGAAGCTGAGATGTGGCAAAGCTTATCTCTCTGCACACTGCCTTAGACACCAGACAAGGCCTCCAAAATATCCAAAGGTCATGGCTCAGCTACAGGTCACTCTACTACTTCTTTATTGGAGTCTGTCCCTTTATCAGAAGAAATATTCTTGACTGTCAACCCATAAAGGACTCTATTATTGTCCTCACCTCGGAGCTCAAAACTCTTAGTCAAGATCCCAGAGAGATAATTAGAAGGATCGGGGATGTGGAAGCCTGCTGTTACTCTGGAAAAGTGGTGTGATCGAACAGACTCAGAACTATCCTCCCTGCCACCAAAAATAAACAAAATGGAACTTAAATTGGAGGATTTAGAAGGATGAAGTAGGAGAAACAATTTGGTTGTCCTTAGCCTCCCTGAAGATGCAGAAGGGGCCACCCTGATCCAATTTATGCAGAAGCTTCTAAAAAAGCTGGCTGATCCATCACCAAATGGCCCAGCATACATAGTGGACTGCGCTCATAGATCTTTGCATCCTAGACCTCTGACTGGATCCCACCATGTCCTCTCATATTAAAATTGCTGAATTATTTGGATAAACTGCATATTCTGTCCAAACTCCGAGATCTTCATTCGATCACCTGGGAGAGCACAAGGCTCCGCATTGTCCAGGATCTACCTACTTCCATCTAACAAAAATAGGCAGCTTTTCATCCTATAGTAACAAAACTTATTCCATCTGGCATCAAGATTCATGTGCTATACCCTGTCCAATTACAATTTCACCTTCAAGATTCTTGGCACTCATTTGACAATGGGGACCAAGTTGCTTGAGAACTTAAACAACTTCTCCCAAATCTCTTTAAGTCTAGCTGTGCCTTCTTAAATCATTATTTACCCTATTCAATTCCCTAGTGTACCTATGTAATATTGTGGCACCTGAATAGTTGTTTTTTGAACCACTGTGGACTGTCATGTGAAATCAGGCACCCCTCTTGTTGGACCAGACACCTACCACTGGTAACCTGTAGTTATTTTTTTAACTCTTTGGCATGTGCTCTCCATTCTGGAGTTTGCCTACCCCTCATATTTTATCTCAGTAGCAACTCTTCATGGCCCAATCTGATCACTTATTCACCCATCTGGCTTAAAGGAATTTGAGCTCTACAACATGCCACCAATGTGCCAGATTTGTGTCTGGGATTCTTATTCTTCTTCACTCCATGTTTCTTCGCCGAATGTTAATCCTACACAGCTGACATTTTGTGGCCTGCAATTATACCTCGACCTCAGTAGTAGCATTGAAATCCTGCTCCAAAGATGGATCCCGTATTTCAATGGGAAATTGCGTGGAGCGGTCCCTGTGATCTATGATTCTGCTCCTCACGTACTCCCCGTATTATCCTATCTTGCCCACGTCAAGCTTTTACCTCAGGCTGTTTTTTTCTCCCTGTCAGATGCTGTTCTCCAACAATTACACCGGGCTGTGACTAGTTAATTTCATAATTTATTAGCTCTCATCTAACTTTTGTGGAAAATGTTCTTTCTGGTACCAGGTCAGCCATCGGGTTGGCTCCTTTTTCCAACCACAAATACTACTGCTTGCTTACTGCCCCTTTTTATAGCCCTGCTGTACTGCGGAAGGTGGATGGTTTGTAAGACCTTTATTGCATACCTACTGCTGTCTGTAGATGGGTTGCCACAATATCTAGTGTAGTATGCTTTGGGGTTCTTTTTACTAGATGGGGCAGACAGTCTCCTACAGTACCTAGCAATATGGGTATGCCAAAAGACACATTTTTATTTAATACTCTTGTTCTTTGGTCTAGTCCTGTTACACTTGTACTGGGGCAACTCCTGTTTCTAACAAACTGACTTACATTTTTCCATCTTAGTCCTTAGTCACTGTATGATTGATTGATGTTTAAGTTTAGGCAATTTGGATACCTTAAACTTTAGATTTTAACTTGACAAATGTTACCAAATTCTGATAAGGTTGTAATTGTTTACAGACGGACAGGGGTGGGTTGGATGGCGTGAAATAATTCTGGTAACTGACAGCCTCATGAACCTACATACATACTGTTTTCCTGGTCGGGGGTATTATCTCCCTTGGGGGTACTATGGCTACCTTCCTCTTGTTTTTCCAACACTTGGCCCAGGGTTTTTGGGTCCTCATGCTATCCAGCTATTTCAGCTTATAGCAGGCACCTGACATGAATTATTCTTTCCTTGTCCCTAAGACCCATAGGGGATGATATATGCCAAGTTTTTAATTTTGGGATTTGCTCAATCATGCTTATATACCTCTAGTTACTTGGTCTCTGATTCATGTTTGTGGGAACAGTAGTGTGGAGGGTCATGGTGGGATTTACAATTGAGGGTTGGGAGGGGGTTTTCACCACAATGGTCAAAGATGGGGCATCTTCATGAGAGGGGGTGGGGTGGGATTTGGACAAGATTTGTTGGGGTTTCTTGTGTCCTTATGTTGCATGTTCGCTGCTATAACAAATGGGTTTAGGTGAGGGCTGGGTTACCACCAGAGGACAGGAATAACTTACATGGCACTTACACACTTCTTTTCAAATTTTGGACAGGGTCATTTCTTTTAGCTAATATATCATGGCGGTTGTCTATAATTTCTGCTTGTGGAATATAAAGGATGCTCAATCTCCTACAAAACAGGCCAAGGACTTGCTTCATCTCCATAAACTAGAATTGTATGTTGCTTTTTTATAGGAAACTCACTTGTTCCCACCTCAAATTCCCCTTTTTAGGTGTTCCTGAGTGGGACAGGCTTTTGGGGCAGGCTCAACTCTCATAAAAGGGATGTCACTACCCTGGTGGCCAGGAGAGTATCATTTCGTCTGTTTCAGGAAAAGGCAGATCCTAAAGGCCAGTTTCTCATTTTGTGAGCCTTATTTGGCCACCTTGAGTTGTTCTGGGAGCCATTTATGAGCCTACTACAGATGCCCCTTGGTTTTTCACTACTCTGATGTCCATACTGGCACCTTGGACCTCTCTTCCCATGCGTCTCACAGGGAATTGGAACATGGTTTACTGTAATGATCTTGACAGGTCTGGTAACAGACGTCAATCTCTATCATCAGGACAACTGGTTCTCTGGGATCTTATGGCCTTCTTTTGCCTCCTGGGCCCCTGGCAGGCATGGTATCTAGAGCAGCGGGAGTACTCCTATCATTCTATCCTGTATAACTCCTTTTTTTTTATAAAGGTGTTTATATCCTTCACTGCCCCCAGCTGCCCCCTTCTAACCGACCTCCCCAGCCCCATTGCCTCAGTCTCACTGGGACTTACCCAGAGTCCACCCAGTCACTGGGCACAGAGACTATGAGTGGTTGGTCATCATCCGCAACTGGGGGTCTTTTTCCTCAATTTTTTCCCACTCCCTGTTGCTGTGGTACACAGGCAGGATGTGTGTATGTGGAGGTGTATGCACATCGATGGAAATCCCCCAGCACCCTCCCTTTCATGGCGCCCACAGTCCCACACTGCCACCAGGCCTCCATCTGGGGTCAAACATTTGGCGGGAGCACCAGTTCTCCCTTCCCGGGAGAGGAGAGCTGTCCTCTGGATGTTTGATCCTCTCCTTCCCCTGCCAACCCCCGGCAGCCCCTGCTTGTTTCCAAACATGGGTTGCCAGCATGTCGTGAGGTGTAGCGTCCAGAGCCTCAACCCTCAGCACCACCAGGCCAGCTACATAACTCCTTTTCAAGGATTGATTACTTTTTGTTAGGGATTGCACACCTTTCTGGCATTATCTCATATCATGTACAGCTAAAGTTTTATCTGACCACCACCCTGCTCTCCTTCAGCTGTGTTTCTCTCCATCTCTAGAGTATGATAAACTATGGAGACTTAATAACCAACTGCTTAAATCTGATTGTTTGATGCAACATATCCAGTGTTTTATTACCTCTTTCCTGAAGCTTAACTTCCCTTCCATGGCTAAACTTGATCCCGTATGGGGGGGCCCTGAAATGTACGCATTGGGGAGAACTAATCTGTTTGGCATCAAGGTAGAAAAGAATGGCTTTGAGGGAATTGGTTTCTCTGCTAGATCAAATTTGGTCCTTTGAGAGACATATTTCTTTAACCTCTCCTCGGTCAGATTGGGAACACCTAGAAGATGTCAGATCTAAATACAACACCTTATTAGGGGAGAAGGTGGAACACTTACTATTGCATTCTAAAGTCAAATATTTCAACCATGGTGGGAAAGCTGGGAAACTCCTGGCACTGAGTTTACACTCCCAGACCATAGACAGGATAGTAACCTCTATTTGCACTGAATCAGACCAGCTTCTCACCTCCCCCAGAGACATTGTTGCCCATTTTCAAGTTTACTATCAAACACTATATATGCCGCCCTCTTCCCTTTTCTGCCCAGATTACCTAGAGGCCTTTCTTCAAAATATAGATCAACCTCTACTGACCAAACCACACATGGAAATATTACAGGCTCCCCTGACCTTACTTGAGGTTCAACAGGCGATCGATTCTTTAGTATCAGACAAATCTCCAGGCCCAGATGATTATACTATCAAATTCTGTAAATCTTTTAAAACATTGGTGCCCCCCTTACTTCTAAACACCTTTAATTATATCTTCAAGGTGGGTCTCTCAGATCCTCCCTTATGGGGGCCATTATTGTAGTCCTCCAGAAGCCTAGAAGGGATGCCTTGTGAGTCTCAAATTATCAGCCAATATCTCTCATTAACGTTGATTTTAAAATTCTTGCTAAAATATTGGCCAGTAGTTTTAACCAAGTTTGGGGTCCCTTATAAGGATGGAACAAGTAGGTTTCATACCAGGGCAAAATTTGGCAGATCATCTGAGTAAACTTGCCTATCTTATTTCTGCATCCATAGATTCATGTACTCCCATGGTGCTTGCTTCCCTGGATGCAGAAAAAGCATTTGACAGAGTCTCCTGGGATTATGTGTTTAATTTGCTACCCAAGTTTCATATCTCCCTGACCTTTATTCAATGGGTCAGGGTGCTTTATTCCCACTCTTCAGCTTGCATCCTTTGTAATGAGGTTCCTTTGATATCCTTTTTATTACATCACCGCACCAGGCAAGGATGTCCACTCTCACACTTTTATTTAATTTGTTTTTGTAGACTTTGGTTAGGAAACGTCATGCCTCCCCACAGGTTCTGGGTATTTCATTTGGGTCTAGAGATGGTCGAAGTGGCCCCAGTCCACTCCGTGAAGTGAATCGTGAAGCAAAAGCGGATTCTTGGAGTGCCCAGCAACACGAAGCGGAGTACTTTGCGTTATAATGGTAACACGAAGTCCATTGAAAACAATGACTTTGTGTTAGTCCACCTTTCCAAACCACTACTCCACCAACTCTTAAGGTGAAGTACATTGAAAACAATGCACTTCAGCTCACTTTGCCTTGTTTTTAAATTCCGAAGGCAAATTTTGCAGTGATTCATGGGATTTCAGGTCACATGGGCTCTAGATTGTTCTGCACAGCCTCAGTTTGGGGTAGAGTGTGTAGAAAGCTGTAGGATATGAGACAGTCTGCTCTGAGAACTCTCTGTGATTCAAACCTTCTAAAAGCTGTTCAAAAAGCCTTTTTTAGTAATTTTTTTTCTCAATCTTTAGTTCATCAATTGTAGGAAACCCTCTTGTGCTCATATCAACAAGCATTTATTGTTTGTGTATGGATTTTGAATGTTAATGTACAACATTGAGTCTGTGTAGTAAGAGGCAGTGAATATGTGCTTTGGGGAAGGGACGTATCTGTGGTACAGGTAGATTATCTTGGAGAAAAAGACAGTTCTTTCTGTTTTGGTGTTATTTGCTTTGTGTAACTGTGTTAATGTACACACAGTAATATAATTCTTGCCTTTTTGCTGATTGTTGTGGTGCAGCAGTGCATAATCTTAGTTTGTTTAAAATACTTGGCTATATTACTGAAGTTTTCAATTTGCTACGCATTACTGTGCATGTGTGAGTATGTGTGTGACACGTGTCATCAAATCAGACACCTTTTACTGTGCCACATAGTAATTTCAGCAATGCAAACCTGCTATCTACTGCAGCTGTGTGATTTGTGTGCTTCTTTGTGGTATCTTTACTGGTACTGGTACTAGTACTAGTGACTGTTACTGCAGCAGTGCAGTACACTGCCCCCACCCCCCAACCAGCAAGGTATTCTTTTCCAGATTTAAATTTCTGATGATGAGCACTGGTTAGGTGTTGTGCCTTTGCATCTGCATCTCTTCAGTGTGCAGCGCAATCTTAATCTGTCTGTGCATTTGCATCTCTTTATGGCCCAGTCTCCATCTGTAACGTAAGTCACAGTTGTTTCTTTGGCTTCCTTTCAGAGTACTGGACTGGTGTCATGCATAATTCTGCATGAACCTTGAACTCATTAATATGCATTTTTAAGTCAGGACCATCATCATATTCACTAATCACTCATGATACAAATCACGTTCTTCATCATCACGGTCACAAATGCAGTCACAAATCATGATTCACGATCATGTCACTCATGAATCACAACATTAATTTTTTTACTAGTCACTTGGATGTATTATAAGCCTGTTTTTTTGTATCTCTCCATGCTTCATCACCCCACCATTGTACTCATTAATGAGTGTTTTTAAGTCTGGGAGTTTTGTGCTACAGCTCATTGGGGAAGTACAGCCATAGGCATTCGTGTTTCCAAGAAAGTTCCATATTTATCTCACACCATCAACACCGAATCATGTTCTTCATCATCACGGTCACAAATGCAGTCACAAATCATGATTCACGATCACATCACTCATGAATCACAATATCAATTTTTTTTCTACTTACGTGGATGTATTGTAATCCTGTTTTGTAGTATCTCTCCATGCTTCACCACCCCACCATTGTACTCATTAATATGAGTTTTTAAGTTGGGGAATTTTGCGCTACAGCTCATCGGGGAAGAACAGCCATAGGCATTCACGTTTCCAATACATTTCCATATTTATCTCACACCATCGGCATTGACACTGAATCACATTTTTCATCATCACGGTCACAAATGCAGTCACAAATCATGATTTACGATCACGTCATGAATCACAACATTCATTTTTTTACTAGTTACTTGGATGTATTGTAAGCTTGTTTTGCAGTATCTCTCCAGGCTTCACCATCCCACCATTGTACTCATTAATAAGTGCTTTTAAGTTGGGGAGTTTTGTGCTACAGCTCGTCAGGGAAGAACAGCCATAGACATTCACATTTCCAATACAGTTCCATATTTATCTCACACCATCGGCATTGACACTGAATCACATTTTTCATCATCACAGTCACAAATGCAGTCACAAATCATGATTTACGATCACGTCATGAATCACAACATTCATTTTTTTACTAGTTACTTGGATGTATTGTAAGCTTGTTTTGTAGTATCTCTCCAGGCTTCACCACCCCACCATTGTACTCATTAATAAGTGCTTTTAAGTTGAGGAGTTGGACAGTGTCTGCAGTACATACACAGACAGGAAAGAAGACTGAGTGCACACATGCAGTTTAGCACAGTATACTTGCACTGCTCAGTCTGCTTTTCCACAAACACTCTGTGACAGAAAGTAGAAAATTAATAAGGCATCAAAACAGCACACACACACACACACACACACACACACAGTTAACAGAAGGAAGGGGGCCAGAATATAAAGTGTCATGCATACAGAAGACAAAAAAAAGGGCATAATTACATACAAGGGTTGGGGATGGTGGAGGAATACATTTTATAACACAGCAAGGAAGGTGTGGAGGGGCACATGGTGTGAGGAAAAAAAACTAATGTGGGATCCCATGGTGATCCAGCAGCAGTTCCAGCATGGATGTAATTTGCAACTGATGTCCCTCTATGTAATGCAGCTGCTGCCCGACAGCACTCACCCTCTCATTGTTCTCCTCAACAGCACTCCAGAGAACTGCCAAGTCAGCCTGCATTACATGCAGTTCTCTGGGGTCCAGATGTTCTACAGGCTGACCTGCTGGTGCTGGTGGTGGTGGTTTGGGTGCTGGTGGAGCAGCAGGTGCTGCTCTGGCCCTCCTCTTTTTAGGGCCACCACCACACACAGCTGCACCCTCTGCCACAGAAGGGCCAGCAGGTGCAGGCATGGCCTGTTCTGTGGCAGTCTGTCACTCCAACTGGTGGTGATTGAGCTTATGGGTGTGCAGGCCCTAAGTCCCCAGGTGAGTCCCCTGGGGGCTACAGTGCACCTCCACCTCACATAGGCAGCACCTGACCATGCAGCTGCCCCCCCAACACAGTCAAAAAAACTGCTAAACAATGGAGGTGTGGGGAGGACCAGGCACAGTCAGGAGAGGGCCAGATGAACTGGCAGCTGGCTGGTCATGGTGCTCAGCAGGGTTGGGATCCACACCTGGGCCCGGGGACACAGGCACATCCTGCTCCAGAGGACCAGGTGCTGGAGCTGGTACTGGATGTGGTGCCAGTGCTGGTCCAGTCCTGCTTCTGGGGGGGGGATACTCAAAATTTTTGATCAGTCAACAGGAACTGGTGGCCATGCTCACCACACATGTGCATGGTATGACACCTACCAGTACCACACTCTCCCAGAGCTGCCCCCACCCCAGACATTCCCTCACCCTGGTCCGTCTCTCCTACTGCACTCCCACAGTTTGTGCAATGACTACTCACACTGTCACACAACACACACACAGTCACACAGACACAGACAAACAACTAACTAACTACTTATAAAGGTAAGAAAAATAAATTTACAGAAAAAACAAATTAAGTAAAAAAGAGTACAGAAAAGACAAAAAAATGTAGCTTTTAAAAAAGCTGTTGGGTCTAAATCAAAGTTTAAATCTCCTCCTCGCTCTGATCTCCAAGTCTTAGCAGTGATAAAACAACACACTCCTCTCTTTCTGTCTCCGTCTGCACAAGAGAAAGTGAAAGTGTCTGCTTGTATGACTCACTTCCTTCCTTTTTCTGCCTGGCTATGGCTAAAGAGCATGGCAAAGTCCATTGAAAACAACAACTTCGCCTTACTTCATGTTGACATTCCACCTTAACATGAAGTGGTAAGGACAAGGTGGAGTGAGTACTTTGCATTGCCCACTCCACATAGTGGAGTGGCAACATGAAGTGCCCACTTCGTGGACACTTCGCCGGTGGAATTTAAATTTGCTGCATCTCTATTTGGGTCTCATCAATATAAACTCTCAGTGTATGCAGACGACATCTTCTTACATATTTCTTCTGCTGTGATGTCTTTTTCTGCTGCCCTCAATGTTATTAACCTATTTGGTCATATCTCCAATTATAAATTTAACTTAGGAAAAACAGAAGTGATGCTACTTAATTGCGTGACCCTGAGGGTTGAGATTGAACAACTGGGCCTGGTTTGCATTTAGAATAAACTGAATATCTGGATATCTAAGTGTGTCACCCATAAAAATGAAACAATATAATCAAGACTCAGTGGTTGCCTGAATTAAAATAGATTTAGAACATTGGTCCTTATTGCCTATATCCATGAGGGGACTTCTGAATATTATAAAAATGAATGTACTACTTCATTTATTGTACCCACTTTAAATGTTCAATTATGGTCAGCTGAAGTCTTGGTTCACCCAGGTAAACAGGGTACTCGCCTCATTCCTATGGCGGAGCAAAACCCGCCGAAGAGCCCTATATAAATTAATGCATTCTAAGGAGAGGGGGTGGCCTCCAAGTCCCTCATTTCTTTTTTTATTACTTGGCCATCCACTGTGCAAGATTTTTTCAATGGCTCAAACTACATTCTGGGAACAGGCCCTGGTCTTATATCCAGCAAAGGTTGGAAGTAGACGATTTTCACTGTGAGCGAAAAGGTCTGGTCATTTGTGCACTTGTTTAAATTCCCCATAAGAAGCTCCCTTGATCATTACAGGGTACCCCTCTGGAAGCTTCCCTTCAGGCCCACTTACAATTATGTTCTCTAGTTAAAGTACAACTATTTAAGGATACTACTCAGCCTTTTGTTGGGAACCCCAACATTAAAATTGCTGAGAAGGTGCTTACTAAAACTTTCTGGCCTTATACTGAGGTGGATGCAGTTGATGGTCTCATACAGGACCAGAAACATCTCACCTTTCAAGAGGCCTGAGAAAATATTACTGGCTTACAGCATCCTGTTTCAAATATTTCCAAATGATGCACATGTTTTTGTAAAATGTTGGCATTAGCCCCTGAGATAATTTCTATAGGACTCATGACCTCCCCTTGGCCTTATTGGCCCCTACTTCTCATGCTATCTCCTATTATTACCATAGATTACACAAGCTTTTAAATAATAATGAAGGCCTGACATTTTACTACTGGTACCAAGTCTTATCTGATACTAACTCTTCCTGAAATTGACTTAGCACTTGGAAACGTTTCTATAAATAGATAAAATGGGACAGATACCAGTTTATGCAATTTCACTTCTTACATAACCTTTATTATACCTGTATTAAACTATGAAGAGTGGGTAAATATCCATCTGACATCTATTCCAGATGCAATAAGGAACCCGGTACATTGTTTCATATCCTTTGGTCCTGTTAAAAAGTTACTCCTTTCTGGGAATCCATCCAGTCATGACTGGACCCTATGCAGGGGCTGTCTGATGCATTCCTCCCTGAGGTGAACTATGAGTATAACCTACTTGGTAACCAAAGGCTGCATATGGCTCTTTATTTTATTTAGTTTTTTGTTTACCAGGAAAGGAAGACTAGACAATTCTGCCTATTTTCAGCCTTGTCCTGCGGGGGTACAGAAGGATGATAATTAAAATTGAACCAGATTAAGCTGTTGGTGGTATTTTTAGTGAATGGGGGAAATTTAGGCCAGGACACCAGGGGAATTCCCTTACTCTGCCAACAGAGGGGTTCCATAGCTGCCATTCTGATGGCTCCTCTTGTTGAACCACCAGAGGAGATAGATGTGCTGGAGGCTGGGGAGCAAGTCTCCTTCCCCACCTCGACAATACCAGAGACCACCGCTAATGAAGTTTTGCAATATGGCAACTTGAAAAGCCAAGACCAGAGTTCTATGGATACTGGTTCGAAGGATAATCTCTTTGAAGTGTTAATGAGAAACACAGAGTATCTGAGGCTAAAAGAAGAGGAAAAGTAGATGGAACAGCAACAAAATTGGAAAATCTCTGTTCAGAACTAAGGAGTTCTATGCAGCTACACTCACAGCCTGATGCTCAGCTGGGCCTGATAGTCAATGATGCAGCAACATCAAAGGGTGGTGCCACTGTCAGTTGGAAGTCAAAGGAAACACTCTCAGTCAAAAGTCAGCCCCAGAAAAATGTACTGCAGCAAATTTTGTGGCAAAAGAAAATACTGGGGCTATGACGGGATTGTCATAAACAGAACCTGCTGAGTCTGACATAAGACAAGCCCCAGACCCAGAAACAACACCTGAGTGGTTAGTGGAATCTGTGTTACTTGCAGCAGTCTGGGAAAAAGTCTTCAGACAACACTGGCTAGGTCTCGGGCCCAATGCCCATTGAAATGCCTTCATCTACAGAATCAGTGTTTCAAGGTATGCATAATAATGTTGATGCAAATGATAATATAATAACCATTGTAAACAGTTCAGAATTGGGACAGTCCTCACCTATGCATTTGCCTCCTGAATTAGTGATAACTCAAAATTCAATTTTGGACTTGCAAAATAAGCTCACTGCACAGCAACAAGACAGCAGAACAATGCAGCTTACATCTGCTACCACCCCAAATACACCCCTGCATATAATTAATAGGACAAATCCCAGGCCATATGCTTCACTATTTCATCTGCTGGTAGAACTGCTGAAAAGACATAATGCTGTTCATCTAATGTATAAAGGAGGCTTAGAGACAGCACCAAATTGAATATATTTAGGAAAAATATTGCTTAAAGAGTCAACTAGTTTTTTTGCAATGTAAATTTATATGATGATACATGTATTGGGGGAACATATGTTTTATATAAGTTTTAAGACTGCTGCTGACCTGGAACTATTCTGGAATCAATATAATGAACTTAACAAATCTCCATCATGAGCTCCATTTCAAACAATCCCCTTTACCAAGCCTGCTTTAAAAACTACTATGATTTTATTCTGTAATGAAGGGGTTAGTGTGTCAGACCTTATCTCCTGGTTAAAAACTGAGATGTACTGTTTTGGCTCACCCAGAAGCAATATTTGACAGTGAATGCATCTGGACTAGAGGGTGGAAAATCAAAATTTTATTACGTATGGCTGATGCAAGAGTGCAACATTTGCCAATTGTTTTTTTCTAGGGAGGGATAGGGAAGTACTATTCTACATAGGCCAACCAGAGGCCTGCTATAAGTATGGGGCAACGGGCCATATTAGTAGTGTATGTGATAAAAATCAGATGTAATTTCTATGGTGAGCTTGGTCATATGAGTAGGCAATGTTTAAATGAGCTCTTATGTAATTTATGTGAAGAGAAGGGTCTTTCTTACCAAAGCTGCCCCTGGGCAGCTCACAATAAGAATACTCATACTAACAATGAAGACCAGTACCTTCTTATTGTGAACACCCAGATACAACAGACTATAGCTGTAGCAAATTTGTCAAGGGGGACCTTGAAATAATTCCAAACTCTCTAATGGTTTGCAATTATGGTAATTTATTCCCCTATGTTTCACTCTCTTGTGGAGCTTGTTCATGGGGTACACCATATATTTGTGATTCTTTTTCGTAACACCCATTAATACTTATTATTTTCAGTACTGTTTTTTTAATTAAGATATAAATGCATTTTCTCTTGATATGTTATAAGTAACAACAAATCATACTGTGCTGTGCTGTCTTAAACTGTTCTCTGATTCCAGTTTGTTATTCAAACTGTTGTATTTAAACACTGTTATGTGTTTCCTTCATTTTACTTGTAACCTGTGAAGACATAGGTGGATATACAACTTAAACTTTCAACTTAAGTTTTCTTACAGAACTGCTGCAATTTTAACATTTTTACACCATTTGAAACAAACTTGTAGCCCCTATATAACTAGAAAGTGTGCCTACCTGAGGAATTTTTCAGACTGGTCACCAGCTTCTTATAAAGTTGTATCTGTAATTATATGATATATAGCACTGCTTATTACGTGCCTTCTTATTTTGTTTTGACAATTCAATAATCACTGTTAGCCAAATTATTGCATAAGATCTACATCAGGATTGCTTACTATGCTGTGTTTAGGCCTGGTAATCTCTCAGGTATTGTATTCTTTACTGCACCTTACAGAGGAACACAGCCATTTTGAATGGTGCAGTAAAAAATAGGGGTTACAAGTTTGTTTCAAACAGTGAAAAAATGTTAAGAATGCAGCAGACTTTTTCCTTAAAAACAAGTTCATGTAATGTAAATAGTATAGAAAGTCATAGAAAAATGTCAACTATATTTTCAGCCTTGTTATCACAGACAGCTGGGATTAATTGCATACAGGATACCAGATTACACGTTATAACAGAAATTAAGGTAGTTACAAAAGCATCGTACGTGGAATCTACATAGTGGTCAATAAGGCAAGATAGGTACTCTATAATAGGCATTTTATTTCATTCAATAGAAGTCTAAGTAATAAAATACAACAAAAAGATCTAAAACTAGGTAGAGTTCTTCTTCTAGATATAAAATGTCAAAATGTTTTAATAAGGTATTTAATGTATATGCTATGCAGTCAAAGGCAGAGTGGGTACATCTTTTTAAAATAATTCAGCCATACATACATTCAGAACAGACAGTCATTTTAGGAGAGGATTTTAACTGTGGCTTAACTAAAGAAGATAGGGACACCATACCACCACAAGAAAAGTATTTTGTGACATGCTCTGTCTTTCAAACATAGTTAAGACAGAAGGACTATTGGATGCTTATGCACAGTCCACTGGATGTCCAATGCCCACATTTCACAAGGGAAAATTAGCAACAAGAATGTACTTCTTTTTTAATCTCCAAACATATTACTATAAACAGTATAGATGCAATAGCAACAGAATATCTGGATCATAACATGCTAGAACTTAATATTGGAGTATGTAAAATAAATGGTCCTGGAATAGGAAATTTAATTCTTCATCATTGATGAATTCTGTTATTACCCAACATATTATGGACTATTTAAAGGCAAGGAAATTCATCTTTCTATTGTATGAAAATCCAACATTGTGGTGGGAGAACTCTAAAGCAGATTTAATTATACCTTTAAAACAGCTGAGTAAATACAATAGAAATAACCTTTATTTACAGTACTTACAAAATAGAAAACAGATACAAAAATGACTATCATCATCACAGGCATCTTCCCAGGATCATATGTCTCAAATTAAAAATAAAATAAAACAAGAAATGGTAAAATATAATTTGAAGAAAGCAGAAAACTTAAAATGCTACTCGGGGTCAATTAGATCTTTTTGTCCATATGATGCTTGCATCTTTGTTCTCAACAAAACCAAATTATCTGTCTTTTAGACTCAAATAATGTGAGCCATTCTGATATTCAAACCATAAAAATGTTAATTACTTCATAAACTTTAGATTCTTTCTCAAAAAACAAAGTTAATAACTCTGACACAAATAACTTTTATCAGAAGTAGAAATCAAAATGAGGAAACAGTGACCTCAATAGATTTTCTTACTTCTTGGGAAAAATAACTCTTAAATTTGAACAACAGACCTAACTTTTGATTTATAATTTATACAACAATATGAACCTGTGGGGAGAGTGTCAACCCAGGGACCAAAAGGACTCCAGGTACTTAAATTGTTACATGTGTTAAATATTCAAACCATTTAAGTCATTTAAAGATATGGCAGAACTAACCCTAAGCATAGTTGGAGTTCCAAAAATCATTGATTTAGTTTTAATAGAAGTTAACACTAAGGCATTATCCAGAAACCATTATCAGGAGAGAACTAGATTGATAATAAATAATGAAATCATCACATACAATATCATTTCACAGGTCCTACTAAAAGAAGAAAGTTCATTTACAAATAAAGAAAATAACAAGGGGCCCAAAATGGACCCCTGTGAAATGCCACAACTAACCAGGGAAGTATTGGATACTGCAGTGCCTACATTAACAGATTGAGCATGCTGTGATAAATAGTTCCCTATCAAAGAAACAGCTGTTTTCCCAAGCCCCAAGCACTTCAACATTACACATGTCAAATCAGGTTCTATAATGTTGAATGCCTTGGTCAGGTCCACAAACACTGCCCCAGTCATTAGACCTTCCTCAAAACCCCTGAGGATGGAGTCTGTGTACCCGACCAAGGCAGTCCCTGTTCCATAGTGCTTAGGAAAGCCATATTGATTACGTGAAAGCAAATTGAGAGTTTTAAGGTATTCATTGATTTGTCAAGCAGCAATCTATTCAAGCATTTTACTCAAAGGATTAAGAATTGAGATTAGGCAAAAGTCCTCAAGAGTGGTGGCATTAGGTTTCTTAGGAATTGGTATGACACTTGCCAGATTCCAATTAGAAAGAAACTGACAGGACCGCAAAGAAAGATTTAAGAGGTAACAAAGGGGGTTAACTATAAAGGGAATAGACAGCTTTAAAAAACAACCATCAAAGTCACCCCTACAGTCACTATATGTGTCAGGTAAAGTCCTCAGCAAATTATAAATATCTACCTCAGAAGCCATCTTAAATACAAACTCAGGTCTGTCCAGAGATGGGAAAGCACACTTGGAGCTCCCATCAGTTATACATGTACCACTTCTTTGGAGACTGGACAAATCAGAACATTTTTTATTAAAAAGGTTAACTATCTAAATAGGGCCGATGATGTCAACATTATTTACTATCAAATTCCTAGCTGAAGATGTTGATTTAGGAGAGAGCAGGGAATTAATATTTTCCCAAATCTTTTAGGGATTAGACCAGTTGAATTCAAACTTGTCCCAATGAAAATCTCGTTTGGGTTTGCGTACCAATTCTGAAACTCTGTTTCTAATGCAATGGTAGTTATTGAGAAGTGAAGATAAAGGATTCATTGTAAATGCTGCCCAGGCTGTATTATACTCCTTAATCAAAGCCCCAATGGCAAGGGAAAACCATGGACTGGGGGCACCTCTTAACCTCCTTTTGCTCATGGGAAACAAGGATTCCTGAATGGGAAAAAATTGATTACAAAACAAATCCACTTCACAATCAATATCAGGGACACATTCCAAGAATTACCAATCAATCTGAGATAAATAGGTATAAAGAATGTCTAAGCTGACATTGATAAAGGAGCGAACCTGGATCAAACGAGGAGGGACTGTCACATAGTCAATATTTAATACTGCAGATATTGCCATGTGATCATTAACCGTGTCAGGTAAAACACCCAAGGGAGTAAAACAACCCTCTCTATTTGTAATGACCCAATCCAAAACAACATGATTTAAAGAGTGTAAATTTAGATGAGTAGGTTCATTTATATATTGTGATAAATCATAAGCAGATAATATGGACTCTAATCCTAAATTAACCTTTAGAGACCAAATCAAATTAAAATCCCCAACCAGAATGATATCATGTCATTTGATATCTGGAGTCACTAGTTCAAAATACTGCTTCAAGTCCTGTAAGCCAATATTAGGTGGATTATGGAAACATCTCATAATAAGTTGTTTACAGTAGTTCCACCTAATTTTATACATGATAATAACCAGTCAATTTCTAAGGACCCATCACTGTTCCATCACTGTTGGAATTTATGACACTTACTTGCATAGAATTTTTATAATAGATTGCAACCCCACCCCCTTTCTTTTTGTCCCTCCTGTCAGCTCTAAACAAATTATATCCAAAAATTCAGCATGATTTATCAGGAACACCAGGCATCAGCCATGTTTCAGACAGGCCCAGTAAGTCAGGTTTATAGCAATCTATAATATATTATGTTTCAGTTATTTTTGGAACAAGACTCCTGGCATTAAGGTGCAAAATTTTAAACCCATGATCACTGGCATACAATTTAGAAACACAATTACCTGGGAAGACTGCCATATTATAAAAAGTTAAAGGGCCCGGATTCCTTTCAACATCTTCCACCTGCAACAACAATAAGGCTAACTTCATCCCCTGTACAGCTCTTTGTAAATAGAATAGAAGTTGCTAGTAGTGCCATAATATCCAAGGTGTCCACAGATTCTAACCTCATAAGAATATTGTCACAAAAGCTGGCCAGATGCTGCAACACGTTGAGTACGAACCAATAATCTGAACATAAAATAATCCCCAGGGCATATATTCTCTATCCTCCTGTTGATTACTTTGCGATGATTCTAACATATCACACCATAATAACCCATCCATCAGTAATATCAACCAACCCAAACAAACAGTGCTTTTACCCATTTTGTATATAATACAAGGACCTCAAACGGTAAACCAGAATAATGGGCTTCACATTCCCACAGCCTCCCACAGACTCCCACTCACTCCCTTGTTAGTGCACTTTACCACGCTTCATCACCACGAGCCACTGCTGTAGATGCCATGATGTCAGCTTTTAAATCCCACCTCACCACCAAACCAGGCTGTCACCACTAATAGGTGGGAGGGTGTGTAGCTCGAACGGGTGCAACAACAGACAGGTGCATTAAATCAGGCATCGAGAGGGCCAAGTTGACAGTTGCTAAGCAATGGGGGCAGCCAGCAATCAGCAATGGACTTGAACAACATGCTGAAACAGCAGCAAAATCATTGATGAAAATGCAACAATACTCAGTACACTGAACAGTTTAGAACTCCCACAGCCAGTGTTAAAAATCGAAAACAAGCTGCTGAAAAATCAGATTGCTCAGAAGAAATATTGCACAGTTAGGCTTCAGCAGATACCCTCTCATAGCAGATTAAAATATAACATCCACAAGTGCAGTTAATTAGGTGGACCTAAAGAGCAGCCACTCACAGTCCAGCACTTTACATTAGCAACACAGTCTCTTAGCACATTGCAGAGCAGAATATAACAATGCAGTCATGTGCCCTCATGAATCTTCCAGTCACCACTACTGCAATACACTTTAACATTCAGACTGAGGAAAAGTCAAACACCCATTAAGCAGTTCCTCAGCCCACTTTTGCAGACAAAGAGCTTCTGGGGTTCACAAGGAATCAGTGGAGTCTGCCACCCTCCCACTGACTCCCTTGCTAGTGCACATTACCGCACTTCACCAACATGAGGCACTGCCCTAGACAAAGTAAATACTTCAAGGAGGTTAATAGGGTACAGGAGGGGAGTATTTTTCAGAAAAAAGGTACTCTAGAACAAGGAGGCATGTTATGAAGCTGAAGAGGGGAAGGCTCAGGGGAGTTGTGAGGAAATACTTCTTTAAGAAAGTGTGACATCACAGTTGGGAGGGCTACTGGGATGCTGCGGTGCATAGGAATGGGTATCACCAGCAGAAAAATGGAGGTGGTGTTGCCCCTATATAGATCACTAGTAAGACCCCACCCTGAGCACTGTGTCCAGCTTTGGAGAGCGCATCTCAGGAATTACATAGACACAGTGCGGGTGGACCGGGGAGGGCTACTATAATGGTACAGGGTCTTCACCATAAGCCTTACAAAGAGAGGCTGAAATAGCTCAATATGAACACTCTGGAGGAATGGCAGGAGAGAGGAGATAAGATGGCGATCTTTAAATACTTCAAATGGGTTAATAAGATACAGGAGGAGAGTATTTGTCAGAATAAAATGTACTCTAGAACAAAGGGACATGATATGAAGCTGGAGGAGGGAAGGTTCAGGGGAGCTTTGAGGTAATATTTCTTTACAGAAAGAGTGGTGGATTCATAGAATAGCATTCCACAGCAGAGGCAATGGGGGCAAAAACAGTGGCAGGGTTCAAAAACACCTGGGATAGTCACAAGGGATTCATAGGGGTAATGGGGAGGGGGGGACAGAGGCAGCACCAAAGATCAAGTGGGTTGATAACAAAAATGAAGGTAGCAGAAAGAAAATATGAACAATATGGGTGGACTCAGTGGGCCAAGTGACACTTACCTGCTGCGTATCTGCTGTCAGATTCTCTATTTTTAAATTTCTAAATTAGCTGAACAGCATGTCTATGAGGGCCATGCAGAGATGACACAAAGGACTGGCTGGCAAAAATGTCATTCACCCCAAACAGCTCCTAATTGGTGAGTGTTGCCTTTGTTGGTCATGAGATATGGCAGCAACAGGATTAAAAAAAAAGTTTTTAATTTATTTTTTCACCTGCTGGCATTTGCTCACAGTGACATAATTTAATGTGGGTGTCTAATTAATAATTATAAAATGTATTTACTAATGTTTGTGCTATGCACAGCGCTGCTATTCTATTTTGATCTACCACCACCCTCGCCTTGTTTTTCAATTGTCCCTGTGGTACCAGACAGTTTCTTTGGAAATGGCATACTGGCAGCATCCTACAGCAGGGCAGTCAGATCGGTAAGTAAATACTGCTACTACCACACTGATAGCCTCTGACACTGACCTGACTCACCTGCTTAAGCAGGCTGTAGCATGCCACTTCCCCATTACCTTGTGCCAGCTCTCATTCAAGAATTGGCATGCTGATGCAAGGAAGAACCAGACTGTCTCAACAACCTGAATCAAGCCATAAGAGGATCACTATTCCTGAGTCAAGTTGAGTGATCCAGTTCCTGGGAGGTTTGGTAGTGTTGCAGAGCTGGTTCACCAACCCCTAATATAAACACTAGTGTGTAACACAGAAACGTGCAACCACAAAGAAAAAAAACTCTAGACAGAGCCGATACGGCTGTGATGAGCTGCCAAATGACCAAAGTTACATGTGTCTGTAGAAATTATTAAACGCCTGGGTGTAAATTGGCCATTTTTTTGAGATGTTGCACCACATTTTCAACATGGCCTTTTTGGGACCCTCCTCATGAAGAGTGCCAGTGTCATTTTTTTATTTGTCCCGAAGGGTGATTTCACAGAACGACCACACCATTCTGTGCCACAGGTACAAAAACACGTTTTGAGCAGGATGTGAAAAATGACAGCTGTATTGTTAAAAAGGAGGTGTGCAAAAATGGCAATGTTGAAAATCTGAAGTAAAAATATAAAAAATTGGCAAAGTTAGGAGTGTGAGTAGAAACTTTGCAGCGCATGCTCATAACACAGTCATATTTTGGAATTTTTTCACTAAATTTGCAACATGGTCTTTTTTGGACCCAACCTCATGAACAATGGCACCGTTGTCCCTTTAATCGGTCCCAAAAGTGATTCTGCACAGCAACTGCAAAATCACCTTTTGGGACTGTGTAATGAAATAACAGTGACACTGGTCATGAGGTGGGGTTCCAAGAACCTCATGTTGAAAATGTGGGGAACAAATTTCCCAAAATGGCTGATTTATCTACATAAGTTGAAAACCCCACAGAATGCCATGATAGCATGCTTACCTTTGATGCTTAAGTTTGCAGTTCTGCTTTGGACAGTGCAGACATGTCCTGGTCCAGAGAAGATGACAGTGTCAACCTCTGGAGGTAAGTTTGGAGTTGGGGGTGTGCAGGGAGGTGGGTACTCAGTGAGAGGATGGTGATAGGAGAAGGGGTACTGGGGTGATGACGAGGGACCATTTTCTTTTGGTAAAAAAAAAAACACTTCAGGGTAAAGTTTTCTTTATTTACAAAAAAAAAGCATAAATTTGGGCACATTGGGGTGGTCTCCCAGTGTGCAACATGAGTTATGGGGTAGGTACATGATGCCAACACTGGAATTGGTCACCCCAGTGTCGGCAAGGGGGAAAAGAAAAAATAAACATTTGGGCACACTAGGGTGGGCTCCCAGTGTGTCACATGAGTTGGGGGGGCACATAATGCCAACATGGGGCTTGTGCACCCCGATGTCGGCACAGGGAAAATAAATAACTACATTTGGGCACACTGGGGTGGGCTCCCAGTGTTCTACATGATTTGGGATGGGCTACATAATGCCAACACGTGGATTGGGGACCCCCATGTTGTCACGGGGACAGGGAGAGGGGAGGACAGCAGCAGTGGGAGGGTCTTCTTTCCTGTCATTGCTGGTGGCGATGACATGACTGTGCATGGATCGCATTTACGCATGTACAGTTGTGGTGAATGGCATTTTGCATTCACAACATGGCAGCTCCAGCTGAACTATGCATGCATGTGAGTCACATATGCGTAGTTCTTGCCCTGGAATGCATAAGTGACAGCCGAAATAGTGTGGCTGTTATATTGTAGTGGTCAGTCATGATGGAGTTTTTCAAGCTCTATTGGGCTTTTAGAAGGATACTTCCAAAAGTCCAATGGAAGGTTCCACGATCGGCCATTTTTGTGAGCTATGATTGATCCCAAAATGGCTGTAGGCTCTGCCCACAGCTGTAAAAATGGAACAGAGAATGTATATATCTTGCATAGTTTTTTTGTTATCCCCTTCTGTGACCATTATAGCCACTAGGCACACATGTCCATTAGCTGTGAAGGTACATTCTGAGGTTGTGTAAAAGTGGTGCAAAGAAAACATAGGTGTATGAAGTCCTTGTAATAAATTACAGATTGCCACTTGCAGCTTGGAAAATAAAGTTAAATGTCAGAGCAGCCCACATCAATGAAAGGACCTCTTCTGTGTCCCCCAACATACATTCAGTGAGCCATACAGTTAAACGGATATAGTATGTGGCTGGGGAACAGAAGGGTGCTCCCCTTCAGCAATGTTCTATGTCTTTCAATGTCACTCTGAATAACATATCCAAAGAGCAAATAGAGGTATGCAGTTGCAGTTAATCATTAAAGAAAATGATGAGGGAGGGGTTGCACCACCATGCCCCGCTATGTGTCCAACACTTTGTAGCCTGGTAAAGTTAGGATTACAGGAAGACCAACAAACAAGAAATATGAATTTGTCCAAGTGAAAGTTTTATGAAACCTGGAAACAGCAGTATTATTAAACTTCCAATAATCCAGAGAAAGTACTTCCAGTAATTAGGAGAAAACTTTACACCAGGAGGCAATGCGATGTTAAGAATGGCAGGGCTCATGAAGAAAGAGGCCTTCATCTATGATCTATGCTGAGAGCTGCTTTGTGCAAGAAACAAATCTGGAATAGATTCAGCCTAATAATGCTAGGCATCAGCAGCTGTGGCAAATTGCTTTTGCCCATCTGGTGTTGATACTAGCAACTTAGCTTGGTATACCATTTTAAATTTTATACTGGCCCCAGAGAGTTTATTTTTAATATGAAAGAAACTTTTCTAAGGGAAACTTTGAAAACAGTTACAGAAACAGAGGGCTGGATCTCAGCAGGAACAGAGTTTCAAGGGCTGCCACCTTAAAAGCCTGATATACAAACCTCAGTTAAAAGGGTGGCACTTATAAAATCACTTACCCTATAGATTACCCCCCCACACACACACAATTTGGGTGCAGGCCATCAGGAGATCCCTGAGGATTTGTTCAGGGCTTTAAAGGTTACTAAAAAGATTTCTGTTTTCCACTTAACAGAGTGCCAGACCAAAATGTAGAGCAACAGTGTTATATGATCCAGCTTTCACTTAAAAGCCAGCAATCTCACTGACACATTCTGAACTAGCTGCAGTCAGTGAATCTGAGTACTGGGTAAGCCCTTGTATTATCAAATCAAATCAAATCAAATCAAATCTTTATTTATCCAGGAGATTATGCATTGAAGCAGCAGAGTCTGGATAAAATAAAAGCTAGCACCAGCATATGAAGGTCAAAAACATCAAGAAAGGGGCACAGCCTGATTATATTTCTAAGGTGATAATTGTAACCGAATCCATAGAAGATGTTCGTGAAACAAACTGTCAACTGCTCCAGGGTGTGGATTTCCCTTTTATATTTAAATTCCACTTCATCAAAGATGGGGAATCCCAATTTAGTGTATCTTTAATGACTCGTCACTGTAGATTTCTTTCAGGCCAGAGCAATTGATTTTTCCCCAGGTTCAAAGACAGCCAGTTGAAGGACATCTATATCCTTACTGTAGTTCCACAAACAGCTTTGCATAAGCAACCAAGTAAATGAAAACAAAGGAAGAGCTCACAAATGACCCTGTACAGCTTACATTAAGCAAACACACTTTATCGTGAAGCTCTGATGAAAGACTTAGTCAGTCTAAAGGACTGGGGAGCTTTGTTTGGGTCATTTTATTACTACTGCACGTTGTATGGAAAGTCTGTTTTGGTTAATATTAGCTGTACTCAGTCATTTGCTAGCATTGCCTTTGATTTCGCTTATTGCTACCTACATAGCTGGCACCTTGGATGGTGCTCTGGTCTGAGGTTGGATGCTGTTCTATCCATTTGCTTGTTACAGCAACATATCCAATGCCTTGTTAGAACAAGGGACTGATGCAGATGAGTATCAGTAGCATTGCAGCGAAATGTCATGATGAATTTCCTTATGATCTCCCCTAGTGGCAACATGCATACCAGGAACACACAGTTCAATGTTTTGGTGAGTAGAGTATGGTTGTATTAGTGCTTATGTAAATTGTAATAAACTTTGTGGACTTTCTCTATTCCCACCCTTAGTAAATAAACTGGGCAGTGTTAAAGGGAATAGAAACCCCCAAAATATTACCTCCTCCAACTCACAGAGAGTGTGACCAGTAGCATGCAGGAGAAGACCCCCACCCCCACAGGTGGAGGAAACCTCTGAGGACCCATGACTACTGTTCTGCATCTGCTCAAGGCATGCTAACAGGAAAGGATCCTAAATGCTTGTCTAAGTTTTGATGTAGATTTTGAAGGCTGATGATGGTCCTCTTCCAAGTTTATTGATGATGTGGGCTGAAATATTTTTTCTTGATGCTGAAGTGGCTGACCCAATTCAGAATGAATGTCCTGAAAATGAATAAGGGTTAAGTCCAAGCTGGTGAAGCAAGATTCTGATGAGATCCAAAGCCATTTTATAGTCATGGGTATTTCTTGATGGAAGTCAGTGAGGGTAGGGATGGAGCTGAGTGTGAATGAAGAGGTTCAGTTTATCTAGATAAGTTACAGGGCACCAGATGTTTTAGAGGATGGATAATAAGTTATGAACACTCCGTAAGTAGTTTGTCAGTCTGAGTGGGTAAAGACAGCATGCAGTGGTTGCTGTTTTTCTGAGAATTGGAATCCTAAGGAAGTTGATAGAAAAGGACAATGAAATGGCTATTCACCAGGGTGCAGGAATCCAGAGAAGGCTAAACATATCACTCAGCAAATTATAACTTTTGAGGTAGAATCAAATGGGTTTGTGTGCAGTAAGTCCTACTTTATTGAACTATGCTAGGCCATTGTCTATTTGTATGGAATTATTAGGAGAAGACTGAAGTCCGCCATTAAGAACACTGTTCCATGCAGTAGTGTAAGTAGATGTGATGGCTGAAGCTATGCGGCCCATGTTATAGTGCTAACTTGCTGCCGACAATAGTTTATGTCATTACAAGGTCTTTGAATGAAAGGGGTGGAGACATGACAGGATCTGCCAAAGGACATAGTTAATGAAATGTCCTTGTTAATAATGCCCGCTGAAAGTTGGTTATCAGAGAAATGTGTACAGTCTGGTAGGACCAGTGATAACCCATATAGAAGGGTTGCTGCTACAGTTTGATAATTCTTGAAGAAGGGGGATGTAGCTGAGAAATTATGAAGAGAGGTAATATCCAAAAGCCAAAGGGTAGCAGTCCAGGATTTGATTGAAGATAGTGGCATATCAAAATACTGGAGAAGCATCTGTAGACTCTGGAGTGGCAATCAGGATATGGGTCTTTCTAAAATGCAGAACAGCTCTCCCAAATATGATAAGGAATACTCATCTGCAGTTATCAGAGAGTTGATGCTGGGAATGGATGAAGATCTGGGTGTAAAGAGATTGATTATAAAGCACTCTTGCCTGAAAATCGTCCTTGTAGCAACACTGCTGGGATTGATTCGGTAGGTGAGAAAGGTGGGAATTAAAAGGGACCAATGATGAATCTTTTCTGCAGTTCTTTCTGCAAGAGCTGATGGACAACAATGGGCTCCTTAACAGCAGACTGGAAATTGAGACAAAGGAATGGTTCAGAAGGGAGCACTGGTATGCCAATGCAGAAATTCATTTGAAAAAGCTATCGAGAAGGTGCATCATGACTGAAGGGGAAGGATTTTGAGTCAGAAGATGGGCCAGGTCTGAAATGTTATTAGGAGTGGATGGCTGAAAACATTGTTATTAGGATGCTCAGGAGCCTTCAGGCAGATCTGTAATGAGCATGGGCATCATCGCAAAAAGTGTAGGCATAAAGAAGTGTGCATCGATAAGCAGGGTAGCTAGTCTCGGTGAAACTGTAGCAGATGGCTTGCCTGTGAAGTATTTGAGTGGATGGCCCCACAGGTCTAGATGAGCAGCTGGAATGAATATAGTATGAGTAGCCTAAAAGCAGAAACAGTAGTGGAGCTGGAAGGCTGGTCATACTAGAGGAGTTGGCAAAGGAAGAGGAGGCAGAGTCTAACGAAGGATGAAAGGGAACAAAATAATTAAATGAACCACAGATGGAGCAAGGGTAAGCACGTTGCCCTGTAAAATGGCAGCAACAGGACATTATCGAGAAAGGCCTGGTTTTGTTCTGTAATGTAATGAGTCAAAGCGGCAGTAGCTTTTGTAGAGGAAAATCAGTGGGAGTCATGAAAATGAGTTTCCCCATAATGAATGCCAAGGTTAGATGATACAGATATGAAATAAATTATTCATGTCTTGATGGAAACGCCAAACATACAACATCATGCTGGAGGCTGAAAGCTAGGACAAATTCAAAGATTGTCAAATAGTCTGCAGGAAACTAGGATCCATGGACTATGAAATGATGGAGATGTCACCACAGTACATTATCCTATGTTCGATTTCTTGAGAGGAGAACAGGAAGAAAACCTGGTTTATGTCTTGCCATCGATGTTGTCCCAGTGGGAGTGAGTCACGATGAGCTGAATGGGAAAAAGAACAGGGGGGAAGGCTAGCAGCTATATGCCTGAATCCTAAAAGGCAACAGCCAATGGGATGATGATAGAGGAGGATTGTCCAGAAGAAGAGGAGCTGGAATGCTGTGAGTATGACTGGTGGATGGGATAGCGTGTACAGAGGATTGGGCAAAAGCAGAGTAGTCATAATGGGGAAACTGGCCTAAATTGGAGACATTTGAGACTACAGGCTGGAAACTGAGGAAAAGAGCTGAGTCAGAAAGTCCTGGAATTCTGACATAAGGGAAGGATCCAAGGGAGGAGTCAGCTAATGGGGAACATGATTCTGAGGTGGCTGGGAATGAGAAGCTAGGAAGAATTCATATAACTCCTGCTTACAGGCTGCGGTCAAATATTCAATGCCCTATTTTTGTTTTTAAACTCAGCAACTAATCATGAAACAATCCAATCTGTGGAGTAAGGTTTGATTTGGAGGTTTGCTGAAGGAGTGATGGACCTTGGCTAGAAATTTATGGAGGGTGAGCAGGGTTCTCCTCAGAATTGGCAGGTAAAGTATCAGAAGGCTGGTAGTTAGCATGGTATTAAGAACTGGAATGTGTGGAAGCCGACACAGGCCGTTGCTGCTAGATCCATTTAAAACTGAGAAGTGGGCCAAGGTACAAAGGTACTGAGGAGCTGTGGTGTGGGCTCCCACCTACAAAGGAGATGGCAGACTTGAATTGCTGTTTGTAGACTTGTTCGGATTGAGATATGAGTAGCATCAGGGGAAGAAGTTCTAAAAGGTCACAGGCTCCCATCCCTGAAGACAGGCAAACCCGCTTATACCCAAATCCTCAGAAGGAAGGGTTAGGGATGGAGACTGAAGGGTTGTTGGAGTAATAATGTACTGATTAGGTAGGTAAGTGAATCAGGCACCCAGATCCAGTTGCCAAGCAGGACCACCTATACTCGAATACTGCACTAGGTATGACTTAGGGTCAGAGCTATTCAGGGTAGTTAAGTAAGTGAATGACTTAAAACAGAATCACATTTCCAGTAGACAGGGCAAGCCTACCTTTGCTCAATACCTCTGAAGGTACAAATTAGGGACAGAGTCTAGAGAACTGCTGGTAGGGGCTGATGAGGAAAGCAAGGTCAGCTTATGGGCCAAAGGGGAGAGAAATGAGAATTATAGGGAGCAGGGGTAGGCTTAAAGGTAATCAGAAGACACTTTGATAGTGGAGAACATGAGGCTGTAATAACAGTATGAAAGCCAGTGAGAACACAGGGGTGAGAGGGAAGAAGGACAGTGTGCAAGGAAATAATGAGGGAGTACACTTGAGATAGAGAATAATAAAGGGGGGGTAAGTGCATAAGCCTGGAATAGGGTCATATCCCTCTTGGGGCCCCTGCTTTTCTCCATATTTGTGAACAAACTCCTGGCTGCTGCTATCCACTGCAAGCCTATCCTTTATGCAGATGACCTGGTCATCCTGACCCATTCCCCAGAGATAGGGATCATAAATCACCACCTGAGCGAGGACTTGAGGAACATCCGATCCTGGATATTGTCACATAAGTTGGTTCTAAATCTCAGGAAAACCCAGACCATGCTCTTTGGGTCTCAGGCCAAGATTAAGGCCGCCCCTACCCCACTATGTATTTCTGGTGTCAATGGGGTCAAGATCCCAGTTACTGACAACTTTAAATACCTTGGAGTAACACTGGACCCACAGCTTGACCTTGGCCGCCACATTCAGAATACTTGCAAGACTGTAAACTGCAATCTGGGTCTTGCATACAGAGCAAAAAGTAATCTTACTCCAGCAGCTTGGATTGCACTTGCCAGAGGGGTGCTCCTACCCTCGCTCTGCTATGGGCTCCTCTTGTTTTCCCACTTTTCCAAAGTCCACCTCACTAGGTGATCCACTGCCTGGCACCCCTCCAGGGCTTGCGAAATTTCTTGTCCCGTCCGTCTCCTCCTCCTCCTACTCCCTCAGGTCCCAGGGACAGGCCCTCCTCAAGACACCGGCTACACGGACTCAAATGGGTGGGTGGGACTTTGCTGCATTCGATCCCAGACTGTGGAACTCCTTCCCTGTCCAGGTCCGTGCCACGCACTCACAGATGTGTCTCCGTTCTTCCCTATGGAACCATCTCAAACTTGCCTCAGCCTGTGGCTGCCCCAAACCCCCATGAATTTATCCATCACAGCACTCTTCTGCTCTGGAGCTACTCCTGGACAAAAGACCAGACTGCAAAAGGTTGCTAAGCTGTATATAGTGTCATATCTGAAGGATTTCAATACTGTGCCCCTGGAATTGCTCTTGGCTTCCATAAGGTGTTTATGTTGTTATGTTAATACTGTATAATCTATGCCTTACCACTCTCGTACACTGTTGAATATTTAACATTACTGCTCTTATCTCCCACAAGGTGTTTATTTTTGTTATGTTAATACTGTATAATCTATGCCTTGCCATGTTTCGTATGCTGTGTTGAATCTGTATCCTCACATGAACTATAACATGTCTAATTTGTACAATGTCATTGTATGTACCTAAATCTATTATTCCTGTACTCTCCCGGGTTGTACCTGAAAATAGGCAATTGTCTTGTCTAGTGTACCTACCTGGTTAACAAAAGCTAAATAAATAAAAAAATAAATAAATAAAATATGGTAGGAGACTTTGATGTTTTATAAATTAGGTGTAGAGGGAAACATGTAGAGTCATAAAGCATTAATATGGCAAATGAAACAGGAAAATAGGGAGCTCACAGAGTTGTGGTAGGTCACGCATCAGTCACTTTGTTAGACTTCAGTATTTCAGTGACATAATCCAGAAGTGTTGGAGCAAAGGAGAATATCGGGTCTGGGCAGAGATGAAGCCCAAAAGATCACAGAGTAGAGGGAACAGGGTCCAAATAAGGTCTCAGCTATAAATTCTGTACATAAGTACATTAACACACTATCACAACAAAAACAGTAAACATTACCACATTGGTGGTGGCAAGAGCTGGAGTGGATCTTAGAGGTAAGGAGACCTCTGCCAGCAAAGCACTAGTTTGAAACTGTAAACAAATTACAGACGTGAACTGGTGGATCAGCAGACAAGCAAAAAACAAGGCACTGCAAGGTAATGGAATTGAATGTAATCATAAAAAAGGGTTAACAGAGCCGCCCTGTAGTACTGACCAGGGGGAGGGGCGTCAGTGGGCGGGTGGGAAGGGGTACAGCTAGTCCACCAGGGTTGTTTTGGAGTGGCATCATTTTCTACTGACACCCACGATCGGGCTGCAAGTGGTCCACTAAACCACCATGGATATTGGATGATTGATTTCTTCTACATATGCCCGCGATCGGGCTGCAAGCGGTACACTGGACCACCAGAGATATTGGACGAATATATGTATACGTATGCCCGCGATCAGGCATGGGGGGGCGCCACCAGAAGGTGCAGCCGGAGCTCAGGTGGCCACCCACAGGTGGCAGCTGCTGTGTTGCGCCCTGCAATACGGCAGCTCACCTGTGGGTGGGCAGCTGTTGCTCCTTTTTGGGGCTCACCTGTGTGCAGCGCAAGTAGGCGAGTAAACATGGTTAAGCACATCCCGGGCTGAATATCGGGATGTGCAGAGTCTGCATGGGCACGCCCCCCCCCACCTGTGCCACATACATTACTGATGCACTCCAGCGCACCAGGATTTGTACCAGGCTCAATCCCAGTTTGAATATCATGCCGGGACGCATCAGTGGGATGTGCATGGTGCAACAGTGTTGCACCATGCACAACCCTTCTGAATATCTGGGCCTATATGTTCTTACCTATGTAGGAAATTTAATTACTCTCCTAGGTACCTCTTTCTCCAGATCTTTCACATTTCATAGTATATTTATTACTGTAAGAATATCTGTCAAAGCCCTCTTTACAAGAAACGTCTACTTCAGAGTCACTACTGTAATAGTCCTGGTCGAGTGTAAATGTAAGATCTCCTCCTTTGTTATCAGGCTTTCTGCACTTCTCTGTAAACATAAATTTATCTGTAAATAGAATGTTTACATTAACAATAAAACAGAGAACTGAGTTAGTGGGTGGGCAGCAAATAAAACAAATCATTAAATTAAATGTACACTGCAAATGAAAAATTAGGTTAGAGTTTACATTTTTACCTTAAGTCTTCTTTAGGAATATCTAAAAAGTAAAGGCAAGGTAAGGCAGTTTTATTTATAAAGCTCCCTATGTGAAACTCTCAGGGCACTTCATATACAATATATACAGCAAAACAAATACAAAATTACACAATAATATCCACAAAATAAATAATACATAATAAATAAATACAGTCAAAAAATAGATCTAAAAAGTGGAGGTACTACTCAATAAAATCCATTATCGGTCCCTTAAGCTGGGTCAAACAAATAACTTTATAATCCACTTTTAAACACCTCGGGGGAACTCATTAGATAGAAAGGCATGGAGTTCCATATATTTGGATCCACCATGGAGAATGGTGTATCCCCCAACTGCTTAATGTGAGACCTCAGTATAACCAACAATAATTCCTCAGTGGGGTGGAGAGAGCAGCCGGGAGTATACCAGATCAAGTCATCTTTTAGAAAGGCAGTGGGCGGATCCATGTGGGGGCTTTGTATTTAACAAAGCAATCTTGAAGATGGTGTGCCACCTAATCAACAAGCATTTGTCAATGCCGAATGTTTGCTTGCTGGCATTGGCAGTGGTAGTGTAGAAGTTACAGAGCTGCATAATAGGAATGGCAGTGAAGTATTGAACTGAAGCCAACCCCACCACCACCCTGCAGAGAGTGACAGGCATTGGGGTGTGCCTTTGGGTTATCAGGCATAACGACCATGCCATTTCACCACACCCTACCCTGCAGACACTGACAAGTATCACGGTGAGCCTTGGGGTCTTTGGCCCTTATGCGCACCCCATTCCATCAGGAAATACAGTGAGATGGGTGTGGTATAGGAGAATGGGGTAACGTTTGGGCCCGAAGAGTCCAAGGCACACCTTGATGCCTCTCACTGGCTGCAGGTTGTGGGTGGGGGGTGGAATGGTATAAGCATTACAGGCAAGAATCCCAAGTCACACCCCTGATGCCTGTCATTCTCTACAGGGTGGGGCGTTACGGTCGGGAACCCTAACGCCTCAGGCATTCATTGGTATTTCCACTCCAAATTTTCAACATGTTTTTTTTCTGACCCCCTCCTCATGAACAGTGGCAATATCAGTTTGTTAGCCAAAAACTGCTTTTGCACAGTGACTACGGCATTTGGCACCACAGGTGCAAAAACACATTCCAAACAGGATGTGAAAAATTGCAACGGTACTGTTCATGGGGAGGTGTAAAAAATGGCAATGTTGAAAATCTGGTGTGAAAATCTTAAAAAAACTAGTGAAGTCATGAGCGTGCATAGAAACTGTGCAACGCACACCCGTAATGTAATTAGTTTGGGGATTTTTTTACAGCAGATTGTTAACACAGGCATTTTGGGACCTCCGATCATGAACAGTGTCAGTGTGATTTTCTTTATCTGTCCTGAACAATGATTTCCCACAGCGACCATGCATTTCTGCACTGAAAGTGTGAAAACACATTTCGGCCATGTTGTGGAAAATGACAGCTGTACTGTTCATAAGGAGGTGTGGAAAAATGCCACTGGTGAAAATCTGGACTGAAAATATTACAAATTCATGAACTTACGAGGGTGCATGGAAACTGCGTAATGCTCACTCATAACACAGTCATTTTATGGAGTTTAGTCATCAAATTTTCAACATAGCCATTTTAAGACCTCTGCTCATGACCAGTGTCACTGTGATTTTCTTAATGTGTCCCATACATTGATTTCGCACACCGACTGCACCATTGTGCTCTACATGGGTGGAAACACGTTGTCGGCAAGATGTGAAAAATGACAGCTGTACTGCTTATAAGGAGGTGTAGTAAAATGGCAATGTTGAAAATCTGGAGTGAAAATATTGAAAATTTGCGAACTTACGAGCGTGCATAGGATCTCTGCAACGCATGCTCATAAAACAGTCATTTTTTAGAATTTTTCCACCAAATTTTCAAAATAGGCTTCTTGAGAGCCCACCTTATGAACACTGGCAGTGTCATTTCATTAATCAGTCCTGAAAGGTGATTTTGCACAGTGATTGCAAAATCACCCTTCGGGCCCGAATAATGCCATAACAGTGACAGCATTCATGAGAAGGGGTCCCAAAAACCCCATGTTGAAAATTTGGTGCAATAATTCCAGAAAATGCTCAAGATATGCAGCAAAGTTGAAAAAACCCTATCTATTACATTATACAGCTTACCGGCATTTCCTCAGTTCGGGGTCAGCTTTGAAGAGTGCAGACGTGTTCCCGGTCCACCGAAGATCATTGCACCGGACTCCAGAGGTAAGTATGGGGTGAGGGGTGTGGGGAGGTAGGGTGCGCAGTGGGTGGAGCGGGTGGGGCAGGGAGACTGCGAGGGACCATTTTTAATTTACAGTTTTTTTAATTATTAAGAGGCCGCGGGACATTTGCCACACTGGGGTGGGCTCCCAGTGTGGCAGCTGAAAAGGATGTTTGGGGGCTGGAGCCGGCGGGGGTTGAGGCACCCGTTGGCCATATGGGCTAGTGCCACGCTGGGGTGGGCTCCCAGCATGGCAGCTGTAAGGCTGTTTGGGGGGGCCTGGAGCTGACGGGGGATTGGGCACCCCCGTCGGCCATACAGACGTATGCCATGCTGGGGTGGGCTCCCAGTGTGGCAGCTGTAATGCTGTTTTGGGGGGCTGGAGCCAACGATGGATTGGGCACCCCTGCTGGCCATACGGACGTGTGCCACTCTGGGGTGGGGTCCCAGCGTGGCACTAGGAAATCTTTTGGGTGAGTATGGACAACGGGCATTGGGCAATCCTATCAATATACTGTATGTGCAGCAGTTGAGGAGGGGAGCTCTACTTACTGAAGCGGCGCTTTCCCTTTCAACTGTATTCCACTGCATTTTCAGCTGTCATAGACAGCTGGAGCAGTGATTGGCACACTGCGACCGCGCCTGCAAACACACTGACTGAATTGAAGAGGTGACACACCTCTGGAAAACTCGGATGATGGCACTATGTTTCTTGCACATGCGTGCAAGCAAACATACTGCATAGGGGCGTTATGGTCCCTGGGTGACAAACCCTATATTAACCTGGCTGTGGCATTTTGCACCAGCTGTAGGTGATCCACCTACCTTCCACATAGCCATGGCTAATGAGCATTACAGTAGTTAAGCATCATTTGGTCCCCAGATCCACTTTCCCTATATAGGGTTTAATCTTGGAGATATTCTTTAACTGGAAAAATCCAGTGAGAACCACAGCTGACACCTGATTTCTACTGTCCGCTGAGAATCCACAATGACTTCTAGATTCTTCACCTTATCCAAAGCTGTCAGAAGGATACATTCAGAGATGTAAAACTGATTTGCACCCAAACTTCCATTAGACCCCAAATCCAAAAGGAGTATGTGGCACACAGTATCTAAGGTACAGGCAAAATATTTATTGTAACAGCAAAATGCAAAGTACTCTGCACAGATTCAAACAGTGGTACAAATTTACGTCCTAACCCCAGGGCTTCGACTCCTAGAATGAGTCTTCCTCAGGGGGTGTGGCTTAAGGGAAAGTGCTTCATAATCATATCTACATACATACATATTGATGAGACAAGTCAGAACTTCAAATAACTCAATTCATCAACATCAAAGTAACAAAATTAATAATGTAAAAAATTAAACAAATTAAGTATCTGACTTTTCTAACTGTTCACATCCAGAGTTACATGATACATTAATAAATTTCATAATGTATCAACATTTGAACACATTAGATTACATTTAAAGAACAACCAAGCAACTGTAAAGTACTAAGTCATATCATTACAAAGGGCATGAAGCAGGAAAGGAAAGAAAACAAGAAAATCTGCATCCTGGTACCCCAAGTTGCCATGGCAGCATAAACGGGGACCCTGATGTAAATAAGTACTGTGAAATCCAAAGTGGTTTACCTGACATAGCAACACAGAACCATAGAAGTTGATGGCAGATAAGGACTGCAAGGCCCATCCTATCTGCTCATTTTTTCTACCTTATGAATGTGCCATAGGCCTGTACTCTGTCAATGGCCTATCTATTCATACTCATCTGTATAACTCCCTTATGCCTATCCCATGCCTGTTTGAATCCCTGCACTGTATTCATATCCACCACTTCCTGACGTAGACTGTTGCATGCATCCACCATCCTTTCTGTGAAAAAGAACTTCCTCACATTATCCCTTAATTGGCCTCCCTCTAATCTCATGCTGTGTCCTGTTGTCCTGCTATTTTTCTTATATTGAAACATGTTAGACTCTTTCACCTTGTTAATGCCCTTAAGATGCTTGAATGTTTAGATCGTATCACCTCTCTCCCTCCTTTGCTCTAGGGTATACATATTAAGCTTGGTTAATCTGTCCTCATATGTTTTCTGATGCAGTCCCTGCATCATCTTGGTTGCCCTTCTCTGGACTGCTTCCATTTTGTTAATGTCCTTGTTCGGGTGCGGCCTCCAGTACTGCATACAGTACTCCATGTGGAACCTAACCAGTGTCTTGTAAAGAGGGATTATTACCTCCCTCTTACGATCTGCGATACCCCTACTAATACACCCCAACATAGGTGCCGGAACAGGGGGGGCCACTAGGGCCATGGCCCTACCACTTTCATAAGTGGCCCTATCACTTTTTGCTATCATGGTAATATATTTAATAGTGGAAAATTTACCCCTTACGTCCTTGGCCCTACCACTTTTCAAACCATTCCGGCACCACTGCACCCCAACATCCCTCTAGCCTTACCTACTGCTTTAGTGGTCTGCTTGGATGTTTTCAGGTCATCTGTGATGATGATGCCCAAGTCTCTTTCTTCCCTTGTAATTGCCAGCAACTCCCCTCCCAACCTATAGGTGGCTTTAGGGTTTCTCTTCCCTATGTGCATGATCTTGCACTTCTTTGCGTTAAACCCCAGTTGCCACTCTTCCAACCATTTTGCCAGTTTATCCAGATCTCTTCTCATTCTGCCCACCCCATCTGGATCATCTACTTTATTAAAGATCTTGGTGCCATCTGCAAACAGACAAATCTTGCCCTTCAGTTCATTTGCAATATCACTCATGAAGATATCGAAGAGGACTGGCCCCAGGATTGATCCCTTAGGTACCCCACTTGTGACTTGCATCTCTTCTGACTGTATACCATTACCACCACTCTCTGTTTTCTTACCAGCCAACCAGTTTGCCACCCAGTTGACCAACCTCTGACCCACCCAGAGCCTACCAAGCTTATTAATCAATCTTCTGTGTAGAACAGTATCAAAAGCTTTGCTGAAGTCAAGGTAGGTGACATCAACTGCACCCTCTTGGTCCACCACTCTGGTTACCCAATCAAAGAAATCTATGAGATTAGTTTGAAAGGACCTTCCTGTTGTAAACCCTTGCTGTCTTGGATCATGTGCTCATATGGATTCCGGGTGTTGCACTATCCTTTCCTTAAGGAGTATCTCCACAATTTTGCCCACTACTGAGGTAAGACTGACTGGTCTGTAGTTCCCTGCCTCCTCCCTGCTACCACTCTTGTGGAGCGGGACCACATGAGCCCTTCTCCAGTCTTCTGGGACCTCTCCTGTGCTCAGAAACTCACTAAACAGTTCTGATAATGGCTGTGCTAGTTCCACCCTTAGCTCCTTTAGTACCCTAGGATGCATGCCAACAGGTCCCATTACCTTGTCCACCCTGGGCTTAGCGAGCTCTTGTAGGACCTTTTCTTTTGTGAAGGGACTTGGGCACACTTCCCCAGCCCCTGTGTCCATGGTGCCGAACTGTGAGCCCTGCCCTACCTTCTCCTCAGTAAATACTGAGCAGAAGTATCTATTTAGGATGGATGCTTTTCCTTGGTCTTCCTCCACATACTTCCTCTTATCCCCTTTATCTTAGTGATACCGCCTCTGGACTTTCTCCTTTCACTAATGGATCTATGGAAAGTCTTGGTCCTTCTTTTACTGTTCATGCTACTGTTTCCTCAGTGTGGGCCTTTGCCTGCCTTACTGCCTTCCGTGCTTCCCTTAAGGAAGTTTGGTATGCCTCCCTATCTTCATCCCGCTGTATTCCCTTATATTTCCTGAAGCACAGCCTTTTGGCTCTGACCATTTCTGCTACTGTTTTTGAGAACCAAAGTGGTTTCCTCCTTCTTTTGCTCTTGCTTTTTTCTCTAACACAATGGGATGTTGCTCAAGTATTGCATCCTTAATGCTCACCCACTTTGCCTGTACCCCATCACCTGTATTTCTTCATGCCAGGGTTAGCTTAACTCTGTTGGCTATCTTATCAAAGTCAGATCCTCTGAAGTCCCATATTTTTGCCTTGGAATGAGATGATTTGGTTCTAGTTGCCAAATTGAACCATACCATGTGATGGTCACTGGCCCACAGGCGACCTTTTACCTGGAGATCTGTGATCCTTTCCCCGTTAGTCAGTCCTAGATCTAGGATAGCACTATCATTTGTGGGTTGTTGTGCCAGTTGTTTGAAGCCCTCTCTCTGCAGGGAATGCACTATGTGTCTAGTTCTGGCAAATGTTCCTACTGGTATTGACCAATCTGTACCTGGCATGTTGAAGTCGCCCACTATCAGAACCTCTTTTTAGCTGTCATATTCTGTATATCTTCTAACACTAATGTGTCTATGTCCTCCCCCTGGTCTGGAGGCCTGCAGACAGCCCAGTTCATATGGCTGTCCCATTTCCTGTTTCCAGGGTGACCCAAAGTTCATCTGGCTCCTTATGTGTATTCTGAATTTCTGTAGCTTTGATAATTTAATTGACATAAAGGGCCACTCCCCCCCCTTTCTTTGCACCTCAATCTCTCCTGAACAGTACATAGCCGGGTACTGAAGTCTCCCAAGTGTGGTTACTGGTGGACCATGTCTCATTAATAGCTACTATGTCCAGTTTAGCCTCTGTCATTGTTGCCTGCAGGTCTGGAATTTTGTTTCTCAGACTGCGGGCATTTATGTACATGATTTTCCATTGGCCAGATTTTGGTGTGCTAGTTGTTGGGCGAGGTCCAGCATTTCCCCTGTGCATTGTATGGGGAGCTGGACCTTTTTCCTAAATGGTGATGCAAATGAACTACAAACATGCAGAACTCCTCTTTGATCACTAGCTGAGGGGGAAGAGGTGTTCTTCCCGTTCAATGTATTGAGTGCTGCATCCCTCTCCCATTTGCTAGTTTAAATATTCTGCAAAGACGTCAAACGTCTGCCCTAATGCACTGACTCCCTCCTTGGTCAGATGCAGTCCACTGAATTTAAAGAACTTTTGCTCCCAAAACTGTTACCAGTTACATACAAATCTGTGTCCTTTTTCCTGGCACCAGCCCTTGAGCCTCATGTTTAGCTCCCCATCTCCCCTTTTCTGACCTTCTGTCCAGCTGCCCCCCTCTCCCAGATGGGCAGAATCTGAGATAAAGAGATGCCAGATGAAATGGATGACAGTTTGTCTCCCAGCCTGGTCAGGTGTTCCTTGGTGTCCTCAACTGACAGGCTGGTGAGATTGTTAGTCCCTAGGTGTACCAGAACATTGATGTTTTCTCCTGCTTAGTGCACGATTTTAGCAATGCAGTCAGTGTCTCTCCACACTGATATAACCGGAAGACATCAGATCATTACCCCCAGCAGGAGGTAGGTATCAACTCCCCAAATCATGGAGTCTTTTATGATCAGAAGTGTTTTAGATTTCCTTTTTGCTTTTATTGTTTTGGTCCCTGTTTTGGGCGAGTTTTGTTGCACTAACTCCTGTGCTGCACTGTCCTGCTGTGCAGTGTCCTCTGCCCCTTTGTTTGATTTTGGAGATAGAGGAAGATCCCTGTTTGTAGTTTTTATATGGCTTGTGGAGGTGATAAGTTTGAGAGCATTGAGTGATGGGGCACCTGATGTGCCCCTCCTAACCACCTGCCAACCTCCCAGGCCAACTACCTTCTGCAGTTGAGGTGCTTCAGTTGGATGTTGGGGCAATGGCTGGCGGTTCTTATAACATATTTCCTCCTGAATATACGATTTGAGGCATGCAATCTCTGCCTATGCTGCCTGGGGCTGAGCCCTTAGATCTCCAATAGTCCAGCATGTAGGACAGTGTCCTAAATCCTGTATAACTGCCCTTTTGAAAAATGCCCCAGAATACCTGCATTTAATATCCATTCCAGATAAGTTGCTGGGTTTATAACGTGGTTCTAGTAATTAGAAGGAGGAAAATGAAAGCAAAACTTTTATTTTTTGTTTTGTCCATTTATTTCTTTTTGTATATAGCAAGTTAAATTACTTGTGCCCCTGCATGGGAGCTCTCTGTGTGGATACCCCTCTGATCCTGCCCTTCCTGTTTTGCTACCAGAAATGTCACGACTGTGCTGCTCTATAAAAGGAGTGTAGCATGGGGTGGTAGGGATGGGGGCAGGTGGCTGGGCCCTTCCCCTTCCAAAAAAGAAGAACCATGGATGAAAGAAACAAGGAGGTAAGAGCAGAAACAATCAACCAACAACAAATGCAGTAGCCCTGAAAGCGTAGCCTAATGAGAAATAAAACTGTAAAACCTGTAAAGCACCATCTGTAACAATTTCACAGAAGATATAACCTGCAAAAACACTTTGCTACAGAGAAAAATAAAACAGTAACAGAAGATTTACCTTGCAAAAAACAATTTGAATCAGAGAAGATTACAGCAGTAATCTGTAAGCACAAAACAGTAACAAACCTGTTGGCACATCCATAATGCAGCAGAAAGTATACCCTGCAAAAGCAATTTGAATCCGAGAACAATAAAGCAATAAAATGTTAGCAATAACAGTAACAAACCCTGTGAGTACCAAAGAAAATAATAATGTACAGTAAATCTGCCTAAGCAAAATAAGCCTCAATCTTTTTCCTTGCTCTTATAATGTTGTTCCTTGCTCTGTCCTTACAAGCAAACCTAGAAGAAAAGAGCTCAGGTGAAGCTAGGTGCCTTTGCCAGCAAACCTAGTCTTCCACCTCCTTTTGAATAAAAGGTAATGAGTCCCCAAAGAATCAAGAAAGATGTCCTAGAAAAAGAGAAGAAAGAGACACCTACTACTTCTACAGTTGTGTTATATCAGAATTATGACATCAAGAACATTACAATACAACCTTCCATAGACAGAGAGAGGCATTTAGAGAAAAGGGAGACAGGGCACAAGACTGTAACTGCAAAAATAAAGATTGTGATGGAAAAAACAATTCAGAAAAGGTTTTAGATCCCACTGATTATTCAACCCTTTCAGCTTTACACTTTGCAGTTCATAAATCCATTTGCATTCTTTTTGAAGAAGGAGGCTTGATCTATCACCTCCTAATTTAGATAGAGGAATCCACTTCAAGCACATTAATTTAAAATCATCTAAACTGGATAAGTGTTATAAAACAAAATGTGCCCCCACTAGTGTAAGCATGTTACCATTCAATATTGCGTATATATGCTCTTGTATTCGCTGATTCAGTGGGCATGCTTTCTTGCCCACATACACCAAACCGCAACTGCACCCCATTATGTACACCACACAAGTGGTATCACAAGTAGTCAGTTGTTCCACATTTACCTTGGCATCTGGTAACCTGGGATATGTGAAGCATTTAGATGGTATAGCATACTTACACATTTACCTTGGCATCTGGTAACCTGGGATGTGTAAAGTATTTAGATGGCATAGCATACTTACAATTATTAAAGTTACTACATTTATAGAAGCCTGCTGATCTTGTGGGTAACCAAGTTCAGTTCACATCCTGTTGCTTTTTCATGTGACTATGTACCATTCTCCACTCACCACTTTCCTTCAAAGGAGCGAGTCCCCAACCGGGTGCACTGCCCCTGCAGTGCAGCTTCCATGAAGTCACCCACCTCACCTCCTCGCCACAAGCTAAGCCTCAGAGTGAGCCCCCAACCGGGTGAAATGCCCCTGCGGTGCGGCTTCCCTAGAGCAGCCCACCTCATCTTGCCGCAAGCTAATCCTCAGGTGTGATAGAAGCCCAGGGACTATTTCAAAATTTGGCATTCTTCAGCAACAGCTAATGACTGGCCTCTGTTTGTGTCTGCTCTTCCTGATTGGCTCCTTATCAAGCTGAATGGACGCCTGACAATTTTTCTTGGCTAAAAGATTTTCAGCATCAACAATTTCTGTTCCTATCTTCTCTACTCTACTTGCTTGACCAAATTAGAACTGCTGTATTTTATTTAAATGCTTAGATTAATTGCTAACATTTCTGCCTTTAGCAATAGCTGTGCTAGCATACCGAATTTGAACTATTTGCTCTAAATGCTTAGATTAATTGCTAACATTGTTGCCTAAAGTAATAGCTGTACTATAGTAGCATGCCAAATTTATTTAATTGCATCTCAACCATTTATTTTCAATTAATTAATCAATCCTGCTGACAAGTTAACTTCTTTCTGTAACATCTGCATTGTTAGTTCACTGTGAAACCTGCGTGTGCCATCTCATTCCTGCATTTTAATTTGAGCTATTTACTGCTTGAGCTACTAAAGAATCCTGTTTCATCTTTGCTAACACTTGTGCTTGTACCATTTTTGACCTCCCTCACTACTGCTAGTAATCCTCTCTTGCCAGCCTCCCTAGACCCCCATCATTCCTGAGCTTGGCGCTGAATCCGCACTGCCCCCTAGCTCTCCTGCTACCGACATTGTTCCTAGCCCCTCGATTAAGCTAATCTCCTCCCCAGATGTCTCTGCTCCCCTGCTGTGACTTCAATCTTTACCCCCATCTCCTAAATTTCCTTTAACTGCCTAACACTCTTCTCTCTCCTTCTCCTTCACAGAGTGAGGCCCCCAACCAGGTGCACTGTCCCTGCAGTGTATCTTCACTGCAGCCACCTGCCTTGCCTCCTCGCAGCAAGCTAAGCCTCAGGTACAACCTGAGCTCAAGGACCTTATGAAAATGTGATGCTCTCCAGCAACAGCTTTACGATTGGCCTCTGTTTGTGTCTGCTTTTCCTGATTGGCTCCTGATTGAGCCGAATGAATGCCTGAAAATCTTTCTCGGCCGAATCGTCTTCAGCATCAACAATTTCTATCCCAATCTTCTCTGTTCTACTTTTTCAGCCCACCCACGCCCTGCCACTCTTTAAATGTACTTGCTGCACCATGACCCCTCCCAGCAAGTTCTGCTCAACCAATTGCTATGCAGCTTTAATTCGGCTCTACTCTTTATTTCATTCCCTGTAGCACTTCGCACAGAGGCTGCCCATATATTTCTCCCAGCAGCATAATTCCCCCCTTTACAGTGTCTCACTGTGTCTCCTCTCTGTAGTACCCATTTCCCCATTCACCTAACCTGTGGTGTTCCTCTTCTCCTGATGATGTCACTCCCCCAATCCACACTTACCACCTTTATGTGTCTCCTACTCTTGCACCTCCCCACTCCTGCTACCCCTCTCTTCTACCCTCCCTCCCTCCCTCGACAAATACCCCTGCATCCTCATCTCATCTGCTCACACTCACTGTCCCCCATATGAGTCCCTCTACCTACTACCTCAGCATGGCCTGCCCTGTCCCTCCCACCCTCACCCTCATCCTCCCAGCCATGGAGTCCTACCCTTCCTCCTCCCTTTCCCTTTTTTGCCCTGTCATCAACCCCTCCCTGCTCCCCTCCCACTTCCTGAACCTTGAGACTCTCTACTGCTGCCTAAAATGTTCTGCCCCTCCATATGCAGTCGAAGCAAATCAAAATACCACTCACTCCTCCCTATCTCCCTCCTCCTTCTCCTTCTTGCAGGTTACATTCAACCTAATCCCAACCCCCCACAGGCCTCAACACCCCACCTCCTCAACCACTACCATTCTGGTATCACCCCTATCTCAGGCCACCTCTTCCCTACCCAAGGGCCATCGCATCTTTTATCTAAATGCCAGGAGTCTCCTCCCCAAAATTGATGCCCTTAATGTATGGTTTACCCAGTATCGCCCCAACATACTTTGCATCTCTGAAACCTGGCTATCTGCCAATATTCCAAACTCTTCCCTCACCATTCCTGACTTTAACCTCTTCCAGCAGGACAGAGACAAGTGAGGCAGTGGAATAGCCCTGTACATTAGGCATTCTGTCTCCAGCTCTAATAATCCAGCCCCTCCTCCCACAGACTAATCCTGGCTCAACTGACCCTTCTTTCCTCTGCTCCCATCTATGTTGGTGCCCTATATGCCCTGCCAAGAGCCCCGTCAAACTGTATCATCAAGGTTATCTCCTCTATCTCCACTCTCACCATCAATGGGGAACTCCTGCTACTAGGAGATTTTAATCTTGACTGGCTCTCCCCGACTGCTAAGTCTCTCACACTAACAATTGAGACCCTTAACCTCTCCCAACTCATTCAGGAACCCACCCATCTAAACCTTCGGTCCCAAAACCACTCACTGCTTGACTAGATTACATCCTCCCACCCCAACCGCATCTCCATCTCGAGCATCCTCTCCGATGCTCTAAGTGATCACTTTGTCACTTAGTGTATTCACAAAATCCACACTCCTCAGTCCCCTCCAAAGAGAGGCATTAAGAGAAAAGAGAGAAAGGGCACAAGACTGTAACTGCAAAAATAAAGATTGTGGAGGAAAAACAATTTGGTCCCACCCCCTCCACTCCCTGAATGTCACTGCCTTACAGTATGACCTTCTAAATGCGGACTGAATGCTAGTTGTTAGTGCTCCAGATGTGGACAGTGCCTTACCCCACTTCCTACACATCTTTAACCATACCTGGGATCATCATACTCCCCTTAGAAAACTCAGGGTTAAATGTCACCACCACCCTTGGATCACTCCTGACCTTATCGTCTTGTGTCATGCTAGGAACAAAGCCTGGTGACTTTATAAAGCATTCAATGCCCCAAATGATCTCTTATCTTACAAACAGCTCAGAAACAGGTGCACCAAGGCTATTAAGCTAGCTAAAGCCTCCTACTTCAAATCCCAGCTCGAGCTGAACCAAAACACCCCTGCTTCCTTCTGGAAAGTGCTTCACTCCCTCCTTGATCATCCCTTCCCAGCAAGCTTACCTGGTCCTCAAAATTGACAGCTCCCCTGTCTCAGATCAAGCCACTGTTGCTGATGCATTCAGCAAGTTCTTTATCTCCTGTGCTATGCCTGATTCCCATCTCCCTCCTGCACCAGACACCACTCCTAGCACACCCAAATCTCCCTCCCCCTCCATCAGCTATCTCTTTCCCATGTTCACCCCTCTTGATGTTTATATACTGCCCTTATGGCTCTCAGCCCTTCCAAATCTAGCCCAGATGGTCTCGACCCTAGACTGCTCCATATGTTTGCATCTGGTGTAGTCACCCCTTTGACACACATACTAAACCTCACTCTCGCCACTGCTACCATTCCCAAAGCCTTTAAAAAGTCAAAGTCCTACCACTTCACAAAGGCGATGATCTCTCATCACCGGCTAATTACAGACCCATCTCTCTCTCCTCTCCTCTCCTCTCCTCCCTAGCCAAAGTGTAGGAATCCCTCATTCTTGCAAAGCTCTCTAATTTTCTCTCCTCAAATAACTCTTTAACACCTGTGTAATCTGGTTTTCTCAAACAACACTCCACCATCACCTCCCTGTTGCGTTTCACTGACTCCATCCTTACCACGATGGACACAAGCCAAATCTCTGCCACCATGTTTACTGATTTGGCTAAAGCTTTTGACTCTGTACCCTACCCACTACTCCTACACAAACTTTCTTCTTTTGGCCTTGCAAAACCCACAGTTGACTGGTTTCACTCTTATGTCCATAATAGGCAATAGTCCTTACAAATAGGTAACACTCTCTCTTCTCCTCTCTCTATCCTGTCTGGGGTCCCCAAGGCTCCATCTTTGGCCCTATCCTCTTCTCTCTCTTTTCATAAATGACATCTCATCAGTCTGTTGCTCCTCTAACATACACATGTACATAGATAACACTGTCATTTTTTCCTCCGGTCCATCCCATAATAGTGTCTTTCCCAACCTCAAACATGATTTTGACAGAGTACTATTTTGATTCCAGTCAAACCAGCTAAAACTCAATGCCAAAAAGACTGTCACCATGTTTTTGGGCTTTAGGAAGAAGATGGCATCCTTCCCAGCCCCCCCTGTTATCACCACCATGGACAGCTCACTCCTAGAGAGGTTCCCCCCTTTAAATACCTAGGCGTCTGGCTGGACAGCCACCTCGACTTCTCCATGCACATTAATTCCATCTGCAACAAACTCCGCCCCAACCTCGCAGCCCTCTACCACCACAAAGCCAGCCTTCCTTTCCACACTAGACGTGAACTAGTACAAAAAACAATCTTGCCTGTACTAGATTATGCCGACATTGTCGTTGGCACCACCCCACCTCTTTCCTCTCTAAATTAGACACTCTTATCTACTCCTTCTGTTGCTTTGCCACTGCCTCCCCCCCTCCTTACTCACCACTGTCCCTTCTATGCTCCCCTCTCCCTTACCCCCTGTCTCACAGGGGAACCAGCCACTGCACTTACCTAATTGCAAAGTACTGGTTTGCCTCCCTTCCCCCTATCTCTCCTACTGAATCCACATCATACTCACTTCACCATAGAGAATCATGCACTTTCTCCATTCCCTCTTCTCATACCACCTCCTTCGCCTCTGGAATAATATTCCTTCTGTCCTTTGTCTGCCCTCCCCTCTCTCATCCTTCAAAAGACTCCTACACCTCCTCCCCCCTCCCCAGTGCCTTCAGTACTCCTAAGCCCTGTATCCCCCTTTTGGTTCTGAGCACTTGTCCCCCCTCATCCACAACATGTTACCTCACCGCCCCCACTGCTTCTTCATTTCTTTGTTGGCCTTATCTGTTCCACCCTTCATCACATACTCAGCCCCTGTTTTCTCCAGATCCCTGGATGATGCTGCCACTAACTCCCTTCTTCTTGCAGCACAGAGAAGACCTCCAGCTTCTACCTTAGTACTCTTGCTCCTTATCCAGCGAGATGCAGACCATCATTCTTGAAGAGCTTCCTGTCCCAGAAGGTCTCCCAGTCTCCAATGTAGTGCATCCCATTATCTATGCACCAACCCTAGAGCCACTGGTTGAATTCCCTGATATCTTCATTTCTAATCTTGTCCTCACTTCCACCCTTTCTTCAAACTGGCAACACCTCTGAGAAGGCCAGATGTGTTGTGTACTCCTTTAGGCTGTCCTCTAGGGTCTTCATGTCTGCCTTGGCTTCTTCCACAGTCCTATTTGCTATGTCATTTGTCCCAAGGTGGACAATGATCCCTGTGAAATCCTGATCTCTTCTCAACAGCCATCCTATTCTGTCCTTAGCTCTCCCAGCAGATGCTCCTGGCATGCATTTCACCATGGATTCAGCTCCCTTTGTACTGATGGACTATGTCTCCACTTCTTGCAACATAGAGTCTTCCACGACTAGAATCCTCCTGTTTCTGCAAGAATCCAGTAATAACTTTCCTTTTTCTTTCTTGAAGTGGCACCAAGTCTGTTTCTTATTATTATCAGTGTCAATCAATCAGTGTCAGTGGCTCAGCAAGTAGCACACTCACCTCTGAGGCTGGGAGATCAGAGGGCTGTGGGTTCTGTCCCCACACCAGGCACTTGGGTTAATATCCCAATGCTGACACTGTAGTGCAGCATGAGGGGGCTGCTGCACTCCTGAGGTGCCATCTTTCGGATTAGACATTAAACCGAGGTCCCATCTGCCTGTTCTGCTGGTAGTTCTGGTAGATGTTAAAGATCCCATGGCACTTCTTATAAAGAGTAGGGGAAATGTTTATTGGAACAGACACAGAAGTACAATATCAGAAAATCACAAAGAGATTTGTCCAAGCATACAAAATAAAAGAGTATCACTCATACATTCCTTTAAGAAACATTTCAAGTTATAGGAATATCATTGTCTGTCATCTAGGGCAGACCTTTCCAAGTTCTAATAGTTCCATCAAGAATTTATTTTTCTCCTCTTTATATAACATTTCATGGTCCTGCTCCACTTTATTTAATAATTCAATATAATGTCCCTCTTTTTGCTGAAGGGTAAAGAAACATCTGTTCATCCAGATATGCCATTTAAAAACAGCGACAATAACTCTGAGTGTGCTTATATTCCATTTCCTTCGATGTCTATTAAACACCTCATAGATCAGATTCTCATATGATATTGTAAGAAAAATAGGTTCACGCCATTTCTGTGCTACATACTTCCAAAATTCAGAGATAAAGGAACACTGAAAAAACAAATGACTCATAGTTTCTTCTTTTTGAATACATTGGGTGGGATATTCAGAAGGTTTGCACATGGCAAACACAGTTGCGCCATGTGAAACTCTGATATCTTGACATAATATTCAAATGGGAAATGCGTGGCACAAATCCGATGTGCCAGGGCCAGAATCAGTAAATGTATGTGGCGCAAGTGGGAGGGGTGTGCCCATGCACACTCCACACATCCCATCCCAATATGCAGCCCGGGATGTGCTGAGCAGATGCAGGCGCAACCCCTATCTGTGCTGCACACAGTTGAGCCAAAAAAAACTGGAGCAACAGCTGGCCACCCACAGGTGAACTGCTGTATTGCAGAGTGCAACACGGCAGTTGCCAGCTGTGGGTGGCCACCCGAGCTCCAGCAGCACTGTCCGCTGTGGTAGCGCCCCCCCATGCCTGATTGCAGGCATAAGTACTGAATTAGAAATGTCCAATGTCTCTGGTGGTCCAGTGGACCGCATCCAGCCCGATCATGGGCATCTATATTAAAATACAACGTCCAATATCCCTGGTGGTCCAGTGGGCCGCTTATAGCGTCGCAGGCATAAGTATTAAATAAAATGTCAAACCATCCCTGGTGGTCCAGTGGTACCCCCTCTCCCCACCTGCCCACTGAGCCCCACCACCCTGCTCCCCCCAGGTCAGTGGCGGGTGGCAGCTCCCTCCTCCGCAAGCTGCCCAGCCTCCCACTGATTGACTGTGTACAGTACAGCTGTATGCCTATTGGTCAACAGCATGGACAAATGGGCGTGCAGGCCATACCATACTACACAGTCCAGATATGTGAATGAATCCATTCACATATCTGGACTGTATAGGACGGCACAGTCTGCATGCCTATTGGCCCATGCTGTGGACCAATGTGCATACAGCCATACTGTACACAGTCAGTCAGCAGGCAGCTGAGTAGCTTTCGGGTGGGGAGCTGCCACCTGCCGCTGATCGGTGGGAGCGGGGTGGTGGGGTTCAGTGGGTGGGTGGAGAGGAGGGGTTACCACTGGACCACTAGGAATGGTTTGGGCATTTTATTTATTACTTATGCCCATGATCAGGCTGGAAGCAGTCCACTGGACCACCAGGGATATTGGACAGTTTATATTAATACTTATACCCACGATCGGGCATTAGAGTGCGTTGACGGTGGGAGCAGGGGGCGTCGGTCCCTGACGGCTGCTGCCTGGCAAGGTGCCAGGTGCAAGTCGCTGGGAATCGGCACCTGCATGCAAATGGGTCCATAATGACATGCTAATGGCCCCATTTGCACCTTGCATGCATTATGGCCCCATTTGCATGTCCACCGCTGAATATCATAGTTGCTGCACCTAGCGCAACAGCACTTGCGCTAGTGCATCCCGCTGCTCCTCTCTGTCCACTTGCACTGCGCAATGCAGGTGGCTACAGTGCCATATTCAACGGTGCTGAGCCATGGTGCAGCACCATTGAATATCGCCCAGTACACGCCCTGGTGCATCCCAGTTGTGCTGCACCCTGCTTGTGCCCTTGCCAGGCACAGTTCTGAATATCCCACCCCTTGTCTTCTACTACAGAGCCTTTCATGTTGATATTTATGTTTTTGGTTTGATTTAACATTTATCCTCTCGTGGCAGGACAACCAATGTAAATCCCACATGTGTGTCGGTGTTCTGTTGTTACTTAAAAGCTTTTTAAGAGGTTGCAAATGTTGTGGTGGACATTTATAAAAAAAACTGTGTCTACTGGATACATAGTATTAAGTAAATAAAAATACAATTGTTTTCTTTGTAAGGTAATTAAATTTTGACTTGATAGTTTCCACTGCTTTAAGTGCAAAATGTTTCCCTTAGATAACTAGGTATCACTGCTGATTTCCTTATTATAGTGAGTTTGTTTATTTCCCATTGCCTCAGCCAAGTATGACGTCCTGCATAAAGCAGGGTCTCCCATCCTAAGTTCCTGTTAATCAGTAATGGTCCTATGTTTTTTGTAATAAATATGCTATTGAAAAAAGTATTGGGTTTGTCATATATACTCCTCCCTGTTTTATTGGAAGATACCAAACATTCCTTTTTATAGGGTTCAGATGGCTCCCCCAGAAGGCTTGAAAAAAGAGATGCAGTAAAGTGGTTTCATATTTCTTGGGGAATATAGCTGATATACAAAAATATTGGTATCAAATATGTTTTGATCAGATTCACCCTTTTCTTCTTAACCAACTTCCACCTATTCCACTGTAGCACCATCTGCCTTCCTATATTAATTTTAGTGTCCCAGTTTAATTCACCCATAGCGCCTGGACCAAACTGAACCCCTAAAATTGTGACTGGATCAGGTGCTATCCTAATTCCATTTACATTTGAGCTATAATTTGATGTGTAATCTAGCCATTGCCCTGTACATTTTTGAAGAATCAGTGTTGCCCCAATACTCTTCCAAAACGTTCACATAGGTTAATTACTTCTCTAACAGCATTTTAATTTCTCACTATTATATTCATGTCATCTGCATAGGCTAAAACTTTATGCAGATGTGCCTGTTCTGATATTTGTAAATGCAAGATTTGTGGGGCAGTATTAATTTTCCTTAATAGTGGGTCAATTAAAAAAATGTGTAGGATAGGGCTGAGAGGGAATCCCTGCCTTAAATCTCTTTGTAGTCATATCATAGATCCTCACCAGCCATGTATAAGCGGTGTAATTGAGGCTGTATGATAAATACTTTTCACCCAATTTATACATCTATTTGGAACTTTATAATAAGACAATGTTTTTCATAAGAAGTCATGATTTACTAAATCAAAAGCTTTCCTCTAGTCCAATGACACCAGAAATCCATCTAAAACCTTATTTGTTTCCTCTTTCTATCAGTTCCCTTATTAGAATTAAAAGATCTGATATACTCCTTCCTGGTATTGAGCAAGCCTGAGCTGGAGAAATCACTTCTTTTGCTATTAGTAATAGTCTTTTAGCTAGGATTTTAGTCAATATCTTGAAGTCTGTGTTAAGGAGACTAATAGGCCTCCAGTTCTGTAGCTGTGTCTAGTCCCCTTTTTTGTGCAGATAGATTAAAGCCCATTTGTCCATATTAAGTGGTATATTATCATTTATTAACATACTGTTATATGTAATAGGTAATTCTAGTAATAAATCTTTACTTAATATTTTATAGATGTCATTAGAAAGCCCATCAGGGCCAGGAAATTTTCCATTTGCCAGGAATATAATTGCTTCCTGTACTTCCTCTTGTTGGATTCATTTGGCAACTCAGGTTAAAATATCTTCGCTAACTATAGGTGACTGGGCGTTATCTAAGAAATCCTCTAGAAAGATACTTTCTGACTGTAAGGAAGAATAGAGATTCTTTGTGTATTCTGTAACAATCCTCATGATATCATTTTTGGTAGTAACAATCTGATTGTTTGCAGCCCTTAAGCTAGTCATATCTTTTCTCAATATCTGTGTGTAACAGTTATCAAAGGGGCATACTATTTCTTTTGACCCTTGCATCCCAGATTTTTGTTGATGAAGTAAAGCTTTCGATTGAAGGGTATGAAAAGTCATTAATTATTTCTTAATATTACTAATGTGTGTTAATAAATGTAGTCCAGTTTCATAAGATAAGGACAGCTGTTGTTGAAATATTTTTCTGTTTTTAAAATATATTAGGTATTGCTTATTACTTTGGAATTTGCTTAAATGCCTCAATAGTTTTTGTAATTCTTCTTTAGTATCTTCCCACCACATAATGGGATCATCAAATAGAAAGTATACAGATTTTCTTGCTTGTATCAAGTCCTGAAGGGCTAAGGAAAGGAAATGGTCAGACAGCTAGGACACATTAAATTTCCGTATACCAGGTCCCCTCATAAAGGAAGATTATTTTCCTATTTGAATATATAATAATCCATGATCTGTGAATTCAACAGGTTGTACAGTAGCTGAAACCATATTTAAAGTTACAGAGATAAAAATAAAGTATATCCTAGTGGCTAGATGTCCTTTATAAAATGTGGGTGGGTGTTTTTTATTATGAAAAAAATATGCATCCCTAAGGCTTTTGTGATTACATCCTGTAAAGTGTTTGAATCACAGTAGATCTTAGTCATTTTTGCGCTAAAGCTTTTATCTTGCAGTGATAAAGAGCAGTTAAAGTCACCTGCAAAAGTTACTTGATGCACTATATATTAAAAAGGTTGTATCTGTTTCAAAATATAAACTCTAGCTGACTTAGATTGAGGCACATATAGGTTAATCAGTCCACAAGCTATTTGAGAAATACAAACATCTAGAATTAAGACCCTGCCAGGTACTAAATCAATTAATTTTAGAACTGAAACTTCAGGAATTTTAAATAATATTCCAACCCCAAAACAGGGTTCCTGTCCTATGGACCAAAAGGAGGGCCCAAAAGGACCAGGATCTAGAAGCCATCTGTGTTTCCTTTATAGTATGTAACCAGACATCTTGTAAAAAGAGGATACCCAGCTGTAAACTTGTCTGAAAAGAAAAAAACGCATTCTGTTTCACACTTTGTTTTATGCTGTTAACAGTTACAGTATACAGGAAAAAGAGGGCAGACATTTTAGTTTAAAGGCTTCATTTATACTTCCCCCTTCTTGTATTGTATTCTTTATGTTTTGTTTTCATTTTAGTTTGCTGCTTTTGTGGGCCAATAGGCAATGCATGTAACTCTGTATCTGTGGTACATTAAGGGAGAGAACAGACAACAGAAGAGGTATCAGACTCTTCATCTGAATGGTCAGATGAATCCTGCAAAATCTTAAATTTGTTTGCTAATGTGGTGCTATTCTCTTTTTGGGTAGCTTGGCGTGTTCCTCCCTTTGCTTTCTGCTTAGGAAAGGTCACTCAAATTCAGGCCCAGGCGTGGGAGATGGGGGCATAGCATTCTTTTCAGGGGGAGTAACTATCTCTGAGGAGGAATCTACTGAGGAACCACTTGCAGTCTCCATTAAAGAAGGCTGTTGTTCCAAGGTAGTTAAGGATTCCTATGGGGTGGGCGAGAACTCTGGAAGTACCACCTTGCTACAAGCGTCAGTAGAGACAAGACCTTGGGGGAATGGGGGGGCGCAGTAGGCCCTGGATTCACCTGCTGTTTTGTTTTTCCCAGTTTATTTTTCTGGATAAGTGTAATAAGCAGTCTCTGCTCTTCACCGTCTGCTTGGTCTAAGGTGTTGAAAAGTGTGACCTGTTTCCTCACACAAATTACATCTATACTCGTTGATACATTGAGATCCAGGGTGTCCCAGTTCCCCACAAACAGTACATTTGGCTTAGTCACAAATGCTTCTAAGGTGAGAGGTGGATCCGCATTTGCAGCAAGTTTTAGGCTGTCCAGGATAGAACAGCACTCCTCTCTCCTGACCTAGATAAAAAAGTTTGGTAAATGACAAATACCAGTATCAGTTTTTTTTAACATAACCTTCACCCTCCATTCCACAGTCCATATGTTCTCAGAGTCCATGATAGCCTCGGGGTCTTCAATAATGGTACATCTTTGTTTTAGCCAATATACCAGGTCATGCATACTCACTCCTTCATTTCTAAATAAAACAGTTACAACTTTTGTGCAGGTTTAGTCAAAGGTATAGCTAAGAAAGGAGACCATAAGTGGGTTTTCTTCAAGGAGTTATATTTGATCCAAAATCTGTCAAGTGCTTTTAAAGTTTTGAAGCTGACATCAAATGTTGTTTCGCCTGATGCATGAATCAGCATGTGAATTTCATGTGCAAAAAATGTAATCGAGTCTTTAAGTAATAACCTTGCCGCAAATATTCTGTCCAGTGGTTCTGGCATTCCACCTATACAGGATAACTGGACAGCATTATGCTGCTTGGCTGGTAGCAGATGTCCATCATGGACCAGGATGACTGATACTTCACCTGCCTGGGTCCCTCTCACAATATGAATAGTTCCAATGCTTGCTTCTCAGTGGACCACGGAGTGCCGAGCACCGCATGTGGAAAGTCGGCTGCTATCTGCAGACTTTCAGAGGGCATCATCGTTCAAGGGACTCCAAATGCAGCTCTTTCTCCATCCATCCTCCAGGTCCCCTCCCAGTTCTATACAGACTGGTGAGAAGAGGGCCTCCTCCCCTTCTAGCCTTGCCAAGGATGAGGTCACTTCCAAGGTGCTGGAGTAATGGTCTGGCCCTCTCAGGAGCCAGGCTGGGATCACCGCACAGGCAGTTGCTTCCTCAGTGGTGCAGGCTATCCCAGTGTTGCAGCCTTCACCTGCTGGCCCCGGCATGGGTGTCTCCTCAGCAACACCTGCCAGTGCTATTCTGGATCCTGGGGCCATTCACTGCTCCAATGAATGGCACAGCGCCGAGATTGGAAATGGGCTTTCTCGCTATGCCACAAGCATCTGCGTGGGTGGGAAAATCTCTGGGGCCACTCATCCAGAGGTTTTCTGGATCTCCTCCTCTCCAGAGCCAGGTGATCAGGAGACTGATCCAGCATGGATGCCGACTCCGAGGAGTCAGAGAGTTCTCAGGTACCCAGTACCTCTGCACCCTCCTAGTCATCACTTTCCTTGGCATGGGTGATTATGTTCAACTCGAGCTCCCACACCGTTGGTGAGGTCAGTAGTGGGCCTTCCAATAATGGCCCTCGGTCTGAAGGGATGATGGTTTGGGTCTCGGGGGCTTGTGCAACTGTCGGTCTCTGTGCCAGTGATGTTTGTCCCCCCTGGGGCTGGAACAGGAACTCCCTCTTCTGTGGCCTCCATCAGGGGGCCTGTGAGATTGGAGTAGTCTCTAGCTTTGGGAGTGATGATCAAGTCAGCCTCAGAGTCAACATGGTTGAGGGGGCAAGTCATGGGGCAGCGACCTTCTATAGGGACCCTTCAGGGTTTGTAGAGGAGTTGCAATGCTGAGCCCTTGCTCTCTCCCTTGTCCCCTTTGAGGGAGGCCTTTATTGGGTGGGGTTAGGATCCATCCTTCTGGTTCAATGTGACCATGGTCTCTTCACAGGGAAGTTTCCCCTTCGGGGCTCAGTGCTGACCAGTTTGGGCTGGATGAGTGGCCAGTAACTGCATAGACCAGCAGATCCCCAGGAGGTCTGAGATCATCAGCAAGATCCCCTAGCCCTAGCAGAGGTCACTCACATAAGGTGAAGTGTGCCTCCCCATTGCCTCTGTAGCCCACCTCATTTCCCAGGCCACTTGGGTCTTTTGGGGCCCTTGACCTGGGAGAAGTTCAGAGCCACTGCTTCCACCTTCCCCAGGTATGTCAGGGCTATGGATGAGCAAGTCTTTTGCCTGTCTTCCCTGCAGCAGCCAGACTCAGATTCTTCAGATTCATAGGCCTCCTCATCATCATCTTCCTTTGAGGAAGAGGATACCTCCGTCCATCTGCCCTCACACGCTGATCAGACGGAGTATAAGCACTTCCTAGCAAGGCTGGTTGGTGATCTGCACCTATCCCACATTGCAAGATGCAGTATTGAGCAGAAGACACGTGTTTTCCTTATTGAATTCAGTGTGGACTACCCGGTGGTTCCTCGCTGGCTGATTCCTTCTGGGAGGCCTCATCTCACACCTGGCAGTGCCCATCTGCCCCGACTCCAGTCCCTATGGACTGCAAGTGCAGGTACTGAGCACTCCAGAGGTCTCCAGAGACCTTAACTCATCCTTCTTCTGAAGTGAGGGTACTGGATACCCTTACAGGCATAGACACTAGGTGCATGACCGACCCCCAGATGAGGACTCTAAGGAGTTTGAACACTGGGGATGGAGAGATGTTCTCCTCTGTGCATATCATGCTCAGCCTTGCAGTTCATCAGACACACCATGCTGCCTACAACAGGCATCTGTGGTCAATGCTAGGCCAAGTACTGCATTGCTGCCTGATACAGAGGCAACCAGACAGGTCATTGCCCTCTCTGTGCAGGGCCTGGAACTTGCAAGGTCCCAGGCAAGGGCATCTTACAATGCCAACGAGGTAGCTTCAAGGTTAGCTCTGACAGAGATGTGCATAAGGTGGAAGGAGTGGCTTCATTTATCAAAGTTGTCACCCTTGGCCCGGCAGAGGGTGCTTGCCTCTGCTTTCTGGGGGACCCACCTTTTCTCCTACAGGGCAAGGTGGGAACTACAGGGGTAACTTCAGTCTCCCAGACAACGTGAGACCCCTTCTTGCCCTGACCAGTCACAGGTCTAACTGGCCTGTAATGGATCTCCTCCTTTTGTGGTCCTCCCCCACAAGAGGCTGAAAGACTCAAGTCCCTCAGGGAAGTGATGGGCCCCCTTCAGAGGGCTCGGTACTCACCCAGACAGTGATGAATGGTGAAGATTGACACAGGGAAAATATGAAAATTATGTACCTATTGTAATTCTTGATCTTCTGGTGAATTTTCACCATTCATCACTGGCACCCACCCACCTTCCCCTCTGTGCCTCAGTCCCTGGGCGATGCCCCCTCCCTGATTGCCCTCCCGCTCCTTGAGGCCAATTGTGGGTGAGGTCCCACTGGTACCTCCCAGTCCTCTGTTACCTTCCTAAGTGACAGTGGGCCCACCCTGGGAGGGCAAGTAGGGCTTCTTGCACTGGCCTTAGGGACTCCCTTTGTGTCCTTCCCTTCTCAGCTGGGGGGTTCATCTGAGACTTGGTCCAGTCCTGTTGGTTGTGACTGACTCCTAGTGGTGGAGGAGTTCCCCTATGTGGGAAGGGGAGGGAAGGGGAGGGCCCACAGGGACTCTCCTTCTCCCTTCTTATATAATTTTTCATCTTCACCCCTTTTTTTGGGGGTAGGATTTGTCCTGGACAGGATTCTCCCATGAGCCCTGTGGGTTCTCTCTCTCAGGACAACAGTAACTGGAGGGGGTCCTGTCTCGGGATGGCTGTCAACACCATGTGAACACCCTGTACTGCAGTGAGGGAAGGGGGAGACCTTCTCTACACATGCTGTTCAGGAGGAATTGATGTCTGAGACTCTCTGTCTAATACGCTGCTCTCACCTTTTCAAGCTGGCCTAGCTTTGGTTCAGTCAAATTCTGTAGTCCTCATGGTACAGCAACACGCTGAGTGACCTCCCAGATGTCAAACAGCATCTTTTCTCCAGAATTATTTCTGGGTATAGGATGTGGTGGGGTCTCACTCTTCCTCCCACCATCTTTCTTCTTCTTTACTTCACCTTTATCTCTTCTCTTTCTGCCTGACTGGCCACCCAGGGGCTGGTCTAATGCCCATACCCTCAGGTCCTCCTTCTCTATCCTCTGGCCAACTTAATCCTTTTTCAGTTTTACATCCTTTCTTTTAACTATCCCTTGGGCTACCTTGCCACACCCTTGTCCTTTCCCTATCCTTCTGTTTTTCTCTCTTTCAGGTGAGCAGAACTGGGGCAGAGGAGGAGCTGTGACCATTGCTGGCCAACCTATGAGCGCCACGTAATGTGTGAGCCTTCTGGACTGCACTGATTCAGTGGACCATTTTCAGGCATGAACCATGCTATAAAGATGGTACATAGTTAATGCAGACAATACACTTACATTAACAGAGAAAGGTACAGGAAATAGAATACATTGAATACATTTGTACAGTGCAAGAATATAGCTGAAACACAATAGAGTAGCAACTAAAGTGCGGCTGCAATATACATGATCTACAATCAGTCAGTCTTTTGACTGTTCAGCATTATATAGCGGGACAGTTTAGTTTTAGGGGCAGAAGAATTTGGACTCTCAAAGGGTAGTCATGCCCTACCCTGGTCAGCAGCAGGACAGGGGTGTGGGTGCAGTAGAGGTGTGGGTCAGTTTCACAGAAGCAGCACATTTAAAGTAATGTAAGTACACAAGACGCATTGTGAAACTAGTTAACAACTACTTAGCAATGCAGTTACAGTGTAGTTATACAGTAGTTACAGTGTAATTAGTGACATTTAAAATGATCCTTCAGAAATCATTCCCTCATGAAGTTACTGCAGTATATTGCAGTGGTTAAAAGCATTGACCTGCAAACCTAGAGAACTGGGTTTGAATCCCAGAGCCACCACTTGTGTACTGTGTGACAAAAGAAAAAGAACTAAAAATAAATATGCAATCTAACATTGTAAATTGCTTAACAATAAAAAATAATTAATTTACATACTTATTGACTTTTAACAGTGTTGTAGTTACTAAGGAACATGCTGCTTCTGTGGCATTGTTTCCACAGTTAATGCCTAACTTAACAGCTGCCTTGCTGAGATCAACGACTGGATGGCCTCTAGTTGGTTGTGACTGAACCCCGATAAGATGGAGGTGTTGGTGATGGAGTCGAACAGAGTGCATGACAGGATATCCTCTGGGTCAGAGACTGGACTTGTTCTGGGATCTGTTCCAATGAAGGCCTCCTCTAGAGTGTGAAATCTTGGTGTCATTCTAGATAGGAGTTTGACAATGGAGACGCAGATATCTTCCACCGTCTGCTCCTGTTTTTTCCATCTTAGAAATGTCACCTGGATAAAGCCCCTTGTCCCGCCTCTGGACCTCCCTACTTTGATGCATGCCTTAGTTACATCAAGGGTTGACTACTGTAATGCACTCTACCTCAGGGTCATGGGAGGATCTCTCTGTGGGCTGCAGCTAGTGCAGAATGCAGCTGCCTGGTTACTTACTGGGCAGCCAAAATGTTGCTATATTACACCAGTGCTGCATGAGCTCCACTGGCTGCTGGTCAGGTGGAGGATCCTCTTCAAGGTGGGTCTTCTCACCTATAAGGGCCTACACAGTCTGGGCCCTGGTTATCTGTTAGACCTTCTTGTACCTGCTTTCTCGATTCACTCCCTCCATTCCTCCTGTGGAGGTCCCCTGGCGATTCCTAGGATGAGGTTGAAATCAGCTGGTGACAGGGCCTTTAGTGTTGCAGCCCCCGTCCTGTGGAACTCGCTGCCCCTTGGGGTAAATGGGGCCTCCACTTTGGAGGTATTCAAGGCCCACCTTAAGGCCCTCCTATTTGCCCAGACCTTTAATTTATAAATCTGATTGTAATAGCAGTAATCTAAGGTAATAGTGAACGGAGTCCACTCTGAAGAAAGGGAGGTTACTAGTGGGGTACCGCAGGGTTCAGGATTAGGAACAGTCCTCTTTAATGTCTCTATAAGAGACATTGCAGAGGGATTGGAAGGAAAAGTATGTCTCTTTGCAGATGACAAAAAGATCTGCAACACAGTTGATACACAAGGTGGGGTGGAAAGGATGAGAAGGGACTTGGCAAGGCAGGAGGAATGGTCAAATATAAGGTGACTTAGATTCAATGCTAAAAAGTGCAAAGTAATGCACCTGGGAAATAAAAACCCAGGGGAAGAGTACATAATGGTGGTGAGATACTAACAACAACAAAAATGGAAAGGGACCTGCGGGTAGTCAAATCAGATGACCTAAAGGTGGGTAAGTTATGTGAGAGGGCAGTAAGGAGGGCTGGGGGGATACTGGAATGCATAGGGAGAGGCATCACCACTAGGAAACAGGAAGTTGTTATTCCTCTGTACAGACAGCTGGTGAGACCCCATCTGGAGTACTGCATGCAGTTCTGGAGACCCAATCTCTGCAACGACATAGACAGTATGGATGCAGTCCAGAGGAGGGCAACTAAAATGGTGCAGGGTCTGCACCAGAAAACATATGGAAAGAGACTTAAGGAGCTTAATATGTATAGCCTTTGAGGAAAGGAGGGAGAGGGGAGACATGATAGAAACTTTCAAGTACCTCAAGGGAATCAACAAAGTCCAAGAGAGTAGCAAATTTCAGAAAAAGAGGTGTGCAAGAACAAGGGGGCACAATTTGAAGATTGAGGGGGGACGGCTCAGAGGTAATGTAAGGAAGTATTTTTTCATGAAGAGGGTTGTGGATGCATGAAACAGCCTTCCTGAGGAGGTTGTGTAATCAAAAACAGTAGTGGATTTCAAGAATGCATGGGACAGTCATAAGGCAATTCTAGGGGGTGGGGGTAGGAAGAAGTAGGCTGTTGGTTAACTAGGATCTGCAGCTTATCCATTAGATAGGGAAATGGGCAGACTGGGTGGGCCAAGCAATCCTTATCTGTCATCAAATTCTATGTTTCTATGTTTAATTTATTATTTATGGGAACTGTTTTTATGAGGATTTAATTATTTGTATATTTATATTTATTTCTTTGTGTTTGCTTGATTTGTTTTGACATATGTGTTTTATTTGTTTGTGTGGTGCCCAGAGCCTCCGGGATTGGGGGTCTCTTAAATAAATTTTGCCTTGCCTTGCCTTGCAAAGTAAGTATGCAGAAACTGACACTTAAAGCATATGAAGAAGGGTGTAGCTACTGTACAATTACACTGAATGTCATGGCTGTAGTTCTGGTGTATGCTTTCCTTCAAAAATCATTCCCCCATGCACTTACTGCTTAATAAACATGCAATCTAATATGTTTAATGCTATACAACTACATTGTTTACTTATACAAGAAAAATCATGTACACAATTACTTTTTGGCTCATAACAGTTCTGTACTTATTTAGACATGTGCTGCTTCTGTGGCATTGACCCACACCTTCTCTACACCCACACTCCTGGCCCAGGTGGCCCAGGTGGGTGGGTGGCTGGGGTTGGGACATGGCTACATATCATGCTTTACCACCAATATGCTGTGTGAAGTTGTGGTGGGTGGCGAAGGATACAAAGGTAGGGACCCTTCCTGGTGTGTAGTTATACAAACTGAATTAAATGGTGGTTACACATGCAACCACAGCCGTCTCTTTTGACACAAATTGATTTATGCTGGAAGTGTAACTACACATGTAACAGCTGTTGCTAAGTGCAACAGAAGAATTGATTTATGCTGGAACTGTAACAGCACATGTAACAGCTGTTGCAAAGTGCAACATATATAATTACATTTGCCAGGCAGAATTTATTTGAAGCAGAAGGGAGGCAACAGTAATTGCAGTAACTACCAGTTCATGCAAATTGTGTAACTACACCAAACTGCAAGTGTGAAACTAGTTTACTACTACATTGTAGTCACATGTAACTACATAGAAGTTACATAGTAGTTACATTGTAGTTATGCAGTAGTTTCAGTACAGCTAAGGACACTTAAAATAAAGTGTAGCCCTTCATTTTTGCAGTTACAGCCTTGTGCCCTGTCTCCTTTTTCTCTAAATGCCTCTCTCTGTCTATGGATGGTTCTACTGTAATGTTCTTGATGTCATGATTCTGATATAACACAACTGTAGAAGTACTATATGTCTCTTTCTTCTCTTTTTCTAGGACATCTTTCTTGATTCTTTTGGGAATCTCGACCTTTTATTCAAGTTGCCATGTCGGATAGACCACTTTGGATTTCACAGTACTTATTTACTATGGGGTTCCCCGTTTATGATGCCATGAAAAAATGGGGGGCCAGGTTGTAGATTTTCTTGATTTCTTTCTTTTCTTGCTTCTTGCTCTTTGTAATGATATGGATTAGCAATTTAAAGCTGCTTCGTTGTTCACTGACAATTGTCTTTAAATGTAATCTAGTGTGTTGAAATTCTAATACATTTTGAAATTTATTAATATATAATGTAACTCTGGATGTGCAAAGTTAGAAAAGTCAGATACTTAATTTGTTTAATGCTTTGCATTCATAATTTTGTTACTTTGATGTTGATTAATTGGTTATTGGATACTCTGCCTTGTCTCATTAATATGTATGTATGCAGATATAAAAATAAAGCACTTTTCCTTACGCCACACCCCCTGAGGAAGACTCATTCTAGGAGTAGAAGCGCTGGGGTTAGTATGTAACTTTGTACCACTCTTTGGATCTGTGCAGAGTACTTTACATTTTGCTGTTACAATAAATATTTCGTCTGCACCTTAGATCCCGTGTGCTGCTTACTCTCTTTGGATTTGGTGTTGGTGGAGACAGGCCATCTCTTTCATCATGCACTGACCCCGCATGCTCCTGGTGGCATACAGACTTTGTTTGGAACTTCCAGTAGACCACCGAGGACTTGGTTCCACCAACATCAACTCCGTCTTGGTCAGATTAAGGCTCAGCTAGCTGGAGGCCATCCAGTCAGAGATTTCTCTTTCTTTCTGTGTGTGTGTTTTTCCTCCTCCTTCTGTGGAGATGGTAGGCAGCTCTGGCCCTCCCTCAGAGGGCTCTTCCTATAGACCCAGACGTCCCACACCAGTCCTGCCCCAGAAATTCCACCACTGGTTGCCCCCCCATGACAGAACTGGAGTGAGGAATGTCAGCTTTCTCCACCCCTCCAGAGCACAAATTTAGAATCCAGGTGGCTGGTGTGGAAATGTGTCTGGGACATCAAGAAGTCTGCCAGCTCCATTCTCCTCTTTTTTGCCCTCCCCCATTGGTGGCCTTCACACGCTTGTGCGGAGGCATGTGCATACTGCCACTCACAATGCCCACCCATTGTGCCTTCCCCCATCCCACACTGCCTCCTGAGACCTCCACCTTGCGTTAGTTGTTTGGCAGGGAGTGGCAACCCTCCCACCCCAGGTAAGGAGAGCAGTCCTCCGGATGTTCAATCCTACACACTTCCCATTGGCTGACCCCTGGCAACCTGTGTTTGCTCCCGAACATGGGTCACCGGTGAGGAATGAGATTTAGTGTCCAGAGCATCAACCCTCAGCACCACTGGTCCAGCCTACAGTCAGAGATTTCTTTAAGGCATTACTCAAGTACAGCAACTGCCTCCTGCCCATCTCATGAAAACAACACATACAGCTGAGTATCGTCTACATAGTGATGAAAACTCACACCTTACCATCTGATGACTCATCCTAATGACAAGATTTACACTGCAGCTGACATGGGAATTGAATCCAATCATGAGGAACCCCACAGCAGACCATAGTCAACTGTGACAAGTAAGTACCCATCATGATACCTTGCAACCTGCCACAAAGTAAGGATACTACTTACAAATGAACACATGAAGACACCATCACATTTTGGGTCCTGTTCTGTAGCCAGTTTTCTATCCATCTAGCCATCTTCACTACTACTCCAAGGTCCACCAACTTTCTGATCAGCCTCCTGGGCTATAGAGTCAATGGCCTTACTGAAATCAAGGTACAGAATGTCCACCGCTTGGTCCCTGTACACTGTTTTGGTTACCCAGTCAAAGAAGTCGATCGGATTCATATGACAAGATCTCCCTCCCATAAATACATGCTGACTTGCATCCTGGAGACCGTGATCCTCTAGATGCTGTTATTCCTTCTGGATGGTCTCCATAAGTTTGCACACTATTGAAGTGAGACTGACTGGTCTTTATTTCCTGGGGTTTTCCCTGGGGCTGTTCTTGTGGAGGGCTAAAGATGTGCCATTCTATACTCCTGCAGTACCACACCTGACTCCAGTGAACAACTGAACAGGTCTGCTAGTGGCTCCACAAGCTCTCCTGCCAGCTCTATCAACCTCTTAGGGTGCGCTACATCCAGTCCTTAAACAAAGGATAGTGGAATATCTGGAATTCAATAAATTACAGGACCCAAGGCAGCATGGATTGATGTGGGAAGATCATACCAAACAAATATGATAGATTTCTTTGACTGAGTAACCAAGGAGTAAGATCAGGGGTTGGAGAGGTGGGTAGTGGATGTGGCCTACCTGAATTTCAGCAAGGCTTAAAAAACTGTTCCATATAGGAGACTGTTTAGTAGTCTGAGTAGCTTGAGAGTAGGCAACAAGGTGGTCACCTGGGTAAGAAAATGGTTAGGGGATAGGAGACAAAGGGTGGTGGTAAACTGAGAATGCTCTAAGGAAGGGAAAATGCTCAGCGGGGTACCTCAGTGTTGAGTGCTGGCATCAGACTTCTTTAATGTTTTTATTAGTGACATAGTAGAGGGGCTGGAACGTCTGCCTCTTTGCAGATGACACCAAGATCTGTAACTGGGTGAATGCTCCGGGGAAGGTGGAAAGGATGGGCAGGGATCTGAAAAATCTAAAAGAGTGATCAAGGGTATAGAAGCTGGGTTGTAAAGCAAAAAAGTGCAAAATAATGCACTCAGGCCATAGAAATCCAGGGTTGGAGCACAAAATGGATGGGGTGATAATTACAATGATCTAGCAGGAAGGATACCTTGGGATAATCATAACAGATGATATAAATGAGGCCAGGCAATGTGACACGACAGTTGGGAGGACTATTGGGATACTGGGGTGCATAACAAGAGTATCACCAGCCGAAAAAGGGAGGTGATGTTGCCCCTATTTGGAACACTAGTAAGACCTGTCCTTGAGTACTGTTTTCAATCCTGGAGACCGCATCTCAGGAAGGCCATAGACAGAGTGAAGGTAGTCCAGAGGAAGGCTACTAAAATGGTGCAGGGCCTGCACCATAAGCCTTGCAAAGAGAGGCTAAAGGAGCTCAATATGTACACACTGGAGGAAAGACAGGAGAGAGAATAAGACAGAAATATTTAAATATGTCAAGGGAGTTAATAAGGTAAAAAAGGGGAGGAGTATTATTCAGAAAAAAAGGTACTCTAGTCTAAAACAAGGGGACATGTTATGAAACTGGAGGGGGGATGGTTAAGGAGAGTTGTGAGGAAATTTTTCCTTTCAGAAAGAGTGGTGGATTCATGGAACAGCCTTCTAGCTGAGGTAATGGGGCCAAAAAGAGTGGTGGAGTTCAAAAATGCCAGTGATAGTAACAAGGGAATCATAGGGGTAAGGTGCAGCAGCACTGAAGATCAAGTGGGTCTTCAGCAAAAATGAAGGCAGAAGAAAAAAAAATATGAATGATATGGGTGGACTGGGTGGGCCAACTGGTCCTTACCTGCTGTCAGATTCTATGCTTCTCCATTTTCAAATGAGCTGAACAGCATGTCTATGAGGGCCATGCGGGGGTGACACTAAGGATTGGCTAGCATAAATATCAATCACCCCAAACAGTTCCTAATTGGCTGGCTACATTCAGTTCCCCTGTATATAGATAAGTGTTATCTTTGTTGGTCAAGAGGTATAGTAGCCACAGGATTAAAAAATATTTATTTTTTTTACCTGCTGATCTGACCTGTTTGCTCACAGTGATAGAATTCAGGGTGAGTGTCAAATAAATAATTATTACATGTTTTACTAAAGTTCTTGCTGTGCATGCTGCTGCTGTTCCATTCTGGCCTCCTCCCCACCCTTCCCCCACCTTATGTTCCAATTGGTCTCATGGTATTGGACAGTTCCTTTGGAAATGGCATGCTGACAGAATCCTACAGCAGGGGAGTCAGGTTGGTAAGTAAATACTGCCATTAACACACTGATATTCCTGGACACTGACCCGACTCACCTGTTTTAGCAGGCTGACAGCTCTTATTCTAGAATTGCCATGCTGCTTTGAGGAAGAACCAGGCCATCTCGATCACTCGAGTCAAGCTATAAGAGACTCACGATTCTCAAGTCGAGTTGTCTAGGTCTGGGGAGGTTTGGAAGTGCTGCAGAGCTGGTTTGCCCACCCCTAATATAGACACTAGTGTGTAACACAGAAACATGCAACCACAAGCAAAACATTAAATAGAGAATATATATCTTGCACAGACTTTTTGTTACCCACCCCTTTCTGTGACCATTATAGTCACTTGGCATGCATGTCCATTAACTGAGGAGGTACATCTTGATGATATGTAAAAGAGGTGCAAAGAAGACATTGGTGTATGAAGCCCTTGCAGTTAATTGCAGATTGCCAATTGCAGCTTGGAAAATAAAGTTAAATGTAAGTCCCTTTCTTTTGAGAGGGGCTTATGCTCCCTTTAGGGACCCCCATCCTTTTTCAGAAGAGTTTAGAGTGTTTAGTACTCTGGGGGAGCAATTTCTGTTTGCTACCATGTGGTGGCATCAGAGAGCATGGTTTTTAGCGTATAAATAGGCAGTTTCAGAGAGAATTAGAGTGATGCCGTGTCGCAGAGCAGGAGACACTGATGGGCACTGCAGGGCAGTGTGGGGGTGGGGAACCCCTTTTAGGCAGGTCGTCTGTTACTGCTGCAATGTATCGGGCCCCTTGGGTGAGCATCTGTGGGAAGGCACCAAGAGAGGCAGCTGCTGCCATTTGTTTTGGGGTCCTGGGTTCCGAGGGAGCTGTAGAGAGAGTTTTTACCATCATGAAGGAGGTGCAGGATATGTAGGTGCGGGGGCTCTGGGTTAGGCCCCGACAGTATGTTGATAGTGTGCCTGGGTCACTGGGGTTGCAGCAGGTTGTGGCAGAGACTCTGCATCTCGGCATGGCAAAGCAACCCAGGGATACTGGTGAGGGAGCAGAGGAGAAACCTCTACCAGTGTAAGGGGACTTTATGAAGGGACAGGCCTCAGGGCTGTGGGACTTTTGCCAAGTGGGCCACGCAGTGCCCTAGAGGTCTCCCATTGGGCTAATTGCTCAGATCAGGTAACGGCTGAGTGAGTGGGAGGTAGGCTTTTAGGCAGCTGTTAAATGTGGCACCCTGCTACATATCAAATCAGGATTCTGGAGAGAGGTAGTAGCACTCTGGGGAGACCAGGCAGGACAGGAGAGTGGCCTGGGTGAAGGAATAATGGTGTATGATGATGGTGGGTTGTTTGCTGGTGCCCCATCGTCCATGTCTCTTGCGGGCTGGAAGGAGGAGGAGGAGGAGGAGCCAGTGACTGGGTTTTGGGGGGAAGCTGTACACTTTCCCAGAGAAAAAAATGTGACAGGCCCCATTTTGTTTAAGCAGGAAGTCTGTAGGTACTTACCAGTGCCAATGAAATCTGTTGGATTCTCATGGTCCAGGATAGTGAGGTCATTTTATTCCTGGGGAAAATCTGTGCTGCTGTAATTTGAGCTATTAAAGACCTTGCCCTGCCTTCATTACTGCCATATTTGCCTGTACAAAATGTTTAGCCCCATGGAGCTGAGCGTTTAAGCCACAAACTGACCCCTGTAGCCCTGCTAAATCATTTGGGCTCCAGAAAAATAAAGTGATTGTGTTTCAGAAAAGCAATCAGAAGCTTCGACTCAGTTTGTAAATAAAAATGTAAATGAAACATAAATCCTTAGGTTTTTAACCTTCCCAATGAGTTCACTTTCCAGGGACCTACTGATCTGAGGTCCTTGCACCTTGCGTGTATCCGGAGACCTTAGGTTACCTTTGGGCTGAAAGGAGTCAGAGCCGTGGTCCTCCTTCAGAGTTCTGGAGTGCTCCCTGTTCCAGCAGAAGTGAAAACTTGGGTACCAGCCATTAGTGAAGTAATCTCTAGGTAAGCAATATTTTACTCAATGCTTTCGAGCTGTGGTTGGTGCTGGTGAGTTTGCTATGTGGTGGGCCCCCCCTCTTCTGGAACATTGGTTGCCCATAGACAATGGGGAGTGAAAGGCCACACATGGGGGCTCATCTGGGATCTTTCCTTGCACCTCAAAAGTTAAAACACCCCACATATCCTGGAGCAGAGGTACTGGTGGGCCTCTCACCCTATGTAGGCCACGTGGTGTATGAACAAATTGCTGTGGTGGTGTGGGAAGTAGGCTTAGCATGAAGGTAAGACCCAGCTCTCCTGGTGTGGTGTTCACATGTTACTGCCTGGTCATGTGATGCTTTTCAACAACCCTTATTGGTGGATGGCTGCAGTAGAGTGGAGAACAACTTCTAAGCCCAACAGCATTTTACGGCAATATTTCAAGAGGTGTGGAGGTGCTAGAGCAAGCTGGAAGTTGATTGAGAGGCATCAAGGAAAGCAAGCAGAAAAGAAACATTTATCCCTTTGTCTGAGCACTTGGGGGGAGGACTGTTAGTAATCTAGTAGAGAATTTTGGGGCGGTCATATGGATTGGTATCGAAGGATGTCAGGCAGGGGATTTAACATAGAAGTAGAAGCTTCCCCCCAAGAATAGCCATTGGCAACAGTTCCTGCCTTGCTGCTGATGTGGTTATGACAAGTAGGAGGAAAGGGGCAATCCAATGAGTATTGTGTAAGATATGGATTTTGGGGGGGAATGGATTGCATGACTGCCTGTGTGTGGGATTTGTTCCAGCTCAGCCGCGGGAGGCATTTTTGTCTCAGAGGGATTATTTTCAATGTGGTCACTGGGAACGTTGGCACCTTGGAGAAACTCTCCCTGTGAGACAGTGCCCTGGAGGAAGTAGAGAAGACCAGGGGCACCTCTCTTAATATAGTTGTGGATGCAGTAGAAGAAGAGGGTGCTGATGAGGGATTAAATTCAGGGGTGAAGGGGAGCACAGTCATCTTCCCCGATCCTCGGTGCCAGCTGCCTACTATCCCCATGGTAGAGGGAGGGGAAGGGGCCTCAGAAGTTCTGTGGGTGACACTCCAATGCCCAGGGAGTCCCCACCATGGTCCCTGCCTGGAGGCAGTCCCCCTGGCCCTGTTGGGGAAATCTGAGCTCTTAGCTAGGGAGAGATCCAGAGTACATACAGGTGGATCTCAAAGTTCTCAGTCTGTTGCATCCAGTGATCCTGCCAACTGTGGGAAAGTCTTAGAGAAGATGGTAGAGGAGGTGAATGAGGAGTGGTTCTAGGAAAAAGGTTCCAGTTTGCTGATTACTAGGTCTGTCAAGCAATCCCCCAGCCTTTCCACCACCCTGTGGTCACTATGGCTGATTACAACCACATTTGCCTGAGCGGGCTAGGACCCTCCAAATCTGGATGGACCGGTTGAATTGCAGTGACCCTTTAAACATCACCTATAGAAAGGGAGTATGGTTGCAGCCAGGACAGGGTCAGATGACCAGTGTCCAAGACCTGCCTGAATGGAGTCAGGCCAAGAGATGGGTCAGGAGAATATTTCACATTAAATATCCATCTCTGGATTACCCATACATGTCAGATAGAGTGTGAGACATTAATGAAGGAATGAGGGAAGAATGGGTCTTTAAAGAACAGCTGGAAAGACTGAAACATTGACCCAGAGGTGGGGGTTTTCCCTCTCAACAGCTGTTTCAGTAGGCATGGCAATGTGCCATACTGCGCCATGGTCCGGACTGACCCTGTTCAAAAACCTTGCTTTGGTGCCTGACTTGTCTGGAACTCACACCAACTACTATGTGGTGGACAAGGACTTTTTCGTAGATATCACCACCAAACCAGACTCAGATTTCTATTTCTCAGTTGGTGGGGGACCTGGCACTTGAGCTCCCTGAAAAGGACTCATGAATTGTGCCTGGAAGTTTGCTCCATGGAGCAGGTTATGGTGATTATATGACTGTTTGAATGAAAAGTAAAAAGAATGAAATTGCCAGCATTGTGATCAAGAGCCTAAATATAAATGTCAATAAGTTGCCTTTACATGTAAAATGTTGTTGCTGGTGTGATTGGAATAGTGCATGGGAGAGTGTATGGAGTGTGAATGGTAAACTGATTATCGTAATGAGTACCTGTTTAATATTTTGCTGGGAGGTATAATTAGGGGTTAAGGGGAAATTTATAGCTGCAAGTTCTACCTCAAATTACTTTGTTTAAATGTTGTGTACATGTTTTAGTAACGGTAAAATAATATTTGTCTCTCTTATCAATCATTAGTAAGGATTTACCTACTTTTAAGATGTTTTGAGACCTTCTGGCACAGCTAAGCTTATTTAAATGTTTTAAATAGGTTAGAGTAGGTAGTGTAGGAGGGATACCATTGGCCACAGTTTAGGGTGGGTTTCTCTGGCAGGCTGGGGAGGTGTACATACCCAGTTTGTTAGATGAGATATGCCTGGATCCCTGCCATCATTCCCAGGAGGGAATGATTCCCATTGATGGGGGGAGAGTGTAAGCCCTTCGCTTTTGAGAGGGGCGTATGCTCCCTTTAGGTTCCCCCTTCCTTTTTCAGTTGCTCCCAGAGTTTAGTGTGTTTAGTACCCTGGGGGTGCAATTTCTGCTTGCTGCCACTTGGTGGCAGCAGAGATCATGTTTTTTTAGGGTATAAATAAGCAGTTTCAGAGAGAATTGGGGTGGTGCCATGTAGGACAGCAAGCGGCACTGGTGGGCGCTGCAGGGCAATGCGGGGGTGGGGAACCTCCCCTCACTTTAGACAAGCTGGCTGTTACTGTGGTGATGCGTCAGGTTCCCTGGGTGAGCATCCATGGGAGGGCACCAAGAGAGGAAGCTGCATCTGTTTGTTTTTGGGTCCCGGGCTCTGGGTGGGCTGTAGTGAGAGTTTTTACCTTCAAGAAAGAAGTGCAGGACAGGTGGGCCCCGGGGTTCTGGGATAGACCCTGGCAGTAAGTTGATAGAGTGCCTGGGTCATCAGGGTTGCAGCAGGTTGTGGCACAGCCTCTACATCTTGGCTTGGCAAGGCAGCCCGGGGATACTGGTGAGGGAATCGTGGGGAACCTCTACCCATGTAAAAGCCCTGTTTGCAGGGACAGGCCCTGGGGCTGCAAGACTTTTGCTGAGTGCCCTAGAGGTCTCTCCTTGGGCTAACTGCTCAGATCAGTTAACAGTTGGGTGAGTGGAAGGGAGGTCTTTAGGCATCTGTTAATGGTGGGGACCTGCTATACATCAAGTCAGGATTCTGGAGACAGGCAGTAGTGCTCTGGGGAGACCAGGCAGGACAGGAGAGTGGACTGGGTGAGAGAATAATGGGGTATGGTGATGATGGGTTGTTTGCTGGTGCTGCACCATCCGTGTTCCTTGGGGGCTGAAAGAAGGAGCCGGGGAGCAGGTTTTGGGGGGAAGCGTTATGCTTTCCCAGAAAGGAAAATGTGAGAGGCCCCATTTTGTTTAAGCAGGAAGCTCTGTAGGTACTAACCAGTGCCAATGGAATCTGTTGGATCCTCGTGGTCCAGGATAGAGAAGGAGTTATATTCCTGGGGAAAATCTGTGCTGCTGTAATTTGAGCTGTTAAAGACCTTGCTCTGCCTTCATTATTGCCATATTTGCCTGTACAAAAAGTTTAGTCCCATGGAGCTGAGAGTTTAACTGTAAGCCACAAATGGACCACTGTAGCCCCGTTAAATCATTTGGGCTCAGGAGAAATAGATTATGTTTTGGAAAAGCAATCAGGAGCTTCATCTCAGTTTGCAAATAAGGATGTAAATGCAATGCAAACCTTAAGTTTTTAACCTTCCCACTGAGTTCACCTTCCAGAGGCCTACTGATCTGAAATCCTTGTACCTTTATGTATTCAGGGACCATGGGGGACATTTGGGCAGAAAGGAGTCAGAGCCATGGTCCTATCCAGGTAAGCGAAATCTTACTCAATGCTTTGGAGCTGTGGCTGGTGTTGGTGAGTTTTCTATGCTGTGGACACCCTCCCCGGAACACTGGTTGCCCCTAGACAGTAGGGAGGGAGAGGCCTCATAAATGTCAGAGCAGTCCACATCCATGAAAGGACCGCATCCATGTCCTCCAACATATATTCAGTGAACCATAACAGATCTAGCATGTGGCTGGGGAACAGAAGGGTGCTGCCCTTCAGCAGTGTTCTGTGTCTTTCAGTGCCGCCTTAAAAAGTGTAGCCAAATAGCAAATAGTGGTATGCAGTTGCACAGTTAATCATTAAAGAAAATGATGAATGGAGGGGGATTGCATCACCAATCCTCACTATGTGTCTCAATACGTTGCAGCCTGGTAAAGATCGAAGAGAGGAAGGCCAACAAATAAGAAACATGAATGTGTCTGATTAAAACTTTAAGGGAACATGAAAACAGCAGTATTATTAAACTTCAGATAATCCAGAGATAGCACCTCCAGTATTTAGGAGTATCAAGTTATTTAGGAGAAGACTGTAACATTGTGAGGCAAAGTGATGCTAGAATTGGCAAGACTTGTGAAGAAAAAGGACTTCAGCTACAATCAGTGTGCAGGGTTGCTTTGGGCAGGAAACAAACCTGGAATAAATTCAGGCAAATCTCATTGGGCATCAGCAACTGTGGGGCATTGCTTTTGCCCATCTGGTGTTGAAACAGGCAGTTTAGCTGGGTAAGACAGTCACAGAAACAGAGGACTGGATCTCAGCAGGAACTGAGTTTGAAGGGCTGCCACCTAAAAAGCTTGTGACCTATAGGTCACATTCCCTAATATGGGTGTAGACCATTAGGAGGTTGTTGAGGATTTGTTCAGGGCTTTAAAAGTTACTAAAAAAAACTCTGTATCTGTTTTCCAGCTAACCGACTGCCTGACTCAAATGTATAGCAACAGTCTTATATGATCCAACATTCATTTAGAAGCCGTCAATCTCACTGAAGCATTCTGAACTGCTGCAGTCAGTGAATTTGAGTACTGGGTATGCCCTTGTATTAATCACTGAAGCAACTGAGTCTGGGTAAAATAAAAGCTTGCACCTACGTATGAAGGTCAGCAGCATCAAGAAAGGGGCACAGCCGAGTATATTTCTAAGGTGATAACTGCAATATATATTCCACAGGAGATGTATTTGAAACAAACTCAACTGCTCTCAGAGTGTGGATTTTCCCCTTACATTTCAATTCCATGTCCCTGAAGATGGGGAATCCCAATTTATCTTTAATGACTGATCACAGTAGATTTCTTCCAGGGAAGAACAATTGTTTCCCCAGGCTCAAAGCCAGCCAGTTGAAGGCCATCTATCCTTATTTCCAGAAACAGTTCCTAATATGTAACCCAGTGAATGAAAACAAAGGCAGGGCTCACAAATGACTCTGTACAGCTTACATTAATCAAACAGACTTTATTCTGAAGCCCTGATGAAAAATTCATACAGTCAGTCTAAAGGACTGGAGAGCTTTGGCTGGGTCAGTGTAATCCTACTGCACTTTGTACATGAAGACGGTTTTCATTAATAGTAGCTATACTGAGTCATTTGCTAGCACTGCCTTTAATTGACTGCTATCTGTGTAGCTGGTGCACTGAGATAGTGCTCTGGTCCAAGGTTGGCTGCTGCTCTATCCACTTGTTTGTTACAGTATCAGATCCAGAGCCTTGTAAGAACAAGACGGAAGAGTTAGAGGAGTATAACTAGCATAGTAGTGAAATGTCATGCTGAATTTCCTTATGATATCCCCTAGTGGCAACATGTATGCCAGGAACAGACAGTTAAAAGAACAGAACCCCGAGGAGAGACATTCTGCGTCTGGATGATGGGGCAATACACTTGACATTTCTTCACCTCCACTGGAAAACCAAGACATGACTCTGGCAGGCAAAAGGGAAAAATCTGGGGAAAAGGAAGATAGCTAGTCATAGGATTTATGAACCTCAAGTGAAAACATTAAATAGTATTGTTAGTTTTCGTTGTGCTTAAAGATTTTGTTTCACAGGATTTGAATTTGATGACAGATATGAACTGCATGGCCCACCTAGTCTGACCATTTTTCCTACCTACTGTAACACCACTGGCACTACTTGATCTCTGGCTCATGCACCCCCCCCCCCCTTTCCTTACCACCGTGGTTTCCTAATGCCTATCCCATGCTCTCTTGAATCCCAATACAGTTTTTACACCACCACTTCTGCTGGGAGAGTGTTCCAGGCATCCATCATTCTTTCTGTGAATATGTACTTCCTTATATCTCCCCTGATCCTACCCTTTTCTAGCTTCATAGCATGACCCCTTGTTCTTGAGCATCTTTTTCTCTGAAAAGGCTTCCATCTTGAATCTTATTTATAACCGTTGGGTATTTGAAAGTCTCTGTCATATTCCCCTTCTCCTTCCTTTTTTCCAGGTTGTACATATTGAGGTCCTTCAGTCTGTCCTCATAGGGCTTTTGAAGCAGACCCTGTTCCATTTTAGTTGCCCTCCTCTGGATCACCTCTACTCTGTCTATGTCCTTCTGGTGGTGTGGTACCCAGAACTGGAGACAGTACTCCAGATGAGGCCTCACCAGTGATTTATATAGCGGTATCACCACCTCTCTCTTTCTGTTGGTGATACCCATCTAATCCACCCTAGCATCCCACTTGATCTCCCCACTGCCTTGTCACACTTTAGTTAATCAGATATGATTACACCACAGGTCTCTTTCCTATTTGTTGGTCACCAGTACCACCTCATTTCACACTCTGCCCCTGGGTTTCAGCATTCCAAGTGCCTGATTTTACACTTCTTTTCACTGAAACTTAGTTGACCCACTCCTGACCACTCCTCAAGATTTCTTAGATCCCTCTTCATTTTTTCCACCCCCCCTGGAGTGTCTACCCCATTGCAGACTTAGAGTTATCTGCAAACAAGCATACCTTCCCTTCAATCCCCTCTGCAATGTCGCTAATAAAGACATTAGAGGACTGGTCAAAGTACTAATCCTTGTGGCACTCCAGTAATCACTGTCCGTTTCTCAGAGTAGACTCAGTTTACCACCAACCTCTGTTACCTATCCCCCAACCAATTTCCTACCCAGTTTACCATCTTTGGACCCACCCCTAGGCTACCCAGCTTGTTTATGAGTCTTCTGTGTTGAACGATGTCATATGACTTACTGAAATCTAGGTAAGCCACATCCACCACTCCTGCCTGATCTAATTCCCTGGTCACCCAGTCAAAGAAATCTATCAGATTTGTTTGACATGACCTTTCTCCAGTGAATCCATGCTGCCTTGGATCCTGCAAGTCACTGGATTCAAGATATTCCACAGTCCTTTCCTTCAGTAGTGATTCCATTAATTTCCCTACCACCAAAGTCAGGCTGACTGGCCTGTAACTTCCAGCCTCCTTCCTACTACTACTTATGTTAAGAGGGACTATATCTGCCCTTCTCCAGTCCTACAGGACCATTCCCATGTGTAGTAAGTAATTAAACAGAATGGTCAGCGGTGCAGCCAGCACCTCTCTCAGCTCCCTTAGTATCATTTCTTGCACCTCATCTGGCCCCATTGCCTTGTCCACGTTCAAATTTGTGAGCGCCTTCATTACTTCCTCCTCTATAAATGGACTAATGTCCACCTCCCTTCATTCGATACCCCTGCCACTTATCTGTGGTCTCTCCCCTTCTCTTTACTCCTTAATACTCTACTCTCCTCCACAAGTTATTTAATTTGATTTTATTCATAACTGATTTATAAAGCCTGTTAATCATTTTTCCATGTTATTAGATTAGTAGAGCATAGCTGTCAGATATTTGTGAGTGCTAACATTGAAAATTTAACAATGTACATATTGATTTATTTTTAATGAACAACTCCAAACTTTTTACCCTTTGTTTCTTGGTGTCAGTGTATATTCACAGCTGGACCTATCTAGTTCAAACCCACAGCCAGCAAGGTTTAGCCTCAAGGGACCATATTCACTGACTATCAACCCCTTGCATACATTTCCTTTGCCTACTCTCTAATGTAGATACACAGATACATAGAATTTGTTGGCAGATAAAGCCGCATGTTCCATCTAGTCTGCTAATTTTTTCTACCTTTAATTTATGCTGTATACTGTGGTTGATCTAAAGATGTCCTACTCTTCCCTTTTTCTGGGGTTCCCTTGTGTGTGTACCATGCATTTCTGAATACATCCACTGTTTTTGCCCCTTCCACCTCTATGGGGAGGTTGTTCCAAGCATCCACCAAAGAAATCACTAAAATACCACCAACAGCTTAATCTGGTTCAAAGTCAGTTGGCATTCATCTGTATCCCTCTCCCCCGGGTCGTGCCTGAAAATAGGCAGAATTTGTCTAGTGCGCTTACCCGGTCAACAAAAACTAACTAACTAAACTAAATACTTCATCACATTACCCCTAATTCTTCCTCCCTCCAACTTCATCTCATGTCCTCTAGTTCTTGTCCATCTCCTTTTCTGAAAGATGCTACCCTCCGTACCTTATTAATGCCTTTAAGGTATTTATACATCTCTATAATGTCCCCCCTCACTCTTCGCATCTCATAGAAACATAGAATTTGACAGCAGATAAGGACCACATGGCCCACCTAGTCTGCCCATTTCCCTATCTAATGGATAAGCTGCAGATCCTAGTTAACCAACAGCCTACTTTCTCCTACCCCCTACTAGAATTGCCTTATGTCTGTCCCATGCATTCTTGAATTCCTCCACTGTTTTTGACTCTACGACCTCCTCAGGAAGACTGCTCCATGCATCTACAACCATCTCTGTGAAGAAATACTTCCTCACATTACCTCTGAGCTGTCCCCCCTCTATCTTCAAATTATGCCCCCTTGTTCTTGCAGACCTCTTTTTCTGAAAGATGATACTCTCTTGGACTTTGTTGATTCCTTTGAGGTATTTGAAAGTTTCTATCATGTCCTCCCTCTCCCTCCTTTCCTCAAGGCTATACATCTTAAGCTCCTTTAGTCTTTATTCATATGTCTTCTGGTGCAGACCCTGCATCATTTTGGTTGCCCTCCTCTGGACAGCCTCCACCCTGTCTATGTCTTTGCGAAGATGGGGTCTCAGAACTGTACACAGTACTCCAGATGTGGTCTTACCAACTGTCTGTACAGAGGGCCAACAACTTCCTGTTTTCTATTGGTGATGCCTCTCCCTATGCATTCCAGTATCCCCCAGCCCTCCTTACTGCCTTCTTACATTGCTGGCCCACCTTTAGGTCATCTGATATGACTACCCCCAAGTCCCTTTCAATTTTTGTTGTTGTCATATCTTATCCCCCATTGTGTACTCTTCCCCTAGGATTTTGTTTTCCAGGTGCATTACTTTGCACTTCTTTGCATTGAATCTAAGCTACCACACATTTGATCATTCCTCCAACCTTGCCAAGTCTCTTTTCATCCTTTCCACCCCACCTTGCATATCAACCCTGTTGCAGATCTTTGTGTCATCTGCAAAGAGACATACTTTCCCTTCTAGTCCCTCTATAATGTCACTTATAAAGACATCAAAAAGGACCAGCCCCAGTACTGAACCCTGTGGTACCCCACTAGTAACCCTCCTTTCTTTGCTGTGGACTCTATTTATTATTACCCGTTGTGTCCTGTTGTCCAGCCAGTGTTTTACCCAGGCTACCACCCTGGGACCCACTCCCAGGCTGGCTAATTTGTTTATTCATCTTTTGTGCAGGACTGTGCCAAATGCCTTGCTAAAGTCTAGGTAGGCCATGTCCACAGCCCTTCCCTGGTCTATTACTTTGGTCACCCAGTCAAAGAAATCAATTAGATTTGCCTGACATGACCTTCCTGCTGTGAATCCATGCTGCCTTGGGTCCTGTGCTCCACTGGCCTCTAGGTACTCAACAATTCTTTCCTTCAGCAGTGATTCCATAATTTTCCCTACCACTGAGGTCAAACTGACAGGACTGTAGTTTCCTGCCTCTGTCTTGCTCCCACTTTTGTGAAGGGGAATCACATCCACCCTCCTCCATTCCTCAGGTACCACACTATCCTCCCATGATTTATTAAAAAGGGTAGTCAGTGGTGTTGCTAGTTCTTCCCTTAGTTCTTTTAGAATTCTGGGGTGAATCCCATCAGGCCCCTTTGCTTTATCCATCTTCAGTTTTAAGAGTTCTTTCAGAACCCTTTCTTCTGTGAAAGAACTAATATCAACCTCCCTATCCAGAGTGCTTCTATTGACTGGATTAAGTATCTCACCCTGCTTTTTCATTGTGAATACTGAGCAGAAGTATTTCGTTCAGTATCCCTGCTTTTTCACTGTCGCTCTCTGCCCAACCACCTTCCTCTTTATTCGGCCTCAGTATCCCTGCCTTAGTCTTTCTTTGCTCCCTAATGTACCTATAAAAGGTTTTATCCCCCTTCTTAACTGAGTTGGCTATCTTTTTTTCGGTTTGGGCCTTTGCTATCCTGACTGCCTTCCCCACTTGCTTCTGCTTTAACTGGTACAGTTCTCTGTCCTGCTCCTTCTGTGTTTCCTTATACTTCCTGAATGTTATCTCTTTCTCCCTTACCTTCCCCACTACTTCTTTTGAGAACCATAGAGTTTTTTTCTTTTATTTTGATTTGTTTGCTTCACACAAAGGCTTGTTGCCTCTGTGATGGCGGTTTTAATGTTTCCCCATTGTTGCTCCACCCTACCTTCTTGCCTGCTTGCTAGTGCTTTTCTGAGGCACTCTCCCATTTTGACAAAATCAGCCCTCCTGAAGTCCAATACCTTCACTTTTGTGTGGCTTGACTCTACAGCTAAGTTTATCATGAACCACACTGTTTGGTGGTTGCTTGTTCCCAGATGGCTACCCACTTCAAAGTCAGAGATCTCTCTCCGTCCCCATTTGAGAGTACCAGGTCTAAGTGGTCGTCTCCTGAGTGGGTTCCAAAACTAGCTGTCTGAGCATACATAACCTCCCAGAAGAATGGCCCTGTTTTGATGTGGCTGCAAAGGTGCTCCAGTTAACATCTGGCATATTCAGGTCCCCAATAGCAATACCTCCCTTTCTCTGCCATCCCAAGGATGCCTCCTATCATTTCCTTTTGTCTATTTCTCCCCTGAGACAGGGGTCTGTATACAACCCCAGGGATTGTGGAGCCATTTCCAGTCTCCAGGGTGAACCACAGTGCCTCCTCTCCTCTCTGTTTACCCTTTAGTTCTGTTGCTTTGATGCCTTCCCTTACATAGAGAGCTACTCCTCCTCCTCCTCTTCTTCCCTCCCTGTCCCTTCTGTAGATTGTGCACCCTGGTATGTTGACATCCCAATCATGGTTCTCTGCGTATCATGTTTCTGTGACTGCCACATTATCCAGGTATCCCTCTTCCATCAAGGCCACCATTTTGGGAAGCTTTTTACCTAGACTACGAGCATTGGTACTCAAATTACCTTCCATTTTTTTATGACTTTATTTCTTTTTGCCCCATCCCTGTCCTTACTGCCTTTGTCTTTTTCTCCATTTTATTTATTTGTTTATTAGCTTTTGGTAACCAGGTAAGTGCACTAGGCAACAGTCCTGCCTATTTTCAGGCACAAACCAGGAGAGTACAACAAGAGTAATAAAATCAAGACAACAGCACAGTATCAACAAATCAAATACAGTCACAACAGTATGGGAGAACACATATGATATAAATACTAAACAGTAGACACTATGTTAAACAAAATCAAGATGCAACAAGAATAGGCAATGCCTCAACATCCCCAAAACAGAAGAAATGGGGAGGAGACACACAGTTAATTACATTTACAGATTCCAAGTGCATAGAGGTGTGACAACAGTGACTGCTTAAAGGAATGGTGGGGGGGGGGAGTGTTGAACCAGGGGTGGAAGCGAGTTCCAGAAGTTAGGGGCAAAATCAGCAAAGGCCTGTTCCCCATTTTTGTAGCACTCGGTCGGACTGATAGCTTGGGGACAGATGAGGACCTGAGCGAGCGGACACGTGAGATAGGGGTAAGAAAGTCTCTCAGGGAGGACGGGCTGGGGGGTCTAGAGAGTGAAACAATAAAGCACCCTAGGGAGTAAGGTCGGAGGTCTTTGGGAGATAGCCAGTGTAGGCCAGAGTAGAGCAGGCAGATAAGGCAAACCTACATATATTTTTGTAGGAAGTGTCCCATTTGCTGAGCACACTGGTATTAATATTGAAGAGAACAGGGAGGGCATAAAGAAGCTGCAGGAGTAACACACCTTTAGCTACTGCTAACCTAGAAGAGGGGGTGAGTGAGTGTCGCACATGATAGGCAGTGCCTATTCTGGTATTAATGGCCCAGCATACCTCGTTGATATGCAAGGGAAAAATCAAGGGCAGGGTCAAGCGTGACCCCAAGGTATTTGATAGTCACCGCATTAGTAATAGGTGTCCCTTCCTGACTGAAGACAAGGAGTTTAGAGGATTCTATGCGCACTTTTTTAGATGACCTGAACAACATAGCCTGTGTTTTACCTATGTTAAGGATTTGTTGGTTGGCAGAGAGCCAGGATTGGAGAGAGTGAAAATCCCGTGTGAGATTATGGTTAATATCAGCAACAGTTTTGGCAGATTGGTAGAGCACTATGTCATCTGCATACATGAGGTGGTTGCTGTGAAGGGACGTACACTGAATGTCATTTAGGAAGAGGGAAAAGAGAAAAGGACCAAGTATCGAACCCTGAGGAACACCCCGGGTAATTGGGATGGGTGAGGAAAGCATTTTGCAGTAGGAAACACCTTGCCCTTCTCCCTATTGACTGCTCTGTCTTGGTGTTTACCTCACTAACTACCCTGATTTTTTTGGGGGGGGCTAGGATTTCCCTGCTCCTTTTCAGTGCATCCCCCCTTGGCTAATTTAAATGCTTGCCAATGAAGCATTTAAACCTATCAACTAGGATCCTGGTTCCCCTCCTGGATAGATGTAGACCATTGTGCCTGTATAGGCCTGCATCCCTCCAGGTGGAGCCCCAGCCCCCAATGAAGCCAAATCCCTGAGCTCTGCACCAGTTTTTCAACCAGTCATTGAATCCCATGGTGCAGAGTACCCTAGCCTCATCCATGCTTAGACAGGTATCGCTTCCGAGAAAGTTACCGTGTGCGTTACTTGTCTAAGGCCCCTCGCCAACTCCACAAACTCCTGTTGCACTGCTGTGATCCCATTCTCTTCCAGGTAATTTTTTCCTAAGCAGATAATGACATTCAGCTCCCTCCCCCTTGTAGCTGCTCCCACGATCCTGAGAATTAGTTTCCTGTCCCTCCAAGCCATGGCGCCAGGCAGGAACCTTACCTCCCTCCCCCCAGATCTACCCCCCTAACAATAGAGTTCCCCACCATGAGTTTCTTCTTTCCCCTGTGGGATCATGTGCCACCCTTCTGTGGGTCTCCATTGTGGAGGTTCCCAGCATCCTTCTTGGTCTCCACTGCAGGTGCCTCCATAGAGGAACCATGCTCTGCCAGAGTGGCGAATGTATTGTGGAGGGGCACAACTGGAGGGATGCACCTCTGTTCCACCACCCTCACCCTCCTTGAGCCCACCATGGTCCAACCACTCCTCTTTCTTGGCAACCTCTGAGGTAGTGGCAGTGGCCTGGGTGGTCCATGGGTGGGGGAGCAGGTTTCCCAAATTCTTGCCAGATCAGCATGGAGACAAACAACCTCCTCCCTCAGACCAGAAAGGTGACTGCAAAATAGGGCAGCAACGCAGTCTCCAGAATGTCTCCCAGAAGACTGCCGCTCCACAGCCAGTGCACTGCACCACTCCCTACATGTCTGTATCCCTTCCTGTTACAGATGCTTTTCTTATGTTGTTTTTTTGTTCTTGTTTTATCGTGTGCAAGCTTGTGAGTGTCTCTACGCCCTATTCAGTGTGATGTGCCTTTAAGGATATGAACAGGTGTATGTTGTTAAAAGTCTTGGGGAAGTGATGTCAGAAGCCCTGCTATAAAGGAAGTTATGTGCTTGGGATGGGTGGGGTGAGAGGAAGGGTGGAAGGGAGTAAACCTATGCCATCCAGAAATAATCAACTACAACTCTGACCCTCCACCACAGGGAGTGCCTTCCTTCCTTTCAGACACCTGTTTCACAGAGATTAAGTACCAGGGCTAGTCACAAATGACTGTAAATATCTCTCAGCTACAGTTTCTCCCTGGCAAATTAATGTTATGTAGAGAATACATATGGAGGTCTTTCAGTGGCTCCTCTACTCTAGGTTGTCCCAGATGCATAAAGTAGTGTGGTGGGGTTTTTTTTGGTTGTTTTTTCTTGTTCTCCCTACTTTCCTATTGCCTTTGTGCCCTTAGAGCTCATTCCCTTGCAGTTCTGGAACAGGAAGCTCCTGTATTCCTCAGTAGTCTCCTTTTCCTTTCTCAGAGTCAGACCTCCAGCAGTGGGGGGGACTACTCTTTTCCTTCAAAGGATGGTGAGCCTAATGTGTATCAATGAGCCTTTCATTCCTGCTCCCAAACAGGAAGTTCATGTTGTCAGTCAATTTCATTGCCTTTAAAAATGGAACTGGGTAAGGGTGGGATGGTGGCAGGGTGATACTGTCTAGTAGAAAGGTTGTGGTTCCTTAGCCAGCTGCCCTCTTGGCCTTGCTCTGATAGCAATATTCCTCACTGCCAAAAGCTAGCTAGGGAAGCTATGTATTGTGCCTTAATTTCACACCCTTAACCCTGGCCATGACAGAGTTAAACATGCTTCATTGTGCACTCAGTTGTGGCCATTAGTAGCGGAATACTTGGTAATGATTTTACAGCAGGTGAGGTGGTCTTACTCATTCCTTTCCAGAGTTTAAGCTAACTGCCTCTTGCATGCCTCCTGGGCTTATTTATTAATCATTTATTTAAGATACGATGTGATTGTTATTTATTCCCCTGTATCCCATTTCCTCAGGTCACACGTGGAAACGAGCCCCTGCTCAGTGTGCCTTTCCCAGTTATCAACTAGTAAATAGATAAAAATAATAAACAATTACTCCAATCACATAATGTGCTGCATTTCATTGTCATGGGGGACCAAAGGAGGACAACAGTCAATACTAGGGTTGTGCTCAGGGCACTCTTTATAATTGTATTTGTGTCTCTGGTATTTACGTAGAATATGTCATAGATACATAGAATTTGTCCACAGATAATGACTGCCTGGCCCATCTAGTCTGCCCATATTTGTAATTGTGCCTGTATTGGTTTGCATATCAGAGTTTGCAAAGCATTTTATTTTACATTTCAGAGTTGTTCCTGTTGTTAATGATGACACAAGACCAAGGGTTTCAGAGGTTTCAATAAAATATACAGTTATCATGAAAATACGCATTTACGTAATGAGCAGCAGTAGTCATAAGTGTTTCACAGCAGCCTGTACCAAGGTCTTATACTACTTTATGTGGTGTAACACAAATACAAATATTTAAGAGTGACATTTGTATTTGTAAAAAGTGAAACATTTGTCTGCATTTCTCTCAAATAGTATTTGTTTTGCACAGCCCTAGTCAACAGGTCAACTCAGTCCAGTAGGATCAGGCAGAGCAGAAACACATAGTAAAGGGAAATTTGTCCAAATATTACTCAACACAAGCTAACAAAGAGGGGTCAAAGCAAGTAAAAAGCAAGAGTATAGTTATGCATCATGACCACGATGAGCTCAAGCAGTAAACTTGTGAGACTTGGCTTGAGAATCATATGCAAGTCTTCAACATGGTTGTACAAATTGACACTTGCCATATCACCAGGCTATCTTAATATTCATATCCTTTACAATAGAAAAACCAATACAACATTAGAGCTAACATGTTCTTACCTATGCAGGAAATGGAACTATTCTCCCACATATTTGTTCTTTCAGATCTCACACATTTCACAGTATATTTATTATTGAAAGCATATCTCTCAAAGCCCTCTTTACAAGACACTTCTACTTCTGAGTCAGTGCTGTAATAGTCCTCGTCAGGTGTAAATATGAGATATCCTCCTTGGTTATCAGGCTTTCTACACTTCTCTGTAAACAGAAATTATAATCTGTAAACAGACTGCTTATGTTAACAATAAAAACAGAGTACTGAGTCAATGAGCGGGCAGCATGTAAAATAAATGGTTAAATTAAATGTACACTGCAAATAGAAATTAAGGTTAGAGTTTACATTTTTACCTAAGTTCTTCTTCAGGAATATCTGAAAAGCAAAGGCAATAGCAGATTTTTTTTATGAACCTCCTTATATGAAACTCTCAGGGTGCTTCACAAACAGTATATACATCAAAGCAAATAAATAATTACACAATAATACCCAAAAACAAATAATACATAATAAATAAATACAGTCAAAATAGGTTTAAAAAGTAGAGGTACTACTCAATAAAATGCATTATCAGTCCCATAAACTGGGTCAAGCAAATAACTTCTTAATCCACTTTCAAACGCTTCCACAAAAGGGGGAAACTCTTTACATAGAAAGTCATGAAGGTCCATAAATATGGGGCCACAACTGAAAATGATTATCCCCCAGTTGTTTAAGGTGAGACCTCAGGATAACCAGCAATAGCTCCTCAGAGGAGTGGGAGAGCAGCTGGGAGTCTACCAGATCAAGTCATCTTTTAGATAGGCAGGGGCCTGATCAATGCAGTGCTCTGCGTTTTAACAAAGCAATCTTGAATGTGGTGTGCCATCTAATCAGAAAGGAGTATAGCTGCTACTGCACAGGGGAGTTGTGCTCCCTGGGTGACAAACTCAGTATCAACCTGGCTGTGACATTCTGCACCAGCTGTAGGTGACACAGTAACCTTCCACATAGCCATGGCTAATGAGTGTTACAGTAGTCCAACCTCAAAGTCATGAAAGCATTCACTAGGGTCCCCAGCTCCACTTTCCCAAGATATGGTTTAGTCTGGGATGTATTCCTTAACTTGAAAAATCCACTAAGAACCATAGCTAACACCTGATATTTTACTGTCAGCAAATAATCCACAATGACTCCCAGATTAAGAACATACGTACATACGTACGTATGATTCTTCACCCTATCCACAAATGTCAGAAGGATGCATTCAGAGATATAATGTGATTGCACCCAGACTTCTAGTTGACCCCAAGGACCTGGTTCTACCATCATTAACTCTGTCTTGGTCAGACTTGATACTCAGCCACTGGAGGCCATCCAATCAGCAATTTCTTTAAGGCATTGCTGAAGCACAGCAATTGCTTCCTGTCCATCTGAAGTAAACAACAAGTACAGCTGAGTATTATCTACATAGCAATGAACAATCACACCTTACAGTACTATCTGATGACCCATCTTAATAGCGGCATTTACACTTCGACCAAAATATGGACAGAATCCCCATACTAGTAAATTAATAATATATACTAATAGTATATTAATCCTATATGTATGTCCCTATTCTTGTTGACATGAAGCCTTTGTAAAAGAGTCTAAGACTCAAAGGAGTGTAATTCTGAATGTTATTAAATAAATAAATTAACTAAAAGAATCCAACCAAGAGCAACCCCACAGTAGACTGCAGCAGGCTGAGATGAGGAAGTATCCATCATGACCCACTGTAATCTGTCACAAAGGAAGGATAATGCTTACATGCAAACATATGAAGAAGCCAACAGAATTAGCTCTTTTGGTCTGTCTGTTCTGCTTGGTGTCCAGGAATCTTAGCTCAGGCTGATGTCCCAGCTCCCATCTCCCCAACCTTCCAATCTCCCTTTCCTCCTCACCTTCCATGACCTTTATCTTCCCTCTATATCAATCCCAGCCTCTCTTGAAGCTTCCCACCATCGTTGACGATATCATCTCCTCTGGCAGCTTATTTGCTCACCACCCTTTCTGTGAAGAGGTGTTTTCTAACTTCCCCCTTAAACACCCCCCCCAACCTTAGGCAGTGCGCTCTCATGGTTTTGCTGCAGTGTAGCCTGAAGGAACCCTCCCTCTTCACATTAATCCCTTTTAAGTACTTGGATGTCTTAATCATGTCTCCCCTCTCTTTTCTGTCCTCCAGTGAGTACATGTGTGTAGAGCCCTCAGTCTCTCCTCATACAATTTACCCTGCTGCACTGCATTCATCTTCATTGCCCTTCTCTGGACTGTTTCCATCAGGTTGATGTCATTTTAAGCTGAGGGCTCCAGAACTGAACTGCATACTCCTGATGCAGTATCACCAGTGACCTGTACAAGGGTAAATACTGCCTCCTGTCACCTGCTACTAATCACCCTAGTTATGGATCCCAACATTTTGTTTGCCCATGCCACTGCCTTCTTGCTCTGCTTAGAATGGTTCAGGTCACTAGTTATCATTACTTCCAGATCCTTCTCCTCCTCCTCCTCTGCAGGAGACACCCAGACCCTTCTCAGGTAGTTCTCTGTCCTGCTGTTTTTTGCTACAATGTGCATAACCTTGCACTTCTTTGCATTTAAGCTCAGCTGCCATAACCCCAACCATTTTCAAAGTGTTCTTAGGTCCTCTTTAAGGTTCTGTATCCCTTGACTGAGCCCACCCTCCTGCAGAGCTTGGTGTCATCCACAAACAGGCAAATTTTGCTATTGATTCCATCCCAAATATAATTAATGAAAATGGTGTATAGCACTGGTCCTAGCATGGAGCCCTGAAAGTCTCCACTTGTGTCCACCTTGGACGTAGGCAACTCTCCCACCACCATCATCTTTTGGGTCCCATTCCCTAGCTAGTTTTCTACACATGCAACCATTTTCACTGCTACTCCTAGATCCATCAACTTCCTGATCAGCCTCCTGTGGGCTACAGAGTCAAAGGTCTTCCTCAAATCCAGGTACAGGATGTCCACCGCTTGGCCCCTGTCCACTGTTTTGGATTCCCAGTCAAAGAAGTTGTTCAGATTCATTTGACAAGACCTCCCTCCCATAAATATATGCTACCTTGCATCCTGGAGACTGTGATCCTCTAGATGCTTTTACGATCATTCCTTCAGTATGGTCTCTATACGTTTGCACACTGTCTAAGTGAAACTGACCAGTCATTATTCCCTGTGGTCATTCCTTGGCTGCACTTGAGGAGGGGTACAAAATGTGACATTCTGCAGTCCTGGAGTACCATGCCTGACTCCAGTGAACAACTAAACAGGTCAGCCAGTGGCTCTTAAAGCTCTCCTGCCAGTTCCCTCAGCCTCCTAGAGTGTACTATATTCAGTCATAAAGCAAAGGATAGTGGAATATCTAGAATCCGGTGGATTACAGGACCCAAGACAGCATGGACTGAGGGGGGGGAGATTATGCCAAACAAATCGGATAGATTTCTTTGAATGGGTGACCAAGGAGTAAGATCAGGGTGGAGCAGTGGAGTGGTGGATGTGCCTACCTGAATTTCAGCAAGGTTTCAAAACCATTCCACATAGAAGATTGGTAAGCAAGCTGAGGAGCACGGGAGTGAGCAACAAGGTGGTCAGCAGGGTAAGAAAATGATTAGGGGATAGGAGACAGAGGGTGGTGGTAAATGGGGAGTGCTCCAAGGAAGGGAGGATGACCAGCAGCTTATCTCAGGGTTCAATGCTGGGATCAGCCCTTTTTAATGCCTTTAACAGTGACATAGTAGAAAGGCTGGGAAGGAAGGTCTGCCTCTTTGCAGATGACACCAAGATCTGCAAATTGGTGGATGCTACAGTGGAAGGTGGAAATGATTGGCATGGATCTGAAAAAACTAAAAGAGTGATAATGGATATGGCAGCTGGTTTGAATGCAAAACAGTGCAAAAAAATTCACTTAGGTCATAGAAATCCAGGGTAGGAGTACAAAATGGGTGGTGTGATACTCACATTGACCAAGCAGGAAGGAGACCTAGGGATAATCATAGCAGATGACCTAAAGGATGCCAGGCAATATGACAAGGCAGTTGGGAGGGCTAGTGGGATGCTGGGGTGCATAGGAAGGGGTATCACATGCAGAAAAAGGGAGGTGCTGTTGCCCCTATTTAGATCACTAGTAAGACCCCACCTTGAGTACTGTGTCCAGTTCTGGAGACCACATCTGAGGAAGGACATAGACAGAGTGGAGGAGATCCAGAGGAGGGCTACAAAAATGGTGCAGGGTCTGCACCATAAGCCTTAAAAAGAGAGCCAAAGGAGCTCAATATGTACATCCTGGAGGAAAGGCAGGAGAGAGAGGATAATATGAGACCTTTAAATATTTCAAGGTGGTTAATAAGGTACAGGATGAAAGTATTTTTCAGAAAAAAGATACTCTAGAACAAGGGGACATGTTATGAAGCTGGAGGATGGGAAGGTTCAATGGAGTTGTTTGGAAGTACTTATTTAAGAAAGAGTAGTGGTTTCATGGAACATCCTTCTTGCAAAGGTAATGGGGACAAAAAGAGTGGCGGTGTTCATAAATGCCTGGGATAGTCAAGGGAATCATGGGGTAAATGCGGTAGGCGGGGGACAGCACCAAAGATCAAGTGGGTCTACAGCAAAAATGAAATTAGAAGAAAAAATAATATGGGTGGAATGGGTGGGCCAAGTGACACTTACCTGCCTTCAGATTCTCTGTTTCCATGTTTCCAAATGAGCTGAACAGCATATCTATGAGGTCTATGTGTCAGTGACATAAAGGACTGGCTAGAATAAATGTCAATCACCCCAAACAGCTACTAATTGTCTGGCTACGTTCAGTGCTCCTGCATACTGATGAGTGTTACCTTGTTGGTCATGAGGTATGGTAGCCACAGGATTAAAAAAGTTAAAACATTTTTTTTTTCACCCGCTGACCTGCCCTGTTTGCTCACAGTGACAGAATTTATTGTGAGTGCCAAATAATAATAAAATGTATTTACTGAAGTTCATGCTGTGCACATGGCTGCTATTCCATTCCAGTTTTCTCTCCACTACCCCCACCTTCTGTTCAGATCATTCCCATTGTACTAGACAGTTTCTTTGGAAATGTCATGCTTTGCAGCATCCTACAGCAGGGGAGTTGGTTCGCTAAGTAAATACTGCCATTACCACACTGATATCCTTTGACGCTGACCTGACTCCACTGCTTTTGCAGGCTGCAGGCATGCCTAGGGATGTAAGTTTTTCATGGCAGTCATACACGTCATTGATTCCATGACATTTGATCTTTATTCAGGACTTCCATGACTTTCACTAGTGTCATCAGAATGTAGCAATGATGACAGTGCCACAACATTTACTACTGTTTACTAATGATTTCATGAACAAACAATGAGTCATTAAAACCTCATCCATGATAAACATATCCCTAGGCATGCCAATTCCCCACTTCCCTCTGCCAGCTCTCATTCCAGAATTGGCATGCTGCTTTGAGAAAGAACTAGGCTGTCTTGACAACTTGAGGTGAGCCATGAGAGGCTCATTATTCTCAAGTCGAGTTGAGTTGTCCAGGTGCAGGAAGTCTCGGAAGTGCTACAGAGCTGGTTCACCCACCCCTAAAATATACACTAGTGTGTAACACAGAGACTTGCAACAATAATCAAAAATGGAATAGATAATATATATCTTGCATATGCTTTTGTTAACCCCACCCCCTTCTGTGACTATTATAGCCAGTAGGCATGCATGTCCATTAGCTGTGGAGGTATATCTTGAGGACATGCAAAAGTGGTGCAAAGAAAATATAGATACATGAAGCCCTTGCAATAAATTACAGATTGCCCCTTGCAGCTTGGAAAATAAAACGAAATGTCAGAGCAACCGACATCAATGAAAGGACCGCTTCCGTGTCCCCCAACATTCATGTGGTGAGCCATAAAAGATCTCGGATGTGGCTAGGGAACAGAAGGGCGCTCCCCTTCAGCAATGCTCTGTGTCTTTCAGTGCTGCTCTGAAAAGCATAGCCAAATAGCAAATTGTGGTATGCAGTTGTACAGTTAATCATTAAAGAAAATGTTGAGGGGCTTGCATCACCAACCCCCGCTATGTTTTCCAAAACATTGCGGCCAGCTGAAGTTAGTGTGACAGGAATGGCAACAAATAAGAAACATGAATATGTCTGATTAAACATTTAAGGAAACATGAAAACAGAAGTATTATTAAATGTGAAATAATCCAGTGGTATTACCTCTAGTATTTAGAAGTATCCGATATTTTGGGGAAAACTGTAACACTGTGAGGCAAAGTGATGCTAGAACTGGCAAGACTTGTGAAGAAAGAGGCCTTCAACTACAATCAGTGCACAGGGCTGCTTTGGGCAGGAAAGAAATCTGGAATGATTTCAGGTAAATCTCACTGGGCATCACCAACTGTTGCAAACTGCTTTTGCTCATCTAGTGTTGAAAAGAGTAGCTTAGCTGGGTATACCTTTTTCAATATTATACCAGCAGCAAAGAGTTTATTTTTAACATCAAAGATATTTTTCTAAGGCAAACTTTGAAGCCACTTGCAGAAACAGAGGACTGGTTCTCAGCAGAACAGAGTTTCAAGGGCTGCCACTGCTAAAGCTTTATCTCCTACAGACTTCAGTCAAAAGGGTGGCACATATAGTAGCCCCTGCCCATTGGATTTAGTGTTGCTCATGTAGTATCCTATCAATTAGGATTCCACCGGATACCAGTCTTTTTGCCAGATAGTGGATCTGGTCAGATAGTAGTGCTATCTGACCATGGATCTGACTGTCCCAGATCCAGCATCGGATCCCTGAATTTGATGCTGGATCTGACCATGGATCCCTGGATCTGATGTCCGACCCCTGGATCCAGCTTCAGATAGTATAGAATCCAATAGCGAAAAGTGCAGTATCAGACCTGGGATCTGACCTCTGACTTGGTCAGATCCCATGCTGGATACCAGGTCGGATACTGCCACTATCCAATGGATCACAATCGGATCCACAAAGGCATTATCTGAGCATCACTATATAAGTTACATCTCCCTAACATGGTTGCAGGCCAACAGGAGATCTCTGAGGTTTTGTTCAGGGCATTAAAAGTCACTAAAAAGAACTCTGTTCTTGTTTTTCACTTACCGAGTTCCTAACCCAAATGTATTACAACACCATTCTATGATCCAACTTTCATTTACAAGCCAACAATCTCGCAGAATCATTCTGAACTAATGTAGCCAGTGATGCTGAGCACTAGGTATGCCCTTGAGTAAGCATTGAAGTGGTTGAATCTGGATAAAATAAAATCCTGATCCTTCGTATGAAGGTTAGCAGCATCAAGAAAGGGGCACAGCCTGAGTATATTTCTAAGGTGATAATTGCAACCTAATCCACAGACGATGTCCATGAAACAAACTGTCAACTGCTCCAAGAGTATGAATGTCCCTTTTACATTTCAGTTCCACTTCACTGAAGATACCATGGGGAATCTCAATTTATTTTTAATGACTGATCACAGCAGATTTATTTCAAGCCAGAACAATTAATTTTCCCCAGATTCAAAAACAGTGGAAGGTCATCTATATCCTTATTTAGAATAGAAGAACAGAAGAACGTGATGGCAGATGGGGACCATTTGATTCATCTAGTCTGACCTTATGAATACCTCCCCCTGTAGCTTTGCTGTTTGTTTACTTCATTTCCACAAACAACTCGAGATATGCAACACAGTCAATGAAAAAAAAGGCAGAGCTATATTGAGCCATTTGCTGGCACTGCCTTTGTTTTTACTGACTGCTACCTATGTAGTTGGTACCCTTGGATGGTGCTCTGGTCCAAGGTCCATTGCCATCCTGTCCACTTGTTTGTTCCGGTATCATAATGTTTGTTATAATTTTTGTCTTTATGTATTGTGTGTGTTGTAGGATATATGTTTTATTATGATGTACTGAAGGTTTAATGTATTTGATATTTACTATGATATTTTGTAACTATATTCTGTTTATTTTAACCTTGGATACAATCTAGGGCCTTGCTGGAAATTATCTTGTCTCAGTCAAGTTGTACCTATTTACTGTTACATACTAGTTGAATAACATTTTTTACTACTACTACTATTACATCCAGAGTTTTGTTAAAGCAAGGGGTAGATGTAGACGAGTATCAGTAGCATAGCAGTGAAATACCATGCTGAATTCCCTTATGCTCTCCCCTAGTGGCAACATATATACCAGGAAAAGACAGTTAAAAGGACAGAACCCTGAGATAAGGCACTCTGGTCCTGGGTTATGGGGAAATCCACTTAACATTTCTACAACTCTACTGGAAAACCAAGGCATAACACTGGGAGACTAAAGGGAAACATTGGGGGAAAAGGAAGATAGCTAGTCGTAAGATTTATGAACCTCAACTGAAAATATTAAATAGCATTGTTAGTTTCAGTTTTGCTTAAATAATGTGTTTCACTGGATTTGAATTTGACAGCAAATAAGGACTGCATGGCCCACCTAGTCTACCCATTTTCCTTAACTTCTGTAACACCTCTGGCGCTACTTGATCTCTGGCTCCCCCCCTTCCTTACCACTAAGGTTCCCTTGTGTCTATCCCATGCTTTCATGAATACAACCACAGTTTTGGCCCCCACCACCTCTGATGCAAGGCTGTTCTAGGCACCCACCACTGTTTCAGTGAAGAAGTATTTCCTTACATCTCCCCTGATCCAACCCCCTTCCAGATTCATATGACCCTTTGTTCATGAGCATCTTTTTCTCTGAAAAAGGCTTCCTTCTTGAACCTTATTTATACCCATGAGGAATTTGAAAGTCTCTGTCATATCCCCCCCCCCGCCTCCTTTTCTCCAGGGTGTACATAGTGAGGTCCTTCAGTCTATCCTCATAAAGCTTTTGAAGCACACCCTGTATCATTTTAGCTGCTCTTCTCTGGATTGCATCTACCCTGTCTATATCCTTTCAGAGGTGTGGTCTCCAGAACTGGACACAGTACACCAGGTGTGGTCTCACCAGTGGTTTATTCAGCGGTGTCACCACCTCCCTCTTTCTGCTGGTTCTACCTCTCCTCTGCACCCTAGCATCCCACTGCCTCACCTCACTGCCTTGTCACACTGTTTGGCTACCTTTAGGTCATCAGATAGGATTACCCCAGTCTCTTTTTTGTTTGGTGGTCACTAGTACCACCCCTCCATTTTATACTCTTCCCCTAGGTATCTGCACCCCAAGTGCCTTATTTTGCACTTCTTTGCATTGAAACTCTCTTGACCAGTCCTCAAGCTGTCTCAGATACCACTTCATTTTTTCCACGCCCGTGGAGTGTCTACTCTATACCAGAACTTAGTGTCATCTGCAAACAGCCATACTCTCACTTTTAGTCCTTCTGCAATATTGCAAATACCTGTAAAGACATTAAAGAGGACTGGTCCAAGTATTGATCCTTATGGCACCCCAGCGGTCACTATCACTTCTTCAGAGTGGATTCGGTTTACCACCACCTTCTGTTACCTATCCCCCAATCAATTTCTTACTTAGTTTACCACCTTTGGACCCACCTCTAGGCTACTCAGCTTGTTTATGAGTCTTCTATGTGGAACAGTGTCAAAGGCCTAACTGAAATCTAGGTAAACCACATCCACTGCTCCTCCCTGATCTACTTCCTTTGTCACCCAGTCAAAGAAATCTCTCAGATTTGTTTGAAATTACCTTTTCCCAGTGAATCCATGATGCCTCAGATCTTGCAAGCCACTGGATTCAAGATATTCCACAATCCTTTCCTTCAGTAGTGATTCCATTAATTTCCTCACCAAAAAAGTCAGGCTGACTGGCCTGTAATTGCCAACCTCCTCCCTGCTACCACTTTTGTGAAGTGGGACAACATCCTCCATTCTGCAGTCCTCTGGGATCACTCCCATCTGTACTAACTGGTTAAACAGGATGGTCTGAAGTGCAACCAGAACCTCTCTGAGCTCCCTTAATATCCTTGTCTGTATAACACCTGTCCCCATTGCCTTGTCCACTTTCAGATTTGCAAGTACCTTCATGACTCCCTCCTCTGTAAAAGGACTAGTGTCCACCTCCCTTTGTTCAATACCCCTGCCATTAATATATTGTCCCTCTCCTTCTCTTTCTTCATAATACTGTACCCCTCCTCCTCAAGTGATTCAATTGTTTTTAATTAATAATTGATTTACAGAGCAATGGGGCCTGATGGGATTCATCCCAGAATTCTAAAAGAACTAAGGGTAGAACTTGTGACACCACTGACTATCCTCTAACAAATCATGGGAGGATGGGGTGGTACCAGAGGACTGGAGCAGGGCAGGTGTTATTCCATTTCACAAAAGTGGGAGCAGGGCAGAGGCAGAAAAATACAGACCTGTTAGTTTGACCTCAGTGATAGGGAAAATGATGGAATCACTTCTGAAGGAAAGAATTGTTGAGTACCTAGAAGCCAGAGGGGCACAGGACCCATGGCAGCATGGATTCTTTGACTGGGTGACCAAAGTAATAGATCAGGGAGGGGCTGTGGACATGGACTACCTAGACTTTAGCAAGGCATTTGACACAGTCCCACACAAAATATTAATATACAAGTTAGCCAGCCTTGGAGTGGGTCCCAAGATGGTAGCCTGCGTAAAGCATTGGCTGGAGAACAGGGCACAGAGAGTAATAGTAAACGGAGTCCACTCTGAAGATTACTAGTTACTGGTTACTAGTGGATTACCACAGGGTTCAGTTCTGTGACTAGTCCTCTTCAATGTCTTTATAAGTGACATTGCAGAGGGACTAGAAGGAAAAGTATGCCTCTTTACAGACAACACAAAGATCTGCAACAGGGTTGATACACAAGGTGGGGTGAAAAGGATGAGAAGGGACTTGGCAAGGTTGAAGGAATGGTCAAATGTATGGCAGCTTAGATTCAATGCTATGAAGTGCAGAGTAATACACCTGGGGAAAAAAAAAAAGGTGAAGAGTACACAATGGGGCATCAGATACTAACAACAACAAAAATGGAAAGGGACCTGGGGGTAGTCATATCAGATGACCTAAAGGTGGACAAGCAATGTGAGAGGACAGTGAGGAGGGTTGGGTGGATACTGGAATGCATTGGGAGAGGCATCACCAGTACAAAACAGGAAGTTGTTATCCCTCTGTACAGACAGCTGGTGAAATGCCATCTGGAGTAAGGCGTGCAGTTCTGGAGACCCAGTCTCCACAAGGACAGAGACAGGATGGAGGCAGTCTAGAGGAGAGCAACTAAAATGGTGCAGGGTCTGCACCAGAATACATATTTAGAGTGACTTATGGAGCTTAATATGTATACCCTCGAGGAAAGGAGGGACGGGGTAATATGACAGAAACTTTCAAGTACCTCAAGGGAATCAACAAAGTCCAAGAGAGTAGCATCTTTCAGAAAAAGAGGTATGCAAGAACAAGGGGGCACAATTTGAAGATAGAAGGGGGACAGATCAGAGGTAATGTGAGGAAGTATTTTTCCACAGAGAGGGTTGTGGATGCATGGAACGGCCATCCTGAGGAGGTTGAGGAGTCAAAAACAGTGGGGGAATTCAAGAATGCATGGGACAGACATAAGGCAAATCTAGAGAGTGGGAGTAGGAGGAAGTAGGCAGTTGGTTAATTAGGATCTGCAACTTATCCATTAGGCAGGGAAATGAGCAGACTGGGTAGGCCAAGCGGTCCTTATCTGCCATCAAATTCTGTGTTTCTATATAATCATTTTTTCATGTTATTAAATTAATAGAGCAAAGTTGAGATATTTATTTATTTTTTTATCGAATTGAAAAGTTTATTTTTTTCCGAAAACAAACACAAACACAGGTTACAACAATTCTGAACACAATACAAGAGGATGCAAATTACAAGTACAGAGTTTCAGTGGGATACCATAAAGACAAGACACAATACTATATGGGGAACTATACAGTCTAAGGAGCCAGCTTATAGATTTTATGCTGGGCAGTTGAAAAGTAAGTAACCCTCATGGTATTAACTGGGTCCCCGGATGGGGTAAGAAGTCAATCTCCAAGAGGGAAGGCTGCTTGGAGTTGTAAAGGGGCCCTGAGTAGGGCTATGGGTCTGGTTGTATGAGGGCACTTGGAGTCTTTTTAGGGCCCCAGCCACAGGCTCTGCAGGGCCTGGGATGGGAGTGTTGTGGCAGTATTTGGAGGTTAGGAATGGCCCCCAGATACGCATGTAGCTGTCCATGGTTCAATTAGCAAAGTTGGACAATCTTTCATATGTAGCCACCTGAGCCAGATTTCCCAGCAACTCAGAGAAGGTAGGGCATTCCACGGTACACCAGCGCTTCAGGAGTAGCCTTTTGGCCTCTGCACCCACTACAGTTTCTCACAGTGGACCTTTGTCCTTTCTGGGGGTTGAATGGGGGTACAGCCCAGTAAGAAAAGTGGGGCATCTATCTGGAGTGTTGGGAATATTGATTGGGTCATGACTGTGATTTCTTTCCAATATGCTAAGATATCTGGGCAGTTCCATATTACATGATCGAGGTGGGCTCCTGGGAGCCCCCTTTGCCACCAGTCATGAGTTGGGGCCAGGCCCTGTCTGTGGAGTTTGGCTGGTGTATATTACCATCTTAGTGGAGTTTTGTCATAATCAAGTGAGATCTACCATCCCTACAGGCCTGATGGTTCCAGGTCCAACATCATGACCATTTTCTGTCCAAGATCTGAGTCTTCAGCTTGAGTTCCCACTGTGCCTTGGCTGTTAATGTGGGGTCCATTTGGATATCCCTCATAGCCTGGTATAGACTGCTTACCTTACCACTGTCATACTGATTCCAGACACTGAGCATGGGAGAGGGTATCCCTCAGGTCTCGGGTTGGCAAGCATAGTCAACTTTAGAATGGCATCTCTCAGCTATAGATAGCACCAGAAGTGATGGGCTGGCAGGTGGAATCTATCCCTAATGGCATGGAAAGTGTCTATGCTCTCCAATCCAGGAAACAAGAGGTCCTGCACTTTCCCAATCCCTTGAGCCTCCCAGAGTTTCCAATGGATTGGGTTGCCCCCCACCTTAACAACATGATTGTTCCAGAGTGGCATCCGAGACCATGGTGTGGTGGAGATTTGCAATATTTTATGAACCTTGCACCAGTATGCTATAGAGACCTGGACAGTAGCAACAACCATACCCAGAGCTCTCTTGGGGGCATAAATTGCCATAGACAGGGAAGGGGAGCCCAGTAGACTTGCCTCCAGTCCACACCAATCCATATTGGAGTGCCTGCTCCCATTTTGGTGAACCAATTGACTGATTGGGTGGTGACAAAAGTCATGCGATAACTCTGGAACCAGGGGAAACCCCAACCCCCCCTGCTCCAGTGCTGCCTCAGCTTCTGTCTGCTAAAGTGAGGGGGCCAACCTTCCCATAGGTAACCACACAGAACATGGTCAATTTTGTGGAACCACTTTTGAGGAATGGCCATGGGGGTGTGGGCAAGGAGGTATAAAAGTCTGGGAGTTTACATTAGTTTAATGGAGTCTATTTTCCCAGCCAAGGACAGGTGTAATGGTCTCCATTGCTGCAGGTCCTCCCTGATATTGGTCAGCATCTCCTTGAAATTAACATTGATCTGTTTAGTCGAGTCTGAATGGATTACCTAGATCTGGTCTGTCCCTGTCCCCTTCTACCGTGAACACTGAACAAAAATATTTGTTCAGGATTTCTGATTTTTCTTGGTCCCCTTCTGCTGACCCTCTCTTTTCCCTTTTTAGTCTCACAATTCCACCCCTGTTTTTTTTCTTCTCTCTAATGCATCTAAAAAAGGTCTTCCTGTCTCTTTTTTTAATTGTCTTGGCTATTCTTTCCTCTGTCTGTGCTTTGGCCTTTCTGATTGCTTTTACCACCTCCTTTTGCTTTTCAAGATACATTCCTCTGTCTTTCTCCTTCTGTTTTTTTTTTTTTTTCAGTTGTCTGAATGTTACCTTTTTTCCCTTACCATCTCTGCCACCTCATGTGAGAATCAGAATGGCTTTTTCTTCCTCTTTGTTTTACTTATTTGTCTATTGGAAAGGTGAAAGACTAGATCTGCTGGCCAAGGCACCTAGCTTCACCTGAGCTCTTTTCTTCTAGGTTGCTTGAAAGGACAGAGCAAATAACCTTACCAGAGCAAGAAAAAGGATTAAGGCTTCTTTTGGCTAGGTAGATTTACTGTGTGTTGTTTTTTTTATTTTGTACTCACATCGTTTGTTGTTTGTTGCTAACATTTTATTGCTTTATTTTTCTCCAATTCAAATTGTTGTTGCTGAGTATACCTTCTGCTGCATTATTACAAGGTGTGCCTACAGGAGTGTGCTTACAGATTACTGCTGTAATCTTCTGATTCAAATTGTCTTTTGCAAGGTACATCTTCTGTTACAGCTTTATTTTTCTCTGTAGCAAAGTGTTTCTTACAGGGTTTATCTTCTGTGAAATTATTACAGGTGGTGTTTTACAGGTTTTACAGTTTTATCAATGATTAGGATAAGCTTTCAAGGCTACTGCATTTGTTGCTGGCTGATTGTTTCTGCTCTTACCTCCTTGTTTCTTTCATCTGTGGTTCTTCTTTTTCGGCAGGGGAAGGGCCCAGCCACCCACCACCCCATCCCCATCCCCAACCACCCCACACTGCACTCCTTTTATAATGTAGCACAGTCGTGACATTTCCTGTAGCAAAGCAGGAAGGGGCGGATCAGAGGGGTATCCACACAGTAACCTCATTTACAGGGGCACTAATAATTTAACTTGTTATAACAAGTTATACAAAAACAAACAAAAACACAAAATCAAACCTTTGCTTTCATTTTCTTCCTTCTAATTACTCTGACCAGGTTATAAACTCAGCAACTTATCTGGAATGGATATCATTAACTGCAGGTACTGTGGAACACTTTCAGAAGGGCAGTTTTACAGGATTTAGGACACTGTCCTACATGCTGGGCAATTGGAGATCTAAGGGCTCAGCTCCAGGTAGCATGGGCAGAGATTGTGTGCCTCAAATTGCATATTCAAGAGGAAATATATTAAAAGAACCGACTGCCATTTCCCCAACATCTACCGCAGAGGGTATTTGGAGCAGGAGGTTGGCAGGTGGTTAGTAGGTGCAAATTGGATGCCCCATCACTTGGTGCTCTCCAACATATCTCCTCCGCACACCATATAAAAACTACAAACAGGTATCTGCCTCTATCTCCGAAATAAATAAAATAATAATAATAAAATAAAGCTTTATTTATTTAGCTCCTTTCTAGCACCAAGGCGCTGTACAGATGAATCATGAAATCGAAAAATATACATATAAAATCAGCATTCACAGCAGCATCAATCCACAAAAGCCTTGCTCCACAAAAAAGTCTTAAAATCCTGCTTAAAAGATTCCATGGTCGTGCATTCTCTAAGCCGGCAAGGCAGAGAGTTCCAGAGGGCTGGGGCCGTGAACCCAAAGGCCCTAGCCCCAGAAGACTTCAATATAACCCTCGGAACCTCTAGCAACCCCTCATTGGCTGAATGGAGCTGTTGCACGGGGCGGTAAGGAATCAGAAGCTCTTTCAAGTAGTCAGGGCTAAGTCCGTGCAGGGCTTTGAAGGTCAAAAGACCTACTTTAAAGGTGATCCACCACTGTATAGGCAGCCAGTGCAGATCACGCAGCACAGGGGTAATATGTGTCCTTCTAGTCACCTCTGTCATTAACCTTGCAGCAGTGTTCTGCACTAGCTGCAAGCAGCGGATATCAACCCCAGGAAGCCCCAAGTAAAGGGAGTTGCAATAGTCAAGGCGAGATGTCACGAAAGCATGGACCAACACAGGTAAATCACTGGACGGAACAAGGTGTTTCACCCTGGCAATGTTCCTAAGATGGTAAAATGCAGACTTAATGACTGCTGACACCTGATGACGAAGAGTCAGCCCGTCGTCAAGTACCACTCCCAGGTTACGTACCCGTTCAGAGGTGAGGATCAGATCCCCCCCCAGCAATACGTCAGAGTGCTGACCAGATCCCAACCCCCCTGTCCCATGACCCGGGTCCACAACCATAACCTCAGTCTTACTGGCGTTCAACTTTAACCAGCTCACATTCATCCAGTCCTGGATTTCAGCGAGGCAGCTATTAAATACCGAGAGAGCACTAACCTGGTCGGGGGCAAAAGACAGGTAGAGCTGGGTATCATCAGCATAGCAATGAAACCTCAGCCCATACCTTCTTACAATGTCTCCGAGGGGCAGCATATACACTGCAAACAACATGGGGGAAAGCACCGAGCCCTGGGGGACACCACACTGCAGAGGAAAAGGGTCAGAGAAAAAAACCCCTGACACAACTCTCTGCGTTCTCCCAGATAGAAAAGATGAAAACCATCTGAGCACTGTACAAGACAGTCCACAGATAGACTCCAGATGCTCGACCAGAACCCCATGGTCTACAGTGTCAAAGGCTGAAGAGAGATCAAGGAGGACCAAGATAGAGAGGTTCCTCTGATCTCTCGCCATCAAGAGATCATTGAGCACCCGAACCAGAGCAGTCTCGGTACTATGCCTCTTACGAAAACCAGACTGGAGAGGTTCATAGATATTATGGATGGTCAAATGGTCCTCCAGCTGCTTTGCCACTACCTTCTCAATTACCTTCCCAATAAAGGGAAGGTTAGAGATCGGTCTGTAGTTGGAAAAAATATCTGGGTCCAAAAATGCTTTCTTCAAAAGGGGAGTCACCATAGCTTCCTTTAGGGAGCTAGGAAACTCACCCAATTCTAGGGAGCACCAGATTATTTGAACCAGAAATGGGCCAACGATCTCAACACAACCCAAGATTAGGGAGGTGGGACCAGGATCTAAACTACAGCACGTAGGGCCCATCCCCTGGATGATCCGCATAATATCACTGAACATCGGCAGGTCAAAGGAACACCAGGAGGCAGAGGATTCCGTGACCAGACGCTGACCAACAGCTTCCCCCGTAGAGTGTGTTGGATGGATCTCGGACCTGATGACGGCAACCTTATTTGCAAAGATTTGAGCGAACTCATCACACTCCTTTTGTGAAAAGGCTTGACGGAGCTGAAGACAGGCTGGGTTGCACAGCCTGTTCATGGTTCCGAAGAGCTGAGCCGGTCGATTCTGAGCAACAGAGATCTCCCTGGACAGGAATTCTGCCTTCTTATCGGAGATCTCTGATTGGTAAAGCTGATAATGCTCCTCCAAACTAAGGCGGTCGGCATCCAGAGCAGATTTTCTCCAACACCGTTCTAACCGTCGTCCCACACGTCGCAGCTCCCTCAAGGAGCCATCGAACCATGGGTCCCGAGGGCGGAGAGAGAGGGGACGAACACGGGCGGGAGCAATTGAGTCCAGGGCCAAGGAAATGTCCTGGTCATAAGCCAAGGTCATGGCCTCTGGACCCAAGCTGGCAGTCGGAAACTCTGAGAGGTTCAACACCGCCATCAGGTCTTCAGGGCGCACATCCCGTAAAGGGCGGTATCGAACCATCTCCACAGGGGCAGACCTACGAAGGGGAGCACAAAAATTGAAGCTCACGATGTAGTGATCAGACCAGCTGACAGGTTCCACCACCAAATCAGAGGCCTCAATCCCCAGGAGAAAGACTAAATCCAAAGAGTGACTGTGATTATGCGTGGCCAAGGAAACAATCTCTGTAAGGCCCAGTGATGTCATCAACTGGAGGAAGTGCTGACCAAAGGCAGAAAGTTCCTCGTCGACCCAGGCATTGAAGTCGTCCAGAACCATCAGTCTGGGCAACTCCAGTGCCATATCGGTGACGAAGTCTGCCACTTCCTGCAGGAATTGTCTCTTGTCTCCTGGTGGACGGTAGACGAGGGCTATCCTGCAACCCACACCAGCCATGATGGTACACTCAAAGGATTCGGCTTCCTCAACTGGTACACCCGTGAGCCCCAACCTAGTCTTGAAACAGACCGCTACTCCCCCCTCCGCGATCCAATCTCGGGCGGTGAATCACTGAGTACCCAGCTGGAACAGTCGCCTCTAAAATAGGGCCAGCATTTCCATCCAGCCAGGTCTCGGTGATGCAAGCCAGATCTGCTGTCCCAACAAAATCAGAAATAACTGCTGATTTGTTTTTAACAGATCTGGCATTGCACAACACCGTCCGAGTTGGACAGGGCTCCGAAGCCGTCCCGACTACTTGCCCATCTCAGTAGGTGGAGCCCTAGGGTATGGAGACTAGACATGGATGACCACATTCCAGGCTCCATTCATCCCAGGGCGTCTTCTGGGCTTAACCACCCCTATGCGAGAGGTCCGTCATTCACCTTATCAGCATCCACGCCCACTCGTGACCCACCCCTCCCACAGCAATACCAAGCGCCCGACAGCACTAGTAGGTGAAAATGGGAGGGAGGAGGGCAAAAGGGCTGAGGGTGTGGAGGTCGGAAGACTAATAATGCATGACTGGGTAACTAAACAACACATAACAAAAGCGGGAAACAAACTAGCTGCAAACAAATAAATAAAAATCCTGAGTACCTCTAAAGTGAAATACCCACAATTACACTTAAGCTAAAAACCCACCCAATAACATAATCCAAAACCTACAGACTACACAACCATAAATAATCTATAAGCAATTATTAAAGAATCCAAATATATAAGGACGGGGAAGCCCTCTCACTGCACCCACTATCCTTCATATGATGAAACAGGATCCAAAAAAGAAATTGCAGTTATTTTTAGGCACTGTCACTGCCAATGAGTATGATGTTAAGAAGTTCAAACATGTAAAGACAGTGAGGCCCTCTCATTGCGCACACTGTCCATCCAATAAAAAATCAGTAATGTTGAAATAAACCAAAACAAAATCCAAAATATTCTAAATATACATTCAAAAAAACAACAATATGCAAATGCAGTGCAGACTCATGAACGGAAGAAGAAAATGTCTCTTATAAAGTTGGAGATAATTATCGGTTTAGCTGTGAGGCACAGGAGGCTCCCCCCCACCACACCCCCAAACTGCCTAATAAGGCCCAGTTATACCACTGAGACCCACCGCTCAGATACCCCCAGACCAGCCAAATAAGGCCATCCCTAGAGTAACTTAGAAGCCCCCCAATAACCCCCAACTCCTTGAAGGGAACAGGAGAGGCTCCTGCTTGGTCCCAGACAGCACAACACCAAATGCCCAGGCAAAGAGAAAAAGGGGGTAATCTCCCAAAACCAAAACCAACAGTGTGACAATATTCCCCCAAGAGACCTTGGACACAGCTTAAAGTCGAATTTAAAGTCCCAGAGAAATAGAGGACAACAATGAAGAATCAAGTCCTAGTACTCACGATACATCTAAAATAAACAAGTTATTCTTTCATGTCCAAAGACATAAGGCAGTCACAGCAAGCGACACCAACTAGTCCAAGTCTTCTCCAAATACACCACTGTAGAGATGTTCACAGTATATCCAGTGTCAAAAGGAAGAGTACATCCTGTATTGAATGGAACCATTAATCTCTGGGACTGGAGGCAGCGAAAACTCCCACACACAAAAATGCTAAGAGAGCAGCTGCAAAGCAGTAAGCTAGCAATAGAATCTGATTCCTGGCAGAAATTCACTCTCTCATTCCCCCGAAACTCCCACACATAGATACGCCAAGACAGCAGCTGCAAAGGCGATGAAAAGGCCACGGAATCTGGATCCCAGCAGGAGTTTATTCGCTCATATCCCCAAAACTCCTAACACACAGTGACACAGAGAGAGCAGCTGCAAAAACGATGGTGTGGCAGCAAAATCAAAATCCCAACAAAGATTTGCTTGCAAATTCTCCGAAGCAGGGCAACAAATATTTAAATAAATCTGCTGTAGAAAAAGCAAAACAGCAGTCAGCTGATGAAGGGGAACAACTCCCCTGCTAAAACGTCCTTCAACCGCGACCACACCAAGACAAGCGTAGCAAACATAAACGCGGCAACACCACTCTACTAAAACAAATGTAAAACTCAAAAATAAAAGTAAACATGTAAAACGAATTAGAACAGATAAAAACAAATTAAAACAAGAGCAAGGTAAAAACGAAGTGAAGGCTAGTCCAGCATGACCGCCATATTGCTTAACCCAAGCACATAGTTATAAAACAAAGGGGCAGATGACACTGCAGAGCAGGACACTGCAGCACAGGAGCTAGCACAACAAAAGTCACCCAAAACAGGAGCCAAAATGAAACAAGCAAAAAGGAAATCCAAAAAACTTCTGATCATAGGAGACTCCATGATTTGGGGAGTTGATACATGTCTCCAGCCAGGGGTAATGGTCAGACGTCTCCCAGGTACATCAGCATGGACAGACACTGACCACATTGCTAAAATTGTTCAGGAAGCAGGAGAAAACATTGACGTCCTGGTACACAGAGGGACTAAAGATCTCGCCAGCCGGTCAGTTGTGGAGACCAAGGAACACCTGACCAGGCTGGGTGACAAACTGTCATCCATTTCATCTGGCATCTCCTTCTCTGAGATCCTGCCAGTCTGAGAGGGGGCAGATGGATGGAAGGTCAGAAAAGGGGAGCTAGGGGAGCTAAACATGTGACTCAAGGGCTGGTGCCAGGAAAAAGGACACACATTTGTAGGGAACTGGAAACAGTTTTGGGAGTAAAAGTTCTTTAAATTTGATGGACTGCATCTGACTAAAGAGGGAGTCAGTGCGTTGGGGCAGAAGTTTGATGTCTTTGCAGAATATTTAAATTAGTAAATAGGGAGAGGGGTGCAACACCCCATATGTTGAATGGCAAGAACACCCTTACCCCCTCAGCTGTGGTCAAACAGGAGTTCACCATGTTTATAGTTCATTTGCATCACCAGATAAGGAAAAAAGTCTGGCTCCCCATACGATGCACAGGGGAAATGCCAGACCTTGCCCAACAACTAACACACCGAAATCTGGCCAATGGAAAATCATTTACACAAATGCCCACAGTCTGGGAAAAAATATCCCAGACCTGCAGGCAACAATGACAGAAGCTAAACTGGACATAGTAGCCATTAATGAGACATGGCTCACCAGTAACCACACTTGGGAGACTTCAGTACCTGGCTATGTACTGTTCAGAAGTGACCGAGGTGCAAAAAGGGGGGGAGGGGTGGAGTAGCTTTTTATATCAATGAAAATATAAAAGCTACAGAAATTCAGAATACACATGAGGAGAAAGAGGAGCTGTAGGTCACCCTGGAAACAGGAAATGGGGCAGCCATATGAACTGGGGTTGTGTACAGGCCTCCAGACCAGGGGAAGGACATAGACACATTACTGTTAGAAGATATACAAAACATGACAGCTAAAGGGGAGGTTCTGATAATGGGAGACTTCAACATGCCAGATACGGATTGGTCAATACCAGCAGGAACATCTGCCAGAACTAGACACATGGTGGATTCTCTGCATGGGGAGGGCCTAAAACAACTGGTACAACAACCCACAAGAGACAGGGCTATCCTAGATCTAGTACTGACTCACAGATCTCCAGGTAGAAGGTCACCTGGGGGCCAGTGACCACCACATTGTATGGTTCAATTTGGCCACTAGAACTAAATCATCCCATTCCAAGGCAAAAATATGGGACTTCAGAGGAGCTGACTTTGATAAGATGGACAACAGAGTTAAGCTAGCCCTGGCAAAAAGAAATGTAGGTGAACAGGTGAGGGGGTACATGCTAAGTGGGCAAGCATTAAGGATGCAATACTTGAAGCAACATCCCATTGTGTTAGAGAGAAAACAAAGTGCAAAAGAAGAAGGAAACCACATTGGTTGAAAAACAGTAAAAGGAAACGTCAGAGCCAAAAGGCTGGCCTTCAGAAAATACAAGGGAACATGGCAGGATGAAGATTGGGAGGCAAACCAAACTTCTCTTAGGGAAGCAGGGAAGGCGTAAGGCAGGCAAAGACCCAAACTGAGGAAACACTAGCACAAACAGTAAAAGAAGGTGACAAGACCTTTTATGGATACATTAGTGAAAGGAGAAATTCTAGAGGGGGTATTGCTAAGACCAAAGGGGATAAGGGTGTGTGTGAGGAGTAGGACCATGTAAAAGCATCTATCCTAAATAGATACTTCTGCTCAGTATATACTGAAGAGAAGGTAGAGCAGGGCACAGAGCTCAGCACCATGGACACGGGGGGAGGGAGGTGTGCACTAGTCCCTTCACAAAAGAAAGGGTACTACAAGAGCTCGATAAGCTTAGGGTGGACAAGGCAATGGGACCTGATGGCATACATCCCACGGTACTAAAGGAGCCAAGGGTGGAACTAGCAGAGCCATTATCAGAACTGTTTAGTGAGTCTGAGCACAAGAGAGGTCCCAGAAGACTGGAGAAGGGCTCATGTGATCCCGCTCCACAAGAGTGGTACCAGGGAGGAGGCAGGGAACTACAAACCAGTCAGTCTTTCCTCAGTAGTGGGCAAGATTATGGAGGCACTCCTTAAGGAAAGGATAGTGCAACACCTGGAATCCATAGGAGCACAGAATCCAAGACAGCATGGGTTTACAAAAGGAAGGTCCAGTCAAACTAATCTCATAGATTTCTTTGACTGGGTAACCAGAGTAGTGGACCAAGGGGGAACAGTTGATGTTGTCTACCTTGACTTCAGCAAAGCTTTTGATACTGTTCCACATAGAAGATTGATTAATAAGCTGGGTAGGCTCAGGGTGGGTCAGAAGTTGATCAACTGAGTGGCAAACTGGTTGATGGGCAGAAACAGATAGTGGTGGTAAATGGTATACAGTCAGAAGAGATGCAAGTCACAAGTGGGGTACCTCAGGATCAGTCCTGGGGCCAGTCCTCTTCAATATCTTCATCAGTGACATTGCAGATGGACTGAAGGGTAAGGTTTGTCTGTTTGCAGATGACACCAAGATCTGCAACAGAGTAGATGATCCAGATGGGGTGGACAGAATGAGAAGAGATCTGGATAAACTAGCAAAATGGTCAAAAAGTGGCAACTGGGGTTTAAGCAAAGAAGTACAAGATCATAGGGAAGAGAAACCCTGAAGCCACCTATAGGCTGGGAGGGGAGTTGCTGACAGTCACAAGGGAAGAAAGAGACTTGAGCATCATCATCACCGATGACCTGAAATCATCCAAGCAGACCACTAAAGCAGTAGTTAAGACTAGGGGGATGTAGGGGTGTATTAGTAGGGGTATCACAAGTCAGAAGAGGGAGGAAATAATCCCTCTTTACAAGACACTGGTTAGGCCCCATCTGGAGTACTGCGTGCAGTACTGGAGGCCACACCTTCACAAGGATATTAACCAAATTGAGGCAGTCCAGAGAAGGGCAACCAATATGGTGCAGGGACTGCATCAGAAAACATATGAGGACAGATTAATGGAGCTCAATATATATATAACCTAGAGCAAAGGAGGGAAAGAGGTGATATGATAGAAACATTCAAACACTTTAAGGGCATTAACAAGGTGAAAGAGTCTAACATGTTTCAGTATATGAAAAATAGCAGAACAAGAGGACACAGCATGAGATTAGAGGGAGGCCGATTAATGGGTAATGTGAGAAATTTCCTTTGCACAGAAAGGGTGGTGGATGCATGGAACGGCCTACCTCAGGAAGTGGTGGATATGAATAGAGTACAGGGCTTCAAACAGACATGGGATAGGCATAAGGGAGCAATACGGATGAGTATGAATAGAAAGGCCATTGACAGAGCAAAAGCCGATGGCACATTCATAAGGTAGAAAAAGTAATGGGCAAACTGGATGGGCCTTATGGTCCTTATCTGCCGTCAGCTTCTATGTTTCTATGTTTCTGTGCTTGCGGCTTCTGTTATGGCTCCTTTAAGATGTGCCCATTGTTCCTCTATAACCCCTTTTCCCACCCTACTCCCTAGGGGTTTCTTCAGACATGCCTCCATCTTTGCAAAATGGACCCTTCTGAAATCCATGACCCTTGCCTTTGTGTATTTGGATTCTTTTACTATCCTCATGTTAAACCATGCCGTACTGTGATTACTAGATCCCAGGTGACTCCTTGCTTCTACATCCATCACCCTTGTGAGCAATAGGTCCAATATTGTCCCCCCCACTGGTGTGTTTTACCACTAGCTGCATGAGTCCCGCTCCCTGAAGAGTTTCCAAGGTGTTTCTGCTCCTTGCTGTGGCTGCAGTTTGAATGCTCTAATAGACATCTGGCAAACAGAAGTCTCCCATCAGCAATATCTCCCTTATTGCTGCCATGTTTTGGATTATTTCCTCTAGCATATTGTCCAACTCCTCTCCCTGTGCCGGAGGTCTGTAGATCACACCTACTCAAATGGCAATACCATTCCCCATTTCTAGCATTTCCCACAGTGCTTCCGCTATCTCCCTTATGCCCTGTACTCCTGTAGCTTTTATTTCCTCCCTAAAGTAGATAGCCACTCCTCTCCCCTTTTTTCTTAACCTATCTTTTTGGAACAGACCAGGTCAGCATCTGACATCAAGGCCATTATGTCTGAGATTTTGTATGCCAGGCTATGGGCATTCATGCACATGGCTTTTCATGGTCTATTAACCCTCTTTTTACATTTAACTCCCTTGACCTTGTCTTCTACTCGAGTTTCCTTCCAGTAGGCATACTACTGAGTCCCATTTCCATTTGTGTTTGTTTTCCTCCCTTCATATTCCTGCCAGTTTGTTTTTGCATTATGTAATTAATTTCTGTTTTGTGGGGAGTTATGGCTAGGTTCCTATCTTCTAAGGTTTCTTTGATAGGTTTCTTTGCCTCCCTCTCCCCCTTCCCCAGTTAAAATGCACAATGTACATGTCCCAGTTTTGGCTCTGTGCTCTTACTCCTTCCATCATTAGGTGCAGTCTGTCATACATGAAGAACCTCCTCTCCCAGAAGTCTCCCCATGCACCAATGAAGTGGTAGCCTTTTTTTTGACACCAGCTCTGTAACCAGTCATTGAACTATTTGATGTCTTTACTCCAGATCTTCAAGGTGCTGCTGCCCGTGCCTCACACAGAAAGGACCTCATAGAAGGCCAGCAAGGTTGTTTGAGTGGCCAGTGGGTCTCCTAGTTTAAGTAGATTTCATTTGACTTCCTCTATCAACTGCCCTGCCAGGTCATTTGTCCCCAGCTGTACCAGGATCTTAAGGTCCTCCCCTTCTTTTTCTGCTGTCCTTTCAATACAATCAGTGTCGCATTTTGCTGAGGCCCCAGGAGGCATCTAACTAGCACCCTTGTAAATCCATAGTCACTCAGTTAGGTCTCTGCCCCCCAGCTCATGGAGTCCCCCATGATGATTACTTTCCTAATTCTTTCATTCTTGTCCTTTATGTTGCTTCCACCATTCTCTTTATCTGGTTGCTGTCTTGGCCCTTTGCCTGGTTTATTGTCCTCTTCCACTTAGCCCAGATCCCTTTCCTCCATCAGTGGTGAAAAACGGTTTGCAGTTGGGATGGTCATGGCATGGAGAGGGTTTTGCTGATCCATTCTGCTGAGTTTACTTAATCCTTACTGTACCAGCTTCACCCCTCCAAACTGGATCTTCTCTGTGGGACTGGACTTCTGGGGGAGGGGATTGATATTGCAGATTCCAGTTTCTGTTCTAGTACAGAAGTTCCAGCAGCTAATGTATCTCCTTCCATGCTGCATTCAGCTGTGCCTTTAGTTCATTTAGATTCTTGCGGCTGGGACAATGCCCCACTCTCTGTAGAAGTCCTCAGGGTATGAGAGCTCCACACCCATGACAACTGTTGATATCCATACTGTCTGTGTTTCTCCTCTCCTCTCCTCTCCTCTCCTCTCCTCTCCTCTCCTTTTCTCTTCCCCCTCTTCATTGGTGCTGTCTCTGCTCTAAGTTGTCCCAAATGCATAAAGGAGTGTGGTGTTTTTTTCATTCTCCCTACTTTCCTATTGCCTTTGTGTCCTTAGAGCTCCTGCAGTTCCTGTTCTGGGACAGGAAGTTCCTGTATTCCTCTGTAGTCTTCTTTTTCCTTGCTCTGAGTCAGACCTCCAACAGCGGGGAGGAGGGGGCTACTTTTTTCCTTCAAAGGATGGCGAGCTTTGTGTCTCAATGAGCCCTCTGACCTGCTCCCAAACAGGAAGATTGCCTATAAAAATGGAACTGGGTAAGGGTGGGATGGTGGCAGGGTGATACTGTCTAGTAGAAAGGTTGTGGCTCCTTAGTCAGCTTCCCTCTTGGCCTTGCTCTGATAGCAAGATTCCTCACTGCCAAAAGCTAAGTAGGGAAGCTATGTATTGTGCCATAATTTCACACCCTTAACACTGGCCATGACAGAGTTAAACATGCTTCACTGTGCACTCATTTGTGGCCATTAGCAGCTGAATACTTGGTAATGATTTTACAGCAGGTGAGGTGGTCTTACTCATTCCTTCCCAGAGCTTAAGCTAACTGCCTCTTGCATGCCTCCTGGGCTTATTTGTTAATCATTTATTTAAGATATGATGTGATTGTTATGTATTCCCCTGTACTCCATTTCCACCGGTCGCACCTGGAAACGAGCCCTGGCTCAGTGTGCCTTTTACAGTTATCAACTACTAAATAGATAAAAAATAATAAACAATTACTCCAATCACATAATGTGCAGCATGTCACTGTCATGGGGGACCAAAGGAGGACAGCAGCAGTCAATACTAGGGCTGTGCTCAGGGCACTCTTTCTAATTGTATTTGTGTCTCTGGTATTTACATAGAATATGTCATAGATACATAGAATTTGTCCACAGATAATGACCACCTGGCCCATCCAATCTGTCCATATTTGTAATTGTGCCTGTATTGGTTTGCATATCAGGGTTTGCAAAACATTTTATTTTACGTTTCAGAGTTGTTCCTGTTGTTAATGATGACATAAGACCAGGGGTTTCTGAGGTTTCAATAAAATATACAGTTATCAAGAAAATACGCATTCACGTAATGAGCAGCAGTAGTTATAAATGTTTCACATCAGCCCATACCAAGGTCTTATACGACTTTATGTGGTATAACAGCAATACAAATATTTAAGAGTGACATTTGTATTTGTAAAAAGTGGAACATTTGTCAGTACATATCTCTCAAATAGTGATTGTTCTGCACAGCCTTAGTCAACAGGTCAACTCAGTCCAGCAGGAACAGGCAAAGCGAAAAACACACAGTAAAGGTCAATTTGTCCAAATATTACTCAACACAAGCTAACAAAGAGGGGTCAAAGCAAGTAAAAAGCAAGAGTATAGTAATGCATCATAACCACGATGAGCTCAAGCAGTAAACTTGTGAGAGTTGGCTTGAGAATCATATGCAAGTCTCCAACATGGTTGTACAAATTGACACCTGCCATATCACCAGGCTATCTTAATATTCATATCCTTTACAATAGAAAAACCAATACAACATTAAAGCTAACATGTTCTTACCTATGCAGGAAATTGAACTATTCTCCCATATATTTGTTCTTTCAGATCTCACACATTTCATAGTATATTTATTATTGAAAGCATATCTCTCAAAGCCCTCTTTACAAGACACTTCTACTTCTGAGTCAGTGCTGTAATAGTCCTCGTCAGGTGTAAATATGAGATATCCTCCTTGGTTATCAGGCTTTCTACACTTCTCTGTAAACAGAAATTATAATCTGTAAATAGACTGCTTATGTTAACAATAAAACAGAGTACTGAGTCAATGGGTGAGCAGCATGTAAAACAAATGGTTAAATTAAATGTACACTGCAAATAGAAATTAAAGGTTAGAGTTTACATTTTTACCTAAGTTCTTCTGCAGGAATATCTGAAAAGCAAAGGCAATAGCAGATATTTTTTTATGAACCTCCTTATATGAAACTCTCAGGGTGCTTCATAAACAGTATATACATCAAAGCAAATAATTACACAATAATACCCAAAAAAAATAATACATAATAAATAAATACAGTTAAAATAGGTTTAAAAAGTAGAGGTACTACTCAATAAAATCCATTATCAGTCCCATAAACTGGGTCAAACAAATAACTTTTTAATCCACTTTCAAATGCTTCCACAAAAGGGGGAAACTCTACATAGAAAGGCACGAAGGTCCATAAATATGGGGCCACAACTGAAAATGATTATCCCCCAATTGTTTAAGGTGAGACCTCAGGACAACCAGCAATAGTTCCTCAGAGGAGTGGGGAAAGCAGCTGGGCGTATACCAGATCAAGTCATCTTTTAGATAGGCAGGGGTCTGATCAATGCAGGGCTTTGTGTTTTAACAAAGCAATCTTGAACGTGATGTGCCATCTAATCAGAAAGGAGTGCAGCTGCCACTGCACAGGGGAGTTGTGCTCCCTGGGTGACAAACTCAGTATCAACCTGGCTGTGACATTCTGCACCGGCTGTAGGTGACACAGTAACCTCCCACATAGCCATGGCTAATGAGTGTTACAGTAGTCCAACCTCAAAGTCATGAAAGCATTCACTACGGTCCCCAGCTCCACTTTCCCAAGATATGGTTTAATCTGGGATATATTCCTTAACTTGAAAAATCCACTAAGAATCATAGCTAACACCTGATAATTTACTGTCAGCAAATAATCCACAATGACTCCCAGATTAAGAACATACGTACGTACATACATACGTGCGTATGATTCTTCACCTTATCCACAAATGTTAGAAGGATGCATTCAGAGATATAAAGTGATTGCACCCAGACTTCCAGTTGACCCCCGAGGACCTGGTTCCACCAGCATCAACTCTGTCTTGGTCAGACTTGATACTGAGCCGCTGGAGGCCATCCAATCAGAGATTTCTTTAAGGCATTGCTGAAGCACAGCAATTGCTTCTGGTCCATCTGAAGTAAACAACAAGTACAGCTGAGTATTATCTACGTAGCAATGAACAATCACACCATGTAGTACTAAAGGAATAATGCCCGACAGGGTGGGAGTTATGCTGGGATAACATCCCACCTTGGGTGGTTGGGCCCGAGGCCAACGGCCGAGGGCGTCCAACACCCAAGGCGGGATGTTATCCCAGCATAACACCCACCCTGGAGGGCATTATTCCTATTATACAATGGCTAACCTTTAAATAAAAGAATAAAAATAAAAAGATATATGTTTTAAAGAGTTTTTTCACTCATTTTTTTTTTGTGTGGAAGAATATTTATCTATAAAGAAGTTCCTTTTCCCTGTTTATCCTATAGGTGGAGCTGTGTGGGGGATTGGATTTTTTCTGTAGTTCTGTATCTGCTTGGTTGTCTTACAGTACGTGTGCTTTCACTTCATTTACGTTGGTCCCTTCTTCCTATCCAGTGTGTTGCACTTCAGGTTGTCCTGGTAGAGTTTTGTATGGGGAGATTTTTAAAGTTGTGATATTTTGCCCCGAAGAGCAAGCACCGTTGCAACCTCCCATTAGCGCTGCTGCTGCCCACTCGGTGCCAGTGCCATGAAAAGTAACTGGTAGGTGAATGATTTTACTGTTTCTGTTTACGTGCTGAATTAAAAAAAGAGAGTACCTATAAAAAATTGAGTTGAAGAGCGAGCGAGCGTTATGGAGAAAGGGACGTGGTGACCGTTGAAAGGCTCGCTTGCTGGTTCAGTCCATCAGTGTGCTACTTCCGTGAACGCGACTCTAACGTTTTTTTTTTAAATAAGAAGATATTTTGGGAATTTGGGGAGAAGTGCCACGGTTGCTACATTAGTTTGTGCCTTTTTTTTCTGTTGTGGGACTCGGGATTTGCAGTTTTGTGGAGAAGTGGAAATTCAGATTTTTGTTCAGAACGAGAAGCAGTGAATACGATTGGAGGAATGGCTGTGCAGTGTTTTTTACCACTTAATGCGGTCAGTAGAGTGCTGGGACTAGAGTCGGGATGTTATGCTGGGATAACATCCCTGGTCCAGCTCCAGACTGACCAATCACAGCCCAGCATTCTTTCTTGCCATTGTATAATATCTGATGACCCATCTTAATAGCAGCATTTACACTTCGACCAACATGGGGACAGAATACCCATACTAGTAAATTAATAATATATACTAATACAAATAGAATATTAATCCTATATGTATGTCCTTATTCTAGTTGACATGAAGCCTTTGTAAAGGAGTCTATGACTCAAAGGAGTGTAATTCTGAATGTTATTAAATAAACAAAAATAATCCAACCAAGAGGAACCCCACAGCAGACCGCAGCAGGCTGAGATGAGGAAGTATCCATCATGACCCACTGTAATCTGCCACAAAGGAAGGGTAATGCTTACATACGAACATATGAAGAAGCCAACAGAATTAGCACTTTTAGTCTGTCTTTTCTGCTTGGTGTCCAGGAATCTTAGCTCAGGCTGATGTCCCAGCTCCCAACTCTCCTACCTTCCCATCCCTTTCCTCCACACCTTCCATGACCTATATCTTCCCTCTATATCCATCCCAGCCTCTCTTGAAGCTGCCCACCATCATTGACGATATCATCTCCTCTGTCAGCTTATTTGCTCACCACCCTTTCTGTGAAGAGGTGTCTTCTAACGCCCCCTCATGGTTTTGCTGCAGTGTAGCCTGAAGGAACCTTCCCTCTTCACATGAATCCCTTTTAAGTACCGGATGTCTTAATCATGTCTTCCCTCTCTCTTCTATCCTCCAGAGAGTACATGTGAAGAGCCCTCAGTCTCTCCACATGCAATTTACCCTGCTGCACTGCATTCATCTTCATTGCCCTTCTCTGGACTGTTTCCATCAGGTTGATGTCATTTTAAGGTGAAGGCTCCAGAACTGACCGCATACTCCAGATGCAGTATCACCAGTGACCTCTACAAGGGTAAATACCACCTCCTGTCACCTGCTACTAATCACCCTGGTTATAGATACATAGATACATAGACAGTGTCAGCAGATAAGGGCCTATGGCCCACCCAGTCTGCCCATTTAAGTTTGTAAGTTCAGCTTATGTTTTTCAGGAAGTCTGTTGCCCCTTACCCCTGACCTCCAGAATTCCTTTATGTCTATCCCATGCATTCTTAAATCCCGTGATTGTTTCAGCCCCCACCACTTCCTCTGGCAGGGTGTTCCACTTGTCCACCACCCGTTCTGTGAAGAAATTCTTCCTCACGCTTTCCTCTGAATCGCCCCTCCTCCAACTTCATCCCATGCCTCTAGTCCTGGAACATCTTTTTCGCTTAAAAATAGTGCATTCCTGCACCCTGTTCCTCCCTGTAAGATACTTGTATGTCTCATCATATCCCTCTCCTCCTCTCCTCCAGGGAGTACATGTTCAGTGCCTTCAACCTGTCCTCATAGGACTTGTGATGCAATCCATGCACCATCTTTGTTGCCCTCCTCTGAACCTTCTCTACTCCTGTCTATGTCCTTACGTAGGTAAGGTCTCCAGAACTGCACAGTGTACTCCAGGCGGCCTCACTAGTGTCTTGTATAGTGGAATTTATGACTTCCCTTTTCCTGCTGGTGATGCCCTGCCTATGCATCCCAGCATCCTATTTGCTTTACCTGCTGCCTTGTCACACTGTTTCCTGCCTTGAGGTCATCAGAGATGATAACTCAAGATCCCTTTCCTGCTTGGTGCATGCTATAGCCTCATCCCCAACTGATATATTGTGCCAGGGTTTTTGTGCCCCATATGCATTATCTTGCACTTCCTTGCATTGAATTTCAACTGCCAAACCCTGACCATTCTTCAAGTTTCTGCAGGTCCCTTCTCATTCTGTCTACACCCTCTGGTGTGTCTACTCTGTTACAGAGCTTTGTGTCATCAGCGAACAGTGAAATTCCTGCCTTCTAGGTCCCAGCAATGTCGCTGATGAAGATATTGAATAGTACCGGTCCCAGCACTGATCCCTGTGGCACTCACTGGTCACTCTTCCTCTGTGGAGTGACAGCCATTTACCACCACCATCTGTGTCCTGCTGCCCAGCCAGTTACCTACCCACCCACTACTGTCCTGCCCACACCCATATTCCCCAGTTTGTGCAATAGTCTTCTATGTGGCACAGTGTCAAAGGCCTTGCTGAAGTCCAGATAGGCCATGTCCACTGCCCTCCCTGATACACCTCCCTAGTCACCCAGTCAAAATTCAATGAGGTTGGTCTGACATGACCTTCCCTGGTGAAACCATGCTGCCTTGGGTCTTGTAGTCCATTGACAACCAGATGTTCCACCAATCTCTCCTTCAGTAGTGCTTCCATGATCTTCCCACTACCGAGGTGTGAGGCTGACTGGTCTGTAGTTCCCCGCTTCCCTCTTTGTTCCCACTTTTGTATAAGGGACTACATCTGCTATCCTCCAGTCTTTGGGTACCTCCCTGTTTCCTAGTGATCAGCAACAGGATAGGCAAGAGGTTCAGCCACCACCTCTCTTAGTTCTTTAAGGACCCTGGGGTGCACCCCATCTGGCCCCATTGCTTTATCAATTCTTATTACTTCCAGTTCCTTCAAGACCCTTTCTCGTGTAAAGGGACTTGTGTCCATTTCTGCACCATTCTCACCCCTTGTACTCCATTCAGACCCATTACCCTCCTCTTCCTTAGTAAAGACTGAGCAGAAATACCTGTTATGGATCCCAACATCCTGTTTGCCCATGCTACTTCATTCTTGCTCTGCTTAGAATGGTTCAGATCACTAGTTATCATCGCTTCCAGATCCTTCTGCTCCTCCTCCTCTGCAGGAGACACCAAGACCCCTCTCAGGTAGTTATCTGTCCTGTGGTTTTTGCTCCGATGTGCATAACCTTGCACTTCTTTGCATTTAAGCTCAGTTGCCATGTCCCCAACCTTTTTTCAAAGTGTTCTTAGGTCCTCTTTAAGGATCTGTAGCCCTTGACTGAGCCCACCCTCCTACAGAGCATGGTGTCATCCACAGACAGACAAATGTTGGTATTGATTCCATCCCCAACATAATTCATGAAAATGGTGTATAGCACTGGTCCTAGCACGGAGCCCTGAAAGACTCCACTTGTGACCACCTTGGACCTAGGCAACTTTCCCTCCACCATCATCCTTTGGGTCACATTCCCTAGCTAGTTTTCTACACATGCAACCATTTTCACTGCTACTCCTAGATCCATCAACTTCCTGATTAGCCTCCTGTGTGCTACAGAGTCAAAGGTCTTCCTCAAATCCAGGTACAGGATGTCCACCGCTTGGCCCCTGTCCACTGTTTTGGTCACCCAGTCAAAGAAGTTGTTCAGATTCATTTGACAATACCTCCCTCATATAAATATATGCTACCTTGCATCCTGGAGACTGTGATCCTCTAGATGCTTTAACAATCACTCCTTCAGTATGGTCTCTATACATTTGCACACTGTCTACATGAGACTGACCAGTCATTATTCCCTGTGGTTATTCCTTGGCTGCACTTGAGGAGGGGTACAAAATGTGACATTCTGCAGTCCTGGAGTATCACGCCTGACTCCAATGAACAACTAAACAGGTCTGCCAGTGGCTCTAAAAGCTCTCCTGCCAGTTCCCTCAGCCTCCTAGAGTGTGCTATATCCAGTCATTAAGCAAAGGATAGTGGAATATCTGGAATCCAGTTGATTACAGGACCCAAGACAGCATGGACTGAGGGGGGGAGAGATCATGCCAAACAAATCTGATAGATTTCTTTGAATGGGTGACCAAGGAGTAAGATCAGGGTGGAGCAGTGGAGTGGTGGACGCGCCTACCTGAATTTCATCAAGGTTTCAAAACCATTCCACATAGGAGATTGGTAAGCAAGCTGAGGAGCATGGGAGTGAGCAACAAGGTGGTCACCAGGGTAAGAAAATGGTTAAGGGATAGGAGACCGAGGGTGGTGGTAAATGGGGAATGCTCCAAGGAAGGGAAGATGACCAGCAGCTTACCTCAGGGTTCAATGCTGGGATAAGTCTGTTTTAATGTCTTTAATAGTGACATAGTAGAAGGGCTGGGAGGGAAGGTCTGCCTCTTTGCGGATGACACCAAGATCTGCAAATTGGTGGATGCTACAGTGGAAGGTGGAAAGGATTGGCAGGGATCTGAAAAAACTAAAAGAGTGATAATGGATATGGCAGCTGGTTTGAATGCAAAACAGTGCAAAAAAATGCACTTAGGTCATACAAAATCCGAGGTAGGGGTACAAAATCGGTGGTGTGATACTCACAATGACCAAGCAGGAAGGAGACCTAGGGGTAATCATAGCAGATGACCTAAAAGAGGCCAGACAATCTGACAAGGCAGTTGGGAGGCCTAGTGGGATGCTGGGGTGCATAGGAAGGGGTATCACATGCAGAAAAAGGGATGTGGTATTGCCCCTGTTTAGATCACTAGTAAGACCCCACCTTGAGCATTGTGTCCAGTTCTGGAGACTGCATCTCAGGAAGGACATAGACAGAGTGGAGGAGATCCAGAGGAGGGCTACTAAAATGGTGCAGGGTCTCCACCACAGGCCTTACAAAGAGGGCCAAAGGAGCTCAATATGTACACCCTGGAGGAAAGGCAGGAGAGAGGAAATAACATAAGAGACCTTTAAATATTTCAAGGTGGTTAATAAGTACAGGATGAAAGTATTTTTCAGAAATACAGATACTCTAGAACATGGGGACATGTTATGAAGCTGGAGGGTGGGAAGGTTCAATGGAGTTGTTAGGAAATACTTCTTTAAGAAAGAGTAGTGGTTTCATGGAACAGCCTTCTTGCAGAGGTAATGGGTACAAAAAGAGTGGTGGGGTTCATAAATGCCTACGATAGTCAAGGGAATCATGGGAGTAAATTCGGGGCAGCACCAAAGATCAAGTGGGTCTACAGCAAAATGAAATTAGAAGAAAAAATAATATGGGTGGAATGGATGGGCCAAGTGGCACTTACCTGCTGTCAGATTCTATGTTTCTATGTTTCCAAATGAGCTGAACAGCATACCTATGAGGACTATGTGTTGGTGACATAAAGGACTGGCTAGAATAAATGTCAATCACCCCAAACAGCTACTAATTTTCTGGCTACATTCAGTGCCCCTGTGTACTGATGAGTGTTACCTTGTCGGTCATGAATTATGGTAGCCACAGGATTAAAAAAGTTAAAACATTTTTTTTAATTTTTTTCACCTGCTGACCTGACCTGATTGCTCACAGTGACAGAATTTATTGTGAGTGCCAAATAATAATAAAATGTATTTACTGAAGATCATGCTGTGCACATGGCTGCAATTCCATTCCAGTCTTCTCCCCACTCGCCCCACCTTCTGTTCAGATCATACCCGTTGTACTAGACAGTTTCTTTGGAAATGTTATGCTTTGCAGCATCCTACAGCAGGGGAGTTGGATTGGTAAGTAAATACTGCCATTACCACATTGATATCCTTTGACGCCGACCTGACTCCACTGCTTTTGCAGGCTGCAGACATGCCTAGGGATATAAGTTTTTCATGGCAGTCATACATGTCATTGATTCCATGATGTTTGATCTTTATTCAGGACTTCCATGACTTTCACTCGTGTCATCTGAATGTAGCAATGATGACAGTGCCACAACATTTACTACTGTTTACTAATGATTTCATGAACAAACAATGAGTCATTAAAACCTCATCCATGATAAACATATCCCTAGGCATGCCAATTCCCCACATCCCTCTGCCAGCTCTCATTCCAGAATTGGCATGCTGCTTTGAGAAAGAACAAGGCCACTTGACAACTTGAGTTGAGCCATGAGAGGCTCATTATTCTCAAGTAGAGTTGAGTTGTCCAGGTCCGGGAAGTTTCGGAAGTGCTGCAGAGCTGGTTCACCCACCCCTAAAACAAACACTAGTGTGTAACACAGAGACTTGCAACAATAATCAAAAATGGAATAGATAATATATATCTTGCATAGGCTTTTTGTTAACCCCACCCCCTTCTGTGACTATTATAGCCAGTAGGCATGCATGTCCATTAGCTGTGGAGGTATACCATGAGGACATGCAAAAGTGGTGCAAAAAAAACATAGATGTGTGACACCCTTGCAACAAATTACAGATTGCCCCTTGCAGCTTGGAAAATAAAACGAAATGTCAGAGCAACCGACATCAATGAAAGGACCGCTTCCGTGTCCCCCAACATTCATGTGGTGAGCCATAAAAGATCTCGGATGTGGCTGCGGAACAGAAGGGTGCTCCCCTTCAGCAATGCTCTGTGTCTTTCAGTGCTGCTCTGAAAAGCATAGCCAAATAGCAAATTGTGGTATGCAGTTGTACAGTTAATCATTAAAGAAAATGTTGAGGGGCTTGCATCACCAACCCCCGCTATGTTTTCTAAAACATTGCGGCCTGGTAAAGTTAGTGAGACAGGAATGCCAACAAATAAGAAACATGAATATGTCTGATTAAACTTTTAAGGAAACATGAAAACAGAAGTATTATTAAACTTCAAATAATCCAGTGGTAGTACCTCTAGTATTTAGAAGTGTCTGGTATTTTGGAGAAAACTGTAACACTGTGAGGCAAAGCGATGCTAGAACTGACAAGACTTGTGAAGAAAGAGACCTTCACCTACAATCAGTGCACAGGGCTGCTTTGGGCAGGAAAGAAATCTGGAATGATTTCAGGCAAATCTCACTGGGCATCACCAACTGTTGCAAACTGCTTTTGCGCATCTAGTGTTGAAAAGAGTAGCTTAGCTGGGTATACCTTTTTCAATGTTATACCAGCAGCAAAGAGTTTATTTTTAATATCAAAGATGTTTTTCTAAGGCAAACTTTGAAGCCACTTGTAGAAACAGAGGACTGGTTCTCAGCAGAACAGAGTTTCAGGGGCTGCCAACTCTAAAGCCTTATCTCCTACAGACTTCAGTTAAAAGGGTGGCACATATAGAAGCCCCTGCCCTTTAGATTTAGTGTTGCTCAGGTAGTATCCTATCAATTGGGATACCACGGAATACCAGTCTTTTTGCCAGATAGTGGATCTGGTCAGATAGTAGTGTAATCTGACCACGGATCTGACAGTCCCAGATCCAGCTTCGGATCCCTGAATTTGATGCTGGATCTGACCATGGATCCCTGGATCTGATGTCGGACCCCTGTATCCAGCTTCAGATAGTATGGAATCCAATGGCGAAAAGTGCAGTATCCAACCTGGGATCTGACCTCCGACTTGGTCAGATCCCATGCTGGATACCAGGTTAGATACTGCCACTATCCAATGGATCACAATCAGATCCACTAAGGAATTATCTGAGTATCACTATATAAGTTACATCTCCCTAACATGGTTGCAGGCCAACAGGAGATCCCTAAGGTTTTGTTCAGGGCGTTAAGTTACTAAAAAGAACTCTGTCCTTGTTTTTCACCTAACCTAGTTTCTGGCCCAAATGTATAACAACACCGTTCTATGATCCAACTTTCATTTACAAGCCAACAATCTTGCAGAATCATACTGAACTGATGTAGCCAGTGATGCTGAGCACTAGGTATGCCCTTGAGTAAGCATTGAAGTGGCTGAATCTGGATAAAATAAAATCTTGATCCTTCGTATGAAGGTTAGCAGCATCAAGAAAGGGGCACAGCCTGAGTATATTTCTAAGGTGATAATTGCAACGTAATCCACAGAAGATGTCCATGAAACAAACTGTCAGCTGCTCCCAGAGTATGAGTTTCCCTTTTACATTTCAGTTCCACTTCACTAAAGATACCATGGGGAATCTCAATTTATTTTTAATGACTGATCACAGCAGAGTTATTTCAAGCAAAAGCAATCCATTTTCCTGACTCAAAGACAGTGGAAGGTCATCAATATCCTTTTTTAGAACAGAAGAACATAAGAACGTGATGGCAGATGGGGACCATGCGATTCATCTAGTCTGACCTTATGAATACCTCCCCCTGTAGCTTTGTTGTTTCTGGTTACTTCATTTCCACAAACAACTCGACATATGCAACACAGTCAATGAAAAAAAAGGCAGAGCTATATTGAGCCATTTGCTGGCACTGCCTTTGTTTTTACTGACTGCTACCTATGTAGTTGGTACCCTTGGATGGTGCTCTGGTCCAAGGTCCGTTGCCATCCTGTCCACTTGTTTGTTCCGGTATCATAATGTTTGTTATAATTTTTGTCTTTATGTATTGTGTGTGTTGTAGGATATATGTTTTATTATGATGTACTGATGGTTTGATGTATTTGATATTTATTATGATATTTAGTAACTATATTGTGTTTATTTTATCATTGGATACAATCTAGGGCCTCGCTGGAAATGAGCTTGTCTCAGTCGAGTTGTATCTATTCACTGTTATGTACTAGTTGAACAAAATTTTTTACTACTACTACTGTATCCAGAGCTGTGTTAGAACAAGGGGTAGATGTACACGAGTATCAGTAGCATAGCAGTGAAATACCATGCTCAATTTCCTTATGATCTCCCTTAGTGGCAACATATACACCAGGAAAAGACAGTTAAAGGGACAGAACCCTGAGGTAAGGCACTCTGGTCCTGGGTTTTGGGGCAATCCACTTAACATTTCTACAACTCTACTGGAAAACCAAGGCATAACACTGGGAGGCTGAAGGAAAACATTGGTGGAAAAGGATGATAGCTAGTCATAGGATTAATGAACCTCAAGTGAAAACATTAAATAACATTGTTAGTTTCAGTTTTGCTTAAAGAAAGTGTTTCACAGGATTTGAATTTGACAGCAAATAAGGACTGCATGGCCCGCCTAGTCTACCCATTTTCCTTACCTTCTGTAACACCACTGGCCCTACTTGATCTCTGGCTCCCCACCCACCCCCCTTTCTTTACTACTAAGATTCCTTTGTGTCTATCCCATGCTTTCTTGAATCCAGCCACAGTTGTTGCCCCACCACCTCTTCTGCAAGGCTGTTCTAGGCATCCACCACTATTTCTGAATAGAAGTATTTCCTTGCATCTCCCCTGATCCAACCACCTTCCAGATTCATATGACCCCTTGTTCATGAGCATCTTTTTCTCTGAAAAAGGCTTCCCTCTTGAACCTTATTCTCGCCCATGAAGAATTTGAAAGTCTCTGTCATATCCCCCAGCCTCCTTTTCTCGAAAGTGTACACAGTGAGGTCCTTCACTCTATCCTCATAAGGCTTTTGAAGCACACCCTGTATCATTTTAGCTGCTCTTCTCTGGATCACCTCTACCCTGTCTATATCCTTTCAGAGGTGTGGTCTCAAGAACTGTACACAGTACACCAGGTGTGGTCTCACCAGTGGTTTATACAGTGGTGTCACCACCTCCCTCTTTCTGCTGGTGATACCTCTCCTCTGCACCCTAGCATCCCACTGCCTCACCTCACTGCCTTGTCACACTGTTTGGCCACCTTTAGGCCATCAGATATGATTACCCCAGGTCTCTTTCTTGTTTGATGGTCACCAGTACCACCCTTCCATTTTATACTCTGCCCCTCGGTATCTACACCCCAAGTGCCCAATTTTGCACTTCTTTGCATTGAAACTTAGTTGCTACTCTCTTGACCAGTCCTCAAGCTGTCTTAGATACCTCTTCATTTTTTCCACGCCCGTGGAGTGTCTACCCTATTCCAGATCTTAGTGTCATCTACAAGCAGCCATACTTTCCGTTCTAGTCCCTCTGCAATATCACAAATACCTGTAAAGAAATTAAAGAGGACTGGTCCAAGTATTGATCCTTATGGCACCCTAGTGGTCACTATCACTTCTTCAGACTGGGCTCGGTTTGCCACCACCCTCTGTTACCTATCCCCCAACCAATTTCTTACTTAGTTTACCACCTTTGGACCCACGTCTAGGCTACTCAGCTTGTTTATGAATCTTCTATGTGGAACAGTGTCAAAGGCCTACCTGAAATTTAGGCAAGCCACATCCACTGCTCCTCCCTGATCTACTTCCTTTGTCACCCAGTCAAAGAAATCTCTCAGATTTGTTTGAAATTACCTTTTCCCAGTGAATCCATGCTGCCTTAGATCTTGCAAGCCACTGGATTCAAGATATTACACAGTCCTTTCCTTTGGTAGTGATTCTATTAATTTCCTCACCAAAAAAGTCAGGCTGACTGGCCTGTAATTGCCAACTTCCTCCCTGCTACAACTTTTGTGAAGTGGGACAACATCCTCCCTTCTGCAGTCCTCTGGGATCACTCCCATCTGTATTAAGTGGTTAAACAGGAAGATCAGAACTGCAACCAGAACCTCTCTGAGCTTTCTTAATATCCTTGTGTGTATAACGCCTGGCCCCATTGCCTTGTCCACTTTCAGATTTGCAAGTACCTTCATGACTCCCTCCTCTGTAAATGGACTAGTGTCCACCTCCCTTTGTTCAATACCTCTGCCACTTATATATGGTCCCTCTCATTCTCTTTCTTCATAATACTGTACTGCTCCTCCTCAAGTGATTCAATTGTTTTTAATTAATAATTGATTTACAGAGCAATGGGGCCTGATGGGATTCATCCCAGAATTCTAAAAGAACTAAGGGTAGAACTAGTGACACCACTGACTATCCTCTTTAACAAATCATGGGAGGATGGGGTGGTACCAGAGAACTGGAGGAGGGCAGATGTTATTCCACTTCACAAAAGTGGGAGCAGGGCGGAGACAGGAAACTATACACCTGTTAGTTTGACCTCAGTGATAGGGAAAATGATAAAATCACTTCTGAAGGAAAGAACTGTTGAGTACCTAGAAGCCAGAGGGGCACAGAACCGAAGGCAGCATGGACTCACAGAGGGAAAGTCATGTCAGATAAATCTAATAAACTTCTTTGACTAGGTGACCAAAGTAATAGATTAGGGTGGGGCTGTCGACATGGCCTACCTAGACTTTAGCAATGCATTTGGCACAGTCCCATACAAAATATTATTTTTACAAGTTAGCCAGCCTTGGTGTGGGTCCCAAGATGGCAGCCTGGGTAAAACATTGGCTGGAGAACAGGACACAGATGGTAATAGTAAACGGAGTCCACTCTGAAGATTATTAGTTACTGGTTACTAGCGGGGTACCGCAGGGTTCAGTTCTGTGACTAGTCCTCTTCAATGTCTTTATAAGTGACATTGCAGAGGGACTAGAAGGAAAAGTATGTCTCTTTACAGACAACACAAAGATCTGCAACAGGGTTAATACACAAGGTGGGGTGGAAAGGATGAGAAGGGACTTGCCAAGGTTGGAGGAATGGTCAAATGTATGGCAGCTTACATTCAATGCTACGAAATGCAAAGTAATGGACCTGGGAAAAAAAAAACAGGGGAAGAGTACACAATGGGGGGGGGTGAGATACTAATAACAAAAACAGAAAGGGACCTGGGGTAGTCATATCAGATGACCTAAAGGTGGACAAACAATGCGAGAGGACAGTAAGGAGGGTTGGGTGGATACTGGAATGCATAGGGAGAGGCATCACCATCTGGAGTACGGCATGCAGTTCTGGAGACCCAATCTCCACAAGGACAGAGGCAGTCTAGAAGAGGGCAATTAAAATGGTGCAGGGTCTGCACCAGAATACATATTAAGAGCGACTTATGGAGCTTAATATGTATACCCTCGAGGAAAGGAGGGATGAAGTAACATGACAAAAACTTTCAAGTACCTCAAGGGAATCAACAAAGTCCAAGAGGGTAGCATCTTTCAGAAAAAGAGGTATGCAAGAACAAGGGGGCACAATTTGAAGCTAGAAGGGGGACAGATCAGAGGTAATGTGAGGAAGTATTTTTACAGAGAGGGTTGTGGATGCATAGAACGGCCTTACTGAGGAGGTTGTGGAGTCAAAAACAGTGGGGGAATTCAAGAATTCATGGGACAGACATAAAGCAATTCTAGATAGTGGGGGTAGGAGGAAGTAGGCTGTTGGTTACCTAGGATCTGCAACTTATCCATTAGGTAGTGACATGAGCAGACTGGGTTGGCCAAGCGGTCCTTATCTACCGTCAAATTCTATGTTTCTATGTAATCATTTTTTCATGTTATTAAATTAATAGAGCAAAGTTATCAGATATTTTTTTTTTTTATCGAGTTGAAACGTTTATTATTTTCCAAAAACAAACACAAACACAGGTTACAACAATGCTGAACACAATACAGGAGGATGCAAATTACAAGTACAGAGTTTCAGTGGGATACCATAAAGACAAGACACAATACTGTTTGGGGAACTATGCACTCTGAGGAGCCAGCTTATAGATTTTATGCCGGGCAGTTGAAAAGTAAGCAACCCTCGTCATATTAACTGGGTCCCCGGATGGGGTAGGAAGACAATCTCCAAGAGGGAAGGCTGGTTGGAGTTTTAAAGGGGCCCTGGGAAGGGGTATGGGTCTGGTTGTATGAGGGCACTTGGAGTCTTTATAGGGCCCCAGCCACAGGCTCTGCAGGGCCTGGGATGGGAGTGTTGTGGCAGTATTTGGAGGTTAGGAATGGCCCCCAGATACGCATGTAGCTGTCCATGGTTCAGTTAGCAAAGTTGGACAGTCTGTCATATGTAGTCACCTGGGCCAGATTTCCCAGAAACTCGGTGAAGGTAGGGCATTCCATGGTGCACCAATGCTTCAGGAGTAGCCTTTTGGCCTCTGCACCCACTACAGTTGCCCACAGTGCACCTTTGTCCTTTCTGTGGGTTGAATGAGGGGTACAGCCCAGTAAAAAAAGTGGGGCATCAGTGTAGAGTGTTGGGAATATTGATTGGGCCATGACTGTGATTACTTTCCAATATGCTAGGATGTCTGGGCAGTTCCATAGGACATGATGGAGGTGGGCTTCTGGGAGTCCACATTGCCAGCAGTCATCAGTTGGGGCCAGGCCCTGTCTGTGATGCTTTGCTGGTGTGTAATACCATCTTAGCAGGGTTTTGTTCATAATCAAGTGAGATCTACCATCCCTACAGGTCTGATGAATCCTGGTCCAACATCGGGACCATTGTCTGTCTAAGATCTTAGTCTCCAGCTCGAGTTGCCACTGTGCCTTGGCTGTTAATGTGGGGTCCACATGGATATCCCTCATAACCTAGTATAGACTGCTTTCCTTACCACTGTCATACTGATTCCAGACACTGAGCATGGAGGAGGGTACCTCTCAGGTCTGGGGTTGGCAAACACAGCCAACTTTAGGATGGCATCTCTCAGCTATAGATAGCACCAGAAGTGATTGGCATGCAGGTAGAATCTATCCCTAATGGCCGGGAAAGTGTCTATGCTTTCCAATCCAGGAAACAAGAAGACCTGCACTTTCCCAATCCCTTGAGCCTCCCAGAGTTTCCAATGGATAGGGTTGCCCCCCCACCTTAACAACATGATTATTCCAGAGTGGCATCTGAGACCATGGTGTGGTGGAGATTTGCAATATTTTATGAACCTTGCACCAGTATGTTATGGAGACCTGGACAGTAGCAGCAACCATACCCAGCGCTCTCTTGGGGGCATAAATTGCCATAGACAGGGAAGGGGAGCCTAGTAGACTTGCCTCCACAGCAATCCATATAGGAGTGCCTGCTCCCATTTTGGTGAACCAATTGACTGACTGGGTGGTGACAAATGTCATGTGATAACCCTGGAACCGGTGGAGACACCAACCCCACTTCCCCAGTGCTACCTCAGCTTCTGTCTGCTAAAGTGAGGGAGGCAATCTTCTCATAGGTAACCACACAGAACCTGATCAATTTTGTGGAACCACTTTTGAGGGATGGCCATGGGGGTGTGGGCATGGAGGTATAAAAGTTTGGGAGTTAACATTAGTTTAATGGTGTCTATTTTCCCAGCCAAGGAGCAGTGTATTGGTCTCCATTGCTGCAGGTCCTCCCTGATATTGGTCAGCATCTCCTTGAAATTAACATTGATCTGTTTAGTCAAGTCTGAATGGATTACACAGATCTGGTCCCTCCCTGTCCCCTTCTACCGTGAACACCGAGCAAAAATATTTGTTCAGGATTTCTGATTTTTTCCGGTCCCCTTCTGATGACACTCTCTTTTCCCTTTTTAGTCTCACAATTTCACCCCTGTTTTTTTCTTCTCTCTAATGTATCTAAAAAAGGTCTCCCTGTCTCCTTTATTAATTGTCTTGGCTAGTCTTTCCTCTGTCTGTGCCTTGGCCTGTCTGATTGCTTTTACCACCTCCTTTAGCTTTTCAAGATACATTCCTCTGTCTTCCTCCCTCTGTTTTTTTTGTTAGTTGTCTGAATGCTGCCTTTTTTTTCCTTACCCTCTCTGCCACCTCATGTGAGAATCAAAATGGCTTTTTCTTCCTCTTTGTTTTACTTATTTATCTATTGCAAAGGTGGAAGACTAGATTTGCTGGACAAGGCACTTAGCTTCACCTGAGCTCTTTTCTTCTAGGTTGCTTGAAAGGACAGAGCAAATAACCTTACCAGAACAAGGATACATAGATACATAGACAGTGTTGGCAGATAAGGGCCTATGGCCCACCCAGTCTGCCCATTTGAGCTTGTAAATTCAGTTTATGTTTTCCAAGAAGTCTGTTGCCCCTTACCCCTTACCTCCAGAATTCCTTTGTCTATCCCACGCATTCTTAAATCCCGTGATTGTTTCAGCCCCCACCACTTCCTCTGGCAGGGTGTTTCATTTGTCCACCACCCGTTCTGTGAAGAAATTCTTCCACACGTTTCCTCTGAATCGTCCTCTCTCCAACTTCATCCCATGCCCTCTAGTCCTGGAACATCTTTTTCACTTAAAAATAGTGTATTCATGCTCCCTGTTCCTCCCTGTAAGATACTTGTATGTCTCTATCATATCCCCTCTCTCCCTCCTCTCCTCCAGGGAGTACATGTTCAGTTCCTTCAACCTGTCTTCATAGGACTTGTGATGCAATCCATGCACCATCTTTGTGCCCTCCTCTGAACCTTCTCTACCCTCTCTATGTCCTTACGTAGTATGGTCTCCAGAACTGTACACTGTACTCCAGGTGGGGCCTCACTAGTGTCTTGTATAGTGAATTATGACTTCCCTTTTCCTGCTGGTGATGCCCCTGCCTACATCCCACATCCTATTTGCTTTACCTGCTGCTTTGTCACACTGTTTCTACCTTGAGGCCATCAGAGATGATAACCCCAAGATCTCTTTCCTGCTTGGTGCATGCTATATCCTCACCCCATCCCAACTGATGTATTGGGCCAGGATTTTTGTGCCCCATATGCATTATCTTGCACTTCTTTGCATTGAATTTCAACTGCCAAACCCCTGACCATTCTTCAAGTTTCTGCAGGTCCCTTCTCATTCTGTCTACACCCTCTGGTGTGTCTACTCTGTTACAGAGCTTTGTGTCATCAGCAAACAGTGAAATTCTGCCTTCTAGGTCCTGTACAATGTCACTGATGAAGATGTTGAATTGGACCAGTCCCAGCACTGATCCCTGTGGTACCCCACTGGTCACTCTTCCCTCTGTGGAGTGACAGCCATTTACCACCACCCTCTGTGTCCTGCCACCCAGCCAGTTACCTACCCACCACACTACTGTCCTGCCCACACCCATATTCCCCAGTTTGTGTAATAGTCTTCTATGTGGCACAGTGTCAAAGGCCTTGCTGAAGTCCAGATAGGCCATGTCCACTGCCCTCCCCTGATACACCTCCCTAGTCACCCAGTCAAACAAATTCAACGAGGTTGGTCTGACGTGACCTCCCCCTGGTGAAACCATCCTGTCTTGGGTCCTGTAGTCCATTGACAACCAGATGTTCCACCAATCTCTCCTTCAGAAGTGCTTCCATGATCTTCCCCAGTACCATGGTGAGGCTGACTGGTCTGTAGTTCCCTGCTTCCACTTTATTCCCACTTTTGTATAAGTGGACTACATCTGCTATCCTCCAGTCTTTGGGTACCTCCCCTGTTTCCAGTGATCAGCTAAACAGGATAGCCAGAGGTTCAGCCACCACCTCTCTTAGTTCTATAAGGACCCTGGGGTGCACCCCATCTGGCCCCATTGCTTTATCAACTCTTATTACTTCCAGTTCCTTGAGGACCCTTTCTCTGTAAAGGGACTTGTGTCCATTTCTGTACCATTCTCACCCTTGTACTCCCTTCAGACCCATTACCTCCTCTTCCTCAGTAAAGACTGAGCAGAAATACCTGTTCAATATGTCAGCTTTACTGTTGTCATCCTGCCAAGCCCCATCCTCCCCTTCAGTCTCACTATCCCTTCTTTGTCTTTCTTTTTCCTCTATGTACCGTAAAAGGTTTTGTCCTCTACCCACTGATTTTGCAATGTGTTCTGTCCGAGACGTTGGCTTCCTTACTGACCTCCCTGCCTCCCTTTGCTTCTCCTCGGTACTTCTCCCTATCCTTCTGCCTGTGTCTTTTTGTGCTGCCTGAATGCAGTCTTTTTGGCTTTCACTTTCTTTGCTACCTCTTTGGAAAACCATAATGGCTCCTCTTCCTTTCCTCTTGCTAACCTGCTTAATGCATAATTCTGTTCTTGTAATCCCCATTTAAATACTGCCCTGTTCCTCAACCCTAGATTCTGTCACATTCCCTTAATGCCTCTTTCAAGTATCTCCCCATTTTCCCAAAGCCTGCCCCCTAAAATCCAGGATACGTGTTTTTGTGTGGTTTGGTGCTCTTTTCAGTGATTAAACCACAATGACTGGTGGTCACTGTTTCCAGGTGCTCTCCACTGTTACTCCCCATCACACTGTCCCTGTTTGTGAGCACAAGGTCCAGTATTGCCTTCTGCGAGTTGGTTCCATGACCAGTTGTTAGGAAGGTACCCTGAAGGAGTCCAGGATAAATCTGCTCTAGTTGATGCTGCTGCTGGATACTCCAGTCCACATCTGGAATATTGAAGTCTCCAACCAGTACTACCTCACCCTTGTCTGCCATCCTTTGGATGGCTAGCATCAGCTCCTTATCTGTTTCTTCCTCCTGGGCTGGTGGTCTATAGACCACAGCTGTGTGGATGGCTGTCCCCATTTTCCTTTCCAGCTTAACCCACAGTATCTCTCCCCCATTTTGTTCCTCTTGGATCTCTGTGGCCCTTATGTCATTTTTCGCATACAGTGCCACTCCTCCTCCTTCCTGCCTGCTCTGTCTCTTCTGAATATGTTGTATCCAGGCATGGCCATCTCCCAATCATGGTTAATATTACACCAGGTTTCAGTGATGGCCACAATGTCCAGGTCTGACTGCACAATGACAGCCTCCAGATCTTCCATCTTGTTGCTAAGGCTCCTGGCATTTGCACACATGGCTTTCCATGATTTGACCTCCCTAGACTGTTTTGCTGTTCTGCTCCGGCCCCTTCCTTGGTTGTCCTTTATCCCTGGTTCTCTTTGCTGTCTGCCCTTCTGCTGAATTTTGCCCCTTTTCTGCCTATCCACCTCATGGGCACCTCAAGGAAAAGGATTAAGGCTTCTTTTGGCTAGCTAGATTTACTGTGCGTTGTTATTTTTATTTTGTACTCACAGGGATTGTTGTTGTTTGTTGTTAACATTTTATTGCTTTAGTTTTCTCTGATTCAAATTGTTGTTGCTGGGTATACAGATTACTACTGTAATCTTCTGATTCAAATAGTCTTTTGCACGGTATATCGTCTGTTACTGCTTTATTTTTCTCTGTAGTGAAGTGTTTCTTACAGGGAATATCTTCTGTGTAATTATTACAGGTGGTGATTTACATGTTTTACAGTTTTATCTATGATTAGGATAAGCTTTCAAGGCTACTGTATTTGTTGCTCACTGATTGTTTCTTCTCTTATCTCTGTTTCTTTCATCTGTTGTTCTTCTTTTTCTGCAGGGGAAGGGACCAGCCACCAACCCCCATCCGCAATCACCCCACACTACACTTCTTTTATAATGTAGCACAGTCATGACATTTCCTGTAGCAAAACAGGAAGGGGCGGATCAGAGGGGCATCCACACAGTGACCTCATTTACTGGGGCACTAATAATTTAACTTGTTATGACAAGTTATTCAAAAACAAACAAAACACAAAATCAAACCTTTGGTTTCATTTTCTTCCTTCTAATTACTCTGACCAGGTTATAAACCCAGCAACTTATCTGGAATGGATATCATTAACTGCAGGTAGTGTGGAACTCTTTTATGAAGGGCAGTTTTACAGGATTTAGGACACTATCCAACATGGTGGAGCATTGGAGATCTAAGGGCTCAGTTCCAGCTAACATAGGCAGAGATTGTGCACCTCAAATTGCATATTCAAGAGGAAATATAAGAACCCGCCCACCATTTCCCCAACATCGACCGCAGAGGGTAGTTGGAGCGGCAGGTTGGCAGGTGGTTAGGAGGGGCAAATCGGGTGCTCCATCACTTGGTACTCTCCAAAATATCATCTCCACCACACCATATAAAAACTACAAACAGGTATCTGCCTCTATCTCCAAAATCAAACAAAGGGGCAGAGGACACTGCAGAGCCGGATGCTGCAGCACAGGAGCTAGCACAACAAAACTCACCCAAAACAGGAACCAAAACAAAAAAGCAAAAAAGGAAATCCAAAATACTTCTGATCATAGGAGACTCCATGATTTGGGGAGTTGATACATATCTCCAGCCAGGGGTAATGGTCAGATGTCTCCCAGGTACATAAGCATGGAGAGACACTGACCACATTGCTAAAATTGTTTAGGAAGCAGGAGAAAACATTGACATCCTGGTACACATAAGGACTAACGATCTCGCCAGCCAGTCAGTTGTGGAGAACAAGGAACACCTGACCAGGCTGGGTGACGAACTGCCATCCATTTCATCTGGCATCTCCTTTTCTGAGATCCTGCCAGTCTGGGAGAGGGGGCAGATGGACGGAAGGTCAGAGAAGGGGAAATAGGGGAGTGAAACATGTAGCTCAAGGGCTGGTGCCAGAAAAAAGGACACAAATTTGTAGGGAACTGGCAACAGTTTTGGGAGTGAAAGTTCTCTAAATTTGATGTACTGCATCTGACTAAGGAGGGAGTCAGTGCATTGGGGCAGAAGTTTGACATCTTTGCAGAATATTTAAACTAGCAAATGGGGAGAGGGGTGCAACAAACCATATATCGAATGGCAAGAACACTCCTACCCCCTCAGCTGTGGTCAAACAGGAGTTCAGCATGTTTGTAGTTCATTTGCATCACCAGGTTAGGAAAAAGGTCTGGCTCCCCATATGATGCACAGGGGAAACGCCAGACCCCACCCAACAACTAACACACCAAAATCTGGCCAATGGAAAATCATGTATGCAAATGCCCACAGTTTGGGAAAAAAGATCCCAGACCTGCAGGCAGCAATGACAGAAGCTAAACTGGACATAGTAGCCATTAATGAGACATGGCTCACCAGTAACCACACTTGGGAGACTTCAGTACCTGGCTATGTACTGTTTAGAAGTGACCAAGGTGCAAAAAGGGGGGTGGAGTGGCTCTTTATGTCAATGAAAATATCAAAGCTACAGAAATTCAGAATACACATAAGGAGCCAGAGGAGCTGTAGATCTCCTTGGAAACAGAAAATGAGACAGCCATACGAACTGGGGTTGTGTACAGGCCTCCAGACCAGAGGGAGGACATAGACACATTACTGTTAGAAGATATACAAAACATGACAGCTAAAGGGGAGGTTCTGATAATGGGAGACTTCAATATGCTAGATATGGATTGGTCAATACCAGTAGGAACATCTGCCAGAACTAGACACATGGTGGATTCCCTGCAGG